>CM060909.1:33637158-34837158 GCA_030737875.1 Allium sativum
TCATTTTTCTCTAAATGGTTATTTTAATGTCACATTTACATTTAAAATGTAAATTCATTTTTATGAAACAAATAACCATATTTATTTACAACAAAATATAGATTTTATGTTGATAGATAATGATCATTTCTATTTACAACAAAATATAAATTTTATGTTGATAAATAATGATCATTTTCATATATATATATATATTAAAATTCTAATTTTCATATAATTCAAACAATCATTATATAATAACATGAATATTTTATATCACAAAAATATTTCAGAAAATTTCGGCAGCATAACGGCAGGGTAATTAAAACCGGCACCGTCCCGGTGTACGGCTCCTCGCGTTACCTTAGGCCTCACGGCGTTTACAAGGGGTTTAATTTCCTAATACATTTTTCTAGGCAGTCTAATGCCACAATATCAATCAATTTCATTTTTCAACCACAATCAAACACCAAAAATCAATCAATTACATACCACAAAACAATCAAGTCGTCCATGGTCTGTGGATGACAGGTATCGGGAGTTTCTAAACTCCATCTGCATCCTAAAATAATTTTATTTAATTAATTCGGATTTAGAAATCTCACATTGCTATTTTAATTCTTCTAAATTTGTCGAATGCTCCAAATATCCTTTGATCAGTTCTGGAAAGTAGATCGCAAATTTACAGTCCCAACGCTTCCCGTTTCATCGAATTGCATCCACTTAAGAGAAAGTTACGTATTTTATTTCATTAACAACATTTGAATTTTACTAATTAATTAATTTAATTAAGAATTTCACCTTCCTCCTCTTATCTGTAAACACAGCCGACACTTTTCAGGGAAGTTCGAAACTAGGGCTCACGATTTCTCGAGACCGCAAGCACGGAATGAAGATCAGATAGTGGCACGATGAAAAGGACAGATCGGCGCGCAGGGGAGACCCACAAATAGCCAGCTCGATTGCCACTGGATGGAGGGGTGGCGGCGTATATGGTGGGAATTTGGGTGGCTGGTTCTTCAAGAAAACTTGATGGTAGAAATCGAATTGGGTATGGAATTGAAGAGGAGGAAAAGTTCTATAATATTTTCAAAAGGACAGATGGGTTTTGGTGAATGGATTGAAGCATTTTAGTGGATGAAGTTTGAAACAATTTCAGCCATGAACGTAAGATGGCGGCTACAATATTTGATTAGGGTTTTATAGGGAATATGCGCATTTGTACTGTATTTCTATTTTATTTTTATTCTATTTTATTCCATTTAATCTCAGTATAATTCCTGTATCGCTCCTAACTCCAAATCAAACCTGACGAGTGTCTCCCACAGCTAAATACCCTCATTCTGGACACAATGGGATACGTCCCGTAAGCCAATTCAACTATTTCAGTCAGTTATTCTTCAAATTAAATAATAAAACATTTAATTATTTAATTTGATCGAACATTTTAATTCACCGGGGCCACATACTAACTCTAAAAATTCCCTAAAAATAGATCTAGCTATGTTTGGACAATATGGTCCTAACAAAATTAATTTCGTCGAATTTGGAGACCGTTTGAAAAATGGCCATTTTCTGGTCGATCCAAATCGACAGAAATTGACAAAACACATTTTCCCCTGCCGCGCTCACGTATTAATTCCAAAACTTATTAAAATTGGAATCCTGCAATAATTTGACATTCCGGATCCAACCAGGGTGGTTTCATCGAAAATGGAGGTCATTTGCAAATTGACTATTTATAAGGGCTATATATTATATTAAATTCCATACCGACTATTCTGAATATTCAACTGGCTATAACTTTTAATTCCCGCTATGAAATTTCGATTTTTCGGATTCGTTGGAAAGATATTCTTAAACAGATTTTAATATTTTTGGTTTCACCAAAATCCGATTTATTTTGCATCTTATACATTCAGTCAAAGTTCAAATTCAAAATTTCAAACTACCGCGCTATTTCTAACTCCTTTTAAAATTAAAATAAATATATTCGTTCTAACTTCGATTTAAATAAATTTTAAATCTTTATTATTTAAAATAAATTATTTTAACTATTCAACATTCAAAAAAATAGCCAAAATAAAAAATTTAAATTGGTTCTCCGGATTGTTACGGTAAGACCAATTCTCACATAAACACGGACATTTTTATCTTATGATAACCCAAACATTCTCTATATTAAAACAATTCTGGTATTATAATATTGTCTAAATCAAATAAATAACCATCTAGTTGAACACTGCATCTCACGCTCCACATACTTATCATATAATCAAAAACCGCAGGTGTTTATTGGAGAATGGATTCCAACTATGGCAAGGTATGGGACCATCTTCCAAACAATGTGCTTCAGGAGATGAATACACCGGGGTCCAACAAAAACATCTTGCAGCCCGGCTAAACACGACCGGCCACTCATTCCGCTTGAGCGTTCCGAAAATATCATTACCCCGGTTGGGGGCCACCCAACTGAACCAAAAGCATATATATATATATATATATACATACATACATACATACATACATATATATATATATATATATATATATATATAAAGGGACAACTGAAGGCATTTGATTTCTTTAGATCAAGTAATGATATACCCTAATGGGTGCGACCCACATTGCCATGTGACCTACCCGATTTTTGCCATTTCCCGACTGAGGAGGCTTGAGGTTATACTTACCCTTTAGAACAGCACATCCCCATTCACTTTGAATGCCACATTGTCAAATCCGCCAGAAATCACTAATTGATTTCCACAAAAAATATTCCAAGTGTTAAGCTAAGAGAAGTTGCCTTCTTCGCCACTAACTATGGTACGTTTGAAGAAATCAATGTATGTGATTCCTTTGGAAATACTCTGTCATACATCCGTCCATACAAGTCGTCCAGGAATAGGATGAACCGAAGGCACCTTCCTACCACATCGTTATACAGGAATCACCAAAAGGGTCAGTAGCAAGTAGTCCTTGTAATCCGAAGATTCCAATCACGACGGAACCACTGTCGAAATACCGCTCGTAGCAAGTCAGAGGAAACTGACAAATAGTCCTTTCTCTTATGAAGATCCACGATCTTCAAATGCTCTGTCTTCAACTAGCATCTTCAATATTTACGTATTTGCTGGTCCGGAATGGTTTTCGAACATAAATTTAATCTCAGTCTTTACGAACCAACAATCGTACATGCCAAATTTGATAATTAGTTATTTAACTATCAAATATACAATTATTCATTCATAAAAAGAAAATGTATTCGCTGATTCAATACCCCGCATCATTTAGCCTCCTTAATTAACCATTTGTTAGTTAAAACTTCTAAATCTTCCAATATTTGGAATACAACATTTTACTTCTTATTTCAAAATAAAAGTATAATCAAAATTATTTTATTCAACTTATAAACTTTTCGAATTACAGTTTATAATATCATGCATGGAAATAATAATTTTATTTCCCTCTTCTACTCTCGTTTTCTAATTAAAATCATCATTGGATAATCATGAATTCATTCAATTTGGGGTATTTTATTTACCTGTCAGACCTTGAGTCAACAACATTCTTATCTTCAGAATAGATAGAAGTTTATTAACAAAACCCCATTCCAGTAACTGTCATAAAAATTCCATTTACTATCCAATTTAAACAGGGTTTTTAAACCATATTTATTTATCTTTTGAAGGTCTTATTTCGATTACAACATGTTTACTTAATTTCTTAATAAACCATATCATATTTCTTCAAAAATCACTATCCATAACAATGGTGTTATAGTCTATGGATTTCTTGATTATATACAAAAACAGTAATCTTTATTATTAAAATTTATGTTTATCAATAACTTATCCATTCAGGTTTACTTCTCAAAACTCACTTAACTTCCTTTATAATATCATTTACCAAACTATTATCCATTCCCAAACTAGTGCAATAATTTCGTACATGCTTTCTTTTCCAAAACATTTTCTCATAACATTTATAAGCCATTGTTATCAATTCCCAACTCTAGTCGATATCCAGTTACTAAATTATTTAAAATACTAGGCTTTAAATCCAGTATTAAATATTTGTTTCACTTTAACTTGCAATTCTATACTCATTCCATTTCCAATTCTATTTGTTCGCTAATCTCATTCACGAATCCCTTTTTAATCACATTACGTATATTTGTAAACAACATTTGCAAAAAAATTCATTAGTTACGAAAAATCACCTTTCAATTCTTTAATTAATTCTCCTACACATGATGATTCCTTTAGCTCCTTTTTATTCTTTAAATCAATCCTTGTATATTATCCCATTTCGTATTTAAGAAAATATCTCTGGTTATATTTGGAAAATAATTCCATAACTTGTTTACTTCATTAATTTTGAACCAGTTATGATCAAACACTTTCATTTGCTTCAAATTCTTTTTTTAAGCTCAAATATATATTCAACTCACCAATCCAATTCACATAACTACGTTAGGTGATATCCACATTCCCCATTAATTAATTAATTTCCCAATTAATTATCTCTTATTCTGGTACTCAAAATCTAATTATTTTATTACAAAAATAATCTCTTTTCAAACTCTTATAATGTACTTTACAATATCATTATACCACTTTCAAATCATAATCACACCTTTAAATGACTAAATACGTCATAAATTCTTTTAATTATAAATTTTAAAATGATAAAAACGTAAATAAAACATTAGCGTTTACTTTGAAAACACATATCTATTTCATGTTATAAAAATAAATTTCCTTTTATCTACACTTAGAACGATAAGTCCAACTCGCATATATATATATATATATATATATATATATATATATATATATATATATATTTTAAAAAGTATCATATTCAATTTAAAATCAATTTCAACGAATTCTTCTTATAACGATGGTATTAAAGAGGCAAATGTTTACTAAAGGACCAAACTATGAAATATCAATCAATTGCATGTCAAATTAAACATATCTAATCACATTGATAAATGTTATCAATATCAATGAGGAATCCGGTTGGATTCCTCCAATCTGTCATTTCCTGTACCATAAATTTCTATTTTCGACATAAATCATAATATATATATATAATTTAACAACTACGGTGAGGAATCCAGCTGGGTTCCTCTAACGTGTTATTCCCTTCATCACAAATTAGTTACCGCAAAATAACATCATTCAATAGAATATCCAATCAAATTGATGATTTCTATAAACAGCTAATAACAACAATGTAACACCCCACATCCGTTAGTGTCACTCACAAAGTGAATGCACTAAGTTCTGTCAAGTATTATAGGTAAAAGATGCAGATAAATTACAAGACAGATAAATAAAGCAGCGGAAAATTGAATAAAACTTTATTTCATTTATAAACAGCTTGTACAAAGATTGTTTTCCAACAACAAGGTATCTATCTTGTTTAACAAAATAAAGAAGCATAAATATACAATGATATTCCCCAATAAAACATTAGCCAGCCATAGCAGTGGAAAAGAGAGTCCAAAGCAGCATATCAAAGAGTCTTCAAGCTTGAAAAGAGTAATAGGTCCATACAAATCTGAGCTATTCCCTCCCTGACTAACTAGGGGGGGAACGGAAGAAAAGAAGACGAAAGAAAACATAGAGTCAGACATAAAGCCTGGTAAGTATAGTGGTGCTTCGATATATGAATAAGAAAAAGGACATGACAGGCATAAAATGAAAATGGGAAAAATACCATAAATTAAGGCAAAGCATTTTAGAATCGAAATTACTATCGCATCCCATACTAATCTCTGCACCACCTAACTAGTATCCCAACTAGTAATCTTTATAAAATGATAACGTGAAACCAGTCCCCGTAACTGTGGTTGCCATCAGGCGTACATTTATTTATTTCCTAGATTTAATCTAGGGTTTTCTATCGAGCGTTCCCTAGATTCAACTAGGGTTTATGCGACTTGTCTACTACTTCTCGGATTCAGGATTTATGCCACCTAGGTCCACTAGGGATTATGCTACCTGTCGAACGATGCCCCTAGTCTAGGAAACACTTCCTAGAGTGGTATATGTTCCTAGACTTTCCCCACGCAAGTGTCACGAATCGTTTATCGCTGTCTAGATGCACATGTCCTAAAATGTGCGACCCGAGTCCCGTGGCAGGGCTATTCTAGAAACACGGAACTCGGTCGGGAGCTTTCAGATATCTTCCGATGCAGATGCTAAGGTCTGGTTTTCAACCAGTGGTTATGGTCCCACGTGACCCCTCCCTCAACTAATGAAAGGACTTCCAAGAAAATCAAGCACTAGAACTATATTCTTGCCACCCTATGCCCCACTTTCCTATTGGCCAGCCTCACCCATAACTAGATAGCAAGTATATGGTCTGTTGGGAGTTCTCTGCCTTTCCGCACGCGTACTACGATGGACTCAAGATGGTAGTTAGAAGACGAGTCGCTATCACATGGCTACTGGTCTCGTCGAATCACGCTGGTCCATCCCAGTCTTTAGGTTGCCTTAAATTGCAACCAAGGCATACCCTTGGTTCTTTTGACGCAGACCTTAACCTCTGTGAGCCCAGGCGGATCATCTGCATCATCATAGATGGATACCAAGAGTACCCTCACCCCCTCCCCCCCCGAAGCTATGTGCTTCTAAACCCAGTCCGCTGGAGCCTTTTTCGAAATCGGATGAACGTTTGCTCCTTCTCATGTACTTGTTAAGCGATGATCTACCATATCGGGTTATTCATCTATTATGGACCGGCTCAGTTTTCTTGACTAAGAATTATTACTTAGTTGTTCTCAACTAAGGTTTACCACTTAGTTTATTTTCTCATAAATCTTGTTAACTAAGGTTTATCACTTAGTTTCTTTAACTAGGGATTTCAACGTAGCTCCCGTTCTCGATTGTTTCTTAACTAGGGTTTACTACTTAGCCCTCTTTCTCGTCAAGTTAGCTTGGTTAAGTGTCATTAGTCAATTCAAGTTAGCTTAACCCATTCCTTTGTCATATTAAACTGGCTAAGTATTATTAGTAGTTCACGTCGACTTAACCCTATCACAAACCAAGTTATATTGGTTAAGTATTTCTTATTACTTAACCCAACCCATTCATCTTGTATTGGTTAAGTGTCCCTTTTTACCTAACCTTGCCCATCTGTTTTAACTAACATGTTATAACGGTTAAGTGTTCCCTTAGTTAACTTAATCCTAACATCTGTTTAATTTACATGTTCTAATGGTTAGGTATTGTCCCTTCATGTTTCAACTTAACCCTGTTCAATTTATCACACTATGATGGTTAAGTGTTCTAAGTTTACTTAACCCTACCCTCTAGTCCAGCTAACATATTAAATTGGCTAAGTGTATTTACTTAACCTTGCCCACTTATCTAGCTAACGTGTTATAATGGTTAAGTATTCTAAATTTACTTAACCTCACCCACTTATCTAATTATCAGGTTATAACGGTTAAGTGTCCTGAATTTACTTAACCTCACCCTCTAGTCTAGTTAATATGTTAAATTGGTTAAGTATATTAACTTTAATTAACCTCACCTTCTAGTCTAGTTAACATGTTAAATTGGCTAAGTGTTTTCTTAGTTACTTAACCCCTACAAGTCTTGTCTTGTTAACATGTTAAGCTGGTTAAGTGTTTTAGTTAACTTAACCCTACCATCTGTCCTTAGCCTCTTAGAGCACCTGACCACTCACATTAGACAGATATTGCTACGGTTACTGGATGTGCCGGTCGGTTCCGGGCAGGTTTACACCATAGCTCAGTCTAACCTCGGGTCATTATTGGGCTCAATGCTTAACCACCCACATTGGATAGGTATTGTTGTGATTACTGGACAACCGGGCAGGTCCGGGCAGGTTTACATCACAACTCAATCCAACCTCAGGTTAAGCATACTCGTATTTTCTAGATTTACACTTTTACTTATGTAAATATTTCATGTCACATGTTTTATTCCAAACTAATGGTACATAATTTATATCATTTATGACCTTAACCCATTTCATGGTTTTTAGGCCTGCCGACATACTAACATACTTTAATTTAATAGTTAGTCCCAACGTTACCCTCACTCGATTATTCATATTAATCGTATGAAGATATTGGGCCCGCTAATAGGCCCAATCCATAAACAAAGTATGGAAGGGAGCATAGGTTCAATGAACCTATACTATGAAATTTGGCCTAAACATAGTTATCGATTAGCGAGTGACATAAAGGTGTACTTAGATAAATAAGGTGATCTCGCATAACATGAATCATAACATTGCATAACATGTCACAAACTGGCACATGAATATTGGATCTAGTTAGATAGGTGTCATGTAAATCATAAATTCTAGACTATTATAAAGATATAACATGGTATAACATGGTATAGAATAATAGGTGTCACATGAAATGGCGTAGTTTTAGACTTGTTTAAACATGGTTTTATGCACATATAACTAGACATAATGTCAAACACCAAACTAGCATAAAAATGTCCACTTTTTGACATAACCTAATGGTGTAAACTAACTTTACATCAAGTAGCCTATTTCAACATGAAGCTAGTACAATTTGTGTAACCAAAAGGTACTTGCATAAACCCAATTATCACATGCAATTAAACATAATAACATATACAAAGGTTTTGAGTCGTGTAGGCATAAAAGGTTTCAACTTGGAACATGTTTACATGAGTCTCAACTTAGGCCTAAAAAGAATATATGCTAACCATGTTAACGACATAACATAAAGATGTCAATTCTAGTTTTTTACTACAAACTTGCAAGTGATATTTTCATATACTAATGTCAATAGGTTCGCATCAACCAATTTATGCCATGAATCTCCAATACAAAATATGACATAATCAACGCAATACATAGAATTTACATCAATATTGTACGATAGTAAAACCCTAATTTCATTTACATCGAATCACATCGCAATTTCTATTCATATTCAGAAAAACTACTATACTTACAACGGGCGCTGAAACTTGTTTTCTGGTTTCTGTTATTCTGAAACTGAGATGCGCTTTTTTGGGTAGACTAATGTTGCGTTGATTAATTTTTTATTAAACTTTTATCTTCTTCTTAATTTGATTCGTCTCTAAGCTTTAGTGTTGGCTTGTCTCTAGGCTTTCTAATTGACGGCCATTCCTAGTTCCTTTCCAGCAGCATGACGGCTTTAGTATTCTATTATTTGTGTGAGTTTAGGGTTAGACTTGAGTTGTATTTATAGAATTTCAATCTAATTAGAGTCGTCGATGAAGCTAGAGTGAATCCAGACCATCCATCTCAAGAGAAGCCAATCAGAAAGTGACATGTAAGCCCTAGTGACTCAGCCAAGCCTCGGAATTCGACCAGACCCTGACCAGTAGGTCTTTTAGGCCTGGGCGCACTTGGCAGGTGCGCCAGGCTAAAATTGTACTGGCGCACTTCCCAAGTGCGCCAGTTCAATTCTTTTCTGGCGCACTTCCCAAGTGCGCCAGTGCATTCTGACCCGTTTTCTGGTTTTTCTGCCCAACTTTGTTCGTCCATATCTTCTTCATACGTTATCCGTTTTACGCAAACTTGGACTCTATCTCAAGCAGAATTTCGAGACGAACGTAATGGCGTAACCTATTTCCCTTAATTATTTCAATTAGAATTAATTATACTTTAATTTGTGAAGCTCAATGTTATAGAATTCATAGGGTGTTACATTCTCCCCCTCTTAAATGGATTTCGTCCCCGAAATATTCAAGTTAGGAAGAATGTGTCCTACCACCAAATCACCCATCTACTCAATCATTCAATCACAGGCATTCATTGTCCTTAAAAATATTTCTAGTGCTTTCATGTTCATATGCATAGTGTGTGTATATGTCTTTATCTAATGCAAAATTAGGCGGTCTACTGATTCAGTTGACCTCCTTAATGCAAATTATGCCAGTGCCATGCGTCCAATCATGTATGCAAGCATCCCTAGTTATTTAAATACTACATGTGTCTATAGCCATTCATCCATATGCAACATCCATATGATAACATCCATATGTTAACATATCATGTTAAGTCCGTTAAGCAAATACATATATACGAATGCAATACGAAAGTGACTAAGTCGTTCTAGCGCATATGGTGTGTATATGCATCCACGAGCAACCACTTGCAACCATCAATCATAACATGTTTCTAATACATGTTTACATTCATTGGCTTCTACCTAAGCATCGATGATACATCCTAGAGGATATACCTTAAAAGCTAGAAACAAGTAGGCATAAAACTCCTAGATAAAGGATATACCCATAGGAAAAAGGGTATGATGCACGTATCGAGTCTTCAGTCTTCTAAGTCACATCTTCTTGAGCTTCTCTGAACCGTACCTTATCTAGTTAATTTTCACGATTGTGAAGCTTCTTGACCTCCATTTCCAAAACTGTCATTGATCGGATAGCTGGCTTTTCATTGTCAACTGGATATATGCGGAAGTCTATCCCGCGTTTTAAGGGTAAACCTCTAACCTAATCAAAACATCTGCGTGCTCATGGACTATTCTAATGGATTGCAAATCGTCGATAAATGTATTAAGCGATTCTAAATAGCTAAGCCTAACTGATCCTTTTAGAGTCACATAATCTCGAGGGTATTTCCAAGGCAAGTCAAAAAGTCTAACTTTCGGAATTACTAGCCAACCAACCCAAGCCTAGGATCAACTCATAGCCCATGGAACCAAAACATTATGCTTAAATTCAATATTAATGTGGCCGTTCTCAAATCCCTACAAACCAAAGGTAAACGGGTCGAACCACCAATTTGGATCTGAGACTAATTGGGATATTCTACTATACAAGTACCTAGGTGCAGAGACTCAGCTATGAAAGCAGGTATAAACGAATGCGAAGCGCTAAGGTCAAAAGAGTACTAACAGGTTGATCAACTGAAAAGCTAAACTTTTCTAACGGAGGCGTTTATTATCTCTCTCCCAGGTACTTTGGTGGTGAAAGCACGCACTCGTCCTCCTGAAAATCCTTTCCCTCGGCCTTGCCTTTGTCCTGAATTAAATGCCCTATTCTGCCGTAGAAAATCTGCTTCCTCTTGTCTTAGGTTTTATAATTCCTTCCTCCTTCGTGAGCCAAGTCCATATCCATGAATTCCTCATCCTTGGGTTGTGCCCCTTAGCCAAACTCCTCATCCTCTTCTTTGTGTAATCATGTTGACAAATCTCTCGAATGCTGCCTCCATCGTATAGAAAACCCTACAAAGCTTGAAAGAAAACTAGCCGCAGGTGAATCTATTACGGCTATAGATGGAAATCGGGCACTACTTTGCCCTTCGATGAGGTTACCTCCCAGAAAGCCAGGAGCCCAAGAGAGTCAAGAAAGAAGGAAACAAGGACTCAAACAGAGAATCAAAAGATAGTGCATATGGCTTTGGGGAATATGCCTTTAAAACAAAACTTTTCTTTTGAAAATGCTTCTTTTAAACCCGTTTTGAATATAATTTTTCAAATCTTTTATCTGATCCGGTAACCTTCAGCTCTGATAACACGTGTAACACCCCACATCCGTTAGTGTCACTCACAAAGGGAATGCACTAATTTCTTTGAAGTATTATAGGTAAAAGATGCAGATAAATTACAAGACAGATAAATAAAGCAGCTGAAAAGTGAATAAAATTTTATTTCATTTATAAACAGCTTGTACAAAGATTGTTTTCCAACAACAAGGTATCTATCTTGTTTAACAAAATAAAGAAGCATAAATATACAATGATATTCCCCAATAAAACATTAGCCAGCCATAGCAGTGGAAAAGAGAGTCCAAAGCAGCACATCAAAGAGTCTTCAAGCTTGGAAAGAGTAATAGGTCCATACAAATCTGAGCTATTCCCTCCCTGACTACCTTGGGGGGAGGAAACGGAAGAAAAGAAGACGGAAGAAAACATAGAGTCAGACATAAAGCCTGGTAAGTCTAGTGGTGCTTTGGTATATGAATAAGAAATAGGACATGACAGGCATAAAATGAAAATAGGAAAAATACCATAAATTAAGGCAAAGCAGTTTAGCATCAAAATTACTATCGCATCCCATACTAATCTCTGCACCACCTAACTAGTATCCCAACTAGTAATCTGTATAAAATGATAACGTGATCCCAGTCCCCGTAACTGTGGTTGCCATCAGGCGTACATTTATTTATTTCCTAGATTTAATCTAGGGTTTTCTATCGAGCGTTCCCTAGATTCAACTCGGGTTTATGCGACTTGTCTACTACTTCTCGAATTCAGGATTTATGCCACCTAGGTCCACTAGGGATTATGTTACCTGTCGAACGATGCCCCTAGTCTCGGACACACTACCTAGAGTGGTATATGTTCCTAGACTTTCCCCACGTAAGTGTCACGAATCTTTTATCGCTGTCTAGATGCACATGTCCTGAAATGTGCGACCGGAGTCCCGTGGCAAGGCTATTCTAGAAACACGGAACTCGGTCGGGAGCTTTCAGATATCTGCCGATGCAGATGCTAAGGTCTGTTTTTCTACCAGTGGTTATGGTCCCACGTGATCCCTCCCTCAACTAATGAAAGGCAATCCAAGAAAATCAAGCACGAGAACTATACTCTTGCCACCCTATGCCCCACTTTCCTATTGGCCAGCCTCACCCATAACTAGATAGCAAGTATATGGTCTGTTGGGAGTTCTCTGCCTTTCCGCACGCGTACTATGATTGACTCAAGATGGTAGGTAAACGACGAGTCGCTATCAAATGGCTACTGGTCTCGTCGAATCACGTCGGTCCATCCCAGTCTTTAGTTTGCCCTAAATTGCAACCAAGGCATACCCTTGGTTCTTCTGACGCAGACCTTAACCTCTGTGAGCCTAGGCGGATCATCTGCAACCTCACAAAGGGATACCAACAGTACCCTCACGTCCCCCGAAGCTATGTGCTTCTAAACCCAGTCCGCTGGAGCCTTTTTCGAAATCGGATGAACGTTTGCTCCTTCTCATGTACTTGTTAAGCGATGATCTACCATATCGGGTTATTCATCTATTATGGACCGGCTTAGTTTTCTTGACTAAGAATTATTACTTAGTTGTTCTCAACTAAGGTTTACCACTTAGTTTCTTTTCTCATAAATCTTGTTAACTAAGGTTTATCACTTAGTTTCTTTAACTAGGGATATCAACTTAGCTCCCGTTCTCGATTGTTTCTTAACTAGGGTTTACTACTTAGCCCTCTTTCTCATCAAGTTGGATTGGTTAAGTGTCATTAGTCAATTCAAGTTAGCTTAACCCATTCCTTTTTCGTATTAAACTGGCTAAGTGTTATCAGTAGTTCACGTCGACTTAACCCTATCACGAACCAAGTTATATTGGTTAAGTATTTCTTATTACTTAACCCAACCCATTCATCTTGTATTGGTTAAGTGTCCCTTTTTACCTAACCTTGCCCATCTGTTTTAACTAACATGTTATAACGGTTAAGTGTTCCCTTTGTTAACTTAACCCTAACATCTGTTTAATTTACATGTTCTAATGGTTAGGTATTGTCCCTTCATGTTTCAACTTAACCCTGTTCAATTTATCACACTATGATGGTTAAGTGTTCTAAGTTTACTTAACCCTACCCTCTAGTCCAGCAAACATATTAAATTGGCTAAGTGTATTTACTTAACCTTACCCACTTATCTAGCTAACGTGTTATAATGGTTAAGTATTCTAAATTTACTTAACCTCACCCACTTATCTAATTATCAGGTTATAACGGTTAAGTGTCCTGAATTTGCTTAACCTCACCCTCTAGTCTAGTTAATATGTTAAATTGGTTAAGTATATTAACTATACTTAACCACACCTTCTAGTCTAGTTAACATGTTAAATTGGCTAAGTGTTTTCTTAGTTACTTAACCCCTACAAGTCTTGTCTTGTTAACATGTTAAGCTTGTTAAGTGTTTTAGTTAACTTAACCCTACCATCTGTCCTTAGCCTCTTAGAGCACCAGACCACTCACATTAGACAGATATTGCTACGGGTACTGGATATGCCGGTTGGTTCTGGGCAGGTTTACACCGTAGCTCAGTCTAACCTTGGGTCATTATTAGGCTCAATGCTTAACCACCCACATTGGATCGGTATTGTTGTGACTACTGAACAGCCGGGCGGGTCCGGGCAGGTTTACATCACAACTCAATACAACCTCTGGTTAAGCATACTCGTATTTTCTAGATTTACACTTTTACTTATGTAAATATTTCATGTCACATGTTTTATTCCAAACTAATGGTACATAATTTATATCATTTATGGCCTTAACCCATTTCATGGTTTTCGGCCCGCTGACAAATTAACATACTTTAATTTAATAGTTAGTCCCAACGTTACCCACGCTCGATTATTCATATTAATCGTATGAAGATATTGGGCCCGCTAATAGGCCCAATCCATAAACAAAGTAAGGAAGGGAGCGTAGGTTCAATGAACCTATACTATGAAATTTGGCCTAACATAGTTATCGATTGGCGAGTGACATAAGGGTGTAACTAGATAAAAAAGGTGATTTCGCATGACATGAATTATAACATTGCATAACATGTCACAAACTTGCACATGAATATTGGATCTAGTTAGATAGGTGTCATGTAAATCATAAATTCTGGACTATTATAAAGATATAACATGGTATAACATGGTATAGCATAATAGGTGTCACATGAAATGGCGTACTTTTAGACTTGTTTAAACATGGTTTTATACACATATAACTAGACATAATGTCAAACACCAAACTAGCATAAAAATGTCCACTTTTTGAAATAACCCAAAGGATTAAACTAACCTTACATCAAGTAGCCTATTTCAACATGAAGCTAGTATAATTTGTGTAACCAAAAGGTACTTGCATAAACCCAATTATCACTTGCAATTAAACATAATAACGTATACAAATGTTTTGAGTCGTGTAGGCATAAAAGGTTTCAACTTGGAACATGTTTACATGAGTCTCAACTTAGGCCTAAAAAGAATATATGCTAACCATGTTAACGACATAACATAAAGATGTCAATTCTAGTTTTTTACTATAAATTTGCAAGTGATATTTTCATATACAAATGTCAATAGGTTCGCATCAACCAATTTATGCCACGAATCCCCAATGCAAAATATGATATAATCAACGCAATACACAGAATTTACATCAATATTGTACGATAGTAAAACCCCAATTTCATTTACATCGAATCACATCGCAATTTCTATTCATATTCAGAAAAACCACTATAATTACAACGGGCGCTGAAACTTGTTTTCTGGTTTCTGTTAATTTTAAACTGAGATGCGCTCCTTTGGGTCGACTAACGTTGTGTTGATTAACTTTTGATTAAACTTTTATCTTCTTCTTAATTTGATTCTTCTCTAAGCTTTAGTGTTGGCTTGTCTCTAAGCTTTCTAATTGACAGCCATTCCTAGTTCCTTTCCAGCAGCATGACGGCTTTAGTATTCTATTATTTGCGTGAGTTTAGGGTTAGACTTGAGTTGTATTTAAAGAATTTCAATCTAATTAGAGCCGTCGATGAAGCTAGAGTGAATCCAGACCATCCATCTCAAGAGAAGCCAATCAGAAAGTGACATGTAAGCCCTAGTGATGCAGCCAAGCCTCAGAATTCGACCAGACCCTGACCAGGCCAGCCAGGGCCTGACCAGCAGGTCTTTCGAACCTGGGCGCACTTGGCAGGTGTGCCAGGCTAAAATTGTACTGAAGTGCGCCAGTTCATTCTGACATGTTTTCTGGTTTTTCTGTCCAACTTCGTTCGTCCATATCTTCTTCATACGATATCCGTTTTACGCAAACTTGGACTCTATCTCAAGCAGAATTTCGAGACGAACGCAATGACGTAACCTATTTCCCTTAATTCTATCATTTAGAATTAATTATACTTTAATTTGTGAAGCTTAATGTTATAGAATTCACGGAGTGTTACAAGCAATTTAACATCAACTATTTTATTTAACACGTTTATATTAATATAAACGTGACCAACAAGGTAAGTTACCTCAATTGGTTCCATTCGTTAAAATAATAATTTTTTTCGCTTGAATTAAAAAACATTTAATTTCATCAATTCAATCAGTATATGAATATATAACTAAAATACATACAATAATCAACAACCATAGCAAATACATTACAAACCCTACTTATATAAAATATAAGTGGGGACAAACTAAGTGAGTAAACTCGCCTTGATTTTCATTCATCGAGATAACGACTGTTTTCAATTAAATTAATTATAAAATTAATTTAATTGGAAATTCCAGCTGCACCTAAACGCATTCAATTATGTTCCATGGTGTAGTGCTCGTCAAGATGATTCCAACGCCACTTGATTTATCGAATTCTAAGAACATATGAACGAGTTATCAGCACTTTAAGTATTCACTATTTCAAATTCTTGATTAAGTTTTTAGTAAACAATTTACTAGTTAGTCCAAATAATCAGCCGACTTAATCCCTTTTTGCATCTCATTTTCGTTTAAATCTGATACCCCATTGCCTCCAAGTCACCCAAGCGCCACCGCTCCCGGTCACCCACGCCTTATCCAACCCACTGGCACGTGCGCCTAAGCCCCACTGCCCTTCACCATAAGAAGCTCGCAACTCAGTGCCTCCTTCCTTTAATAATAACCCACAAATGGACTAGGATGCTGATTCCGACCACCAAAATTTGCTATAGCCCATCGCTGTCGTACCCCAAGTAGCTCTCGAAGAGCTTGACTTTTTTTCTAGTTGAAAGTTTCATTGATAGGTTGATGGATTTTGAGCTAAACGACGAAGAAGGATCAAATCATATTTTTCGTTCAATGAAATGGTGGAGACAATTTATTCACGTTGACCATGAAAGACTTTTGACCTACGAAAATTAGACCATGGTTCCCTATATATAGGTAAGCCTAATAATGTAATAATATTATATGAATCTTCGACACAACGTAACACAGAAAAACAACCACATACAACCTCCGATCAAGATGAAAATTGAAATCCTAGAATAAAATAATATTTCGGACATGACGAAACTGGTTTTGTCAAATTCCAAGATCGTTTGTTTAAATTCCATTATAATTCACAATGTGAACTAACACGCGTTTAAATGCGCACAATAACAAAATTAATCCGATTGACTTAAGACTTGAAATCCTAGAAAAATTAATCACTACAAATTTAATAAAATTAGTTTCGTTAAAATCCGAGTTCATTTGAAAATTAGTAATTCTATAATTCCATATTAAATCGATAAAACGATTAAATAAAAATCTAAGCGTTTACCATTCGCACGATCAAACGGCATGTCCGATCGATATGAAAATCAAAATCCTATAATAACTTACTAATATGGTCTAATGGCACAAGTTTCGTCGCATTCCGAGACCGTTTCCCCATAATTACATTTCATATGTAAAACAACACTATTTTGGACACCAAATTACCCGATCTCCAAAAATAGCGAACTATATACCTATCATGACTCTAAACATTGATACGAATTCATCAGAATTGGTTTCACGTCTTAATTCGATCATTTTCTTGAGATACGACAAATACTAATCTATTAAAATTAATTTCATTAAATTGCAGGCTATACAAAACAACTGAGTGTTTATGGCTACCGTTGTCACATATAACATCGGATTGCCACAAAATTTGGTTTCGTACAATAATTTAATTATAGATCCAACGAAACTCCTTTCATCGAAAACCGAGGTTGTTTGCCAAATGGCTTTTCTTAAGGCTTATATATTATTGATAAAATACGAATAAATTCCAAACAATCCAATTAAATAATAATAAATTATTATTATCGTATTTATCAAAATGGAATATACATAGCTTCAATTATAAATCAATACGGATTTAAAACTCAAGATAGAAAAATTTCGAGTTAAATGATATCCAAATTATATAAAAATCCCTTTTAAATTTATTAGATAAACGTTATGGTTTATAAAAGATTACATAATGACTTTTGGAAATTTTGATTTTGACATAACTTAAAATCTATAATATAAAATTTTGATTTTTCTTTTTCATTAGAAAATTATTGTTAAATAGATTCAGAAGATTCTTGTTTTAAAGAATTCCGACTTATATCGGATCATGTATATTCAATTGAAGTCCAAAACTCAATATTACGAACAACTGTGATGCTGCGAGCTCGCTTTAAATTAAGTATAAATTTATATATATCCAATGAAACACCCCACCTCCGTTAGGGTCACTCTCAAAGGGAATGCCCTAATTTTGGTGGAGGTTTATAATTATAAGTCACAGATATACAAGACAGATATAAGAACACATATTTTTGAACAGCGGAAAACAACAACTTTTATTTCATTAAAATACGTGTTACACCAACCATACCATAATTGTCTTACAATACTGCCAAAAACATAACATCTTCATAACTATCTTGATTACATTATTTAAAGAAGCATAAAGAAAACATAAATAAACTGAAAAGTCCCATAGTTGTTGTCCAAAGCCATAGTCCAAAACGAAAAGATCCAAGCAATACATTCTTCCTCTTCAAGCTGGATATGAAGGCTGGTCAAGCTGCGGTATTCCTTCCCTGTGGACCTGAGGGGGGGGGGGGGAACGGAAGAAGAGAAGACGAAAGAAAAGTAGATTCAGACATAAAGCCTGAGTAAGTCTAGGACTATTCAGTCTATGAATAAAGAACTGGGTATGATAAGTATAAACTAGAAATGGGAAAGCACCATAAACTTAGTTAAGTTGTCTAGGGTCGAATATATTATTGTACCCCATATTAATCTCTGTACCCATATAAACTAGTTCCCAACGGCACCCCATAATCAGGGTGAAGTGATCCATTTTATGATGATCGGCTCCTACTCGCATAGTTACATGTGTCTTACGGCCTCCGATGTTGTAGTTACCTATGCTGGTCCCACCATGGGGTGTATCAAGTCCCATAGTGGCGGCCCGACACAATCCTAGAATGCACAGGTATGCTACTGGTGCCCAGTGCCTTATTTTTCTGCGCCGGAGTGTGTGCACGCCCGCACCCCGTTAGAACCTACACTGCTGCACCACCGCCGTCGATTTGACCTCTTACACTCAGCCCAGTAATCGTGCCCCACCCTGCCTAGTTTCAGGGTATCATGATACCTTATAGGGTTACTGCTCAAAACGGTCCCCCGCTACTAGATTTTCTATTTCTAGCCAACATGCTAAGTTGGTTAAGTGTTTTATAAACCTAACCCCCAATCAGTCTGTTTAATTTAGCATGTTCCATTTTGATTAAGTATTAATATAATTTACTTAATCCTATCAATCCTGACTCAGCCTTAATTGTCTTATTAAAGCCTTGACCTCTCACATTAGACAGGTATTGTTGTGGCTGCCTGTTGCCGGTTGGGTCCGGGCAGTCTTACGCCACAACTCAGTCTAACCTCGTGTCCTTATTGGGCTCCGTGTTTAACCACCCACATTGGATAGGTATTGTTGTGACTACTGGACAGCCGGGCGGTTTCGGGCAGGTTTACATCACAACTCAATCCAACCTCGGGTTAAACACATCGTATTTTTCTACATTTACATATTTTGTCTCTTTTCTTTTTATATGTAAATATTTGCGGCCCATTATTCAAATTCATCTTTATTGGTTAAATTTCATTTATGCCACTTAATTGCTTTTCATGATTGTTGGCGTGCGTCGAACATGCCAACACATATATTCTATATTTTAGCCCAAACGTCATTACCCCCGTTTTACACGTTCGCTCCAATGTAAGGTGTGTTGGGTTTAATACTTAAACCCAATTAAGCCAAATGAAAAGGGGAGGCTTACAACATGGTGTTTATAAGATATCATGAAAAAGGGGAGTGTGAACGCATGAACTTGCAACGAACGATTCAATTAACATAAAGTAGGCAAATGTGAACTTGCAATTGTAACATCATATAATCATGGCTTAACATGAATCATTTTATCCATATAATCATAGCATAAACAATACTTAAACATGAATCATTCTATTCATATAATTATGGTATAGACAATACTTAAACATGAATCGTTCTATTCATATAATCATGGCATAAACAATACTTAAACATGAATCGTTCTATTCATATGATTATGGCATAAACAATACTTAAACATGAATCGTTCTATTCATATGATTATGGCATAAACAGTACTTAAACATGAATCATTCTATTCATATAATTATGGTATAGACAATACTTAAACATGAATCATTTATTCATATGATTATTGCATAAACAACACCTAAACATGAATTATTCTATTCATATGAGTATGGCATAAACAATACCTAAGCATGAATTATCTTATTCATATGATTATGGAATAAACAATACTTAAACATGAATTATTCTATTCATATGATTACGGCATAAACAATACTTAAACATGAATTATTCTATTCATATGATTATGGCATAAACAATACTTAAACATGAATCATAGGTTCAACTAACCATGTAAACTTGAAATTAAGAATCTAACTAAATTAGATATCCTTATTATTGGCACATGGTCTTGACTATATTTTTATATAGGCATAATATAAACTAATCATGTTCATAAAATCACTACATGTTAACAAAAAGGCACTTACTTTTGTCACTAATACAAAAGTATGGTTCAACTAGAATTATCCCAACCTAATTCTTATATGAATCATGGTTTTTAACCCATTTATAGAATTTAGCATAAACATACCTAAACTTAAATCATGGTTTTTATTCTATCTATGTAAACTTGCAAGTGGAATGTAATTCTAATGTAACTTATGTGTCACATATATTATCATATGATTATGATAACAACATAAGCCTAAAAACATGTTTTCAACTAGGCATAATAACAAACATAGTTTAGTCATGTTCATAAAGGTGCTTACTTTTGTTTCTAACACAAAAGTATGATTTGCCAATTTCAACATAGATTCATATAAATCATAGTACTTAGTCGATTCAATTACACACTAAAAGTGGTCATAAAAGTATGTACATCATATTAGCAAAATAACGAATCATATACTTGCATGAATTCCAATTAAAATATCATAATATATAGTTGTTACCATGAATCATATACTTGCATGAATCTTAAATAAATTATTACAACATATAGTTGTTACTTTCAACATGAATCATTGCTTGCAATTATCAAATGGGTGTTGTAAATAACTACCACAAACATGTAGTTTTCAATATGAATCATATAGTTGCATGAATCCCAATTAAAATTCCACAACATGTGGTTGTCAACATAAATCATATACTTGTATGAATCCAATCGTACACCATAATATTGCCAAATCGTTTAGAATCAAAATAACATACAAATATAGATTATTATCGCCACAATTCCATTTCGCAAATCACGTACTTGCAAATATCCAATCGTATACCACAATATTCCCAAATCGTTTAGCATCAAAGCAACATACAAATATAGATTATTATCGCCACAATTCCATTTCTTTCTTTACACAAATCAACACAATTATTTAATTCATATCGGAATAGCACTCTACTTACAACGTATGACGAATCTTCAATTCAGGAAACTGAATTCTGAATTTGGAGATGCTATCCTTTGTTGTAGGCGTTGCTTTGATTTGATTAACGTTGCTTTAAGCTTTGAATTATCTCCTAGTTGCCTCTCAATTTCTGACGGCTATACTTAGTCTCTCCTCAGCAACATGACGGTCTCATCTCCATTTTAGTTTGTGTGAATTAGGGTTAGACTTAGGTCCTTTTTATAGAGTTTGTGAGTTGATTTAGACCGTCGATGAAGCTTGGTTCAATAATAGCCGTTCGTTTGAAGGAGAGACCAACCAGGAGCTGACACCTAGCCCTAGTGACAGGGCAAGGCTCAGAAAATCGACCAAACACAGACCTGGCCAGCCAGGACTTGACCAGACCTGACCAGCAGGTCATTTTTGACCTGGGCGCACTTGGCAGGTGCGCCAGGTCAAAAATGTACTAGCGCACTTCCCAAGTGCGCCAGTTCATTTTTGTTCTGGCGCACTTCCCAAGTGCGCCAGTGCATTCTGACCCGTTTTCTGGTTTTTCGCCCAACTTCGTTCGTCCATATCTTCTTCATACGATGTCCGTTTTACGCAAACTCAGACTCTATCTCAAGCAGAATTCCGAGACGAACGCAATGGCGTATCCCATTTCCCTTAATTCTTTGATTTAAAATTAGTTATAGTTTAATTTATGAATTTCACAGTTATAAAATACACGGGGTGTTACATTCTCCCCCACTTAAAAGGATTTCGTCCCCGAAATCTTCAAGTTCAGGAAGAATGTACATCCAAACATCCATCTACTCATCCATCAAACACGCGCATCCATTGTCCTTAAAAGACTTCTAATGCTTCATGATCATATGCGGCGTGTGTGTGTACATGTACTTATCTAATGCAAAATCAGGCGGTCTACTAATTCAGTTGACCTCCTTAATGCGAATTATGTAAGTGCTATGAATCCATTATGTATGCAAATCTTCCTATTCATGATTCTACATGAGTGCACAATCATTCATACAAATGCAACATCCATATGACAACATATTAAACTTCAACCATATACGAATGCAAACATATATGCATATGCAATATGAAGTGATTGAGCCGATCTAAAACCTAGATTGTGTGTGTATATGCAACCACGAGCAACCACTAGCAATCACTTGCAACCACTTGCAATCATCATCCATAACATGTTTCAATTACATGTTTTCATCCAAAGGGTTTCTACCTAAAAGATAAGGTCGAGGAGATACACCTAAAAAGATAGATAAAAGCGCAACTTAAGAAAGATCAAGGATGTACCCTCGAAAAGAAAAGGGTAGGCAGCGCGTATTCTAGCTTCAGTTTCCCAAGTTGCGTCTCCCTCGGCGTCGCCCCACTGAACTTTGACGAGCTTGACTTCGCGGTTGCGTAGCTTCTTCACTTCCGTTCCTAATATGCGGGTTGGAACTTTCCTCATGGTTGTTTCGCGTTCCACTTCAGCTTCTTCTAGGATATTTGGCTCTACCACTTCAGCAGACTCATGTAGACATTTTCGGAGATGTGAAACATGAAAAACGTTGTGAACTCCGGCCAATCTTTCGGGTAGCTCTAATCTATAGGCCATTTTCCCAATTGTTCCTATCTAAAGGTATAGTCGAATGATAGAAGCAAGTAAAAACTTTGTGCCCATTAGGCAATGTCAAAACTGGAAATCTATGCCACACATATATTGATTAGGAGAAGAACTCTCTAAGCATCAGCCCCGAAGACCGAAATCAACATCAGACTGATACCCAAAGAATTACTCAACCCAACCACCATATATGATTCTAGGAAACTAAGCATGATGGACTCCTTTTAGGTCACAAGGGAGTCCCTTCCTAAGACCAATCCGTATCCTATAAAACCCAAAAACTTTAGTCAAACCAACGAACACCCTCGAGCCCCAACATGTGTTACTAACAGATGAGTCATACTCCCTATGGGGTTTGCAACAGAAATTGGATTAAGAATAGGAACGAGAGGATATACACAAATGATAGCATGCAAGTAAGCTCTACAGGAAGAGAGGGATCAAGGATATACTCTTAAGAAGAGATATGATGCACGAATCTAGTCTTCAATCTTCTAAGTCGCATCTCCTTGAGCTTAACTCCATTATGCTTTGTCCGTCTTTAACTTCACAATTTCGTAGCTTCTTAATTCTTGTTTCCAAAATATGAGTTGGAACCTATTTCATTATTGCCTCTCATTCCACTTTCACTTATTCTCCTTCTAGTATACTTGGCTCAAGCCTAACTGCGTACTCATGGTTCCATGCAAGCTCTCCAAAATTTACTAGT
The DNA here is from genome assembly GCA_030737875.1 of Allium sativum. Taxonomy (NCBI): domain Eukaryota; kingdom Viridiplantae; phylum Streptophyta; class Magnoliopsida; order Asparagales; family Amaryllidaceae; genus Allium; species Allium sativum. The sequence goes on from CM060909.1 coordinate 33,661,039, forward strand.
GAATCTTGGATCTTGTTCACTTACTACAAGGTATTCCACATAGATGAATTATCTCTTGAAAATAAACAAATGTCAACTATGTTGCCAAATGTACTTACTAAGGTGTTTCTTTACGACTCATGCATAAGCGAAATGAACCTTCTGTCTTAGTGGCGAACACTACTGGAGCGCCCCATTCCGAAATGCTCCTCCTAATGAACCCCCTTTCTAGAAGCTATTTAATCTGTTTACTGAGCTCTTTCCTTTACCGTGGAGCCATGTGTCTAACGGGCAACACAACGGGCTTTGCATTATCTACAAGGTATATGCGGAAGTCTATCTTCCGCTTCGGAGGCAAGCCCTTCACCTCTTCGAAGACATCCGGATATTCCCGGACCACTCTAACCGATTGCAAATTTTCAACGGAAGCATCTAGCGATTCAAGGTAACTAAGCATAACCGCATACGAGGGATTACAAGAAATTTCCAAAGTATTACCGAGCTGGGTTAGGAGCCTAACAACCCTTTTCTCACAATCAAGGATGGCCCCATTACTGGATAGCCAATCCATGCCCAAAATCAAACCATATCCCGAAAAGCCCAAAACAAAGGCACTACACTTAAATTCTATGCTTAGAATAGAAATTTTCAATCCCAAACAGATCATAGACAAATGAGCTGGGCCCCCAATTGGGTTTGAAACAATTAAGGGGTCCTCTACCATACTAGTTTTTAGGTGCAGAGATTTTACTAAAGTAGATGAGTTAAAGGAGTGTGATGCGCCGGAATCAAATAAAGTGCGAATGGGGTGATCATAAAGATAAACTACACTTTCTACAAAAGTATTTATACCTCGTTTCTTTGGGCAGTCCTTAGTCATGTGGCCTGTCTCACCGCAAGAAAAGCACCCACCATTCATCTTGGCCTTCTTTTTCCGGCAGTCTTTCACTAAGTGCCCAACTTTGCCACAGAATTTACACTTCCTCTTCTCTCGGGACTTGTTGTCTTTCCCGCCCTTCTCAAAGTCTGTCTTCTCAGGGTAGTCTTTGCTGATGGGTCCAGTCTCCCCACAATGAAAACATTCTCCTTGCTTTCTTTTCCTTTTCCTACAATCCTTGGCTATGTGCCCTTCCGTACCGCAAAAATTGCATTTTCTTTTTTCTCGTTTCTTGTTATTACTGTTACGATCCTTTCTTGTTTGACTATTATTCGTCTTCCTGCTCTGGAACTCTTCCGCTTGCTGGTTCACGTGGAGGAGGAGGAGTGAAAGCATCAGCAGCTGGGGAGTAAGGTCTCCAGACATGATGAAACAGAAAGGATAGATTCAAAACGAAGGACAAGAGATAGTACCTATGGCTTTGGGGGGACTTTGCCTTTTAAAACAAAATAATATTTTATCTTTTAAAAATGCTTCTTTAAATTTCTTTTTTTGAAAATAAATTTTCGAAACTTTTTATCTTATCTGGTAAACCTATGCTCTGATACCAAGTGAAACACCCCACCTCCGTTAGGGTCACTCTCAAAGGGAATGCCCTAATTTTGGTGGAGGTTTATAAGTATAAGTCAAAGATATACAAGACAGATATAAGAACACATATTTTTGAACAGCGGAAAACAGCAACTTTTATTTCATTAAAATACGTGTTACACCAACCATACCATAATTGTCTTACAATACTTCCAAAAACATAACATCTTCATAACTGTTTTGATTACATTATTTAAAGAAGCATAAAGAAAACATAAATAAATTGCAAAAGTCCCATAGTTGCTGTCCAAAGCCATAGTCCAAAACGAAAAGATCCAAGCAATACATTCTTCCTCTTCAAGCTGGATATGAAGGCTGGTCAAGCTGCGGTATTCCCTCCCTGTGGACCTGGGGGGGGAACGGAAGAAGAGAAGACGAATGAAAAGTAGAGTCAGACATAAAGCCTGAGTAAGTCTAGGACTATTCAGTCTATGAATAAAGAACTGGGTATGATAAGTATAAACTAGAAATGGGAAAGCACCATAAACTTGGTTAAGTTGTCTAGGGTCGAATATATTATTGTACCCAATATTAATCTCTGTACCCATATAAACTAGTTCCCAACGGCACCCTATAATCAGGGTGAAGTGATCCATTTTATGATGATCGGCTCCTACTCGCATAGTTACATGTGTCTTACGGCCCCCGATGTTGTAGTTACCTATGCTGGTCCCACCATGGGGTGTATCAAGTCCCATAGTGGCGGCCCGACACAATCCTAGAATGCACAGGTATGCTACTGGTGCCCAGTGCCTTATTTCTCTGCGCTGGAGTGTGTGCACGCCCGCACCCCATTAGAACCTACACTGTTGCACCACCGCCGTCGATTTGACCTCTTACAGTCAGCCCAGTAATCGTGCCCCACCCTGCCTAGTTTCAGGGTATCATGATACCTTATAGGGTTACTGCTCAAAAGGGTCCCCCGCTACTAGGTTTTCTATTTCTAGCCAACATGCTAAGTTGGTTAAGTGTTTTATAAACCTAACCCCCAATCAGTCTGTTTAATTTAGCATGTTCCATTTTGATTAAGTATTAATATAATTTACTTAATCCTATCAATCCTGACTCAGCCTTAATTGTCTTATTAAAGCCTTGACCTCTCACATTAGACAGGTATTGTTGTGGCTGCCTGTTGCCGGTTGGGTCCGGGCAGTCTTACGCCACAACTCAGTCTAACCTCGGGTCCTTATTGGGCTCCGTGTTTAACCACCCACATTGGATAGGTATTGTTGTGACTACTGGACAGCCGGGCGGTTCAGGGCAGGTTTACATCACAACTCAATCCAACCTCGGGTTAAACACATCGTATTTTTCTACATTTACATATTTTGTCTCTTTTCTTTTTATATGTAAATATTTGCGGCCCATTATTCAAATTCATCTTTATTGGTTAAATTTCATTTATGCCACTTAATTGCTTTTCAAGATTGTTGGCATGCGTCGAACATGCCAACACATATATTCTATATTTTAGCCCAAACGTCATTACCCCAGTTTTACACGTTCGCTCCAATGTAAGGTGTGTTGGGTTTAATACTTAAACCCAGTTAAGCCAAATGAAAAGGGGAGGCTTACAACATGGTGTTTATAAGATATCATGAAAAAGGGGAGTGTGAATGCATGAACTTGCAACGAACGATTCAATTAACATAAAGTAGGCAAATGTGAACTTGCAATTGTAACATCATATAATCATGGCTTAACATGAATCATTTTATCCATATAATCATAGCATAAACAATACTTAAACATGAATCATTCAATTCATATAATTATGGTATAGACAATACTTAAACATGAATCGTTCTATTCATATAATCATGGCATAAATAATACTTAAACATGAATCGTTCTATTCATATGATTATGGCATAAACAGTACTTAAACATGAATCATTCTATTCATATAATTATGGTATAGACAATACTTAAACATGAATCATTTATTCATATGATTATGGCATAAACAACACCTAAACATGAATTATTCTATTCATATGAGTATGGCATAAACAATACCTAAGCATGAATTATCTTATTCATATGATTATGGCATAAACAATACTTAAACATGAATTATTCTATTCATATGATTACGGCATAAACAATACTTAAACATGAATTATTCTATTCATATGATTATGGCATAAACAATACTTAAACATGAATCATAGGTTCAACTAACCATGTAAACTTGAAATTAAGAATCTAACTAAATTAGATATCCTTATTATTGGCACATGGTCTTGACTATATTTTTATTTAGGCATAATATAAACTAGTCATGTTCATAAAATCACTACATGTTAACAAAAAGGTACTTACTTTTGTCACGAATACAAAAGTATGGTTCAACTAGAATTATCCCAACCTAATTCTTATATGAATCATGGTTTTTAACCCATTTATAGAATGTAGCATAAACATACCTAAACTTAAATCATGGTTTTTATTCTATCTATGTAAACTTGCAAGTGGAATGTAATTCTAATGTAATTCTAATGTAATTCTAATGTAACTTATGTGTCACATATATTATCATATGATTATGATAACAACATAAGCCTAAAAACATGTTTTCAACTAGGCATAATAACAAACATAGTTTAGTCATGTTCATAAAGGTGCTTACTTTTGTTTCTAACAAAAAAGTATGATTTGCCAATTTCAACATAGATTCATATAAATCATAGTACTTAGTCGATTCAATTACACACTAAAAGTGGTCATAAAAGTATGTACATCATATTAGCAAAATAACGAATCATATACTTGCATGAATTCCAATTAAAATATCATAACATATAGTTGTTACCATGAATCACATACTTGCATGAATCTTAAATAAATTATTACAACATATAGTTGTTACTTTCAACATGAATCATATGCTTGCAATTATCAAATGGGTGTTGTAAATAACTACCACAAACATGTAGTTTTCAATATGAATCATATAGTTGCATGAATCCCAATTAAAATTCCACAACATGTGGTTGTCAACATAAATCATATACTTGTATGAATCCAATCGTACACCATAATATTGCCAAATCGTTTAGAATCAAAATAACATACAAATATAGATTATTATCGCCACAATTCCATTTCGCAAATCACGTACTTGCAAATATCCAATCGTATACCACAATATTCCCAAATCGTTTAGCATCAAAGCAACATACAAATATAGATTATTATTGCCACAATTCCATTTCTTTCTTTACACAAATCAACACAATTATTTAATTCATATCGGAATAGCACTCTACTTACAACGTATGACGAATCTTCAATTCAAGAAACTGAATTCTGAATTTGGAGATGCTATCCTTTGTTGTAGGCGTTGCTTTGATTTGATTAACGTTGCTTTAAGCTTTGAATTATCTCCTAGTTGCCTCTCAATTTCTGACGGCTATACTTAGTCTCTCCTCAGCAACATGACGGTCTCATCTCCATTTTAGTTTGTGTGAATTAGGGTTAGTCTTAGGTCCTTTTTATAGAGTTTGTGAGTTGATTTAGACCGTCGATGAAGCTTGGTTCAATAATAGCCGTTCGTTTGAAGGAGAGACCAACCAGGAGCTGACACCTAGCCCTAGTGACAGGGCAAGGCTCAGAAAATCGACAAAACACAGACCTGGCCAGCCAGGACTTGACCAGACCTGACCAACAGATCATTTTTGACCTGGGCGCACTTGGCAGGTGCGCCAGGTCAAAAATGTACTGGTGCACTTCCCAAGTGCGCCAGTTCATTTTTGTTCTGGCGCACTTCCCAAGTGCGCCAGTGCATTCTGACCCGTTTTCTGGTTTTTCGCCCAACTTCGTTCGTCCATATCTTCTTCATACGATATCCGTTTTACGCAAACTCGGACTCTATCTCAAGCAGAATTCCGAGACGAACGCAATGGCGTATCCTGTTTCCCTTAATTCTTTGATTTAAAATTAGTTATAGTTTAATTTATGAATTTCACAGTTATAAAATACACGGGGTGTTACATTCTCCCCCACTTAAAAGGATTTCATCCCCGAAATCTTCAAGTTCAGGAAGAATGTACATCCTAACATCCATCTACTCATCCATCAAACACGCGCATCCATTGTCCTTAAAAGACTTCTAATGCTTCATGATCATATGCGGCGTGTGTGTGTACATGTACTTATCTAATGCAAAATCAGGCGGTCTACTGATTCAGTTGACCTCCTTAATGCGAATTATGTAAGTGCTATGAATCCATTATGTATGCAAATCTTCCTATTCATGATTCTACATGAGTGCACAATCATTCATACAAATGCAACATCCATATGACAATATATTAAACTTCAACCATATACGAATGCAAACATATATGCATATGCAATATGAAGTGATTGAGCCAATCTAAAACCTAGATTGTGTGTGTATATGCAACCACGAGCAACCACTAGCAATCACTTGCAACCACTTGCAATCATCATCCATAACATGTTTCAATTACATGTTTTCATCCAAAGGGTTTCTACCTAAAAGATAAGGTCGAGGAGATACACCTAAAAAGATAGATAAAAGCGCAACTTAAGAAAGATCAAGGATGTACCCTCGAAAAGAAAAGGGTAGGCAGCGCGTATTCTAGCTTCAGTTTCCCAAGTTGCGTCTCCCTCGGCGTCGCCCCACTGAACTTTGACGAGCTTGACTTCGCGGTTGCGTAGCTTCTTCACTTCCGTTCCTAATATGCGGGTTGGAACTTTCCTCATGGTTGTTACGCGTTCCACTTCAGCTTCTTCTAGGATATTTGGCTCTACCACTTCAGCAGACTCATGTAGACATTTTCGGAGATGTGAAACATGAAAAACGTTGTGAACTCCGGCCAATCTTTCGGGTAGCTCTAATCTATAGGCCATTTTCCCAATTGTTCCTATCTAAAGGTATAGTCGAATGATAGAAGCAAGTAAAAACTTTGTGCCCATTAGGCAATGTCAAAACTGGAAATCTATGCCACACACATATTGATTAGGAGAAGAACTCTCTAAGCATCAGCCCCGAAGACCGAAATCAACATCAGACTGATACCCAAAGAATTACTCAACCCAACCACCATATATGATTCTAGGAAACTAAGCATGATGGACTCCTTTTAGGTCACAAGGGAGTCCCTTCCTAAGACCAATCCGTATCCTATAAAACCCAAAAACTTTAGTCAAACCAACGAACACCCTCGAGCCCCAACATGTGTTACTAACAGATGAGTCATACTCCCTATGGGGTTTGCAACAGAAATTGGATTAAGAATAGGAACGAGAGGATATACACAAAAGATAGCATGCAAGTAAGCTCTACAGGAAGAGAGGTATCAAGGATATACTCTTAAGAAGAGATATGATGCACGAATCTAGTCTTCAATCTTCTAAGTCGCATCTCCTTGAGCTTAACTCCATTATGCTTTGTCCGTCTTTAACTTCACAATTTCGTAGCTTCTTAATTCTTGTTTCCAAAATATGAGTTGGAACCTATTTCACTGTTGCCTCTCGTTCCACTTTCACTTATTCTCCTTCTAGTATACTTGGCTCAAGCCTAACTGCGTACTCATGGTTCCATGCAAGCTCTCCAAAATTCACTAGTGAATCTTGGATCTTGTTCACTTACTAGAAGGTATTCCACATAGATGAATTATCTCTTGAAAATAAACAAATGTCAACTATGTTGCCAAATGTACTTACTAAGGTGTTTCTTTACGACTCATGCATAAGCGAAATGAACCTTCTGCCTTAGTGGCGAACACTACTGGAGCGCCCCATTCCGAAATGCTCCTCCTAATGAACCCCCTTTCTAGAAGCTCTTTAATCTGTTTACTGAGCTCTTTCCTTTACCGTGGAGCCATGTGTCTAACGGGCAATGCAACGGGCTTTGCATTATCTACAAGGTATATGCGGAAGTCTATCTTCCGCTTCGGAGGCAAGCCCTTCACCTCTTCGAAGACATCCGGATATTCCCGGACCACTCTAACCGATTGCAAATTTTCAACGGAGGCATCTAGCGATTCAAGGTAACTAAGCATAACCGCATACGAGGGATTACAAGAAATTTCCAAAGTATTACCGAGCTGGGTTAGGAGCCTAACAACCCTTTTCTCACAATCAAGGATGGCCCCATTACTGGATAGCCAATCCATGCCCAAAATCAAACCATATCCCGAAAAGCCCAAAACAAAGGCACTACACTTAAATTCTATGCTTAGAATAGAAATTTTCAATCCCAAATAGATCATAGACAAATGAGCTGGGCCCCCAATTGGGTTTGAAACAATGAAGGGGTCCTCTACCATACTAGTTTTTAGGTGCAGAGATTTTACTAAAGTAGATGAGATAAAGGAGTGTGATGCGCCGGAATCAAATAAAGTGCGAACGGGGTGATCATAAAGATAAACTACACTTTCTACAGAAGTATTTATACCTCGTTTCTTTGGGCAGTCCTTAGTCATGTGGCCTGTCTCACCGCAAGAAAAGCACCCACCATTCATCTTGGCCTTCTTTTTCCGGCAGTCTTTCACTAAGTGCCCAACTTTGCCACAGAATTTACACTTCCTCTTCTCTCGGGACTTGTTGTCTTTCCCGCCCTTCTCAAAGTCTGTCTTCTCAGGGTAGTCTTTGCTGATGGGTCCAGTCTCCCCACAATGAAAACATTCTCCTTGCTTTCTTTTCCTTTTCCTACAATCCTTGGCTATGTGCCCTTCCGTACCGCAAAAATTGCATTTTCTTTTTTCTCGTTTCTTGTTATTACTGTTACGATCCTTTCTTGTTTGACTATTATTCGTCTTCCTGCTCTGGAACTCTTCCGCTTGCTGGTTCACGTGGAGGAGGAGGAGTGAAAGCGTCAGCAGCTGGGGAGTAAGGTCTCCAGACATGATGAAACAGAAAGGATAGATTCAAAACGAAGGACAAGAGATAGTACCTATGGCTTTGGGGGGACTTTGCCTTTTAAAACAAAATAATATTTTATCTTTTAAAAATGCTTCTTTAAATTTCTTTTTTTGAAAATAAATTTTCGAAACTTTTTATCTTATCTGGTAAACCTATGCTCTGATACCAAGTGAAACACCCCACCTCCGTTAGGGTCACTCTCAAAGGGAATGCCCTAATTTTGGTGGAGGTTTATAAGTATAAGTCACAGATATACAAGACAGATATAAGAACACATATTTTTGAACAGCGGAAAACAACAACTTTTATTTCATTAAAATACGTGTTACACCAACCATACCATAATTGTCTTACAATACTTCCAAAAACATAACATCTTCATAACTGTCTTGATTACATTATTTAAAGAAGCATAAAGAAAACATAAATAAACTGCAAAAGTCCCATAGTTGCTGTCCAAAGCCATAGTCCAAAACGAAAAGATCCAAGCAATACATTCTTCCTCTTCAAGCTGGATATGAAGGCTGGTCAAGCTGCGGTATTCCCTCCCTGTGGACCTGGGGGGGGAGGGGGGGGGAAACGGAAGAAGAGAAGACGAAAGAAAAGTAGAGTCAGACATAAAGCCTGAGTAAGTCTAGGACTATTAGGTCTATGAATAAAGAACTGGGTATGATAAGTATAAACTAGAAATGGGAAAGCACCATAAACTTAGTTAAGTTGTCTAGGGTCGAATATATTATTGTACCCCATATTAATCTCTGTACCCATATAAACTAGTTCCTAACGGCACCCCATAATCAGGGTGAAGTGATCCATTTTATGATGATCGGCTCCTACTCGCATAGTTACATGTGTCTTACGGCCCCCGATGTTGTAGTTACCTATGCTGGTCCCACCATGGGGTGTATCAAGTCCCATAGTGGCGGCCCGACACAATCCTAGAATGCACAGGTATCCTACTGGTGCCCAGTGCCTTATTTTTCTGCGCCGGAGTGTGTGCACGCCCGCACCCCATTAGAACCTACACTGTTGCACCACCGCCGTCGATTTGACCTCTTACAGTCAGCCCAGTAATCGTGCCCCACCCTGCCTAGTTTCAGGGTATCATGATACCTTATAGGGTTACTGCTCAAAAGGGTCCCCCGCTACTAGGTTTTCTATTTCTAGCCAACATGCTAAGTTGGTTAAGTGTTTTATAAACCTAACCCCCAATCAGTCTGTTTAATTTAGCATGTTCCATTTTGATTAAGTATTAATATAATTTACTTAATCCTATCAATCCTGACTCAGCCTTAATTGTCTTATTAAAGCCTTGACCTCTCACATTAGACAGGTATTGTTGTGGCTGCCTGTTGCCGGTTGGGTCCGGGCAGTCTTACGCCACAACTCAGTCTAACCTCGGGTCCTTATTGGGCTCCGTGTTTAACCACCCACATTGGATAGGTATTGTTGTGACTACTGGACAGCCGGGCGGTTCCGGGCAGGTTTACATCACAACTCAATCCAACCTCGGGTTAAACACATCGTATTTTTCTACATTTACATATTTTGTCTCTTTTCTTTTTATATGTAAATATTTGCGGCCCATTATTCAAATTCATCTTTATTGGTTAAATTTCATTTATGCCACTTAATTGCTTTTCAAGATTGTTGGCATGCGTCGAACATCCCAACACATATATTCTATATTTTAGCCCAAACGTCATTACCCCAGTTTTACACGTTCGCTCCAATGTAAGGTGTGTTGGGTTTAATACTTAAACCCAATTAAGCCAAATGAAAAGGGGAGGCTTACAACATGGTGTTTATAAGATATCATGAAAAAAGGGAGTGTGAACGCATGAACTTGCAACGAACGATTCAATTAACATAAAGTAGGCAAATGTGAACTTGCAATTGTAACATCATATAATCATGGCTTAACATGAATCATTTTATCCATATAATCATAGCATAAACAATACTTAAACATGAATCATTCTATTCATATAATTATGGTATAGACAATACTTAAACATGAATCGTTCTATTCATATAATCATGGCATAAATAATACTTAAACATGAATCGTTCTATTCATATGATTATGGCATAAACAGTACTTAAACATGAATCATTCTATTCATATAATTATGGTATAGACAATACTTAAACATGAATCATTTATTCATATGATTATGGCATAAACAACACCTAAACATGAATTATTCTATTCATATGAGTATGGCATAAACAATACCTAAGCATGAATTATCTTATTCATATGATTATGGCATAAACAATACTTAAACATGAATTATTCTATTCATATGATTACGGCATAAACAATACTTAAACATGAATTATTCTATTCATATGATTATGGCATAAACAATACTTAAACATGAATCATAGGTTCAACTAACCATGTAAACTTGAAATTAAGAATCTAACTAAATTAGATATCCTTATTATTGGCACATGGTCTTGACTATGTTTTTATTTAGGCATAATATAAACTAATCATGTTCATAAAATCACTACATGATAACAAAAAGGTACTTACTTTTGTCACGAATACAAAAGTATGGTTCAACTAGAATTATCCCAACCTAATTCTTATATGAATCATGGTTTTTAACCCATTTATAGAATTTAGCATAAACATACCTAAACTTAAATCATGGTTTTTATTCAATCTATGTAAACTTGCAAGTGGAATGTAATTCTAATGTAATTCTAATGTAACTTATGTGTCACATATATTATCATATGATTATGATAACAACATAAGCCTAAAAACATGTTTTCAACTAGGCATAATAACAAACATAGTTTAGTCATGTTCATAAAGGTGCTTACTTTTGTTTCTAACACAAAAGTATGATTTGCCAATTTCAACATAGATTCATATAAATCATAGTACTTAGTCGATTCAATTACACACTAAAAGTGGTCATAAAAGTATGTACATCATATTAGCAAAATAACGAATCATATACTTGCATGAATTCCAATTAAAATATCATAACATATAGTTGTTACCATGAATCATATACTTGCATGAATCTTAAATAAATTATTACAACATATAGTTGTTACTTTCAACATGAATCATATGCTTGCAATTATCAAATGGGTGTTGTAAATAACTACCACAAACATGTAGTTTTCAATATGAATCATATAGTTGCATGAATCCCAATTAAAATTCCACAACATGTGGTTGTCAACATAAATCATATACTTGTATGAATCCAATCGTACACCATAATATTGCCAAATCGTTTAGAATCAAAATAACATACAAATATAGATTATTATCGCCACAATTCCATTTCGCAAATCACGTACTTGCAAATATCCAATCGTATACCACAATATTCCCAAATCGTTTAGCATCAAAGCAACATACAAATATAGATTATTATCGCCACAATTCCATTTCTTTCTTTACACAAATCAACACAATTATTTAACTCATATCGGAATAGCTCTCTACTTACAACTTATGACGAATCTTCAATTCAGGAAACTGAATTCTGAATTTGGAGATGCTATCCTTTGTTGTAGGCGTTGCTTTGATTTGATTAACGTTGCTTTAAGCTTTGAATTATCTCCTAGTTGCCTCTCAATTTCTGACGGCTATACTTAGTCTCTCCTCAGCAACATGACGGTCTCATCTCCATTTTAGTTTGTGTGAATTAGGGTTAGACTTAGGTCCTTTTTATAGAGTTTGTGAGTTGATTTAGACCGTCGATGAAGCTTGGTTCAATAATAGCCGTTCGTTTGAAGGAGAGACCAACCAGGAGCTGACACCTAGCCCTAGTGACAGGGCAAGGCTCAGAAAATCGACCAAACACAGACCTGGCCAGCCAGGACTTGACCAGACCTGACCAACAGATCATTTTTGACCTAGGCGCACTTGGCAGGTGCGCCAGGTCAAAAATGTACTGGCGCACTTCCCAAGTGCGCCAGTTCATTTTTGTTCTGGCGGACTTCCCAAGTGCGCCAGTGCATTCTGACCCGTTTTCTGGTTTTTCGCCCAACTTCGTTCGTCCATATCTTCTTCATACGATATCCGTTTTACGCAAACTCAGACTCTATCTCAAGCAGAATTCCGAGACGAACGCAATGGCGTATCCTGTTTCCCTTAATTCTTTGATTTAAAATTAGTTATAGTTTAATTTATGAATTTCACAGTTATAAAATACACGGGGTGTTACATTCTCCCCCACTTAAAAGGATTTCGTCCCCGAAATCTTCAAGTTCAGGAAGAATGTACATCCTAACATCCAAACATCCATCTACTCATCCATCAAACAAGCGCATCCATTGTCCTTAAAAGACTTCTAATGCTTCATGATCATATGCGGCGTGTGTGTGTACATGTACTTATCTAATGCAAAATCAGGCGGTCTACTGATTCAGTTGACCTCCTTAATGCGAATTATGTAAGTGCTATGAATCCATTATGTATGCAAATCTTCCTATTCATGATTCTACATGAGTGCACAATCATTCATACAAATGCAACATCCATATGACAACATATTAAACTTCAACCATATACGAATGCAAACATATATGCATATGCAATATGAAGTGATTGAGCCGATCTAAAACCTAGATTGTGTGTGTATATGCAACCACGAGCAACCACTAGCAATCACTTGCAACCACTTGCAATCATCATCCATAACATGTTTCAATTACATGTTTTCATCCAAAGGGTTTCTACCTAAAAGATAAGGTCGAGGAGATACACCTAAAAAGATAGATAAAAGCGCAACTTAAGAAAGATCAAGGATGTACCCTCGAAAAGAAAAGGGTAGGCAGCGCGTATTCTAGCTTCAGTTTCCCAAGTTGCGTCTCCCTCGGCGTCGCTCCACTGAACTTTGACGAGCTTGGCTTCGCGGTTGCGTAGCTTCTTCACTTCCGTTCCTAATATGCGGGTTAGAACTTTCCTCACGGTTGCTTCGCGTTCCACTTCAGCTTCTTCTAGGATATTTGGCTCTACCACTTCAGCAGACTCATGTAGACATTTTCGGAGATGTGAAACATGAAAAACATTGTGAACTCCGGCCAATCTTTCGGGTAGCTCTAATCTATAGGCCATTTTCCCAATTGTTCCTATCTAAAGGTATAGTCGAATGATAGAAGCAAGTAAAAACTTTGTGCCCATTAGGCAATGTCAAAACTGGAAATCTATGCCACACATATATTGATTAGGAGAAGAACTCTCTAAGCATCAGCCCCGAAGACCGAAATCAACATCAGACTGACACCCAAAGAATTACTCAACCCAACCACCATATATGATTCTAGGAAACTAAGCATGATGGACTCCTTTTAGGTCACAAGGGAGTCCCTTCCTAAGACCAATCCGTATCCTATAAAACCCAAAAACTTTAGTCAAACCAACGAACACCCTCGAGCCCCAACATGTATTACTAACAGATGAGTCATACTCCCTATGGGGTTTGCAACAGAAATTGGATTAAGAATAGGACCGAGAGGATATACACAAAAGATAGCATGCAAGTAAGCTCTACAGGAAGAGAGGGATCAAGGATATACTCTTAAGAAGAGATATGATGCACGAATCTAGTCTTCAATCTTCTAAGTCGCATCTCCTTGAGCTTAACTCCATTATGCTTTGTCTGTCTTTAACTTCACAATTTCGTAGCTTCTTAATTCTTGTTTCCAAAATATGAGTTGGAACCTATTTCACTGTTGCCTCTCGTTCCACTTTCACTTATTCTCCTTCTAGTATACTTGGCTCAAGCCTAACTGCGTACTCATGGTTCCATGCAAGCTCTCCAAAATTCACTAGTGAATCTTGGATCTTGTTCACTTACTAGAAGGTATTCCACATAGATGAATTATCTCTTGAAAATAAACAAATGTCAACTATGTTGCCAAATGTACTTACTAAGGTGTTTCTTTACGACTCATGCATAAGTGAAATGAACCTTCTGCCTTAGTGGCGAACACTACTGGAGCGCCCCATTCCGAAATGCTCCTCCTAATGAACCCCCTTTCTAGAAGCTCTTTAATCTGTTTACTGAGCTCTTTCCTTTACCGTGGAGCCATGTGTCTAACGGGCAACGCAACGGGCTTTGCATTATCTACAAGGTATATGCGGAAGTCTATCTTCCGCTTCGGAGGCAAGCCCTTCACCTCTTCGAAGACATCCGGATATTCCCGGACCACTCTAACCGATTGCAAATTTTCAACGGAGGCATCTAGCGATTCAAGGTAACTAAGCATAATCTCATACGAGGGATTACAAGAAATTTCCAAAGTATTACCGAGCTGGGTTAGGAGCCTAACAACCCTTTTCTCACAATCAAGGATGGCCCCATTACTGGATAGCCAATCCATGCCCAAAATCAAACCATATCCCGAAAAGCCCAAAACAAAGGCACTACACTTAAATTCTATGCTTAGAATAGAAATTTTCAATCCCAAACAGATCATAGACAAATGAGCTGGGCCCCCAATTGGGTTTGAAACAATTAAGGGGTCCTCTACCATACTAGTTTTTAGGTGCAGAGATTTTACTAAAGTAGATGAGTTAAAGGAGTGTGATGCGCCGGAATCAAATAAAGTGCGAATGGGGTGATCATAAAGATAAACTACACTTTCTACAAAAGTATTTATACCTCGTTTCTTTGAGCAGTCCTTAGTCATGTGGCCTGTCTCACCGCAAGAAAAGCACCCACCATTCATCTTGGCCTTCTTTTTCCGGCAGTCTTTCACTAAGTGCCCAACTTTGCCACAGAATTTACACTTCCTCTTCTCTCGGGACTTGTTGTCTTTCCCGCCCTGCTCAAAGTCTGTCTTCTCAGGGCAGTCTTTGCTGATGGGTCCAGTCTCCCCACAATGAAAACATTCTCCTTGCTTTCTTTTCCTTTTCCTACAATCCTTGGCTATGTGCCCTTCCGTACCGCAAAAATTGCATTCCCTTTTTTCTCGTTTCTTGTTATTACTGTTACGATCCTTTCTTGTTTGACTATTATTCGTCTTCCTGCTCTGGAACTCTTCCGCTTGCTGGTTCACGTGGAGGAGCAGGAGTGAAAGCGTCAGCAGCTGGGGAGTAAGGTCTCCAGACATGATGAAACAGAAAGGATAGTTCAAAACGAAGGACAAGAGATAGTACCTATGGCTTTGGGGGGACTTTGCCTTTTAAAACAAAATAATATTTTATCTTTTAAAAATGCTTCTTTAAATTTCTTTTTTTGAAAATAAATTTTCGAAACTTTTTATCTTATCTGGTAAACCTATGCTCTGATACCAAGTGAAACACCCCACCTCCGTTAGGGTCACTCTCAAAGGGAATGCCCTAATTTTGGTGGAGGTTTATAAGTATAAGTCACAGATATAAGAACACATATTTTTGAACAGCGGAAAACAACAACTTTTATTTCATTAAAATACGTGTTACACCAACCATACCATAATTGCCTTACAATACTTCCAAAAACATAACATCTTCATAACTGTCTTGATTACATTATTTAAAGAAGCATAAAGAAAACATAAATATACTGCAAAAGTCCCATAGTTGCTGTCCAAAGCCATAGTCCAAAACGAAAAGATCCAAGCAATACATTCTTCCTCTTCAAGCTGGATATGAAGGCTGGTCAAGCTGCAGTATTCCCTCCCTGTGGACCTGGGGGGGAAACGGAAGAAGAGAAGACGAAAGAAAAGTAGAGTCAGACATAAAGCCTGAGTAAGTCTAGGACTATTCAGTCTATGAATAAAGAACTAGGTATGATAAGTATAAACTAGAAATGGGAAAGCACCATAAACTTAGTTAAGTTGTCTAGGGTCGAATATATTATTGTTCCCCATATTAATCTCTGTACCCATATAAACTAGTTCCCAATGGCACCCCATAATCAGGGTGAAGTGATCCATTTTATGATGATCGGCTCCTACTCGCATAGTTACATGTGTCTTACGGCCCCCGATGTTGTAGTAACCTATGCTGGTCCCACCATGGGGTGTATCAAGTCCCATAGTGGCGGCCCGACACAATCCTAGAATACACAGGTATGCTACTGGTGCCCAGTGCCTTATTTTTCTACGCCGGAGTGTGTGCACGCCCGCACCCCGTTAGAACCTACACTGCTGCACCACCGCCGTCGATTTGACCTCTTACAGTCAGCCCAGTAATCGTGCCCCACCCTGCCTAGTTTCAGGGTATCATGATACCTTATAGGGTTACTTCTCAAAAGGGTCCCCCGCTACTAGGTTTTCTATTTCTAGCCAACATGCTAAGTTGGTTAAGTGTTTTATAAACCTAACCCCCAATCAGTCTGTTTAATTTAGCATGTTCCATTTTGATTAAGTATTAATATAATTTACTTAATCCTATCAATCCTGACTCAGCCTTAATTGTCTTATTAAAGCCTTGACCTCTCACATTAGACAGGTATTGTTGTGGCTGCCTGTTGCCGGTTGGGTCCGGGCAGTCTTACGCCACAACTCAGTCTAACCTCGGGTCCTTATTGGGCTCCGTGTTTAACCACCCACATTGGATAGGTATTGTTGTGACTACTTGTAACACCCCGAGAATTCTATAACTGTGAAATTCATGAATTAAAGTATAATCAAATTCAAATCAAAGAACTAAGGGAAACGGGATACGCCATTGCGTTCGTCTCGGAAAAATACGCGAAATAGAGTCCGAGTTTTCGAAAAACGGAGTCCGTATGAAGAAGATATGGCCTTCGGAAGTTTTGAATTAAATTTAAAATTCAAACAGAATAAAATAATTAAAAATCGGGCCCAGTGGGCCAGGGCGGATAAACACCCGCCTAGGCCACCCAGGTCGACTGGGCTGTCGACCTGGGCTACCCATGTCGACAGGGCTGTCGACAGCCCTGTCGACAGGGGTGTCGACCTGGTCGAGCCCAGTCAACCTGGCTGGCCAGGTCTGTGTTTGGTCGAATTTCTGTGGTCTGCTTTGTCATTAGGGCTAGGTGGCGGGTTCTAATTGGTCTCTCTATCTAATGAATGGCTACGATCTAACCTAGCAACATCAGTGGTCCTAATCAATTCCTAACCTCTATATAAACAACCCTAGACTAAACCCTAATCTATTCATTCAAATTAAGAACATAGCCGCCATGTTGCTGAGGAACGACTAAGAGTAGCCGTCGACTAGAGAGAGAATTAGAAAGAAAGTTCTAAAGCCTAAAGCAATTCAAGCAACCTAAAGCCAATCAATTCAACAAAGGAATCATATCTCTTAATTAGAGAATTCGCCGCAACCATTGTAAGTAGAGTATTACTTTGGTATGAATAAACAACTGTATTGATTTGTATGCTTGAATTGGGATAATAAAGTAATTCATATTTGTGCAAAATTTTGTTATTCATTATAAAGAACTACATGCGGTAGTTCTATGCAAGTATACGTTTGGAATATTGCGCAAATTATGTAATCTATGTTGAAGCTACATGTATGTAGTTGATTGAAATTCATGCGAGTTTGGGGCTTTGTTATTATGCCATCATGATGTATATTTTTGTGCATAAATCATTTTGCAAGTAATTGAAACAAGTTTGGTTGTTATAGTTCATATGAAACTATGTTGGAATTTTGACACCATAATCCATGTATTAAGTCATGCTTTTGCAAACTTATGAATATGGCTAGGCTATGAATGATATTTGGCATAATTGAAATCCATGATTAAGTCTATCTTGTTTACAAGAATTATATGATGACATATGTGAGACATGGCTAGGTTAGACTCAAAAATCCCTTTTTGCAAGTTTAAAGCAAACACCATGATTAGGAATATTTATGCATAAGTATATTTATACTATCGTTATGTGATTAGACTTAGACCATAATTAAGTTGATCTATGCTTTTGTGTTAGTAACAAAGTATCCCCTTGGTAAACATGTAGAAACCTTATGAACATGACTTGTTTATGTTTAGGCCATGTTTATGCTAGAAGTATTTATGTCATGCTTATGTTTGACATTATGCTATGCTTATGCTAGAAATATTTATGCCATGCTTATGTTTGACATTATGCCTAAATAAAAATATAGGTTCATGTGTCAATAATGATATCTTAATTACAAGTTCACATGCTTTGATTCATGTCACCTATGTTTTATGACCAAAGTATATGTCACTACTATGCAAGTACACCAGTTTCTATTTTGTATTCCCAACGTCATATTGCAAGTTCATACGCTCACCTTCCCCTTTTTGTGTATGTAATCACGCCATAAGCCTCCCCTTTTCGCATGGCTAAATTGGGTTTTAAAAGGCTAAGCCCAAAATATATAAACGGACGTGTAAAACGGGGGAAAATAACGTTGGGTTAGAATTAATTAATGAATGAAAATATAAAATAGAAGGCCCAAATTCAAGTATGGGTTGGGCCCATGATTGGTGTAACCTTTACACCATTGACTTAATAATGGGCCGCAAATATTTACATATAAGAAATAAAGAAGAATGACAAGATATGTAAATGTAGAACATACGATGTGTTTAACCCGAGGTTGGATTAAGTTGTGATGTAAACCTGCCCGGAACCGCCCGGCTGTCCAGTAGTCACAACAATACCTATCCAATGTGGGAGGTTAAACATGGAGCCCAATAAGGACCCGAGGTTAGACTGAGTTGTGGCGTAAGACTGCCCGGAACCAACAGGCAACAGGCAGCCACAACAATACCTGTCTAATGTGAGAGGTCAGGGCCTTAATAAGACAATTAAGGCTGAGTCAGGATTGTTAGGATTAAGTGAACTAAAGACTTAATCAAAATGGAACATGCTAAACTAAACGGACTGGTGGGGTTAGGTTAGGAAACACTTAACCAACTTAGCATGTTGGCTAGAGATAGAAAACCTAGTAACGGGGGACCCTTTTCAGCAGTAACCCTAAAAGGTGTATCAGGATACCCTGAAACTAGGCAGGGTGGGGCACGATTACTGGGCTGATTGTAAGAGGTCAAATCGACGGCGGTGGTGTAGCAGTGTAGGTTCTAACGGAGTGCGGGCGTGCACACACTCCGGTGCAGAAAAATAAGGCACTGGACACCAGTAGCATACCTGTGCACTCTAAGGTTGTGTCGGGTTGCCACTATGGGACTTGATACACCCCATGGTGGGACCAGCATAGGTAACTACGACATCGGGGGCCGTAAGACACTTGTAACTATGCGAGTAGGAGCCGATCATCATGAAATGGATCACATCACCCTGATTATGGGTGCCAGTTGGAAACTAGTTTATATGGGTTCAGAGATCAACATGGGGTACGATAGTATATTCGACCCTAGACAACTTAACCAAGTTTATAGTGCATGCCCACTTCTTGTTTATACTTATCATACCCAGTTCTTTATTCATAGACAAAATAGTACTAGACTTACTCAGGCTTTATGTCTGACTCTACTTTTCTTTCGTCTTCTTTCTTCCGTTTCCCCCCCAGGTCCTCAGGGAGGGAACACAGCAGCTTGACCAACCTCAACATCCAGCTTGAAGAAGAGAAATGTATTGCTTGGACTTTCCTGTTTTGAACTATTGCTTTGGACAATCCACTATGGGGCTTTTGCAGTTTATCTATGTTTTATTTATGCTTCTTTAAATGATGTACTCAAGACAGATTATGAAAGTGTTATGTTATGTTTTTGGAAATGATGTTGTTGTAACACGTATTTGACTTTATGAAATAAAGTTTGTTGTTCTTCCGCTGTTTACAAATATGTGTTCTTATATCTGTCTTGTATATCTGTGACTTGTACTTATAAACCTCCACCAAAATTAGGGCATTCCCTTTGAGAGTGACCCTAACGGAGGTGGGGTGTTTCACTTGGTATCAGAGCATAGGTTTACCAGATAAGATAAAAGTTTTGAAAAATCATTTTCAAAAAGGAAATTTAAAGAAGCATTTTTAAAAGAAAAATATTATTTTATTTTAAAAAGGCAAAGTCCACCCCCCAAAGCCATAGGAACTATCTCTTATCCTTCGTTTTGAATCTATCCTTTTTGTTTCAGCATGTCCCAAGAACTTAACTTGCCGGAAGGGGTGCCAATACCTGGTTGGTTTAGACGGTTCTTAGAAGCAAGGGCCACTCAGCCAGGTCCTACCATTCCTCCTCCCCCAGCGGAAGGAAATCATCCAGCTGCAGCAGCACCTTTTCCTCCACCTCCTCCTCGGGGAAACACGTTTGCTAAGATATGTAAAGATTTTAAAGCTATGGGAGGAAGGTATTTCCATGGAACTGAGTCCTTCGTAGCAGCTAGGAATTGGCTGAAAGAAACGGAGGACCTATTCATCATCTTTGAGGTAGAGGATAGACAAAAAGTACAACTGGCGGTGTGGCTATTGAAGGGCGAGGCTTCCTACTGGTGGGAAGTCACTAATGCTGAAAGACCAGTGGAGACATGGGAGGACTTTAGGGCAAGGTTTGAGACCAAATTTCTCTCATATGCGGAAAGAAGTTTGCAGTTGGAAAAATTCTTATTTCTTAAGAAAGGAGACAAGACTGTCAGAGAGTATGTGAATCAGTTCGATGAGCTGGCTAGGTTTGGACTTGACCTAGTCAACACCCCGCACAAGAAGGCTCTCCGTTTCGTCAAAGGGTTAAATGAGCCATTACACAGTTTGGCCATGACCCATATACCCATGGGAGCCACGTATGAAAGATTGGTGCAAATGGCATTGCTGAATGACGAGGATAAGGGCAAGAAGAAAGAGGGTTTGCAGCCCAAGAAGACAGACTTTAAGAAGGGCGGGAAAGGCAACAAAGAGAAGAGGAAGTGTAATTTCTGTGGCAAAGTGGGGCACTTAGTAAAGGACTGCCGGAAAAAGAAGGCCAAGGAGAATGGTGGGTGCTTTTCTTGCGGTGAGACAGGCCATAGGGCTAAGGACTGCCCGAAGAAACGAGGACAGGGGCAGAGGGCTGGATCCAACCCAGGGGCACAGGTTCATGTGCTGGAAGCGCCACCTCTGCAACAGCGAGGTATAAATACTTCTGTAGAAAGTGTAATTTTTCTTTATGATCACCCCGTTCGCACTTTATTTGATTCCGGTGCATCACACTCCTTTATCTCGTCTGCTTTAGTAGAATCTCTGCACCTAAAAACTAGTATGGTAGAGGACCCCTTAATTGTTTCAAACCCAATTGGGGGCCCAGCTCATTTGTCTATGATCTGTTTGGGATTGAAAATTTCCATTCTAAGTGTGGAATTTCAATGTAGTGCCTTTGTTTTGGGCTTTTCGGGGTATGGTTTGATTTTGGGCATGGATTGGCTATCCAGTAATGGGGCCATCCTTGATTGTGAGAAAAGGGTTGTTAGGCTCCTAACCCGACTCGGTAATACTTTGGAAATTTCTTGTAATCCCTCGTATGCGGTTATGCTTAGTTATCTTGAATCGCTAGATGCCTCTGTTGAAAATTTGCAATCAGTTAAAGTGGTCCGGGAATATCCGGATGTCTTCGAAGAGGTGAAGGGCTTGCCTCCGAAGCGGGAAATAGACTTCCGCATATATCTTGTAGATAATGCAAAGCCCGTTGCGTTGCCCGTTAGACATATGGCTCCACGAGAAAGGAAAGAGCTCAGTAAACAGATTAAAGAGCTTCTAGAAAAGGGGTTCATTAGGAGGAGCATTTCAGAATGGGGCGCTCCGGTGGTGTTCGCTACAAAGGCGGATGGTTCACTCCGTCTATGTGTTGACTATAGGGAGCTCAACAAGCTAACGAAAAAGAATAGGCACCCTCTCCCTAGAATTGACGATTTGTTTGACCAGCTTGTAGGAGCGTCTGTTTTCTCCCAACTCGATTTAGCAACCGGTTTTCATCAGCTAAGGGTGGCTGAAGATAGCATCGATAAAACGGCGTTCAGAACCCCAGACGGTTTCTTTGAATGGCTTGTCATGCCTTTCGGCTTGACAAATGCACCTGCTTACTTCGTGGACCTAATGAGTAGGGTATTTAGAGATTTCCTCAACAAATTCGTAGTGGTCTTCGTAGATGATATCCTTATCTTCTCAAAGAGTGAAGAGGAACATGCTCAGCACTTAAGGGCAATCATGGAAACTTTGCGAGTCCATCAACTAAAAGCCAAATTCTCCAAATGCCACTTTTGGAGAGAAGAGGTGAGGTTCCTTGGGCACATAGTATCCAAACAAGGGTTAGCAGTGGACCCTGCTAAGGTAGTGGCGGTACAGGATTGGAAGACACCAAGGAATGCAACGGAGGTCCGAAGCTTTCTAGGACTAGCGGGTTTCTATCGAAAGTTCATAAGGGATTTTGCGAAAATCTCAGCTCCGCTCACGAAATTAACTAAGAAGAATCTAGTATTCAATTGGGATTTGGATTGCGAGTTTGCTTTCCAACGACTAAAAAGGGCTCTTACAACAGCCCCAGTTTTGACGCTGCCAGATGGGAGCAAGATGTTCACTGTTTATACGGACGCATGTGGGACAGGGCTAGGCGCCGTCTTAATGCAAGAAGGAAGGGTAGTAGCTTATGGCGGGAGGCAGTTGAAGGTGCACGAAAAGAACTACCCAACCCACGATCTCGAGTTAGCCGCCATCGTCTTTGCACTCAAGTCTTGGCGACACTATCTCCTAGGTGAGAAGTTCGAACTTTACACTGACCATAAATCGTTGAAATATCTTTTCTCGCAGAAGGATCTTAACTTGAGGCAACAAAGATGGATGGAGTTTCTTGCCTCGTACGATTTCGAAATCTCCTATACTCCGGGCAAAGGCAACGTAGTGGCAGACGCGTTGAGCCGAAAGAAATTGACCTTAAGCCCGTTGTTTGTTGAAAGACAAAGCCTAGAGTTTATAGCCAGCTTCGACTTTAGGCCCTCCTCCGATTTCGTACCAGGCTTGCTAGCATCTCTCGAAGTGCGCCCAACTTTGGTGGATTCGGTAGGGGCAGCACAACGCGAAGACCCTCAGCTTGTGGAAATGATTGATAGGCTAATTAGGGGTGAGACTTCAAGTCACCTCAACAGATACTCCATTGACGATAAGGGTGTACTAAGGCGAGACGGAAGACTATGCGTCCCACAGACGAAAGATATAGCAAGGAAGGTTCTCGAGGAAGCGCATCATTCCAAGATGACGATACACCCAGGCGGAGATAAAATGTACAAAGATATAAAAAGGACTTTCTTTTGGAACGGCATGAAAAAGGACGTGGCAGAGTTCGTTTCTAAGTGTATGGTGTGCCAACAGGTTAAAGCGGAACAGAAAAAGCCTGGCGGACTACTACATCCTCTAGAGGTCCCACAATGGAAGTGGGATAGTATCTCAATGGACTTCATCGATGGGCTGCCTAGGTCTAGGAGAGGCAACACTAGCATTTGGGTAATAGTGGATAGGCTTACTAAAAGCGCCCACTTTTTACCTGTCAAAAGTAAAAGAACTGCCTCATCCCTATCATCACTTTACCTCAAGGAAATCGTTCGACTCCATGGGATACCATCTAGCATTGTTAGTGACCGAGACCCCATCTTCACCAGTGAGTTTTGGCGGAGTCTGCAAGAAGCAGTAGGAACGCAGTTACGCTTGAGCACAGCCTATCATCCCCAAACCGACGGCCAAACAGAGAGAGTGAATAGAGTTTTGGAAGACCTTTTAAGACTATGCGTCCTTGACTTCGGAGGGACATGGGAAGACCACCTTCCTTTGGTGGAATTTGCCTACAACAACAGCTATCAAGCAACCATAGGAATGGCGCCCTTCGAAGCTTTATATGGAAGACCGTGCCGATCGCCCACTTGTTGGTGGGAGTCTACTGATAAGCTCATACTAGGACCAGATATGATCCGAGAGACCTCAGAGAAAGTAGACTTAATACGAAGAAGGATGAAGACGGCCCAAGACAGACAAAAGTCCTACGCCGACAAGAGGAGGACCGACATTGAATTCGAGGTTGGAGATAGAGTTTTTCTCAAGGTATCACCGCTAAGAAACGTTGTTCGTTTTGGAACCACAGGAAAGCTAGCACCAAGGTTCGTAGGGCCATTCCCTATTATCGAGAAAATTGGGAAAATGGCCTATAGATTAGAGCTACCCGAGAAGTTGGCTGGAGTCCACAACGTTTTCCACGTTTCACATCTCCGAAAATGTCTGCATGAGTCTGCTGAAGTGGTAGAGCCAAATATCCTCGAAGAGGCCGAAGTGGAACGCGAAGCAACCATAAGAAAAGTTCCAACCCGCATCTTAGGAACGGAAGTGAAGAAGCTACGCAACCGCGAAGTCAAGCTCGTTAAAGTCCAGTGGAGCGACGCCGAGGGAGACGCGACTTGGGAAACTGAAGCTAGAATACGCACTGTCTACCCTTTTCTGTTCGAGGGTATATCCTTGATCTTTCCTTTTCCTTAAGTTGCGCTTTTATCTATCTTTTTAGGTATATTTCCTCGACCGTATCTTTTAGGTAGAAACTTTTTGGATGGAAACATGTAGTTGAAACATGTTATGGATGATGGTTGCAAGTGGTTGCAAGTGATTTCTAGTGGTTGCTCGTGGTTGCATATACACACACAATCTAGGTTTTAGATCGGCTCAGTCACTTCATATTGCATATGCATATATGTTTGCATTCGTATGTGGTTGAACTTTAATGTGTTGACATGTGGATGCTGCATTTGTATTGAATGATTGTGCACTCATGTAGAATCAAGAATAGGAAAATTTGCATACATAATGGATTCATGGCACTTACATAATTCGCATTAAGGAGGTCAACTGAATCAGTAGACCGCCTGATTTTGCATTAGATAAGTACATGTACACACACACTTTGCATATGATCATGAAGCATTAGAAGTCTTTTAAGGACAATGGATGCTCGTGTTTAATGGATGAGTAGATGGATGATTGGATGTTAGGATATACATTCCTCCTAACTTGAAGATTTCGGGGACGAAATCCTTTTAAGTGGGGGAGAATGTAACACCCCGAGAATTCTATAACTGTGAAATTCATGAATTAAAGTATAATCAAATTCAAATCAAAGAACTAAGGGAAACGGGATACGCCATTGCGTTCGTCTCGGAAAAATACGCGAAATAGAGTCCGAGTTTTCGAAAAACGGAGTCCGTATGAAGAAGATATGGCCTTCGGAAGTTTTGAATTAAATTTAAAATTCAAACAGAATAAAATAATTAAAAATCGGGCCCAGTGGGCCAGGGCGGATAAACACCCGCCTAGGCCACCCAGGTCGACTGGGCTGTCGACCTGGGCTACCCATGTCGACAGGGCTGTCGACAGCCCTGTCGACAGGGGTGTCGACCTGGTCGAGCCCAGTCAACCTGGCTGGCCAGGTCTGTGTTTGGTCGAATTTCTGTGGTCTGCTTTGTCATTAGGGCTAGGTGGCGGGTTCTAATTGGTCTCTCTATCTAATGAATGGCTACGATCTAACCTAGCAACATCAGTGGTCCTAATCAATTCCTAACCTATATATAAACAACCCTAGACTAAACCCTAATCTATTCATTCAAATTAAGAACATAGCCGCCATGTTGCTGAGGAACGACTAAGAGTAGCCGTCGACTAGAGAGAGAATTAGAAAGAAAGTTCTAAAGCCTAAAGCAATTCAAGCAACTTAAAGCCAATCAATTCAACAAAGGAATCATATCTCTTAATTAGAGAATTCGCCGCAACCATTGTAAGTAGAGTATTACTTTGGTATGAATAAACAACTGTATTGATTTGTATGCTTGAATTGGGATAACAAAGTAATTCATATTTGTGCAAAATTTTGTTATTCATTATAAAGAACTACATGCGGTAGTTCTATGCAAGTATACGTTTGGAATATTGCGCAAATTATGTAATCTATGTTGAAGCTACATGTATGTAGTTGATTGAAATTCATGCGAGTTTGGGGCTTTGTTATTATGCCATCATGATGTATATTTTTGTGCATAAATCATTTTGCAAGTAATTGAAACAAGTTTGGTTGTTATAGTTCATATGAAACTATGTTGGAATTTTGACACCATAATCCATGTATTAAGTAATGCTTTTGCAAACTTATGAATATGGCTAGGCTATGAATGATATTTGGCATAATTGAAATCCATGATTAAGTCTATCTTGTTTACAAGAATTATATGATGACATATGTGAGACATGGCTAGGTTAGACTCAAAAATCCCTTTTTGCAAGTTTAAAGCAAACACCATGATTAGGAATATTTATGCATAAGTATATTTATACTATCGTTATGTGATTAGACTTAGACCATAATTAAGTTGATCTATGCTTTTGTGTTAGTAACAAAGTATCCCCTTGGTAAACATGTAGAAACCTTATGAACATGACTTGTTTATGTTTATGCCATGTTTATGCTAGAAGTATTTATGTCATTCTTATGTTTGACATTATGCTATGCTTATGCTAGAAATATTTATGCCATGCTTATGTTTGACATTATGCCTAAATAAAAATATAGGTTCATGTGTCAATAATGATATCTTAATTACAAGTTCACATGCTTTGATTCATGTCACCTATGTTTTATGACCAAAGTATATGTCACTACTATGCAAGTACACCAGTTTCTATTTTGTATTCCCAACGTCATATTGCAAGTTCATACGCTCACCTTCCCCTTTTTGTGTATGTAATCACGCCATAAGCCTCCCCTTTTCGCATGGCTAAATTGGGTTTTAAAAGGCTAAGCCCAAAATATATAAACGGACGTGTAAAACGGGGGAAAATAACGTTGGGTTAGAATTAATTAATGAATGAAAATATAAAATAGAAAGGCCCAGATTCAAGTATGGGTTGGGCCCATGATTGGTGTAACCTTTACACCATTGACTTAATAATGGGCCGCAAATATTTACATATAAGAAATAAAGAAGAATGACAAGATATGTAAATGTAGAACATACGATGTGTTTAACCCGAGGTTGGATTGAGTTGTGATGTAAACCTGCCCGGAACCGCCCGGCTGTCCAGTAGTCACAACAATACCTATCCAATGTGGGAGGTTAAACATGGAGCCCAATAAGGACCCGAGGTTAGACTGAGTTGTGGCGTAAGACTGCCCGGAACCAACCGGCAACAGGCAGCCACAACAATACCTGTCTAATGTGAGAGGTCAGGGCCTTAATAAGACAATTAAGGCTGAGTCAGGATTGTTAGGATTAAGTGAACTAAAGACTTAATCAAAATGGAACATGCTAAACTAAACGGACTGGTGGGGTTAGGTTAGGAAACACTTAACCAACTTAGCATGTTGGCTAGAGATAGAAAACCTAGTAACGGGGGACCCTTTTCAGCAGTAACCCTAAAAGGTGTATCAGGATACCCTGAAACTAGGCAGGGTGGGGCACGATTACTGGGCTGATTGTAAGAGGTCAAATCGACGGCGGTGGTGTAGCAGTGTAGGTTCTAACGGAGTACGGGTGTGCACACACTCCGGTGCAGAAAAATAAGGCACTGGACACCAGTAGCATACCTGTGCACTCTAAGGTTGTGTCGGGTTGCCACTATGGGACTTGATACACCCCATGGTGGGACCAGCATAGGTAACTACGACATCGGGGGCCGTAAGACACTTGTAACTATGCGAGTAGGAGCCGATCATCATGAAATGGATCACATCACCCTGATTATGGGTGCCAGTTGGAAACTAGTTTATATGGGTTCAGAGATCAACATGGGGTACGATAGTATATTCGACCCTAGACAACTTAACCAAGTTTATAGTGCATGCCCACTTCTTGTTTATACTTATCATACCCAGTTCTTTATTCATAGACAAAATAGTACTAGACTTACTCAGGCTTTATGTCTGACTCTACTTTTCTTTCGTCTTCTTTCTTCCGTTTCACCCCCCAGGTCCTCAGGGAGGGAACACAGCAGCTTGACCAACCTCAACATCCAGCTTGAAGAAGAGAAATGTATTGCTTGGACTTTCCTGTTTTGAACTATGGCTTTGGACAATCCACTATGGGGCTTTTGCAGTTTATCTATGTTTTATTTATGCTTCTTTAAATTATGTACTCAAGACAGATTATGAAAGTGTTATGTTATGTTTTTGGAAAGGATGTTGTTGTAACACGTATTTGACTTTATGAAATAAAGTTTGTTGTTCTTCCGCTGTTTACAAATATGTGTTCTTATATCTGTCTTGTATATCTGTGACTTGTACTTATAAACCTCCACCAAAATTAGGGCATTCCCTTTGAGAGTGACCCTAACGGAGGTGGGGTGTTTCACTACTGGACAGCCGGGCGGTTCCGGGCAGGTTTACATCACAACTCAATCCAACCTAGGGTTAAACACATCGTATTTTTCTACATTTACATATTTTGTCTCTTTTCTTTTTATATGTAAATATTTGCGGCCCATTATTCAAATTCATCTTTATTGGTTAAATTTCATTTATGCCACTTAATTGCTTTTCAAGATTGTTGGCATGCGTCGAACATGCCAACACATATATTCTATATTTTAGCCCAAACGTCATTACCCCTGTTTTACACGTTCGCTCCAATGTAAGGTGTGTTGGGTTTAATACTTAAACCCAATTAAGCCAAATGAAAAGGGGAGGCTTACAACATGGTGTTTATAAGATATCATGAAAAAGGGGAGTGTGAATGCATGAACTTGTAACGAACGATTCAATTAACATAAAGTAGGCAAATGTGAACTTGCAATTGTAACATCATATAATCATGGCTTAACATGAATCATTTTATCCATATAATCATAGCATAAACAATACTTAAACATGAATCATTCTATTCATATAATTATGGTATAGACAATACTTAAACATGAATCGTTCTATTCATATAATCATGGCATAAATAATACTTAAACATGAATCGTTCTATTCATATGATTATGGCATAAACAGTACTTAAACATGAATCATTCTATTCATATAATTATGGTATAGACAATACTAAAACATGAATCATTTATTCATATGATTATGGCATAAACAACACCTAAACATGAATTATTCTATTCATATGAGTATGGCATAAACAATACCTAAGCATGAATTATCTTATTCATATGATTATGGCATAAACAATACTTAAACATGAATTATTCTATTCATATGATTACGGCATAAACAATACTTAAACATGAATTATTCTATTCATATGATTATGGCATAAACAATACTTAAACATGAATCATAGGTTCAACTAACCATGTAAACTTGAAATTAAGAATCTAACTAAATTAGATATCCTTATTATTGGCACATGGTCTTGACTATATTTTTATTTAGGCATAATATAAACTAATCATGTTCATAAAATCACTACATGTTAACAAAAAGGTACTTACTTTTGTCACTAATACAAAAGTATGGTTCAACTAGAATTATCCCAACCTAATTCTTATATGAATCATGGTTTTTAACCCATTTATACAATTTAGCATAAACATACCTAAACTTAAATCATGGTTTTAATTCTATCTATGTAAACTTGCAAGTGGAATGTAATTCTAATGTAATTCTAATGTAACTTATGTGTCACATATGTTATCATATGATTATGATAACAAAATAAGCCTAAAAACATGTTTTCAACTAGGCATAATAACAAACATAGTTTAGTCATGTTCATAAAGATGCTTACTTTTGTTTCTAACACAAAAGTATGATTTGCCAATTTCAACATAGATTCATATAAATCATAGTACTTAGTCGATTCAATTACACACTAAAAGTGGTCATAAAAGTATGTACATCATATTAGCAAAATAACGAATCATATACTTGCATGAATTCCAATTAAAATATCATAACATATAGTTGTTACCATGAATCATATACTTGCATGAATCTTAAATAAATTATTACAACATATAGTTGTTACTTTCAACATGAATCATATGCTTGCAATTATCAAATGGGTGTTGTAAATAACTACCACAAACATGTAGTTTTCAATATGAATCATATAGTTGCATGAATCCCAATTAAAATTCCACAACATGTGGTTGTCAACATAAATCATATACTTGTATGAATCCAATCGTACACCATAATATTGCCAAATCGTTTAGAATCAAAATAACATACAAATATAGATTATTATCGCCACAATTCCATTTCGCAAATCACGTACTTGCAAATATCCAATCGTATACCACAATATTCCCAAATCGTTTAGCATCAAAGCAACATACAAAGATAGATTATTATCGCCACAATTCCATTTCTTTCTTTACACAAATCAACACAATTATTTAACTCATATCGGAATAGCACTCTACTTACAACGTATGACGAATCTTCAATTCAGGAAACTGAATTCTGAATTTGGAGATGCTATCCTTTGTTGTAGGCGTTGCTTTGATTTGATTAACGTTGCTTTAAGCTTTGAATTATCTCCTAGTTGCCTCTCAATTTCTGACGGCTATACTTAGTCTCTCCTCAGCAACATGACAGTCTCATCTCCATTTTAGTTTGTGTGAATTAGGGTTAGACTTAAGTCCTTTTTATAGAGTTTGTGAGTTGATTTAGACCGTCGATGAAGCTTGGTTCAATAATAGCCGTTCATTTGAAGGAGAGACCAACCAGGAGCTGACACCTAGCCCTAGTGACAAGGCAAGGCTCAGAAAATCGACCAAACACAGACCTGGCCAGCCAGGACTTGACCAGACCTGACCAGCAGGTCATTTTTGACCTGGGCGCACTTGGCAGGTGCGCCAGGTCAAAAATATACTGGCGCACTTCCCAAGTGCGCCAGTTCATTTTTGTTCTGGCGCACTTCCCAAGTGCGCCAGTGCATTCTGACCCGTTTTCTGGTTTTTCGCCCAACTTCGTTCGTCCATATCTTCTTCATACGATATCCGTTTTACGCAAACTCAGACTCTATCTCAAGCAGAATTCCGAGACGAACGCAATGGCGTATCCCGTTTCCCTTAATTCTTTGATTTAAAATTAGTTATAGTTTAATTTATGAATTTCACAGTTATAAAATACACGGGGTGTTACATCCAACTTCATTTAATTAACAATTTCAATATAAAAATCCATTAATTCTCCTGATTTAATATATAAAACAGATTTAAATATTCAAATTTAGGCGACCAAAAATCTGGGTCTTTACAAATGTGCTGCTTCGGTGTAACATCCAAGATTTTTGACCCTTCAAATCAACAATGATCCTCAACGTCGACTTAAACAAATTAAAAATACGGATAGTTATTGGGATTTATATAAGAAAAATAAGAGAAGAAGAAAAACAAACACAGAATCTCACATCGGAAGGACAAAATATAATAATAAAATAACAGTTCATAAAGCTGTTAAAACATACATTTGATTATACATTAACAACAGTTATCAGAGTAGACTGTCATAAACATACCAATATTTACAGCGGAACAAATAGTAATAAATACGTCTGTTGAGCTCCATCTTCATCTCCATAATGGTATCTTCAATAACTGAAAACTTAGACTAACCCGAGCATAAATGAAAAGATGAAAACACTCGGATCAGAACAAAAATATTCTCGTATTAGTTAAGTCAATTTCATGTGATAATATGAGTGCAATAACTTAAGAGGTATTATGGGAAAATCTATCTCTTAAGGATCCGTCAAACTAGATACTATATAATATGATATGCTACTATAATAGTGTT
Organism: Allium sativum; assembly: GCA_030737875.1. Classification (NCBI taxonomy): domain Eukaryota; kingdom Viridiplantae; phylum Streptophyta; class Magnoliopsida; order Asparagales; family Amaryllidaceae; genus Allium; species Allium sativum. The sequence goes on from CM060909.1 coordinate 33,693,064, forward strand.
TATGGTTTAAATATAAAATATTAAAATAGTGTAAGCGGGATTACCATTATTACCCTTACACCATTTATACCGTTGTCGTATAGTTTGCATATAATACACTAGTGCGTCGGTGGATAGGGATGCGCCGTGATAAGACAACGTTAAATCAAAATCGAAGGGGTATTGATCAGGATAATATGACAAGGCACATGTAGAATGCCCAGAGTATGAATATACTAGTTGCAAGCCTGGATTGGTGGTAACACATAGTCGCGACTATCACCCACCTCGGACAACACTCCCAAGTCACGAATGCGCATCAAATCAAATCAATCAAACCGAGGGACTATAGTAATAAAGGAAGAAGTGTTGCCCATGGAGATAGCTAACGCCACTTGGTCACGGTATAGCCATGTTTTAGTCATTTTAATTATGACCTGAAGGTCAAGGATATCCATCATCGTTCTCTTTCTTCAAATCCAGTAATTGCCTCAAAATCAACCTACTTCATTCTGGAATTCCACCACGTACACAATTGTTAAAGTGGTTTTCAGTATTGGCAGAGAGTATGGCAATATCCGATCCCAGTCTCTTTAACAACCAATCATTTACATTTTTCACACTAGTCAGTTCTTTTACATTTCAAAGGGGGTCGTAATTCATATCGAAAATATCATATTTTCCTAAAATCATTTCAATAGTCAAAATAGAATATTTCATAATGAAATCTCCTTTTAAAACCCAACTTAAATATTGAAAAATTCCAACTTTTAAAATAATTTGATTATTAAAATCGTAACAATATATTTGAAATAGTTGAAAAATAAATAGTTTGTAATTAAAATATAATTATCAAATTTAATAAAATCTATAGTTAAAATATTGGAATAATTTATAAAATAAATAGTTAATTATAAAATGATTTATTTAAAATAATATATAAAATAAAATAGTAATAAAGTAAAATAGTTTATGTAGAAAATATAATTATTATTAGAATAGATTATAAAATGGTTTTGAAATACTATAGTTGGAATTAGAATCGTTTCCTTAAAAAATCAATTAAACTTATAGTCGTATTTCAATTTCAAGTCAAACCAATTCAACGTCTATATATCAATTAAATTAAACATTCCAAATAAATTCCAACTCAATTCAATTTTGACTTCATTTACCTTCAGTTTATACATTAATCAATTCCCTTTGGTTTATATATTCCAAATCCAAAATTCATATTTAAAGGCAATTAATTTATAAAACATCATTGGTATCATCTTTAAAACAATATTTCAAAATTCATGGTTAAAACATATTTTTATTTAACCAATCGGTGTCCGTATATAATTTTCTATCCTATGGCCAAGTGATACTTAAAATTTAATTTTAGTATTTTGGGAAATGATATATATCATTTCAATCCAAATCAGGGTCGTAGGTATTTATCATTTCAACCTACGTTCTTAATTCATTTTAATAATTAAACCCAGGTTTATTTGATGCCCGTAACATCAAAGGTAAATGATTAGGATTAATCAGCACAAACAATGGTCATATATGAATAAATATGAATATCAGGTAAATTCTGACAATTAACATCAATTTTTCGAACATATCAGATTCAAGACATTCATCACACCAATATAGACAAACAATCCAATATCGTAAATTATACTAGTTATCAGATGATGTTTTTTTTTAAACTAGCAATTAAACGTCAAATTTTAACTTAACAGTAAAACAGTCAAATTTAACTACACTATCGATGCAAATAAATTTAAATATGTAATTTAAACTATCAAACATTAATCCATACAAAGATATCATGACATGATATAAATTTAACTAATATTAGAATATTTTAGTAAGATGTGAGTGGGTTTAATCACTCACCTTTGGTTCTGAACGACATTGGAATCCAAATTTTAGCCCAAAAATGAATGGTCTCAGAATCAGTTCAAATCAGTGTCATCGCGAAGAGCTTGACGATAAGATTCTAACGCAACAAACCGCATGTCAATTGGAGCTCATGTGAAGAAGTTATACATGTTAGAACATTTGAGTTTTTAAATTATCAAAAATAATTAAATAATTTCCCTCACTAACTATTCAGTGCCACATCATCCCTTTCCTCCATCTTCCAGCGTGCGCACCTTCTTCTCGTTCTTTGTTCCAGCTTGTTTTGAACCCATCCCATTCAACAAAACCAAATCACGCACAAAGCAATACTCCACCGTTCATCGATCAGGAAACAACACTTCGACCGCCTCTACGAATACTACCTGCGCTCCGAATCCCACTGTACTCGGTGGTCCCCACATCCCTGTAAACTGTGAAGAACTTGCTGCGTTTAGATGGGAATTCTGGCGATTTTGTGAAGCAAACCATATATATCATCATCCGTATGGATGGAAAGATCTCTCCGAGTACTATGATTTTCATGTATTAGGTTTTGAATTTCGTTGAGCGGATTGAGAGAAATTGAGGGAAGTTTTAGATTTTTATGGCCATGAAATTACGTATGGCGGTTGCACTGAAATTAGGGTTTTTAATAATATTTTAGTATTAAAATGTCTCGGTTTGTGTGTTTTAAAGCCAGAAATGAGACTGAGTCCAAATCAGGCCCATTTACTACCTAGCAATATGTTTTGATGCATTTTGAACGCAATGGAATAGGTTTCAAGGCCCAATTCCAAAGTCTATAATAGTTTCACTTAAAATGTCATATTTTTAATTAAATAGTGTACAAATTTTCAACGTGCATTTCAATTTACCGAAGCCACATACTAACTCCAAAAATTATGAAATTTGGAATCTAGCTATATTTTGACCATACGGTCTTAACAAAATAAATTTTATCGAATTTGGAGCCCATTTAAAAAATGGCCTTTTTAACTAGCATATTAATTTCAACATAATTTACAAAACGTGTTTAGCTTCACTACGCTTACATACTAACTCCAATTAACTTGAAATTTTAAACCTGACAATAATTTGGCATTCTGAATCCAAAAAAATGAATTTCGTCGAATTCTAAGAACGTTGGCAAAATGAAAATGTTTGCCTGTTCATTAACATAAATCAAATATTCATTATTCGCTTTTAAATTAAATTCAGGGTTTATAAATAATATTCAAATCAAAAAAATAAAATAAAATTCATATACACTGATAAATCAACAATTTTAATATTGCAACTTCAACTAACATTAATTCAAATAATTCAATTATGGTTTTCAACATAGAATTTCACAAATTAAATCATAAAATACTATTTACAACCATATAATATCAAAATCATATTAAATTAAACAATATAAATTATCGAAATTTTTTGGGATGTTACATTCTCCCTCACTTAAATCTTTTCGTCCTCGAAATGGAACGTAGTAATGAAGTGGCAAAATAAAATTAAAATAATATAAAATTTATACTAACTAAAAAAGTATTTACTTTAATATATAGAAAAAATGAGTATGCAAACAAATTTCACAAAATTTCCAAGTCATTAATTCACAAAAAAATTCGGCAGAGTCCGTAACACCCCTAAGTCCCATATTGTGGAAGCCTATGTGAAGTGGACACTTATATAATACAGCCCATCTCTTACTAACGCCGAGGCCTTTTGAGGAGAAAAACCCCACACCTATAAGGTGGCTAAGTTGGGGACAATATCTTGCGTGAACGGAGGTACGGGTTGTTACAGTGGTATCAGAGCCAATACCCAACCGGAATTGTGGATCCTGTGTGGACAACAACACCTGGGTGAGGTGATTGTGAGCCAACGGGGACGTTGGGCTCTGTAGGAGGGGAGAATGTAACACCCCTAAGTCCCGCATCGCGAATACTTAATTTAAATTTCAGGAATTAAGTAAAACGGACATCACCATTGTGTTCGTCTTGGAATTTTGCTTGGAATAGAGTCCAAGTTTGCGTAAATCGGACAACGTATGAATGAGTTATGGCCTTTAGAAGATTCAACTAAAATTCAAAACAGTTCGAAATTCAACCTAGGTAGCTGGGCAGGAAATTTCCCGCCATCAACCATGCAGATCGACCCGGGGGTCGACCTTGCGGTCAGGTCGACCAGGGGGTTGACCTAGGGGTCGACATACCCCCTAGATCGGGGCAGTTTCGTTCCTGTGATGTGTTTTAATGTGCTGTACGAATCTGAAGGTCAATCTAAGGGCTCTAAAACACTCTCTACACCTATAAATACATAGAAAGACCTAACCCTAATTCATAACAATTCCTCAAGACGCCTCCATGTTGCTGAACTCTCAATTCTCTTAGTCGCTGCCTCTAAAACCTAAATCAAATTAGAAATTCTTCATCAACAATTCAAGCTCTTCACCAATAATAAAAAAAGAAGCATTACAACAAAAACACCATATTACAACTTTAATTTTACAATGGTGGTAAAATCCACCGTTGTAATAAATGTTTTTTACAACTTTTTTCCAGAAAAGTTGTAATAAACTTATTTTTAACAACTGTGTTATTTTGACAGTTGTAATAAAAGCCTATCACAACTTTTATTTTTTGACTGTTGTAATATATAATTAACAACTAATAATTAATATTTAATACAATTATATTGATTATTTATAATTTATAATTAATAACTAATAATTACTATTAATAATCAATTAGGAAGTAATAATTAATAATCAATCCGTAATATTTAATACTTAGCAATTAAGAAGAATAATTAAAAACTATAGTTTAAATTACATAATTATTATTATTTATTAATATTTGATAATTATTAGTGATAATAATTTCTAAATATATACTCAATATTAATACTTAAGAATCGTAATTAATCAAAACATTAATACTTTTGAAGTGATATTTAGTGTTTAATAATTATTTTTAATTGATTAATATTTAAAACTAATAATTAATTAATAATCAATAACTAATAAAATATTTAATAATTTAGAATTAACAAGAGATATTAACAATTAAGAAGTAACATTTTGTATTTAATATTTCATAATTATAATTAGCAATTGTGTGAGAACCCAAATTTTGTGACTCAAAAATATTATTGATTATAACTAAATATATATTTGGGGTGAATGAATAAATAAATAGATCATTTGTATGTATATGATGAATATATACAAATTTGTACATGGTTAAAATTGTTGACAAAATATACACGTCTATTGCTTATTTTGTATAACATGGAAATGGATCTAAATGTTGTAAAATGGGTTAAGTGTTATATGGAGCTAATAAAGAAAAACCCTAAGGGGCAAAATTGGAATTAGCAAGATCACAGCCCTAATAAATTAACCTAGAAAACAATCGGTCAGCCCTCAATTCATTTCTCTCGTTCATTACAAAAAAATGGCCGAAGCCCTAGCCGATAAAAACTGGGGGGAAATCAATCCACCTTCTCGCATCAAATAGAACCGATTCATGAGAGAGATGGATTCTAGAGGGAAATGGCGGTAGGTCTAAGGAGATCAAAGCCTAAATTGAGGAACCACAGAGAGAAATCGAAGTATGGAAGCACGAAACCGAATCGAATGTGAGTGCATTTCACTTTTCAAATAGAAATCGAAGTCTGTAAGCTGAGTTCAAGAATTAATTATATATTTTTATATGTACAGTCTTCTTGCTATTAAAGTCTGAACTGAATGTGATTTGGGAAAAGATAAAAATAATTATCTTCTTGTTATATAAGCAGTTAAATTGTCTGCTTACTTATATGTAAATATGGTTTCTGAACTTTCTAGCTGAATCGATTTTAAGGGTTATATTTGGAACCTGTATGAAATTGTAAGGTTATATTAGGAACCTGAATCATTTTCATCTTTTAATCAATTTTATGTCTAGTTACTGCTGCCGAAATTTAACTCTTTTTTCTTTGTTATACAAATATATAACCTGGTTTCTAAGATTGGCATTGCCATTGATATGAAATTGAGTACAGTTTGTCGCTCGTGGATCTGATGTCATCATTCCAGTTTTATTCGTCGTAATTTGTATGCAGATCAACTAGAAGACGATGGTGAGTACGAAGACGGCGAATGTGAAGATACGGTTGTATTTAAGGAAGAGGAGGTAAGGACTTTATTTTATTAGATGATAAACAAAATTCATTTTCTTTATTTGATAGTTGAATGACATTATGTTGTTTCTACTTTAATACTTTAATATGCAGAGTGTAACTGTTGTTAGGAAGATTCCCTGTATATGCTAATATACAGGTTGCATTCCCTCCACATTTTTTTCTTTTTTTTACTGGATAAATTTGAGAAGCCTACATGTTGAATAGTCCATGTTGGAATGGTAATTTCATTCCCAGTACAGTAACATGGAAAGAGGCATTCCAAATTCAATTCGGTATATGCTGCTTTTACTTTTGAAATCGTTTCTCTTTTGATTTTCCGATATGCAATCCATGCGTGTTTATACGTATTTGACTTTTCTACACAAAAAGTAAATCGTTAGATAAACGGAAGAACAAGTTTAGTTATTTTAATCTTGTTAAGCTATATAGACATTATTTTGCATTGTTTTATCTTCATAGATGAAGAATTCAAGGATGAGAGTGGAAGCAGCCGTCATGGAAGCTATATGGCGTCCAAGCCTAACATTGATGAACTGGAGATGTTATTAGAGGCTTATTTTGTTCAGATAGTATGTAATAATGCACAAAATGTTGTAAAACTTATTGTTTGTAATACTGAATATATAAGTATTTTAATAAATTAGTTTGCAAATAACTGTAATATCTGATTTTCCTATGGAGTATTGCTGTATTTAGTGTATTGTTCTTTTCAATTGCAAATGATATTTTTTTTAAAACCCAAATGTCAATTACAACGGTGGAAAAAAGTTGTAAAATATACATATTACAACGGTGTTGCAACGGTGCAAAAATGTTGTTAAAGATATTAGTCTATTACAACTTCTTAATAGACGACGGTTAGCCCACCGTTGTAAAATGTATATTGCAACGGTGTTCCACCTTTGTAATAGGGTCATTCTGTTGTAGTGAAGATTAAATTGGCGTTCTACATCAACAACAAATAGTTTATTTCTCCAATCCAATCAATGTGAGTGGAATTGAACTATATTTGTTATATAATATTGCTTCTATCATTTACCATTCCCCAAAATGAATATGATGATAATTTAATAAGATCAGTTATTTTATTTATGCCTACGTTTGAGCTCTCTCCTTTTATTCTTTCCCCTTTTAATTTTTATAGCTAGGTTATCTCGAGTTTATGTCTATCATGGATTTATGCGTTTTAATGGGAACGGGAAATTAAAAAATGGGAAAAAGGGTTGGCTTGGGCATAATATGGGGATTGGAAGGTTTTGTATAGAATTATGGACATAATTATACTGTAATATTGAATTTATGTAAGTTTGACATAATTGTAATGGGTTATGGAATTGGTATAATTTAATATTAACAACATGTAATTGGATAACATGGATTGGTGAAATTTATTTGTGACCTGAAAAATAAGCCTAGAGGGTGAATTAGACTATATGTATGAACATGGGAACGTTGGGGTATATATATTAGGAGAATATTGATTATATGAAATTGGGTATAATTGGATATTGGAATTTGGCATGTTATGGTATGAATAACACAGAATTGGTGAATATGGCTATAATTGGATAATTTGGGTAATATGAAATTTGGCTAACTATTATGTAATTGGTGTAGTTAATGACAAATTAGAAATAGGCATAAAAAATGAATTGTAATTAAGTTGAATTTTGGAAACTTAATAATGATTGGTAGGATTTTGGATGCAACAATTGGATGAACTTTGCTCTTATTCTATAAGAGTGTGGGAAAATTTGGATGAAAAATGTTTTGATTTTCAAAAATATTGCATTTATATAGAACTGCAAGAATATTTAGGATGTGAGCATCATTTTTTAAAAATTAGATTTTAAAAGTTTGCATACATGTAGGTGGTACCAATTAGGCATACATGCTTTACTATGATGTATTTCACTTTGCACATGTGCACAATGTTTGCAACAATTGAATGCACACTTGATGGATGAATATTGCGAGTGATTATCTATTTTACTCTTATTGAATTTCGGGGACGAAATTCTTTAAGGGTGGGAGAATGTAACACCCCTAAGTCCCACATCATGGAAGCATGTGTGAAGTGGGTACTTATATAGTAGAGTCCATCTCTTACTAACGCCGAGGCCTTTTGAGGAAAAAAAACCCACACCTATACGGTGGCTAAGTTGGGGACAATATCTTGCGTGAACGGAAGTCCGAGCTGTTACAGTGGTATCAAAGCTGATACCCAGCCGGAATTGTGGCTTCTGTGTGGACCACATCGCCTGGGTGAGGTGTTTGTGAGCCAACGGAGACATTGGGCTCTGTAGGAGGGGAGAATGTAACTCCCCTAAGTCCCACATTGTGGAAGCCTATGTGAAGTGGACACTTATATAGTAGAGCCCATCTCTTACTAACGCCGAGGCCTTTTGAGGAACAAAACCCCACACCTATAAGGTGGCTAAGTTGGGGACAATATCTTGCGTGAACGGAGGTGCGGGTTGTTACAGAGTCTCCTTTGTACTGTTAGGTCCGGAAAACAATAATATATATATAATCATAAATATACATTGCATCTCAATGATGAGGCATCCCAAAATTGGGGAAAACAATATAAAATGCCAAAATACGATATATAATTCGATATGCATACCTTTCGTTTGCGTTATTAGCGATTTGGCTTATTTTTAAGCTAGCAAAAGCAAATTTTTATGTGCAAGTAGCTCCAAAGCAAGCAAATTGTCTTCAGTCCCTACTAACCCTCAATCATCCAAATAAGAACAGATATAAAAGAAATAAGTCTATATGTCTATAATAAATATATATATATATAATAGCAAATACATTCAAAACGACAAATAAAACATTTAGCATTCACACTCATCCAAATAAGCAAAATAACAAATTTCAATGTCAATATATATTTGTACATTTTCATTTGTTTATTCCTTTATTTAATAATCATATTTCATTTTCTATTTATTTCCCAAATTCCATATCTCAAAACCATTATTTTATTAATATTTTAGTTTTAAATCACGAATTTCCCTAATGTTGTTTTTCTGAAATTTTGGTTTACACATATCTAAAAATTTACAACTCGAAATTTAAAAAAATTTCTTCCATTAGAAAACTGTGACCCCATAGAACCGAAAGATTCTTGTTTCAAAGAAATCTGACTTATTTTGGATTCTATACATTCATTTAAACTTCAATTCGAAAAATTACGAACTCCAGCTACGCAACGCTCGTTTTAATTAAGTTTAATTAATTCGTTCAATCTTCATTAAATTTATAAATTATAGACCAATCCACTTATATTACCACAACTAATTAAACATTTATTCAACTAGAAATTATCGACCACCTTAAATTGCCAAATATTCAACCATCTATACCAATACATTTAATTTAAAACCAAATAATCCACTTCATTAGCTAATTTCATTTATTTGGTTTATTTTTTTGATTTGGTTAAATTAATTTTCGAACCTAACTCGGTGTATTAATCGCTTTTTCATACTTAAGTTCCATTAATTTTTATTTTACCATTCATTATCCATGGCGATACTTGTATTATCTAATCGCTTAATCTTATAACATTTTAACTTCGTATATAATTGGTAATTTATGTGTATGCCAAAAAAAGGATTGAATATTATACAAGTTCAATAGTTTTAAAATATCTTAGAATTCATTATTTCAAATTCCTTAAGAGTATCCATTTTTAATTTTTATAACTCTCTAATATTCATTTTTCTGTTACATAATTCGGAATTTTTTTATAATTTCAATTTTAGTCCATTTCAACAATTTGAATATCATTAACTATTCAAGAACTTAAAATTTCAACTTCAGGCTCATTTGTAAATCCACTTTAATATATATATATATATATATATATATATATGTATATAATCTTTTATAACAAACCATAATTTAAGAGATTCAAATGAACCCAACAAAGTATAAAATGTTAAGTGATCTTCCCCACTTAGTCTCTTGGAAATAATGTTGATAATGCGTGCACTCATCAACGAAATCCTTTCCAAAGGCAAAGGGGAAAGAGTATACACTTATTTCAAAATTCTTTGAAAACAATTTCTATATGAAACAACTTTTTAAAATATAAATATATTATTCCAAACCATTTGCAAAGCAATATTACAAAACCACCCTAATTAAAATCTCAAATTCCTATTTTACTTCTTATTTCATTACTAATAAATTTCTATATTTGATTTTCTTAAACCGTTCAATAATCAATGGTTCTAATTATAAATTAACTGAATGATAAATGATGAAAATTTAATATTATCATCAACAAAATCAAAATTCATATATTTTTAAATAATTCTATATATATAAAATATAATTCAAAACAATATTATGTGATAAGCCCTGTTCGAGTGTTTAGAAATCCCTGTCGATGCCTTGGCGTCCCAAGTACCGACTGGAATTCATAAATACTCAGTAGAACAACCAACATAATACAAACCCATTTTTATATCAAAATACAAAGATGCTCTTTCATATACACTCAAACTCATTTTAGGGTATTACTACCCTATCTCTAATGAGTTAATCCCACATAGAGCCAAGGTTTTCGTTAAACCTCGCTCTGATACCAGATGTGACATCCATGATTTTTGACCGTTCAAATCGATAATGATCCTCAATGTCGACTTAAACAAATCATAAATACGGATAGTTATTGGGATTTATATAAGAAAAAGAAGAGAAGAAGAAAAACAAACACAGAATCTCACAGTGGAAGGACAAAATATAATAATAAAATAACAGTTCATAAAGCTGTTAAAACGTACATTTGATTATACACTTACAATGGTTATTAGAGTTAACCGTCATAAACATACCAATATTTGCAGTGGAATAAATAGTAATAAATACGTCTGTTGAGCTCCATCTTTATCTCCATAATGGTATCTTCAATAACTAAAAAATCAGGCTGACCTAAGCATAAATGAAAAGACAAAAACACTCGGATCAGAACAAAAATGTTCTCATATTAGTTAAATCAATTTCATGTGATAGTATGAGTGCAATAACTTAAGAGGTGTTACGGGAAATTCCATCTCTTAAGGATCCGTCAAACGAGATACTATATAATATAATACGCTATTATAATAGTGTCTATGGTTAAATATAAAATATTAAAATAATGAAAGTGGGATTACCATTATTTCCCTTACACCGTTTATACCGTTCCCGTACAGTTTGCATATAACACACCAATACGTCGACGGATAGGGATGCGTCATGATATGACAACGTTAAATCAAAATCATAAGGGGCTCTATCAGGATAGTAAGACAAGGCACACGAGGAATGTTCAGAGTATGAATATACTAGTTCCACACCCGGACTGGGGGTAACGCATAGCCGCGACTACCGCCCACCTTGGACAACACTTCCAAATCACGGATGCGCATCAAATCAAATCAATCAAACTGAGGGACTATAGTAATAAAGTGTAATAACCCGGAAATTCTGGGCCAGTTTAAATTTTTTATTTTGGCAATTTTAGCAAATTTTGAACATTTAAAATGAATTATTTTAAATAATATTGATGAGAAATTCATTTTGAATATAATTCGAACATATATATTATATACGTCGTCGTTAGAATATAAATAATTATATATAATTATAAAAGGAGTTGAAAATGGCGCGGTAGTTCGATAATTCGATTTCAAACTTCAATTGAATGTACCGGGTGCAAAACAATCCGGATTTTAGTGAAACCAAAAATAACAGGATCTATTTGATAATATCTTTTCAACGAATCCGAAAAATTGAGATTTCATAGCAGGAATCAAAAGATATGTCCAGTTGAAAATTCTGAATAGTCGCTATGGAATTCAGGCCCTTAAAAATAGCCATTTTGCAAACGACCTCGGATTTCGACGAAACCACTTTTGTTGGGTCCGTGATGTCAATTTATTGCTAAATTCCAAATTTCATAATTTTTCGAATCAATATGTGAGCGTGGCAAAGGAAAACGCGTTTGACCAGTTATAATTGATTTTAATCGACTGGAAAATGACCATTTTTCCAACGGTCTCGGAATTCGACGAGACTAGTTTTGTTAGGACCGTATGGTCAATACGAAGCTAGAAAATATTTTTCGGGAATTTTTCGAGTTAGTATGTGACCCCGGTAAATTGAAATGCGCGTTCAAATTCAATATATAGAGTTATATGTTGATTTTCACGGAAACTGATTGTAACTATCGAATCAGCCTACGATACATATCCCATTGTGTTCGGAATGGGGGTAATACGCTATGGACGACAGGCGGTGGGCCTCGTTTAGAGGTCATATGTAAAAGTCAACTTTTTGAAATTAAAATAATAAAAAAATAATATTCTCTCTCCCTCTCCTTTATTTCTCTCTGCCCCCCCTTTTTATTCTTCGTTCAGCAGAGAGAAAAAAAAAGAAGACGAAGAGGGGGGAGGAGCACCGTTGCTCCCCCCCCCCCCCCATCAGGGCGCCGCCGCGCCTCAGGAGGGGCGCCACCTCCGAACCCCCACCCCCTGCCCTCGCGAACGCGACAGCCCCCCCCCTCCTGTTCGATCGACGCGATGAAACCGCCCCCCTCCCATCGAAGACAGCCTCCGACCGACGCGAAGACCCCCCCTGCTGCGCCCTAGCCTGGAACCCCCCCTCCCTCGCCTGCTCCGCCCGCCACCACCGGCGAACTCCAGCCCCCTCTGATCTCTCTTCTCCCCCATCCACTGTAAGCTTCCATCTTTTTTTATTTTTTTATTTTATTTATTTATTTTGTTTTGTGTTAATCTATTTTAAATAGTTTTGCTAGTTTAATAGAAAAGATTAGATTTTTAAAATAGAAAAGATTAGATTTTTAAAATAGAAAAGATTAGATTTTTAAAATAGAAAAGATTAGATTTTTAAAATAGAAAAGATTAGATTTTTGAAGTTTAAAAAGGAGAGATCTTTATATGTAAAAAGGCGAGATCTTTATATGTAAAAAGGCGAAATATTTATATGAAAAATAGCGTGATAAAAATATAATTTTTATCTATATAGTAGCAATGTAAAAATATAATTTTTATCCATATAGCGAAGTAAAAATTCGATTTTTATATATTGAATAGCATAGTAAAAATTCGATTTTTATATATTGAATAGCATAGTAAAAATTCGATTTTTATATATTGAATAGCATAGTAAAAAATTCGGTTTTTATATATTGAAAAGCGAAGTAAAAATTCGATTTTTACATATGTAGTGGCTACGGGCAACGAAAGTGATAAGAGACGAGAACAGTGAAGATTTCCTGCATTAGAAGTGCCGTGGAGTTAGGATAGCTATTGGTGAGAACTTCTCACTCAAATTTCCTTTTCTAAGTTATATACATATACTAGGATGCAGACGGTGTTTAGTAGCACCTGACACCCGTCATCCACAGACCATGGATGGCTTGTTTGTTTGATTGATGTGTTGTGAAATTTGTTTGTGAAGGTTATGTGAAATAGATAATGAAATATATTCATGTGTTGAAATAAAATAAAATATTTATATAGTTAAAAATATTTTATCGTTAAAATATAATTTTTAACGTGAATGTGAATAAATAAATAATTATAAACAAATCGACCGATTTGTTTATATACACTGATTTGACTGATATCGATTGGGTCGATAAATTTTACACATCGCCCAACTGCACAAATAAAATCTGTGTTTGATTGTTTGAAACCCCACACGGGTATTGGGACGAAATACGACATACACTAATCCCAATAATTAGTTGTATGTCGATCGATTGATTGACAGGCTGTTATAAGCGTTAGATATCTATATTTGATGCTTATACAGTGTAGTGCACTTTGGATGATGGTTGATTATTTATCGTTGCTATTATATACATATGTTGTATGGAATCCATATAGTTAACGCTATATGGTAATTGATTGGGCCTCATTCCAATTTAAAAAATAAAGAATATTATAAAATAAAGGTTCATGTGTTGACAGTACTCATCTGTTGAGATTATTCATGTGTTGAACGAAATATTTTAACAATAAAATTTACATCTTTATCTTTATAGAATAAAGGTTCATGTGTTGACAGTACTCATCCGTTGAGATTAGTCATGTGTTGAACGAAATATTTTAACAATAAAATTTACATCTTTATTATTATAAAATAAAGGTTCATGTGTTGACAGTACTCATCCGTTGAGATTAGTCATGTGTTGAACGAAATATTTTAACAATAAAATTTACATCTTTATCGTATTTGAAATTAGAAACTAACTGGAAAATAGATAAGATGAGTGGTCTCCTGAATATGGATCTGATGTTGGTTTCGGCCTTCGGGGTTAATATTTAGGGAATCATTCTCTTACTAGTTTACAGTTGGAGTCTGATTTGAAATCAAACGATAGATACCATAATTTTTATAAAATATATTAAATAACAAAAATAGTCACACGTGGACAGTACTCATCCGTTGAGATTAGTCGTGTGTTGACAAAGATATAGAGTCGTGTATTGAAAGAAATATAGATCCATTTGTTGAATATAAAGCCGTGTTGATTAGAGATGCGCTATTTTGACGTGAACGATATTTATATCAATTATATTTGAATTGAATTTGATTTGAATTTGATTTAATTAGAAAGCGAATTTGATTTGATTTGAATAGAAAATGAATTGAATTTGATTTAATTAGAAAACGAATTTGATTTGAATTGGATAGAAAGCGAATTTGATTTGAATTGAATAGAAAGCGAATTTGATTTGAATTGAATAGAAAACGAATTTGAATTGAATTGAATAGAAAACGAATTTGAAGTGAATTGAAAAGGAAATGAATTCGAGTCGAATTAAAATCGATTTGAATTGAAATCAAATAGAAATTAAAGTAAAAAGGATTTATAATAGAAAATTTAATCTTGATTTGAATTTGAAATAAAGGTTGAAATTGTTTTTGAAACGAATTCAAAACTATTTATAAAATTCGTTTTAAATAGTAATCGACGAAATATATATTATATATATTATATATATAATATAATGGCCTGAATAGAACGCACCGCGCCGCGGCTGTTCGTGAATTTCGACCATTTATTTCAAACGGACATTACGGGAGATCCGACCGACGGATTCTCCTAAAACCGGAACCATTGGGTTCGTATCGAAAAGAGATTTCTAACGAATATTAGAAATTCGAAATCTAATAGTTGGATTTAGAGATACGTCCAAATCAAATTTGAAAAAGGTCGCTGTAAGTGCAGTTCGATGGCCGTTGATGGAAATCGACTGTACGGGCCTTAATAAAATTATTAAAAATAGCAATAATTTGTGTAAAATCATAAGTAATGATTTGGGAAAAATTGGGATGAAAAACTCCATATTTGAAACGATAAAAATAGATCTTTATCAAAACGAACTAGTTTTGAACTAAAATTAAACCCGTTTATTTTTAAATAAATAAATTGGATTTGAAACGGGTTTTAAATAGATTTGATTTGTGGGTTTATCGTGAACTGTGTTTTAAACAACACTAGTTCTTTAACCCTGTAAAAGGAGTTTTAATGAATCTGCAATTAGATTGAAATATGAATTGATAATCTAAATTATCAAATTTGGCAAATGAGCGAGAATGGAGTATCACTAGTTTTGCTCCAAAGCGATAGTTAAATCTTTAATTAGATTTGAACGGGAAATGGTAATTAATTTTACCGATAACACCGTGGTGTTAGATATGGAGTATGACCAGTTTTTCTTCATGGGATGATTAGGTTGGGATTGGGAAATAAAATAAATAAGTACTTCGGTGTGGTTCGCTAATCTCGACTAGTTTGGAAAAACCATAATTTGGTTTGAAATGACATCCAAAGGAAGATTAAAAGATAAATTTAAAGAATTTGTCTTGGATAAAATTAATGGGAACCTTTCCCAGAGAATATGAATTGGAATGAGGCGTATGTTGTGTTTGTGTAACATTTATTTTTAATATACGCGGGTTGTTCGGAAAGTCCGGGTTTATACCCATACTGAATAACCGATTCGACGATAAGTCGAAGATGAAGACGGTGGTTGAAGACCGGAAGTCTTCACATCGTTTGGGTGATTATTGATGATCTTGATTGGGCTGTACACCCAAGATGAGGGAATCAGTTAGTGGTCGTCCAGACGTACTTGGAGATCGATGGATATGCGAGGAAAGTGCCTCCGGTTTCATTCAGACCCAGAACGAACTTGTAAATGGATTGTGTGTCTGACATTGGATTTTATTCTGTGTTGATTGATTTCAGTTAAATATATATCTGTTTGGCGGTAGAGAATTTATTCTCCTGCTTAACGCCCTTCTCTGAGACGTACGAGCTTAGAGGTTATATATCGATAGATATCAATCACATGGCATGAATTGCCTGTGTGGCACGCTGAGTTGCATGGATCAAGGCTTCTGTTGGAAAGCAAAGTCTTGTGGTTGATGATCAAAGCACGACCTATGTGGCATAGCTTTGTGTATAACGTGAATTCGCGAGCCTCACACCTCGGTATGATTTAAACGGGATACGGACCGCTGGAAGAACACGACGTTTCTTTCTAGCTTTGGTGGTGTCAGTGACTTACCAGCCCTGACATTTATATACTTTTCACCTTTGTGGTTGTTTGAATGAGGCGCCTCGATTATAGGTCTGTAAGGACCGGGAAACGTGTGTTCAGGAATAACTAATCCTCAAACGTAAGAGAGGACTGGCCCAGCCGAATCCGGGGTTGCCCAGAGTGTGTAGTCCCGAGGCATGTGCTAGAGTGTCTCGAAGTGGAGAGGATCTTGCCCCTTGCCTCGACTCATGACGGAAATCCAATTTCCAATACGTGTTTTTCGGTTTTATTTGTAGAGCCTAGTATGGCGACATGATAGATGGTACCCATGCCGCCTAGGATTAGTATTTATGATTGAAATTGTTTTGACACTATAAACTTATAATAGTATCAAATGATTTGTTTTAAACATACCAAGCATGTTTGGCTATTATAAGGGAAAACCCTATCCTCCGGCTTGCGTTGCATTGTGTGATGGGACCTGGATCTTATAATAGCTTCATTTTTCGAAAAAGCATTGCGCTGTTTATCCTATGCACTGGTATTCAAGGGACCACGTGGTCCCTTGAATTACTCTCTTTTAAAGTAAAGTTTAAATAACTGTTTTAGTTCTCACACCAGTCACATGACTGACCTGGAGTTTATTGTTTTAACCTAAACTCTAGGTGCCCTTATTTTCGACACGGGCAGCTAGTAGTTTCGGTTTTGCGGATTTATATTCACAGGATCCTGGTTTACAGCTGGAATGATATCCGGAAAGCTCTGTATCCGTATATCACCTTCAGTTGTGCTTTGTATTATTTTCCGCTGCTATGTAATTTATTGTAATCTCTGATATTTATCGAATGTAATTTATTCATTTATACTCTGTATATTCTTGTATTCTGATGGAATTGTTGTGATAACAATGAAATGTTCTTCCGTCCGCGTTCCAGTTTGTCCTGTTCTCAAAACGATCAGGGTTTCGAATGGTCTAGATCGGTTTAACGACTGATTCGGATCGAGCGAAATTCCCGGCCGTCACATAAAGGAAGAAGTGTTGTCGATGGAGGTAACTAACCCCACTTGGTCATTGTATAGCCCAGTTTTAGTCATTTTAATTATGATCTGAAGGTCAAGGATCTCCATCATCTTTCTCTTTCTTTAAATCCAGCGACCGCCTCCGAATCAACCTACTTCATTCTGGAACTCCACCACGTACACAGTTGTTAAAGTGGTTTACGGTATTGACAAAGAGTATGACAATATCCGATCCTGGTCTCTTTAAGCACCAATCATTTACATTTTACACACCGGTCAATTCTTTTACATTTCAAAGGGGTTCGTACTTCATGTCAAAAATATCATATTTCCTTAAAATCATTTAAATAGTCAAAATAGAATATTTCATAATGAAATCTCCTTTTAAAACCCAACTTAAATCATGAACAATTCCAAATTTTAAAATAATTTGAATATTAAAATAGTAAAAATATATTTGAAATAGTTTAGATATATAATTTGAAATAGTTGAAAAATAAATAGTTTGTAATTAAAATATAATTCTCAAATTTAGTAAAATCTATAGTTAAAATATTAGAATAATTTATAAAATAAATAGCTAATTATAAAATGATTTATTTAAAATTATTTATGAAATAAAATTGTAATAAAGTAAAATAATTAATACACAAAATATAATAATTATTATTAAAATAGTTTATAAAATGGTTTTGAAATACTATAGTTGGAATTAGAATCGTTTCCTTAAAAATTCAATTGAGCTTGCATTTGTATTTCAATTTCAAGTTAAACTAATTAAACTTCGATATATCGATTAAATTTAAATATCCAAATGAATTCCAACCCAATTGAATTTTGACTTCATTTACCTTCAGTTTATATATTAATCAATTCCCTTTGGTTTATATCCAGATCCAAAATTCATATTCAAAGGCAATTAATTTATAAAACATCATTGATATCATCTTTAAAATAATATTTCAAAATTCATGGTTAAAATATATTTTTATTTAACCAACCGGTGTCCGTATATAATTTTTTATCCTATGGCCAAGTGATATTTAAAATTTAATTTTAGTATTTTGGGAAAGGATATATATCATTTCAATCCAAATAAGGGTCATAGGTATTTATCATTTTAACCTACTTTCTTAATTCATTTTAATGATTAATATCGGGTTTATTTGATGCCCGTAACATCTAGGATAAATGATTGGGATTAATCAGCACAAACAATGGTCATATACGAATAAATACAAATACCAGTTAAATTCTCACAATTAACATCAATTTGTCAAACATATCAGATTCAAGCCATTCATCACACCAATATATACAAACAGTTCAATATCATAAATTTTACTAGTTATCAGATGATGTTTTTTTTAAACTGGCAATTAAATGCCAAGTTATAACTTAACTATAAAACAGTTGAATTTAATTACACTATCGATGCGCATAAATTTAAATATGCAATTTAAATTGTCACACATCAACTCATACAATCATATCATGATATGATATAAATTTAACTAATATTAGAATATTTTAGTTAGATGTGAGTGGGTTTAATCACTCACCTTTGGTTCTGAATGACATTGAAATCTAAATTTTAGCCCAAAAATCAATGGTCTTAGAATCAGTTCAAATCAATGTCATCGCGAAGAGCTCGATGATACGATTCTGATGCAACAAACCGCGTGTCAATTGGAGCTCGTATGAAGAAGTTATACATGTTAGAACATTTGAGTTTTTAAATTATCAAAAATAATTAAATAATTCCCCTCACCAACTATTCAGTGCCACATCATCTCTTTCCTCCATCTTCCAGTGTCCGCACCTTCTTCTCGTTCTTCGCTCCAGCGTGTTTTGAACCCATCCCGTTCAACAAAACCAAATCATGCACAAAGCAATACTCCACCGTTCATTGATCAGGAAGCACCACTTCGACCGCCTCCATGAATACTACATGTGCCCCGAATCCCACTGTACTCAGTGGTCCCTACATCCTTGTAAACAACGAAGAACTTGTTGCGTTTAGACAAGAATTCTGGCGATTTCAAGAGGCAAACCATATCATCATCCGTATGGATGGAAAGATCTCTCCGAGTACTATGATTTCCATGTATTAAGTTTTGAATTTTGTTGATCGAATTGAGAGAAATTGAGGAGGGAAGTTTCGGATTTTCGTAGCCATGAAATTACGTACGGTGGTTGCACTGAAATTAGGGTTTTAAATAATATTTTAGTATTAAAATGTATCGGTTTGCGTGTTTTAAAGCCAGAAATGAGACTGAGTCCAAATCAGGCCCACTTACTGCCTAGCAATATGTTTTGACGCATTCTAAACATAATGGAATAGGTTTCAAAGCCTAATTCCAAAGTCTATAACAATTTCATTTAAAATTTCATAATTTTAATCAAACAACATACAAATTTTCAACGTACATTTCAACTTATCGAAGCCACATAATAACCCCAAAAAATATGAAATTTGGAATCTAGGTATATTTTGACGATATAGTCTTAACAAAATAAATTTCTTCGAATTTGGAGTCCATTTGAAAATGGCCTTTTTAACTAGCTTATTAATTTCAACGTAATTTACAAAATGCGTTTAACTTCACTACGCTTACATACTAACTCCTAATGACTTGAAATTTTAAACCTGACAATAATTTGGCATTCTGGATTCAAAAAAAATGAATTGCGTCGAATTCTGAGATCGTTTGCAAAATGAAATTTTTTGCCTATTAATTAACATAAATAAAATATTCATTATTCGCTTTAAAATTAAATTCAAGGTTTATAAATAATATTTAAATCAAAAAAATAAAATAAAATTCATATGCATTGAAAAATGAATAATTTAATATTGCAACTTCAATTATCATTAATTCAAACAATTCAATTATGGATTTCAACATAGAATTTCACAAATTAAATCATAAAATATTATTTACAACCATATAATATCAAAATCATACTAAATTAAATAATATAAATTATCAAAAAATCTTGGGATGTTACATTTGGGCAACAACAACAGCATTCACTGCTGTATGCGGGCCTAACCATTGGCCTGGCCACCTCTCTAGCTACCTTATTGGACTTATGATTGGCCAGATGATTACGAGCCTGCACTACAGCTTAAGTCAAATAGTGCCTTAAAGAATTAGACTTCGCTGAAGTATTAATTGACTTATAAAGAACATATATAGGTCATACATCACCCTTCTTATTTTTGACGTTAGCATGTACAGGAATGGCAATGGGGGCGGGTTTTTGGTCTAAACCCGGTTGACCCACCCTTGTTTTTCCCATCAAACCTGCCCCATCGGGTCATTAGGGCAGGTTGACCCGAACCCAATTCAAAATTGTTCGGATCTTGGGGCATGTACGGGGTTGTCAATGCACCCCAACCTGACCCATAGCTCATTATTCCATCTATAATATGTGACTGTATTATACATAAAATGCTATAATTATAAGATGGCTTAGTTAAAATACAATAGAAATGCACGCAACCCATTCTTTATTTTTGTCGCTTCTCACTACTCAGTTCGCACTTTCTCAATCTAAAGAAAAGAAACCTAGTCGATGCCTTCGTACAGTAATCTCATGATTATTGATTGCAATCTCCATCCCTAAGTTTTCAATTTTCCTTTAAAATACTGATTGTGAATCTCAGTTTTCAATTTCTAGTCAAAGCTCAAAGCAAAGCCGCTGTGAAACACCCCACCTCTGTTAAGGTCACTCACAAAGGGAATGCCTTAATTTCGATGGAGCATTATAGGTAAAAGATGCAGATAAATTACAAGACAGACAAATAAAGCAGTGGAAAATAAAGTCATTTTATAAACAATGTGGCTTGGTCAAGCTTTTACAACAGTTGTATTAAAAACAATACATAGTACTTCTATCTTGATTCAAAAACTTCCAAATATAAAAGAAGCATAAAAATAACAACGATTTATTTCCCAATAGAGTAAAGCAAGCCATAGCTGAAATGAGACTGAATCCAAAGCAATACATGATGATCTTGAAGCAACAAGTAATCCAAGCTAAGCAGAAGTGTTTCCTCCCTGAGAACCTGGGGGGAACGGAAGAAAAGAGGCGAAACAAAACTAGGTCAGACATAAGTCTGGTAAGTCCAGCTACTTTCAACATATGAACAAGCAAGAACAACATGACATGAATTAAACTGAATAAAGACATAAGCATAATGATAAGGAACATAGGATACACAAGATAAGCAATAGGCAAGATAAACTAAGTATAACATCGCATGTTAACTATTCTCTGCTTTGCTACTACCCTGTTATTCTGATTTCTATATCTCTGCACCACCTAACGAGTGTCCCAACAAGTAATCTGTATAAAGGATAATATTACAACGTGATCTGAATCCCCGCAATTGTGGTAGCCTTCAGGTGTACATCTATTATGAGGATTCCACCTCAATCAGCTTAATTGCCATGAAGATGTTAGATGTACCCTTACTATCCTATCGATCGGCTCCCTACTTGTACAAATGTTCCATGTGTCTGTGTCAATCGGCCCTCTCTTGCGTGTAGATACCCTGTGCTGGTCCCACCATAAGGTGTATCAATCCTTGTGAAGGCAACCCGACACGAATCAAGATGCACAATGTATAACTACTAGTACCCAGTGCCTTCTTTTTCCCACTCCGGATTACGTGCACGCCCAACCTACACTGATGTACCCGCTGCCATTATCTTTTACCGCTTATAATCAGCCTAGTGATCGTGCCCCACCCTGCCTAGCTCAAGGTATCGTGATACATCTATGTGGGTTACTGCTGAAATGGGTCCCCGTTACTAGGGTTTCCTACTGGTTAAGTTTGTGGGCCTAGATTTACTAGTATTACCCACCAACCCGATATGTACTTAACCCTCCCACCGATCCAAGCATGTTTATATAATGATTAAGTTTTATGGGCCTATATTTACTAATATTACCCACCAACTCAACATGTATTTAACCTTCCCAAAATTTCAAGCATGTTTATTTAATGGTTAAGGTTTGTGGGCCTATATTTACTAATATTACCCACCAACCCAACGTGTACTTAACCTTCCCACAGATTCAAGCATGTTTATTTAATGGTTAAGTTTTTTGGGCCTATATTTACTAATATTACCCACCAACCCGACGTGTACTTAGCCTCCTACTCGTTAAGTCGTGTTAGTTAAGTCGTTCTTATTAACTTAACCTTTCTTGCTTATCATGTTGGATTGGTTAAGTGTGATTTATTAAATTAACCCTGTTCATTCATCAGGTTATATTGGTTAAGTATTTCCCATTTAACTTAACCACATTCGTTCATCAAGTTATATTGGTTAAGTGTCATTAATCAATTCAAGTTAACTTAACCCACCCACTCGTCATGTCATGTTGGTTAAGTGTTTCCTTCTGGTGTTGACTCGAGCCTACCTCAAATCATGTTATATTGGTTAAGTGCTGCCCTCTCGTGTTAACTTAACCCTTCCCATACATCATGTTATATATTGGTTAAGTGTTATCCTCTTGTATTACTTAACCCCACCACATGTCATTATATATTGGTTAAGTGTATCCTCTTGTGTTACTTAACCCTACCACAAGTCATTATATATTTTGGTTAAGTGTTACCTTAGTTAACTTAACCCTACCATCTTTTTAATTAACATGTTATAATGGTTAAGCGCTCCCTTAGTTAACTTAACCCTACCATCTGTTTAGTTAACATGTTATAACGGTTAAGTGTTCCCTTAGTTAAATTAACCCACCCATGTGTCATATTGGTTAAGTATCATTAACCTAACCCTCCCATACTTAGCATGTGTCATTAGCATTAATTTATTTATTAATGCACCAACCTCTCACATTAGATATGTGTTGATGCAGTTACTGGATATGCCGGCCAGTTCCGGGCAGTTTTACAACACAACTCAATCAAATCTCGGGTTTTTCTTGGGCATGATGCATTAACCTCTCACATTAGATAGGTGTTGTTGTGGTTACTTGATGTGTCGGGCGATTCCGGGCAGTTTTACACCACAACTCAATCTAACCTCGGGTAAGGCCTTCTCATCTTTTCTCATCTTTTAGCATATTTACGGTGTATATGTAAATTATTCACAATTAAATTATAACATTAATTATGTTCATAATTAATGGCATACCAATTATACCGTTTTCATGCTAATTACCCAAAACCACCAAAACTAGTCATGATCCCGTTTCGCAAGTTATGCCCAACCAATTCCAATTTCAAGTTATTAATCAAAATAGGCTATACCCCGTCTTCCCAAACTTGCAATAATAGTCATTCCCAAAATCACTATGTCATATATTTGGCGTTCCAAATCAATAGTTAAGCCCAATCTAGTTTTAATATTCTAGTTTACAGTGTATGGCCAAAACTTGGTTTACAAGCCAACTAACCCAAACTTGCAGTTATAATGATAACAATGCCCCAATGTCAATTACAAGTTTTGCCCAACCATTTCACCAAATATGTTATGTTCAGTTACTTTCCCCAATTATGTTATGCCAATATTGTCAATTTCATGTTTATGCCCCAATAACCCAAACCTTCCCCGTATTCCCATCGTACGTATATCGCGATTCAAACCTAGATTATAGGTCAATCTAGATTCACAAATAAAAAGGAACAAATAGGAATAATATGACAATGATAGGCATAAGAACTGGCACAAGATGATAGTCCCAAAACACAATAATTACAGATCTAATAGAATTACAGCATAACTGAATAAACTGATTTAGAATCATTGCAAGCATATAGATCTGATTATGAACAATATTATGGACATGAAAGGCTTGAAT
This sequence comes from Allium sativum, assembly GCA_030737875.1. Lineage (NCBI taxonomy): Eukaryota > Viridiplantae > Streptophyta > Magnoliopsida > Asparagales > Amaryllidaceae > Allium > Allium sativum. The sequence continues at coordinate 33,717,564 of CM060909.1, forward strand.
AATAAACTACGTTCGACAACTTGTATAAGTTCGATTGGATCGATATGAAGCAACCCAAAGTCATAGATTCACAAAGGCTAAGAATAGATCCAAATAGAAAATCAAGCATAGGTCCAAATTCAATTCATTCCATGTCCATACTATAATTGGTTATCTAAATCTGGAAGTAATCGTGAACTTACAAAACAAAGGCAAGTCTTGTTTTCTGTATTCTGTATTCTGAAACTGAATTGCTCGCCTTTGATGTAGATCGTTGAATACTCTAAATTAGATTTGATTTAATTTGATTCTTGCTTTTATCTTGTCCTTGAGTTGAAAGAGATGATGGCTACTCTAGGTTCCCCATTGACGGCATGACGGCTCTTAGTATGAATATTTGTGATTTTAGGTTTGAGTGTTAGGTTGCTTATATAGAATTTTAATTAAATAAGAGCCATCGGATTTACCTAGGAATGACCAAAACCATTCAGTCATGACAGAGCAGCCACCTAAGCCCTTGTGACTCAGCAATGACTCAGTGTTTGGATCAGAAACCTATGCAGGTTTTTAGCCCGAGATGGGCGCACTTGGCATGTGCACCAATGCATTTTTTTACCGGCGCACTTCACAAGTGCGCCAGTGCATTCTGCCCTATTTCCGGTTTTTCTGCCTAACTTCGTTCGTCCATATCTCCTTCACACGTTATCTGTTTTACACAAATTCGGACACTATCTCAAGCAGAATTCCAAGACGATCGTAATGACGCAACCCGTTTCCCTTAATTTTCACATTTGAAATTAAGTATACTTTGATTTGTTACATTAACGTTTATAGAAAATACGGGGTGTTACATTCCCCCCTCCTTAAAGGATTTCGTCCCCGAAATCTTCAAGTTAAGAAGAATGTATCCTAACATCCAACATCCATCTACTCAACCATTCAATCACAGACATCCACTGTCCTTAAAAGGATTTCTAATTCTTTCATGATTCTATGCATAGTGTGTGTACATGTCCTTATCTAATGCAAAATCAGGCGGTCTACTGATTTAGTTGACCTCCTTAATGCGAATTATGTCAGTGCCATGAGTCCATCATGTATGCAATTATTCCTAATCGTACTTTATAACTTCTATATGAGTGCACAATCATTCATACAAATGCAACATACATATGATAACACATAAAGTTTCAGTTCATATATATAAAAATTCACTCATGCATATGCAATATGAAAGTGACTAAGCCGATCTAGTGCTTAATGTGTGTATATGCATCCACGAGCAACCACTAGCAACCACTTGCAACCACTTACAACCACCAATCATAACATGTTTCAAACACATGTTTACATCCATTAGCTTCTACCTAAGGATTGAAGATATGACCTAGAGGATATTCCTAAAAAGATAGAAACAAACATGCATAGAATTCCTAGAAAATGAGATCAAGGATATACCCTCAAGAAAAAGGGTATGATGCGCGTGTCTTATCTTCAGTCTCCCACGTCGCGTCTTCTGGAGCTTCAATCCACTGTATCTTAACTAATTTAACTTCACGATTGCGGAGCTTCTTATCCTCTATTTTCTAAAATTTCACTAGTAAGGACCTCGATCACTTACTGTGCTAGAGGGTGTCCACTGTAGTTGAATTATCTTTCTAAGATAAACAGATGTTAACCATGATACCAAGTGTATGTACTATGATGATTAGAGGTCTCTCCTCTACTTAGCTTATCCATCATGTTACAAATCTGAGGGCCTAAAGCTGAAGGTTGCTATGTCCTTTTTACTTCTCCTAAGGTTAGTCTTTTTTTCTACTTAGGGCGCTTGCCACAACCATTAATATCTTACGCAAACCATCCAAGTCGAACTTGACATTCCTCAAGTACAAGCCCTAAAGGCCTAAACTAATATCATACAAGCACCCAAGGAATACCTCCTCTGAATTTGGATGATCTACGTGAGATGATACTAGCAAAACAACCAAACAATTGAGCATTTAACCGACTCTGGCTATCCTCACCCATCTTGCTCAAAAACTATCATTGATCGCATAATTGGCTTTGTATTGTCAACTAGATATATGCGGAAGTCCATCTCGAGTTTTATGGGGAAACCCCTAACCTAATCAAAACATCTGCATATTCATGGATTACTCTAATGGATCACAAATCGTCGATAGATGCATCAATTGATTCTAGGTAGCTAAGCCTAACTGATCCCCTTAGGATCGCATGAAATCTCGAGGGTGTTCTCGGGGCAAGTAAAAAGTCTAACTACCCTCCTTACTAGCTAACCAACCCATGCCTAGAATCAACCCATAGCCCATGAAACCAAAAACATAAGCATTACACTTAAACCCAATACTTACGATAGATATCCTCAAATCCTTACAAACCAAAGATAAATGAGCCGAACCACTAATTGGATTTGAGACAATAATGGGATCTTCTACTATACAGTATTAAGGTGCAGAGACTCAAATATGGAAGTAGATATAAACGAATGTGAGGCGCTAAAGTCAAGAATAGTACTAATAGGAGCATCGGAAAGATAAACTAATATCTACCTCTCTGTCAAGTACGTTGGCGGTGAGAGCATGCACTTGCCCTCCTGAAAATCTTGTCCTTTTTTCTTGCACTTGTCCTTAATTGTATGACCTGTTATACCATAATAAAGGCACTACCTCTTGTCTTAGGTTTTTCTATTCTTTCCTTTTTACCCCTTTGTGAACCAAGTCTATATCCATGAGTTCTTCACCTTGGGTTGTGCTCCTTGGCCAAACTCCCTCATTCTCATCTTTGCTATCCTTATGTAACACGTTGACAAGTCTCTCGAAAGCTGCCTCAATTGCACGGAAAATCGTACAAATCTCGAAAGAAAATTAGCCGTAGGTGAAACTACAGCGGCTATAGATGGAAGTTGGGCACTTATTTGCCCTTTGACACATGTCGTAGTCTCGTCGAGCCTACGGAACCATGCCGCGATGAGGTTACCTCCCAGAAAGCCAGGAGCCCCGGCGACTCAGGAAAGAAGGGAACAAGGATTCAAACAGAGGATCAAAAGATAATGCATATGGCTTTAGGGAATATGCCTTTAAAACAAAACTTTTCTTTTGAAAATGCTTCTTTTAAATATGTTTTGAAAATAATTTTTCAAATCTTTTATCTGATCCGGTAACCTTCAACTCTGATACCAAGTGAAACACCCCACCTCTATTAAGGTCACTCACAATGGGAATGCCTTAATTTCGATGGAGCATTGTAGGTGAAAGATGCAGATAAATTACAAGACAGACAAATAAAATAGTGGAAAATAAAGTAATTTTATAAACAATGTGGCTTGGTCAAGCTTTTACAACAATTGTCTTAAAAACAATACATAGTACTTCTGTCTTGATTCAAAAAATTCCAAGTATAAAAGAAGCATAAAAATAACAACGATTTATTCCCCAATAGAGTAAAGCAAGCCATAGTTGAAATGAGACTGAATCCAAAGCAATAAATGATGATCTTGAAGCAACAAGTAATCCAAGCTAAGCAGAAGTGTTTCCTCCCAGAGAACCGGGGGGAACGGAAGAAAAGAGGTAAAACAAAACTAAGTCAGACAAAAGTCTGGTATGTCCACCTACTTTCAGCATATGAACAAGCAAGAACAACATGACATGAATTAAACTGAATAAAGACATAAGCATGATGATAAGGAACATAGGATACACAGGATAAGCAATAGGCAAGATAAACTAAGTATAACATCGCATGTTAACTATTCTCTGCTTCGCTACTACCCTGTTATTCTGATTTCTATATCTCTACACCACCTAACGAGTGTCCCAACAAGTAATCTGTATAAAGGATAATATTACAACGTGATCCCAATCCCCGCAATTGTGGTAGCCTTTAGGTGTACATCTATTATGAGGATTCCACCTCAATCAGCCTAATTGCCATGAAGATGTTAGATGTACCCTTACTACCCTATCGATCGGCTCCCTACTTGTACAAGTGTTCCATGTGTCTATGTCAATCGGCCCTCTCTTGTGTGTAGATACCCTGTGCTGGTCCCACCATAAGGTGTATCAATCCTTATGATGCGAATCAAGATGCACAGTGTATAACGACTAATACCCAGTGCCTGCTTTTTCCCACTCTGAAGTACGTGCACGCCCGTAAACCGTCGGAACCTACACTGACGTACCCCATGTCGTTATCTTTGACCGCTTATAATCATCCTAGTAATCGTGCCCCACCCTGGCTAGCTCAGGGTACCGTGATACATCTATGTGGGTTACTGCTGAAATGGGTCCCCGCTACTAGGGTTTCCTACCCGGTAAGTTTGTGGGCCTATATTTACTAATATTACCCACCAACCCGATATGCACTTAATCCTCCCACCGACCCAAGCAGGTTTATATAATGGTTAAGTTTTATGGTCCTATATTTACTAATATTACCCACCAACCCGACATGTACTTAACCTTCCCATAGATTCAAGCATGTTTATTTAATGGTTAAGTTTTGTGGGCCTATATTTACTACTATTACCCACCAACCCGATGTATACTTAACCTTCCCACAGATTCAAGCATGTTTATTTAATGGTTAAGTTTTGTGGGCCTATATTTACTAATATTACCCACCAACCCGACGTGTACTGAACCTCCTACTCGTTAAGTCGTGTTGATTAAGTGGTTCTTATTAACTTAACCTTTCTCGCTTATCATGTTGGATTGGTTAAGTGTGATTTATTAACTTAACCCTGTTCATTCATCAGGTTATATTGGTTAAGTATTTCCCATTTAACTTAACCCCATTCGTTCATCAAGTTATATTGGTCAAGTGTCATTAATCAATTCAAGTTAACTCAACCCACTCACTCGTCACATCATGTTGGTTAAGTGTTTCCTTCTGGTTTTGACTTGACCCTACCTCAAATCATGTTATAATTGTTAAGTGCTGCTCTCAACCCTTCCCATACTCATGTTATATATTGGTTAAGTGTTATCCTCTTGTATTACTTAACCCCACCACATGTCCACTACAACAAAAAGACCCTACCGCAACTGTAATTTTACAACTGTCACAAAATATCAGTTGCGATAGAGGTTTTTTACAACTGTTTTATCTAGTAAGTTGTAATAGATTACTTTTCAACAACTATTTCATTTCGTTAGTTGTAATAGATGCCTATTACAACTGTTCTGCAGGTCACTTGTAATGGATACTTATTCTTTACAACTCTCTGTTTGTGTCCTTTGTAATAGGATTTCAATTACAACTCTTTTTGTCAGTTGTAAAAGATGTCCGTTTTTAGCAACTCTTCGTTTTTGTCTGTTGTAATAGATGTCCATTACAACTCTTTATGTCAGTTGTAAAAACTATTTGTTTTTAATAACAATCCATTTTTGCCCCTTGTAATAGATGTCTAATACAATTCTTTTTGTCAATTTTAGAAGATGTTTGTTTTAAACCATTCTTCTTTTTTGTCAGTTATAATATTTGACTATTAAACTTTTCCCTTTTATCAGACAAATAATTATAATTAACAGCAATGCTAAATAATTATTAATTAAACAGTCAATAAAAAATATTATTAAAAATTAATATCAAAGTCTAAAATAACTGTTATACCGTAATTATATATTAGATAATTCATAAATATGAATTTAGTTTTAATAATTAATACCAGCAATTAAGAGTATTGTTTATTTTATTTTTTAATAATCCATTACTAATAATTACGAATTAATAATTTAAAAGTTTTCTAAGAAATATTATTAATTAAAAAATTATATACTTAATATTTAATAATTAATTATTAGCAATAGTAATGTTTAAGAATGATTAATATTTAATACTAACCTTATGAATCAATAATTATTATTAATTATTAAAAACTAGTACTTAATAATTAATAAATAGTAATTAGCTCCTAATTATTGATATTAAATATTTTATAGTTGATAATCGGTAATACATACGTAATAATTTACTTTTAATCACAAATATTAAATTATAATTAAGATGTAATAAGTAGGGCTGTAAATTTTGATCGAATGTCTATTGTCCATTCTTGTCTGTAGCTGAAAGACATCCTTTTGAGATCGTTCGATTTTCATTTAGAACATGAGACAACAAAATTTGTTTGAGAAAAAAAAAATTATTTGGTCTGCGTTTGATCGATTTTGTCCAAATTTCTTACAATCGGTATATCCTCAATGTTATTTAAAATATTTATAAACGTTGTTAAGTAAAGATAAAATAATTGGAAAATATATATAAAAAACTTGTTAGTTATTGCATTTTACGGTTTTCTTTATGTTGCAGAAATTTTGACTTCATCTCTTTCCCTCGGAATTGAAATTATTTTCTAACTTGGCGGCAAATGAAAATTTCCCTTTAAACCAAAATTTTTTACCACTTCGTTTTCTAAAAATTCTGGCTCCACCTCGCTCCACTTTATGCATCCACCGTTATTTTTTTATTCGGCTTTATCAATCCGCTCATTCCACTACCTGGCTCCTCGATTAAAACACCTTATTATGCCTTCCTTTCTTCTCCTATTTTTTAATCATGCTCAGATCCAAAATAATAGTCTGCCTCCAAATCTAAACAAGTTTTACCTTAAAACAAATCTTCTTCAATTGAAAACTTAGAAGCCTCGTAAGCATAAATATGAGGGCTTCAGTTCTTGTTCTTGATCATAAATTGCGCTCAGCCATGAGATCCGGCGTCGTTTCTCCGTTGATGCTCCGGTTGTGGGCTCTTAAACAACCGCAACAACAACTTCACCTGATTATCGAAGTCATCACCTGCAGCGACCTTGGCATCGACTCGTACTTCCCAAATCTGCAACCCAAAATCCAGTTCCTGACAACTGTCTGCTTCTAGGCTCACGCACCACGCAGATCCGACCTCCGACAATTTCAGTACAATCAACATTTATTAAGAGATATCGCGATTTCTATGATGCGTGCAAAGGAGAGGGCCGATGGGAAGAGATGTTGTGATTTCTCGGAGGTGGTGATGTTGTGAGGTTGAAGAAGATCAATAGGGGTGTTGGGTGGTCTAGGCAGTGGTGATGCTATGAGGTTGAATCAGTTAATTTTCAGCTTTGATTCAGTATCATTTTGGTTTGAATAAGTTTATTCCTCAATTTGAATAAGTACTGCTTCGAGCTTTGAAAGAGTTTATTTCTATCTTATTCCTGAGTTTGAATTTTTGGTTGCTTCATTTCTAATCGTTGTACTCGGTTAATCGATGTGTGCGATCTAGACTGCAAAACGCGATGTTTTGGTGGTTTTCCACGTGGAATGCAGCTGGTTGTCTTGGTTGTGTATTGAATTAGTTGGAATTGCAAACTTGCAGGAAATTTACGGGGTTTTAAATTGATATTATATGTATCTGGGTATGGGAACCAGTAGTTTTTGGTGTATGTCGAATGCAGCTTGTTGATGGGCCTGTCATGTGATGGCTGTTGGGTGCGTTCAAGTGAGAAGCTATTGTTTGCGAAGGATGGCGATGGTCAGAAGAGCAAACAACAGATGGATTTCCAGGCTTGGCGTGTATCCCTTGCAATGCCAAAGAATTACTCTGAGTTGGTGTTGTGCTGCTTCAGAATTCTCAACGGCATTAAGGTAAGAAATTTTCACTCGCTTCTATATTTAAATCCATTTGCAATTTATTTATACATATCAATAGCCTAAATATCATCAAACAGTTTGGTGGAATTGGTGGTTTGAGAATGTATGCATGTGGACGTTAATTGTTTGGCAGGATAGATAAATTGATTGGAAATATCGAATTGTTGGTAGGATGTTAATGGCATGTGGACGCTAAAGGTACCCACAATCCATGTCATAGTTTAGTTATGAAACTAACTTACAAATCTAAAACAACTTAAAAAATCAAACTTAGAAGGTTAGAGACAATAACAGAAGTAGAAATGAATGTTTTTGTGAAACTTTTTGTTATCTTGGTATGCCTATTGTTCATTGATCCAGAAATATGACTGAACTACTATTGGTAAAACCGTAAAAGGCGATTAAAATCAAATTATCATGAATGGCAACGTTGAACTTCAACTACGTATGTGATGTGTTATTGTGTTTTGTTTACTAGGTTTTGACTTGTGAGTGCCTTTAATTTTGGTTTGTTTTTTTCTTGTTTATTTTATTTTTATATTTTTGTTGCACTCTTATTTCATTTTTAAGCAAGTTCATTTGTGAGAGTCTTTTGTTTTGTTTCCTTTCCTATTTTCAATTTACAATCTCTTAGTGTTCTTGTTTTAATTTCTTTTTAGGTATTGATTTCCAAGAGCATCGAGGCAACCACTGACAAAGATCAAAAGACAACATTTGGTGATTGCCGATATGAGTCAAATAAGCCTTTCACATCAACGAAAGTGTCAGGAACAACACCGGAAGTCAAACAAGAATGGAAATGAACATGAGATGTTGACCTTAACGTTGATAGAGAGGAGCTTAGTTTAAAGCTTAAATTTGTAGTTTGTTTTTGAGTTGTACTTTTATACTAAGGAATGCTGTTTAGATTTGTTTTTTGTAACTGAAAGAAATAATTTATATAGTGTAATCATTTGTGATATAATTTTTTTATAATGTAATACTTGATTTGTTTATACTATATTGTTAATCTCATTACATTGTTTATGTTTATCTATTTTGCAAAATGAGTTTAGAATTCTTTTTTTGAGACCATGGCAAAAAACAGTTGTAGAATTTAGCATAACACACAAAAGAAAGTAGTTGTAAAGAGGATTTTTACAACTGCTAGAAGTAGTTGTAAAAAATCATTTTACAACTGCCAAAAATAATTGTAAACATAATTTTTACAACTGTTACAAACAGTTATAAAAAATTCTGATGCTATTACAACTCTGGATATAAGGACTGACGGGTGACAGTTGTAATAGATCTATTACAACTGTTTTTGACAGTTGCGAAATGATGTTTTTGTTGTAGTGGTCATTATATATTGGTTAAGTGTATCCTCTTGTGTTACTTAACCCTACCACAAGTCATTATATATTCTGGTTAAGTGTTACCTTAGTTAACTTAACCCTACCATCTGTTTAATTAACATGTTATAATGGTTAAGTGTTCCCTTGGTTAACTTAACCCTACCATCTGTTTAGTTAACATGTCATAACGGTTAAGTGTTCCCTTAGTTAACTTAACTCACCCATATGTCATATTGGTTAAGTATCATTAACCTAACCCTCTCATACTTAGCATGTGTCATTAGCATTAATTTATTTATTAATGCACCAACCTCTCACATTAGATATGTGTTGTTGCGGTAACTAGATATGCCGGGCGGTTCTAGGCAGTTTTACAACACAACTCAATCTAACCTCGGGTTTTTCTTGGGCATGATGCACTAACCTCTCACATTAGATACGTGTTGTTGTGGTTACTGGATGTGCCGGGCGATTCCGAGCAGTTTTACACCATAACTCAATCTAACCTCGGGTTAGGAATTCTCATCTTTTTGCATATTTATGGTGTATATGTAAATTATTCACAATTAAATTATAACATTAATTATGTTCATAATTAATGGCATACCAATTATACCGTTTTCATGCTAATTACCCAAATCCACCAAAACTAGTCATGATCCCGTTTCTCAAGTTATGCCCAACCAATTCCAATTTCAAGTTATTAATCAAAAAAGGCTATACCCCGTCATCCCAAACTTGCAATACTAGTCATTCCCAAAATCACTATGTCATATATTTGGCGTTCCAAATCAATAGTTAAGCCCAATCTAGTTTTAATATTCTAGTTTACAGTGTATGGCCAAAACTTGGTTTACAAGCCAACTAACCCAAACATGCAGTTATAATGATAACAATGCCCCAATGTCAATTACAAGTTTTGCCCAACCATTTCACCAAATATGTTATGTTCAGTTACTTTCCCCAATTATGTTATGCCAATATTGTCAATTTTATGTTTATGCCCCAATAACCCAAACCTTCCCCGTATTCCCATCGTACGTATATCGCGATTCAACCTAGATTATAGGTCAATCTAGATTCACAAATAAAAAGGAACAAATAGGAATAATATGACAAAGATAGGCATAAGAACTGGATCAAGATGATAGTCCCAAAACACAAGAATTACAGGTTTAATAGAATTACAACATAACTGAATAACTGATTTAGAATCATTACAGGCATATAGATCTGATTATGAACAATATTATGGACATGAAAGGCTTGAATAATAAACTAGGTCGACAACTTGTATATGTTCGATTAGATCGATAAGAAGAAACCCAAAGTCATAGATTCACAAAGGCTAAGAATAGATCTAAATAGAAAATCAAGCATAGGTCCAAATTCATTTTATTCCATGCCCATACTATAATTGGTTATCTAAGTCTGAAAGTAATCGTGAACTTACAAAACAAAGGCAAGTCTTGTTTTCTGGAATCTGTATTCTGAAACTGAATTGCGCGCCTTTGATGTAGATCGTTGAATACTCTAAATTAGATTTGATTTAATTTGATTCTTTCTTTTATCTTGTCTTTGAGTTGAAAGAGATGACATCTACTCTAGGTTCCCCATTGATGGCATGACGACTCTTAGTATGAATATTTGTGATTTTAGGGTTGAGTATTAGGTTGCTTATATGTAACTTTAATTAAATAAGAGCCGTCGGATTAACCTAGGAATGACCAGAACCATTCAGACAAGATAGAGCAGCAACCTAAGCCCTTGTGACTCAGCAATGACTCGCTGTTCGGATCAGAAACCTGTGCAGGTTTTTAGCCCGACATGGGAGCATTTGGCAGGTGCACTAGTGCATTTTTGTACTGGCGCGCTTCACAAGTGTGCCTGTGCATTCTGCCCTGTTTTCGGTTTTTCTGCCTAACTTCGTTCGTCCATATCTCCTTCATACGGTATCCGTTTTACACAAACTCGGACTCAATCTCAAGCAGAATTATGAGACGAACGTAATGGCGTAACTTGTTTCCCTTAATTTTCAAATTTAAAATTAAGTATACTTTGATTTGTTACATTAACGTTTATAGAAAATACAGGGTGTTACACACGGGGTTATATTTTTATCACCACAGATTCAGATTTAATTATATGATCGTAAGATTTCTTTTTTTTTTGTTTCTTAATTGTAATGCTTGGCTATTATTTGATTTTTAGTAACTTAGTTCTTAGCACAGAACTTCAGATGATTTCTTCGCCTTGCTCGATAATAATGAATCAACGATTAAACTAAGACACAATTAACTTGTTATTTGTAATCAATTTTATTTTACTGTGAGCATTATTCAGTTTAAGTGTAAATAAGAGTTTTATTAGTGCTAGCATTTTCTTTCATCTGGCCATGTTAGATCAACCCATCTATCTCCACCTAGTATTGTCACCTGATGATACCATATTCTAAAGCACACAAATTGATGCAGCCCACCATCATGTTTAATGTTATTTTAGTGTCAATGGTTAAGGTTGTAGTCTATACCCGTATACAATTGATTTCCTTCTAGGGGAGACCTCATTCTACTTCTTCAATATCTAGGCATGTGATAACATTTTCGTGTACTTTTTGCTGCATATAAGCTCAAGAGATTCATGCTATCAAATATTGGTTTTAGTCATCTCTATTCTTAGTAGCCCTGTAATGTATTATAGAAAATTTAACAATGAGTTATTACTTGGTTTAAATAATATGTATATTTCTTTACATCTATCTGTCTATTTTGTTATACTCTTTTTGATGTTGATTTCAAAATGTAGTTACAATGGTATAAATTATGTTTAGGAAACATATTTTGCATATGAACGAATTTGCATTTGATTCTAAAGTCTGCAACCTAAAGTCATTGGATTTATCAATTATTTATCTTGTTAATTCAGTTGCTAAACATGTTCTTAGATGTGGTTGGTTATCCGGTCATCCTGTTAAAGTAAATAGGGATGTAAACACATATACATACATATAAATAGGGTTGTAAAAGGAACTTATAATATATATTTTCATTGTTAATTTGAGTAGATATACATATGTATACTTGGTAATGCGAGATATTAAAATTTATTTATTTTACATGTTTGCAGGAAAATGGAAACAAATAACGAGAGCCCAACTCCACCTAATTTGGAAGTTTGTACAAATGGAGGTTCTAGTTCCATTCAATCAACTACAATAAACCAAAACATTAGTGATGGTAGAAATTAAAAAATGAAATTGGCCACATCAATGGCGGTGAAAATAAAAAAGCTAAAAGGAAAGAATCTGAAGCTTGAAAACATTTTGACCATGTAACAATTAATAGTGAGAAGGAATCAAAGTGCAAGTATTGCGAAAAGATGTATGTAGCTAGGGATAGTGATGGGACAATACACCTTTTGTAGCATAATAGCAAATGCAATGGAAAAACACAAGTAGATATGCATCAATTTACATTGAAGAATGCTAGAAGCTTTGATGGAAAAATACACATTTCTATTATGTGTTTGATCAAGAGAAAGCTAGATCTGATCTTGCTCGAATGATTATAATGCATGAGTTCCCGCTTTTGATTGTTGATCATATTGGATCTATTGGCTTTTGCCAAAGTCTTCAGCCATCTATCACAATTATATCTAGAAACATGATAAAAGGTTATATTATGAAAAAAATTGATGTTGAGAAGACTTCTTTAATAAAAATGTTGGATAAAAATAAAAGCAGGATACTTATTACAAGTTATATGTGGATGTCTAATAATCAAAGGAAGGGTTATATGGTAGTCACTGCTCTTTTTATTGATGATTCATGGGCCTTGCATAGTCGAATCATGAGATACTCACTTAATATTTTTATAATATAGTCTTTTACTTAATATTATTTACTGCATAATGTGCTATAAAGTTTTCTTATATTCATAGGTTCGCACATGTACCATGCCCTCATACAAGTGATGTGTTAGTAGATTGTTTACTTACTTGTTTCTTAGACTGGAATATTGATAGAAAATTATGTACCATCACTCGTGATAATTGCTCAACTAATGACAAGGTAACTATTATTTAAAAGGATAGACCTAGCAAAAGTTCCTTATGTTGAATGGTGGTATGTTACATATGAGATGTTGTGCTCATATCTTGATTTGATTGTCCAAGATGAGTTAAGTGTCATAAATGAACCAATAATTCGCGATAACATGTCATTTTGGAATGCCACACCTAAAAGGATAGAAAAGTTTAGATAGCCGCTAAACAATTAGAAATTTGTTTCTCTAAAAAATTGATTCTTGATTGTAAGGCTAGATGGAACTCAATCTATATTATGCTTGTTGTTGCCTTAGCTTAAGGATGTTTTTCCACGTCTACAACAATGTGAAACACTCTATAAATGTTTGCCTTAGAGACTGAGATTTGGCTAAAGAAATTTGTGATAAGTTGAAGGTTTTTTATAATGTAACCAAACTATTTTCTAGAACTCAATATCTCACTACTAAACTTTATTTTCCTTAAATACGTGAAATTAGATTGGCTTTGTCCACGTGGTTAGTTTATGATATTTCAGTTATAAGAGAAATGGCAAGGAACATGGCTAATAAATTTGAGAAATATTGGAGCATGATTCATGGTATTATGAGTGTTGCAACAGTTTTTGATCCTATATATAATTTTGAATTGTTGGAGTTTTATTTTGTTGATATTTTTGGTGAAAATGTGGAAGAAGAAATTAATAAGATCCGAAAACTTTGTTATAAGTTACTGAATGAGTAAAACCAAAAAGAGAATAAAAATTCAAGGGTTAACGACAGTGGTTCTTTTCCCTCTCGTCCTCAAACAACACATTTGAACTCCATAGATGATGGCTTTACGAGTCTTCACAGGTTTGATGAATATTTAAATAGAAAAACATCCAAAGCAAACACTAAATCAGAGTTGGATTGTTATTTTGAGGAGCTTAAGTTGCCAATAAGTGCTAGTTTTTACATATAGCTTGATGGAGAACTAACGGTATTAGATATCCTATAATGTAAATGATTGGAAAAAATATTTACGCAATAACGATTTCAACTGTAGCATCTGAATCCTCTTTTAGTATTAGTGGTCGACTTATTAGTCCTCATAGAAGTAGATTACATCTTATGACATTAGAGGCATTGATGTGTTGTCAAAATTAGTTAACGGTCGGCTCTTCTAAAGGTGGACGTATTCCAACAATGGATAATGATTCAGAAAGTGATAGTGTATGCATCTATATTTTTTTCCTTTCACATGACATGAATAAAAAAAAATTGAGTATGATTTGTTTCTTTTCCTTATAGGATGGTCAAGGAGCTGGTTCGTCATGATGTATTTGTTAGATTCTTATGAACATGCTATCAAAAGGTATGCAATTTGATTCTAGCCTTATACGTTGATTTCATTTGTAATTCTTTTATATTTTTTCCTTATTATAAAAACTACATTGATTTGTTTCAGGAAATAATCCTCTAATCCCAATACCAACTAGATGTGCAGTTTACAAACTATGTCTAAAAAAATGTATATAGTTATTACCAAAAAACATGTATATAACATAATTGCTGTGTTTGACTCCAAAATTATTATTCAACATAGGTTCAAGGAGAATATAGAATATATAATCCATCTTCACAAGAATAATAGTATAATCAATCATCACATTATCTTTAGTTACCAAATTCTACATAATAATGACAATATCTCATGTAAAGTAAGGTATTGGAACTAATCCATAAAGTATCAGGAATCTGTTAGATTTCATGATATATTATTTCCATTTGTAGAAGATTTGGAAAGTATTATTGATTATGGTGATATAATATTTTCATTTAGAGAAGATTTGGGAAATATTAATAATTTGAGTAATATAATATTTCTAACTGCAGAAGATTTCGGAGATATCAGGAAATTTATAGCCCTTTTTGCAAAATTAAATAGGACAATAAATTACCTACATAAGTGGAAGAATATGAAGAGGTTTTTTAGGGATATTGAAGTAAGGAATTAATTCTCTAATTGGTTTATTAAACAAGAAATCTTATCAAGAGCAAATAAATTGGAGAATTAATTAGGAATTGATTTATAACCATAAATCAATTACTTCAACCCCAAGTATTAATCCTTATACAAGGATAGGGATTAGGTAAATGTATGGATGATCTCTCAAAGTTGTTTTTCTTCTTCTTCTTCCCTATTATCATTCTTGTAATATTTTCTTATTTAGAAAAGTAATAAAATCTCCTTTCCCCAAGTGGACATACACTAACAAGATGTTAGCAGAACCACTATAAATCTCTTGTGTTCTTTCTTTTATTGCTTGATCCGTGATTGTTTTGCTGGTAACTATCTATTGTTTGTCTTGCCTCACCATCAATCAATTCCTATTTGTTTTTCTACAAGGTTGGGCTTTATTCCCAAGGCGTTTTTGTAAAATCTTTCCCAAACAATTGGTATCAGACCTACGAGGTTGATTAAGAAAGGGTGTTAGGCATCGTGGCAGGAGATGAGGAGAATTCAGCAATTGTTTCAAGGTCATATGTCAAAGGGACATATATGGCAGCAGGATCTCAGTTAGCAATAGAAAGATGAAATGAGGATAAAGATTTAGAGAAGTGGTAATGGAGGATGAAAGATGTTCTGATAAGGAACAATGTTCATCCTGCGGTTTTTGCTCCTGAAGAGTTGATGGATGATGTTTCAGCCATGGAAAGGAACGAGATGGAACGATGGGAATTTACTACTTTACAACTAGCAATGAGAGAAAATGTCATTTCAGAGATTAGTGGTGAGACCACCGGTAAGGACATTTGAACCAAGCTGGAAAAACTCTATTCAAAGAAGTCGTTAACCAACCATCTGATTTTGCTGAAGACGTTTTTCACCATTCATATGAGAGAGGGTACTTCAGTGAAGGCACATCTAAGATTTTTTGATGATCTCGTGATGAAGATGAAGACTATTGACTTGAAAGTGGATGAGGAGCAAAGAGCCATGATTCTTTTGTGTTCTCTTCTAGAGCGATACACAGGTTTCGCTAATAGTCTTATCTATGCCAGAGATAAACTAACAGTAGACAATGTAAAGGCATGTCTTCTATCTGAGGACTTAAGGGATCAGATGAAGGGGTTGAGTGAAGGTAGAGGAGGAAGCAGTACGGAAGCCTTATTAGCTGGTATGGAGAAAGGGGAGAAGAAGAAAATAAAGTCAAGAGATGGGAAGTGATACATTTGCAAGAAACCAGGACACTAGAAGAGATTGTCCAGACTTGAAGAAAAAATTTAAAGTTGGAAATTCATCGGTTGAGGTGGAGGAATTTTGTCTGATGACTTGTTAAGAGCGGTAGTATCAGATGTATCAAACCACTAGGTGCTAGATACGGGGTTGTCTTCTCATATGACACCTAACAAAAATTATTTCAGTTTTTTTAAAAAGAAAATAAGGAAATTGATTCTTATGAGAAATGATGCTAGTTGTACAGTCATGGGCGAAGGTACTGTGCAGATTTGCATATATGACGGGGTAATACGCACCTTGATAGGTGTCCGTTATGTTCCAGGTCTTCGGAAGTCAATGATATCTCTTGGGCAGTTGGCATCCAAAGGATGTGAGATGACTATTGTCAAGGATAGTCTAAGGGTTTCTAAGGGTGCATTTGTAGTGATGAAGGGAGATATGTTTCATAATTTGTATTTCCTAAGGGGAAGAACTGTACTTGGAGAATCAAGGGTTGGAGTCTACAGTTCTCGCAGAAAAGATATCAATAAGCATACGAGAAGGGACTTTGAGTTTCTACATAGGCAGAATATGATCAAAGGGGAAATCTTTAACAAAGTGGGATTTTTCCAAAAGGACGTGCTTGATAAGTGGAAAAAGGGATCGTCTGAAGTTGGTCAGAGATCAAAGGAGCAAGCAGTGGATACGCATAAGTCTTTGCAGACTACTAAGTTCAGGCGTTGCTCGAGCTGGAATCGCTTATCGAAAAGCTAGGTGCCACTCGGCGGCACAGTGTGGGGAAAGAGTTGAGATTGTTCATGGAGACATTTATTTTAATGACGAAGATTGGTTGGTCTTACATGAAGGGGGTACTTTGAACACTTTGTTGGTAGGCGGTGGCGTTGCTGGAGTTTATTGACAAAGTGCAATAGGCGATGGCGACGCCAAAGCTCATTGGGGGAAGTAACCATGGTGTCTTGACTGATAAGATGCTTAGAGTAAGAGGATGTAGGTGGACTTGGTATGCTTTCAAGGAAATATAGTATCAAGGTGGAGAATGTTAGATTTCATGATAGAATATTTCCATTTGCAGAAGATTTGGAAGATATTATTGATTATGCTAATACAATATTTCCATTTAGAGAAGATTTGGGAAATGTTGATAATATGAGTAATATAATATTTCCAACTGCAGAAGATTTGGATGATATCAGAAAATTTATTGCCTTTTTTGCAAAATTAGATAGGGCAATAAATTACCTACATAAGTGGAAGAATATGAGAAGGATTTTTTGGGATATTGAAGTAAGGAATTAATTCTCTGATTGGTTTATTAAACAAGGAATCTTATCAAGAGCAAATAAACTGGAGAATTAATTAAGCATTGATTTATAACCATAAATCAATTACTTCAACCCTAAGTATTAATCCTTATATATGGATAAGGATTAGGTAAATGTATGGATGATCTCTAAAAGTTGTATTTCTTCTTCTTCTTCCCTATTATCAGTCTTGTAATATTTTCTTATTTAGAAAAGTAATAAAATCTCCTCTCCCCAAGTGGATGTACACTAACAAGACGTTAGTGGAACCACTATAAATCTCTCGTGTTCTTTCTTTTATTTCTTGATCCGTGATTGTTTTGCTAGTGACTATCTGTTATTTGTTTTGCCTCACCTCAATTCGTTCCTATTTTTTTCCGTAGTGTGTGGTTTTGTTCCCAAGGCGTTTTTGGGAAATCTTTCCCCAATAGAATCCATGGTACATAAGAACATATTTTGAAGGATTTTTATGTTTAGTGGCTAATGAATGAGCAACATGAATTTTATTGTTTCACATAGCGTTGGCAATACACACAATTGTTTACTGGCTAATCAACAAGTATAGAGCTTAAATATGAGAGTGTGTTTAATTGACTTCAAAAAAAGAACATATTAGAGATTTGGTAGAGACAAGGAAATACGTTCATTTAAAGAACACTTAAAATTTAATTTGGCCTGAAGAATCTATTTGTATTTAGATGTTGTTAATTCTTCTTGAACATGTTGCAATTTCCCGATAAATTTTCAAGTCAAGTGAACTTTGAACTAGATATATGACATGGGTGGCCATTAACATGAATTTCCAGTTAATGCAATCAAATGATTTAGAACTGGGCTGTAATTGCATAACCATGGATTATAAAATCTTCTCCGTGCTCTACTGATGACAAAAGCCTTTTTTTGGTCATAGTTTATATCCTCCACTTATAAGTACGTAAATCACTGAATTGATATTCTTAGATGTAAATGTTATATATTACTTTAGCTTTCATATTTTTGTTTTGTTATGCAAAAGCAAAAATGCATACTTTAGATCAAGAGGTTGCCATGAATATTCATTACACTATTCCAAATATTTTTCATGTTGATGAAAATGGAAGCTTGGTTGGTGTTGGTGCAATAATAATGCTTGATACGTCCTTT
This sequence comes from Allium sativum, assembly GCA_030737875.1. NCBI lineage: Eukaryota > Viridiplantae > Streptophyta > Magnoliopsida > Asparagales > Amaryllidaceae > Allium > Allium sativum. Next base: position 33,736,233 of record CM060909.1, read on the forward strand.
ATTTTGTTTAGGCATTGATATGTTGCATTGATAGTTGATATGTATGTATTAGTATTATATTAGCTTTCTAGATTCTATTTGTTGCGGCTGCACTAATTTCCACTTATGCAAGAATCTTTGTATAATTTTTTCTAGAGTTGTGAGTGATGCACTTGTGCTAGTAAAATGAATACAGTATGTAGTGTATTTTCTTTTGTTTCATTAAAGTGCAGGGGACATTTATTTTAAAACACAGCTTTATTTTGTTTATCTTGAATGCATGTATATTCTTAGATCCTCTCTGAATACACTATTTGGCTTTCTTTTATTTATTTGTGGATGTATATTTTTAAGTACATTGATGTGCATGATGACTAATGTATGTTTTTATATGTTATAATTTAACTTAGAAATTGAAAATTGAGACAAAGTAGAAGTATATTAATGTTACAGGAACCGGGTCTGGGGCAGGACAGGTATATTCGTGCCCGTGCGGGTCATAGGTCGAAGCAAAAATTAGGACCCGCGTCGGGTCTATGGATCGGGTATGGGTAAAAATGTTCGAGGTGGGTATGGGGAATGTGAAACCCAAGCAAGTATGGGTTATATTTTCAACTCAAGTAGTGAGTTAGCTCGCCTTACCCTAACAACAACCAAGATCTAAGAACCAAAGCCTAAATCCAAGCTAGAAATTTTCTTTCTTCCTTCTCTCCTTGCATTCACTTGTGTTTTCCTCTCTTACTTCCCTAAGTTTCTCTCTACCTCAAGGCGTACTTTGAGAGTGTCTTGGATTTTTCAATTCCTACTTATAAGGTTTTGTAATATTCTAGCAAGGCTTCATTTCAAATTTGACTTGATTTACAAATATTTTTCAAGAAGAAGAAAAAGATAACGACGTTGATTTTCAACTTTTAAGCTTTGTAAAATTGTAAACGAACAGTAGGTATTCTTCCTTGTGTGCACTTACGATGAATGGGAAAATTCCAAAAACCCTCTTAAAATCTTTATCGTACAAGTGAAGTATTTCCAATTTTGCTCATTTTGTATATTTGCTCAATTCTTAAATATCTTTAACTACATCATGCATGACATCATAAAATTTTAATTTACTTATGAAAATAATTTTAGTTGATAATTACATCCAAATGATTAATTAGAAATTCACAATGGTTTCTATGATTTTTACTGAGAGAAAACCTATTTATCGATATTTCGATCATATCATCAATATTTTTCCAAAGAAAATATTTTCCCAAAATAAGTTTATTATCATTATTAACTAAATTAATGATGTTTGATAAGGTTATATATTTATAACACGTTACAATATTCCAAATAGAAACTATATTAGAGGATGAAGTGTTTGACTTTTCGGGTTGTACACTGATCTTGTCACTCTTTAGCAAACCCGTGTAACTTCTTGCATTCTGGTATTGAGTCCTGAGACATACAAAGATGTCATTACTATATTAAACTAATACGGCCGCTCCATACCCTAACTAGACCCCAAATCCACAAATGTCTAGCAAGTTGATGTAGAGTTTCAAGTAAGTTGATCATGTTGCTCTCCGACGAAAGTACTCACTTCTAGCAATCTGATTTTGACTCTCCAGTTAGGGTCAAACACGATCAATTCCTAGTGTACTGACTTACTTTCTTCGATTTCAACTCACTTGTTGAGGGCTTTATTCAGGGATGTAACTCGATTATGTCACTCTATGGAAAAGTGACTTGAGTTTATTCTTCGGTCATAATTCTCCAATTGAGGGCTTACATTTGTTTTTGATGTATAAGTCAATCAAATCACTCTACGATGAAAGGAACTTGCAACTTACGACAAATATTACTTCATCTTTCCAGTTGAAGAAATCACAACCATTTTTATTCATTTCTTTACATGGGTTGAATTATTTACATGAGTTTCTATTGTCCAAAAATGTCAAAAACTGCAAAGATCCTTACGGTTTGTTGCCATATCAAAGCATGCTTAAGGATCTCTTTGATTCTCGCACATGTGTTAGTCACTTAGTCATTTTATTAATTTGGTTATCAATTATTTAGTTCCATGCCATCTCTGTTAAGAAGTGATGATGTTTTATCTTGAGTTGTGCCCGCTTCGGAATTCGTGTTTCATGCTTATAGATTTGGATTCCTGATGTTCCAACTCTTCCCTTTTGCTTAATTTGTCTGAAAAGATTCTACATCTTCTCCTTTTGTCTCTTCATCATTTATTCTTGTTGAGTAGTCATCCTAACCATCAGTCTTGTATGTATCTCCTCCTTTATGATATTCATTTCCTCTATAGTAACATGGATAAATGCACATCCTCTGGAGGAAGCTTCTTGGCTTTCTTATTTTCCAGTCCCTTTAGTGTTAGTACTTATAGTCCTTGCCATTGCTAATCGTTCCAAAGCATTTCTGATTCATAAATGGTAGTTTTTCTCAATTGAAGCACCAACATGTTAGCGTAAAAATGTCCGCTAACACCTAGACAACCACAAACTTACCAATTATCTAATATAGGCACAAAAATAGTGGTAGACTAATAAAAAATGAAGAACAAAATGGACAATAGTAAGACCAAAACACTCGAGAGTTCTTCAATCTACATCCACTTCATATGAATCCTTTTTATTTATACTACATGAATATTACAGTTACAAAAGATTGAAAGTAAGAAATGAAAATGGGAGAATCTCCCCTCATAGTCCAAAAAAGATCCCTTTTTATGTGCTGAAGATGTTGTATTTATAGATGGAAATCACCAGAGCCGGTCCTGAGACTTATGATGTCCGGTGCGGTATGCTAAATGATGCCCCCAAGGTTAAAAAAATTCACAATGATATTGAATAATTTTCATATTGTAAGCCACTAATATTAGAAATTTCAATACTGCTATTATGGGTTAATAATGCATGCATTAAAAATAAAAATAACGTGGCCACAATGCAAAAAATCATAAATAATAAGTCTAAATATGAAGAAAATTTACATACAAGACTTGAGCTATTTCGAATACTATAAATCAACATTTACTTATTTTGTATCACTCCAAAGTTGGTACTCCATATATCTGCAAAATATAATCAACATTTGCTTTCGTGGAAACATTTTAATTACCTTTTTTTCAAAATTGAAAATATAACTCTTGTTCAAAAAATCAATATTTGTAGTAAGAATTTTTTTTTTAACAACAATTGTGTTCATAAAGCTTATAGACAAAAGTTGATAATTTGTTAAAACATTCAACGTTTAGAAATTCTAACATATGTAACGAAATTCAAATTCTCCTCTACACTAAAAAAAACTTTCTTTTATTAAGTGAAATAATAAATCAAATTAGGAGTAGTTAACTATGATCATAATTTAACTTACTCATTTCTTTTTTATTTTGTGGTGTTATAATCATGAATTTGGTAGATAAATTACAAAACAACTTTAATTTAAATCGAGGATATTGTCTATTGTAATGTAATTACCTAATTGGTTAAACAATCGGTATATCAATTAGGAAATTTTATACCTCAAATGAGGGATTCTGATTACTAATTACTGTAAACAATCGGTATATCAATTAGGGAGTGTTTACCTCAAATCAGGAATCCCTAATTACTAATTACCGTAAACAATCGGTATATCAGAAGAACCAATTTCAACCAGTTTCATAGCGATAATTTCAAATATTGTAAACAATCGGTAATTAGGGATTGCGATTTACCAGAACTTGGCCCTATTTCCGCTGAAGATTGATGTCTGATGAGATTTTGTTTTGTGTTTCTTCGCTTCTTCATTCTTCCAGTCGCGTTTCTTTTGTTCTACTGAAGCTTGCCCTTTTTCCTGTCGTTTTTTTTCCTTTCGGCTGTACAGCGATTCAAATTTGATGCCCTTGATGGGCTTGCTGCCCAGTGCTCGCGCACTGTTCGCACAGCCTCAAAGCCGGCTATGGAAATCACACCATATCATCTTGGTATTTTACAAAGAAATCCAAAGAATTGAGTCACACAATTCCACCAAGTTTCATATTATTCACACAACTTTTGTGCTTGGAATGGGACTGATCTGATTCTTTTAGGGATCGGTATCGATCCTGCATATTATTAGTCTAAGTAGTGCAATTTGCACTATGTATCCTCTTCTCCTTCCTCTTTGTTTTGCCATGATTCATTTTTCAGGATGGATCTATGTTGTAAAGTTTTCGATTGATGTTTGTTGAAGTTGGAATATATGTTCCTTGCTACAAATAGGTGTTGATCCGATGTTTCACCAAAAGTCTAAATCTACACTAAACCAATGTGTCATTTGAGTAAATCTCCTTGACCATAGCCTTACATCCTCATTCATACTCAAGTATAGAGCTATCCAATCATCTCTCTAGGTTATTTTCCTTGGTGATTACAAAGTCCATATATTCGATTCTAATGTATGACGATCTTGTAAAAAGACGGATTGATGCACTTATTTTCATAACAATAGATTGTAGAAAATACAAAAGTATCTACAACTTTTCTCAATTGTTTTGAAATTATAGACTAAGATATTTCCTTGAGAAATAATTATTAATTTTATGAATACGAATGATATTGTACCCACGAATTCAATCTCAAAATAATGAGTACAAAACACCTGTTAAGTGAGAGTGGCAAAAAGAAAATAGGCTCTCTAAATTGATACATACAGTCCAAGATTAATGATAAAAAAAAACAAATCCACCTTCTTCATTATACACATCGAAGATTAATACAAAAGTGAATATGTGTATTTAATATACAAGTAGTACACATTTTTGATAAGTTCATAGAATATTAAAAAAAACATGATGTGCAAAGGATAAAAAACAATTTGATTTGATGGAATATGCGAGTAAATTGGAAAAGAGTTTCAATGGTATCTAAAAAGGATGATTTGGTCTCAAAATCATTCATTCCAATAATACATTATAATATATTGGGTGTGATGCTAAGGGCACCGCGGTTTCCACTAAGAGCTACCGCGGCGTCCTTCAGTCGGCGGTCAACTACCGCCCGAACAAGGGTTCGGTCGGCGGTTGTCTACCAATTAATCGGCGGACAACCGCCGACCGGCCCTTTGTTCGGTCAGCGGTTGACCACCGCGCTGGTAGCCCTTAGCCACCAGCGCGGTGCCCTTTGTTTGAAAATAAAATAGAAGAAACAAGAATGAAGAGAAGTTTTATTATTGATGAATTGCCATTATAAGATAATACAAAGTGTATATATAGATGACCACTATTTATAATACAAGAAATAATACAAATAGGCTTGAATAATGGGAATGTGATCGTTGTATTGTTATAATGCGAATGTGACCGATGCTGTGTTATAATAGGCATGTGACTGTTGCTATGTTATAATGGGAATGTGACTGTTGCAGTGTAATAATAGGCATGTGACCATTGCTTTCCCATTATTTCGTTACTCTCCCTCAAACCGAACTTGGGTTCCCATTTCTATCTCCGCCTCCATCAACGACTTTTAGATCCTCCCTCAATCTCATAAAATTCTTGGTAGACAAAGCTTTTGTAAGTGCATCAGCTCGCTGATAATACACGGGAACATGACAAACCATCGGTTTTCCTATCTGAGTTTTTTCTCTAACAAAATGAAGGTCAATTTCAAGATGCTACGTCCTCGAATGTTGAATCGGGTTGTACTGTGTCTTCGATTTAAAGCAAACCCTAATTCTTGCAACAAAGATTCAATCCAAGTAACTTCTGCTGTCGTACTTGCAAATGCTCGGTATTCCGCCTCTATGCTAGATCTGGAAGAGGTCTGCTGATTTTTAGTACACCAAGAAATAATATTGGAGCCAAGGTAGACACAGTACCCTGAAATAGATTTTTGATCATCAATATCATTGGCCCAATTTGCATCAATAAAACACTATAAGTTGAGCTCTTTTTCAGGCTTTATAATTATGCCATAATTTTTTGTGCCTTGCAAGTATCATCGAATCCTTTTTAGTGCATTCTAATGTTCTTATAGGGGGTTCTATATGATTTGACTTAGCTTGTTAACACTATAGTATATGTCAGGTCTTGTAATAGTTGCATATTGCAGTGCTTCAATTATGCTTCTATATTTTTTGGCATTGTCGATAGCTTCATCTTTATATTTTGATAGTCTTAGGTTGATAATCATAGGTGTCAGCAAGGAATTACCCAGATGCATTTTTGCCTTTTGAATAATTTCTGAAATGTAATTTTGTTGAGATAAAATCAATTCTTGGTCATTTTTCTTAATAGCTTGTATTCCAAGGAAAATTTTTAGTTTCCCCATGTCTTTTATGGCAAGTGTTGATAAAGTCTTCGTATGATGTTTACTATTTCTTGATTGTTATCTCCTCCAATCAACATATACCAAGATATAGATATTTCCATATGCGCCTCTCTTCATATATAGTGAATTATCTGATTTAGCTTATGTGAAGTTCATGTTGGACAAAGTTAACTTAAGTTTTTGATACCAAGCTCTTGAAGCTTGCTTTAAACCATATATAGCCTTATGTAACTTGCATACTTTATTTCCATAGCTGTAGCCCTCAGTTTGATACATGTAAACCTCTTCGGTCAACTCCCCATGTAAGAAAGCGTTGTTGATGTCTAGCTGCCTTATATTCCATCCTTTACTTATAGCAATGGTTAATATGACTCTAATTATTGTGGGCTTTATGACTAGAGAGAAAGTTTCGTTAAAATCAAATCCAGACTACTGTGCATAACCTTTAGCGACTGATCTAGCTTGGTAATTGTCAATAGATCCATCCTCTTTTCTTTTAGTCTTGATTATCCATCTACATCCAATAATGTTTTTGTGTTTTGGTGGTGTTACCAAACTCCATTTGTTATTTTTCATGACTGCCTGATATTCAATATTCATGGCCTCTTTCCATTTTTCTGATTTTATTGCTTGCTCAAAGTTGGTTGGTTCTGCTTCAATAACCGAGGTATTGTAAACTTTAGGTTTGAAAATCCCACTTTTCGACCTTGTTGTCATGTGATATCCTATGCGCATTTGCTGGGGCTGCTGATGTGTTTTAGTACTGTTGTTTGTTCCTATGTCTGCATTGATGTTAATTTCTACATCACTACTGCTCTACATGTCTTGATTAATCTGACTTGTGTCCATACTTTCTGAATTATCATTTGTCCATGCTGTTTGCGCATTTGTTTCTTCCATGGAGTCATTTTGTAAGTTGTTATTAATTATGTCTTGATGATCTTCAATAATGTTATCAGCCAATGATTATGCAAAAACTTGCTTGAATTCCCCCCTCCCCCCCCCCCCCCCCCCGACAAGATTTTCTGCATGATTCACCCTGATTTCCTGTTTACCTGCAAGGGGAAATGTATTTTCATCAAAAACAATGTGTCTGGAAATGTAAATTCTCCCATTTTCGTCTAAGCATTTTTATACTTTTTTGTTCTGTGCATACCCAATGAAAGTGCATGGGCTTGATCTCATGCTTAGTTTGTGCCTATTGTTATCTCTTAGGCATGAAAAACACAAACAACGTATGTTTTAAAAAAATTATAGTCTGTTCTAACGTTATATAGCATTCATATGGAGTTTTGTTATCTAGAGCTTTAGTTGGTAATTTATTGATGAGAAAAACTGAAATGTAAAAAGCTTCATTCTAATATTTCAATGGCACTGAGCCTCGAGACATTAATGTTAGACCATCTCTACTATGTGTATGTGTTTTCTTTCTACCAAACCATTTTGTTCAGATGTGTGAGGGAAAATCAATCTATGTTTTATTCATCTTTATCAAAATAATTAGTTAAAGGTTTAAACTCTCCCCCACCATCGGTTTGAAAAAAATTAACATTCTAATTGGTTTGTTTTTCAAAGTGAGTTATGAATTCTATGATAGTATTACATGTTTTTGACTTATTCTTTAGCGTATATATCCAAGTATATCTCGAGCAGGCATCCACAAAGGAAAGATAATACCTGTGTCCTTGATATGAATTCAGTGGTGCTGGTCCCTACAAATCAGCAACTATCAGCTTGGGAGGTTTATTGTATCTAGTTTCAGCATCTACGAAAGGAAGTTTAAGATTTCTACCAATTTGGCAGTGTGTGCATGTGTGTTTGGCAGGTACATAATTATTAAAAGAAATATTATTATTGCATAAAATAGTTTTAACAACTTCAATACTAGGATGTCCTAATTTCCTATGCCATAAATCAAGATTACATTGTTTGCCATCTTCATTACATTTTGTAACGACCCAAGGATTTTCGGCCCCGATGATCGACATAAGTACCTTTACCATAACTCATGCCGACCTTCCAAACACCGAAAACACTAGAACGTTATTAGAAAGAATTCAGAGAGTGACATAAGAAAGGAAGAAATATTAGAATAGAAGAAGAAGAAGAAGAAGAAACAACACAACATAGAGTCTCACATCGCAGCGGAACAAAATATAATACAGAAATAAATATTTATTGAGAGCTTTTAAAAAAAATACTTACAATATCAGAGTACATCACACAACGGGACAGTTATAATCACCTGTTCCCATATACAACACACAGCGGAATAGTAGCTATATAATATCATACGTCTAAACATCTCCAGCTCATCTCTGGACTTCACAGCATTCGATAACCTGAACATGTACATCCCGGGATAATCCAAGCATTTACAAAACACCGGGTCAGTCTGCTGAACCAGAGTGAGATAAACTCGCACATTATCAAGGGAGATCATCCAACTTGATTTTTGAGTTAAAATCCTTTCAAAAGAAAAAGATAATCATAAGAGCAAATCCACACATAAATACGGACGGTTTTTACTTTACGATAACCCATAACATTTTTGAAATCAATATCTTTTCTGATATTATAATAATGTCTAAACACAAGTAGACATCAATCTAGCGGAACACTTGCATCTCATGCTCCATATATATAGTATACAATCAAAACCGCGGGCACTTATTGGAGATTGGATTCCGACTATGACAAGCTATGGGACCACCTACCGATAGTGTATCTCTAGAGGCGAATACACTAGGTTCAACAAGAACGTCTTGCAACCCGACCCACACATGACCGACCACTCATTTCGCTTGAGTGTATCGAATGTATATCACCAACGGTTGGGAGCTACCCACTGTTTCCTAAAAAGGGACAGCAACGACATAGATTAAAGAAGTAAATGAAAGTTCTCTAGACAGGTGATTATACACCCTAATGGGGGCGACCCACATAGCCATGTTGTCTGCCTGATTTTTGTCATTTCTCGGTTGATGAGGCTTGAGGTTCAAGTTATCTTTTGGGAACACCTGGTCACCATTCACTTTGAATGCCACATCGTCAAATCCGTCAGATATCACTAATTGACGTCCACAAAAATACTCTAGTTGGAAGCTAAGAGAACGGCAATTCTGCGCCAACAACTATAGCACGTTTAAAGAAAACCAACGTACGTGATCCTTTTGGAAATACTCTGTCAAGCATCCGTCCATACAAGTCATCCAGGAGCTGGATGAACTGAAGGTACTCTCCTACTGCATCCCATATAGGAATCACCCCATGGATCAGTAGCGAGTAGTCCTTGCAACCCGTAGATTCCAACCATGACAGAATCACAGCTTATCTCTATTTGCCAGTTAGAGAATATTAGTGGTTCTTCCGTTTATGAAAACCCACAGTCTTCAGTGCTCCATCTCGATCATCTTTTGATATCTTCACGTATTCGTTGGTCGGAATGGTTTTGGAATATGAATTCGATTCCGGTCTTTCCGTACCAACAATCGTATTGGACAGATTTGATAGTCGGTGATTTAACTATAAAAATATACATTGATTCAATCATGACAATCCAATGAGTTCACTGGTTCAGTATTCAGCATCACTTGGCCTTTTAAATAAAACAACTGATTCACTTCAGTTTAATTAAAACTTTTAACTCTTTTAATATTAAAAAAAATACGATATTTGAATTCTTATCTGCTAATGCCCTTCAAATCATTTCATTATAATACTTAGTAAAATAACTTATAACCATATTCAATTTCCACTTAATTCTCCTTTCAAAAACACTTGTTACCTTATTCTTTATTATTTAAACTTGGGAAATCCACTTAACTTATTATTTGTAAATAACATTACGTAATAGCTTTTATTCTATTCTTGAAACAATAACTAATATTTATTTGTATAGAATAAAACTAAACTTTACATTTCCTTTACTTCGGATCTCTCGTTATGTATTCTCCAATTTCCATCCAATGTTGCATTATTACAACAATGGAAATAATGAACTATCACTAACTCCTTTTACGATTACCAACTAATATCATCTTCAGATAATCCTGATGTTGTTCAAGTTGGGGTATTTTAATTACCTCTCAGACCTTGATCAACAACGTTGTTATCCTCAGATAAATATAAGCTGTAATCAAACCAATATTCTATTCCAGTCTTAAAACAAATTCCATTATAAATTGGATTTGGTTATACAATCCTACAACCCACTTCTTACTCAAATTTACTTTTATCAATCTCCTTTCAAATATATTCGACCATTTCCCACTTTGGAAATCTTATTTAAATTTTCCCCTTTCTACTTGATCTCATTTTCAAGTATCGTAAAATTAACGCCTTAACACTTTAAACCTCATTTACATAACCCTGGTTTATTATAAACCTTTTATTTTAATTTCCTTTGGCTTAATTTAAATAATTAAGTAACATTTATTTCAAGCTATGGTATTCGCTTGAAATTCTCTTCATAACTTCATTATAAAAATTCGGGTTTTAAATATAAACCTGTTCATAACTTCTTCCACATTCACTTATATTTCATCTCAACTTTGATTACTTTTTACATTAATTCAATTAAAAACTAATTTCCTAAACTACTATTAATCAGGATAATAATTTACTTTGATCATTAACTACTGTAAAAGTAGTTAATTCCTTTATTAACTAAAATAAATAGTAACTCCCTTTTTTAAAAAAACTTATTAAAACTAAAACAATATTCATTAACTATTTTATTTGATTAATTCAAAATAAACTAATTAATTAATCAATTCCAATTAAAAGGGGTCGATTTAGTACATACAAAACACAGTTATTTCATTAATCGATTTCAATTCATTTTTCGTTTTAAATTAATTACTAACATAATTAATTTAAATAATTCAATTTAATTTGTTTCTTAACAAAACAATTATCCAAATTTAACACTCTAGATTAATTTCTATTCACTTATTTATAAATCTGATTAACATCAGAGATTCTCATATAAAACTAACTGATAATTAATTATAAATTTAAATCACAAATGATAAATATTTACTTTCTTTTAACCAAACCTTTTATTCAAACTGATATATTTCAAAATCTATACCCAGCTATAAAATAAATTTTATAACTTCAGTTCTATCAGTTCACCTGACGGTGAATCAATATTTATAAAACGATTGATTTTATAGGCCATATGTTGCCAAATACTCAACCAATATTGCCTATTGATTTAAACTAGACAGATGTTGAATTTTTAGTCAACAATCCATAATCAAATCAATAACCCAAACAGGATAGTTCATATGTTGATAATATGAAATAAATAATATGTATTGAGGAATCCCGTTGGATCCTTCCAACCTGTTCTTCCCTGAAATCACAACGGTTATCTCTAATCAGATCATTTCAATTTCATTTAACTAAAATAAATAACGGCCATTAACATCAACCCATTCACAAGCAATTCAAACAATTTTAGCACGTTTATTTTATAAACGTGACCAACAAGGTAAGTTACATCTATTGGATCCAATTGTTAAAATAACGATTTGGGTATTTCACTGAAATTAAACCCGGTTTAATTTCATTGGTTAAATCAGCAAATAAATATATAATTAGCAAACAGTCAACCATCAGCAACCAGAGCATACAAAATAAAAACCCAATTTATATAAAATATAAATGGGGGTAACTGAGTGAGTTTAACTCACCTTGGTTTGATACCGTTGTTAAATTGGCTCATTTCAGTTAAATTAAATAGTCATTTAATTTAACTAAAATTTCCAGTTAATTCCAAACACATCCAGTTCTGTTCTACAATGTAGATCTTGCCAACGCGATTCTGTTAATTCAATAACAAGTTATTAATACTTAAAGTTAATATAATTTAATCTAACTAATTCCCTTAACCCACTTTAATTAAATTAAGTGCAGATTAAAATAAAATGGTTCGAACCCTTTAACTCAATTCCTGCCATCTTTAGTTACCACTTACTGTAGTTATAATAAGTAATTTTAACTCCTAATTAGGGTTAAGAGGCTAATACCTAGGGTTTAAGACGCTAATTACTTTGGTTGTTATTTTAAATAGCCCGATACTTAACTAATTAATTCAACAAAGGTTTTAAATGTCCACTAGTTACATTTGTTAAAAAGCATATGTTCTTCTGTCCCATTCCCGGCGTTCTCAGCAAGACCAAAGTGCTAGCAACAAATTTCATGATTTAAGTTAATGGCATAATTTAACACTTAAATTCCTTGATTAAATATGGTAAACTAATTTCGTTTCTTAACCTCCTAATTTGCAAAGTACTCGACAGCATTATTCCCTCCGTTCTCATCTTATGTACAGTGAAGTCCATGCCCTGTTCAACCCTGACCTATCCACCATTCACGTTAATTTAAATAATTAAATTTAACTAGTTTTAATTAGGGTTAAATTACGTTAATTACTTTCATCTTCGTTCCAATTTGAGTTTTAAGGCCGACTTCCTTTCCTTCTGAATACCTGATGCCACAACGTTGCCATTCACGCTTGGAATCCCACATCGCACCTACTTTGTTTCTGCACTAGATCATGCCCCTAAACATGGTTAAGTTAATTGGTACTTGGTTAATGATTTAGTTAAACGATTTACGTTATTAAATGTACATTAACATCCGATTAAAACAAGCCACCTTCATTTATCACCTTCCCATAACGCTGCTTCACAACCCATGCTCTCATCGGAAGTCCTCTGCCCCACACCAAATCAGGCCATCGGATGACGATCGAGAACTGCTGGCGTAGGCGCCTCACGCCCCTCCATCATCACCAGTAGCCTTGACCTATACCTCATCGTCGTTCGCTAGTTCTGACCCACAAACCGTCGATGTTCTCGAAGCCAAATTCAGCTGCCATGCTACACTAAAGTCCATCACCCCGTTGAATCGATAGAGCTCGGTGGGCTGAGGGTTATTGTAATAGGAAGAATTTGAATTCAATTAATTGTTTGAGAGAATTTATGGAGAATTAAATCAAGAATTTCAACCATTGTTTTAGTTGTGGAGGTGCAAGGAAGGTATTGACAAGAAGAAAGCCTTTGACGCGGATTAATTAGGGTTATAGCATGAATATAAATAGTGATAGTGGGATGGAATAATATTATTTTATTAATTGAAACTTCGTCGTGAAGTAACACAATAAAACCATTACAGACAATCTCCGTTTTTTGATAAAAAAACTAATCTTAGCGTAGAAAAATATTCCGGACCCAATAGGACAAGTTTCGTCGAATTCCGACATCGTTTGGAAAAATTTCCTTTATAAAACCAAAAACAAACACACGTTTTAATTTTCCACGATCACTAGATAAATTCAATCAACTTGAAACTTTGAAATTCTAAAATAATTAATCAATACGAACCCAACGGCACCAGTTTCGTCGCATTCTGAGACTTTCCCCGGTGCGCTATTTTTATGCGCACCGCAATGCCATTCTAGACACCAAATTAGCCGGTCTCCAAAAAAAACTATATACCTATCTTGACTCTAATCGACGATACGAACTCAACGGATCTGGTTCCGTGGCTTAATTCGACCGTCTGCTCAAGTTACACTCAAATATCTCTTTATTGAATTGAATTAATTAAATTACGCACTATAGAAAATAATTGGGCGTTTACGGCTACCGTTGTCACATACGACATCGGTTTGCCATGCAGTTTGATTTTCTTACAATATTTTAACGATACGGTTCCAATGAAACTGATTTCATTGAAAACGAAGTCCGTTTGCAAAATGGCTATTTTTAATGCTATAAAAATATCGAATAAATATTAATTCAATTCCAAATAATTCAAATAAATTAAAATAAATTATTTTTAACATATATATCCAAAAAGAATATACATATGATTCTCAATATAATTTATACACCTCAATATCGTCAATTTTGAGTTAAATGATTTGAATTTCCTATTTAAATATATTAAATAATGTTATATTTTAATAACGATTTTCCATAGCGACTATTTCAAAATTTGATTTGGCCATAACTTACTATTTACAATACGAAATCTTAATTTTTCTCTTTCATATGAAAATTATTGTCAATACGGTTCCAACGTTTCTTGTTTCATAGAAATCCGACTTATATCGGATCCTATATATTCAATTGAAGTTCAAAACTCTATATTACGAACTGCAGTGCCATTTCGAGCTCGATTTTTATATTATATAATTATATAACGTTCAAACTTCATTTTTAGTAACGAAATAAATATTAAGATCCTTTAATATTCCAAATATAGTATTTAAAATAAATTAAATAAAATATTTGGCTGCCAAAAATACGGGTTGTTACATTCTTTCCCCCTTAAAATAATTTTGTCCTCGAAATTGCTAAGGTAAGAAAGGACGTTACAAACCCATTAATTTCCAAACCCAATTTTAATTCAAATCAAACCCAATTCAATATCGTAAATAAATATTTTCAAAAATATCGAAAATTTTCTAACACTTTAAATTCCCGGAAAAATTCGGCAGAGTCTCCCCTGAACGAAGTGACACCTGCGATATCGCAGGAACTAATAATATATATACATCGACCCACAGGTCGGAAAACAAAAATCAAAACCCAAAATTCTATATTTTCGCGTAGGCATACCTTTTACGAGCGCTATTGGGCATATTTGCTCAGCGTATATGCGATTTACCCAACCAATATCAATTTGCCTAGCCATCTGGCACCTGTACTCAACTCAATTAACATATCAGTAATAAATATTTGAAATTATTAAGTACTATTTCTCTAATCAACAAATATAACAACACGAATTCAAAAATCAAACAGATAGCAGCATTTCATTATCAAACTCAGGGTAAACTCTGAAATTCTAATTCATATGCAGTTCAATTCCAGTTTAATTATACCGGAAATTATTTTCCATTATTAAAATTCATTTAGCTCCATGATATTGTTGATTATTCCAATTCAAACAAACTATCATCCAATAACAACCAATTCACAACCAAGTCAATTGAATTTACATTCAATATTCATAATTTATTTTGGTTTTACAGATTTAAACATCAATCGATTAATTTCTATATGATTATTATTAATTCAAATTCCAAATTTATTTAATTCAGTATCATTCTTATTTTAATTCCACTTAACCAATTCAAGTTTCAACTCAAATTTCAAATCCCATTTGAATTCCATTATATCGATCAAACACAATAGTATCTCAATAATTTGATGAAATTATTTCTTTTCTATACAAAATATAATTTGGGTAAAATTGTTTCATTTACCCTCTTTTCAAAACAGTATTGTATCAATTGACAGTTCTATGCTTCTCAACACTTGAATTGACCAAACAACACAATACAAACATTTGTATATAAAATTTACAAATACACTCTCATATATATATACACTCAATCTCGATCTAGGGTATTACTAACCCAATCTCTATCGAGTTACACCACAGAGCCAAGGTTATTACTATACCAATAGCTCTGATACCACTGTAACGACCCAAGGATTTTCAGCCCCGATGATCGACATAAATACCTTTACCGTAACTCATGCCGACCTTCCAAACACCGAAAACACTGGAACGTTATTAGAAAGAATTTGGAGGGTGAGGTAAGAAAGAAAGAAATATTAGAATAGAAGAAGAAGAAGAAACAAAACAACACAGAGTCTCACATCGCAGCTGAACAAAATATAATACAGAAATAAATCTTTATTTAGAGCTTTTAAAAAAATACTTACAATATCAGAGTACATCACACAACGGGATAGTTATAATCACTTGTTCCCATATACAACACACAGCGGAATAGTAGCTATATAATATCATACATCCGAACATCTCCAACTCGTCTCTGGGCTTCACAGCATTCGATAACCTGAACCTGTACACCCCGGGCTAACCCGAGCATTTACAAAACACTGGGTCATTCTGGTGGACCAGAGTGAGATAAACTCGCACAGTATCAAGGGAGATCATCCAACTTTATTTTTAAGTTAAAATCCTTTCGAAAGAAAAAGATAATCGTAAGACCAAATCCACACATAAATACGGACGGTTTTTACCTTACGATAACCCAAAACATTTTTGAAATCAATATCTTTTCTGATATTATAATAATGTCTAAATACAAGTAGATATCAATCTAGCGGAATGCTTGCATCTCACACTCCACATATATAGAATTCAATCAAAACCGAGGGCACTTATTTGAGATTGGATTCTGACTATGAAAAGGTATGGGACTACCTGCTGATAGTGTATCTCTAGAGGCGAATACACTGGGTTTAACAAGAACGTCTTGCAACCCGGCCCATACATGACCAACCACTCATTTCGCTTGAGTGCATCGAATGTATATCACCAACGGTTGGGAGCTACCCACCGTTTCCCGAAAAGGGACAGCATCGACATAGATTAAAGAAGCAAATGAAATTTCTCTAGATAGGAGATAATAAACCCTAATGGGAGCGACCCACAAAGCCATGCTGCCTGCCCGATTTTTGTCATTTCCCGGTTGATGAGGCTTGAGGTTTAAGTTATCCTTTGGGAACAACACCTGGTCACCATTCACTTTGAATGCCACATCGTCACATCTGTCAGATATCACTAATTGACGTCTACAAAAATACTCTAGTTGGAAGCTAAGAGAACGGCAATTCTCCGCCAACAACTATAGCACATTTGAAGAAAACCAATGTACGTGATCCCTTTGGAAATACTCTGTCAAGCATCTGTCCATACAAGTCATCCAGGAACTGGATGAACCGAAGGTACTCTCCTACTACATCCCATATAGGAATCACCACATGGATCAGTAGCGAGTAGTCCTTGCAACCCATAGATTCCAACCACGACAGAATCACAGCTTATCTCTACTTGCTAGGTAGAGAATATTAGTGGTTCTTCCGTTTATGAAAATCCACAATCTTCAGTGCTCCATCTCGATCATCTTTTGATATCTTCACGTATTCTTTCATCGGAATGGTTTTCGAATATAAATTCGATCCCGGTCTTTCCGTACCAACAATCGTATTGGACAGATTTGATAGTCGGTGATTTAAATATCAAAATATACAGTGATTCAATCATGACAATCCAATGAGTTCACTGGTTCAGTATTCAGCATCACTTGGCCTTTTAAATAAAACAACTAATTCACTTCAGTTTAATTAAAACTTCTAACTCTTTTAATATTAAAAAAAATACGATATTTGAATCCTTATATGCTAATGCCCTTCAAATCATTTCACTATAATACTTAGTAAAATAACTTATAACCATATTCAATTTCCACTTAATTCTCCTTTCAAAAACACTTGTTACCTTATTCTTTATTGTTAAAACTTGGGAAATCCACTTAACTTATTATTTGTAAATAACATTACGTAATTACTTTTATTCTATTCTTGAAACAATAACTAATATTTATTTGTATAGAATAAAACTAAACTTTACGTTTCCTTTACTTCAGATCTCTCGTTATGTATTCACCAATTTCCACCCAACGTTGCATTATTACACCAATGGAAATAATGAACTATCACTAACTCCTTTTACGATTACCAACTAATATCATCTTCAGATAATCCTGATGTTGTTCAAGTTGGGGTATTTTAATTACCTCTCAGACCTTGATCAACAACGTTGTTATCCTCAGATAAATATAGTTTGTAATCAAACCAATATTCTATTCCAGTCTTAAAACAAATTCCATTATATTTTGGATTTGGTTATACAATCCTACGACCCACTTTTTACTCTGATTTACTTTTACCAATCTCCTTTCAAATCTATTCGACCATTTCCCCTTTGGAAATCTTATTTAAATTTTCCCCTTTCTACTTGATCTCATTTTCAAGTATCGTAAAATTAACGCCTTAACACTTTAAACCTCATTTACATAACCCTTGTTTATTATAAACCTTTTATTTTAATTTCCTTTGACTTAATTTAAATAATTAAGTAACATTTATTTCAAATTATGGTATTAGCTTGAAATTCTCTTCATAACTTCATTATAAAAATTCGGGTTTAAAATATAAACCCGTTCATAACTTCTTCCACATTCACTTATATTTCATCTCAACTTTGATTACTTTTTACATTAATTCAATTAAAAACTAATTTCCCAGACTACTATTAATCAGGATAATAATTTACTCTGATCATTAACTACTGTAAAAGTAGTTAATTCCTTTATTAACTAAAATAAATAGTAACGCCCTTTTTTTAAAAAAACTTATTAAAACTAAAACAATATTCATTAACTTTTATTTGATTAATTCAAAATAAACTAATTAATTAATCAATTACAATTGAAAGGGGTCGATTTAGTACATACAAAACACAGTTATTTCATTAACCGATTTCAATTCATTTTTCGTTTTAAATTAATTACTAACATAATTAATTTAAATAATTCAATTTAATTTGTTTCTTAACAAAACAATTATCCAAATTTAACTCTTTAGATTAATTTCTATTCACTTATTTATAAATCTAATTAACATCAGAGATTCTCATATAAAACTAACTGATAATTAATTATAAATTTAAATCACAAATGATAAATATTTACTTTCTTTTAACCAAACCTTTTATTCAAACTGATATATTTCAAAATCTATACCCAGTTATAAAATAAATTTTATAACTTCAGTTCTATCAGTTCACCTGACGGTGAATCAATATTTATAAAACGATTGATTATGTAGGCCATATGTTGCCAAATACTCAACCAATATTGCCTATTGGTTTAAACTAGATATATGTTTAATTTTCAGTCAATAATCCATATTCAAATCAATCACCCAAACAGGATAGTTCATATGTTGATAATATGAAATAAATAATATATATTGAGGAATCCCGTTGGATCCCTCCAACCTGTTCTTCCCTGAAATCACAACGGTTATCTTTAATCAGATCATTTTAATTTCATTTAACTAAAATAAATAACGACCATTAACATTATCCCATTCACAAGCAATTCAAACAATTTTAGCACATTTATTTTATAAACATGGCCAACAAGGTAAGTTACCTCTATTGGATCCAATTGTTAAAATAACGATTTGGGTATTTCACTGAAATTAAACACGGTTTAATTTCAACGGTTAAATCAGCAAATAAATATATAATTAGCAAACAGTCAACCATCAGCAACCAGAGCATACAAAATAAAAACCCAATTTATATAAAATATAAATGGGGTAATTGAGTGAGTTTAACTCACTTTGGTTTGATACCGTTGTTAAATTGGCTCATTTCAGTTAAATTAAATAGTCATTTAATTTAACTGAAATTTCCAGTTAATTCCAAACACATCCAATTCCATTCTAGAATATAGATCTTGCCAACGCGATTCTGTTAATACAATAACAAGTTATTAATACTTAAAGTTAATATAATTTAATCTAACTAATTCCCTTAACCCATTTTAATTAAATTAAGTGCAGATTAAAATAAAATGGTTCGAACCCTTTAACTCAATTCCTGCCATCTTTAGTTACCACTTACTGTAGTTATAATAAGTAATTTTAACTCCTAATTAGGGTTAAGATGCTGATACCTAGGGTTTGAGATGCTAATTACTTTGGTTGTTATTTTAAACAGCCCGATACTTAACTAATTAATTCAACAAAGGTTTTAAACGTCCACTAATTACATTTGTTAAAAAGCATATGTTCTTCTGTCCCATTCCCGGTGTTCTCAGCAAGACCAAAGTGCCGGCAACAAATTTCATGATTTAATTTAATGGCATAATTTAACACTTAAATTCCTTGATTAAATATGGTAAACTAATTTAGTTTTTTAACCTCCTGGTTTGCAAAGTACTGGGCCGCATTATTCCCTCTGTTCTCATCTTATGTACAGTGAAGTCCATGCCATGTTCAACCCTGACCAGTCCACCATTCACGTTAATTTAAATAATTAAATTTAACTAGTTTTAATTAGGGTTAAATTACGTTAATTACTTTCATCTTCGTTCCAATTTGAGTTTTATGGCCGACTTCCTTTCCTTCTGAATACGTGATGCCACGACGTTGCCATTCACGCTTGGAATCCCACACCGCACCTATTTTGTTTCTGCACCAGATCATGCCCCTAAACATGGAAAAGTTAATTAGTACTTGGTTAATGATTTAGTTAAACGATTTACGTTATTAAATGTACATTAACAACCGATTAAAACAAATGCCAACTTCGTTTATCACCATCCCATAACGTTGCTTCACAACCCTTGCTCCCATCGGAAATCCTCTGCCCCACACCAAATCAGGCCATCGGATGATGATCGAGAACTGCCAGTGCAGGCGCCTCACGCCCCTCCATCATCACCAGTAGCCTTGACCTGCACCTCATCGTCGTTCGCTAGTTCTGACCCACAAACCGTCGATGTTCTCGAAGCCAAATTCAGCTGCCATGCTACACTAAAGTCCATCACCACCGTTGAATCGATAGAGCTCAGTGGGCTGAGGGTTATTGTAATTAGAAGAATTTGAATTCAATTAATTGTTTGAGAGAATTTGTGGAGAATTAAATCATGATTTTCAACCTTTTTTTTTATTTTTGGAGGTGCAAGGAAGGTATTGACTATAAGAAAGCCTTTGACGTGGATTAATTAGGGTTATAGCATGAATATATATAGTGATAGTCGGATGGAATAATATTATTTTATTAATTGAAACTTCGTCGTGAAGTAACGCAATAAAACCACTACAAACAATCTCCGTTTTTTGATAAAAAAACTAATCTTAGCATAGAAAAATATTCCGGACCCAATAGGACAAGTTTCGTCGAATTCCGACATCGTTTGGAAAATTTTCCTTTATAAAACCAGAAACAAACACGCGTTTTAATTTTCCACGATTACTAGATAAATTCAATCAACTTGAAACTTTGAAATCCTAAAATAATTAATCAATACGAACCCAACGGCACCAGTTTTGTCGCATTCTGAGACTTTCCCCGGTACGCTATTTTTATGCGCACCGCAATGTCATTCTGAATACCAAATTAGCTGGTCTGCAAAAATAACAAACTGTATACCTTTCTTGACTCTAATCGACGATACGAACTCAACGGAACTGGTTCCATGGCTTAATTCAACCGTCTGCTCAAGTTACACTCAAATATCTCTTTATTGAATTGAATTAATTAAATTACGCACTATAGAAAATAATTGGGCGTTTACGGCTACCGTTGTCACATACGACATCGGTTTGCCATGCAGTTTGATTTTCTTATAATATTTTAACGATACGGTTCCAATGAAACTGATTTCATCGAAAACGAAGTCCGTTTGCAAAATGGCTATTTTTAATGCTATAAAAATATCGAATAAATATTAATTAAATTCCAAATAATTCAAATAAATCAAAATAAATTATTTTCAACATATATATCTAAAAAGAATATATATATGATTCTCAATATAATTTATACACCTCAATATCGTCAATTTTGAGTTAAATGATTTGAATTTCCTATTTAAATATATTAAATAACGTTATATTTTAATAACGATTTTCCATAGCGACTATTTCAAAATTTGATTTAGCCATAACTTACTATTTACAATACGAAATATAAATTTTTCTCTTTCATATGAAAATTATCGTCAATACGGTTCCAACGTTTCTTGTTTCATAGAAATCCGACTTATATCGATCCTATATATTCAGTTGAAGTTCAAAACTCTATATTACGAACTGCAGCGCCATTTCGAGCTCGATTTTTATATTATATAATTATATAACGTTCAAACTTCGTTTTTAATAACGAAATAAATATTAAGATCCTTTAATATTCCAAATATAATATTTAAAATAAATTAAATAAAATATTTGGCTGCTAAAATTACGGGTTGTTACATTCTTTCCCCCTTAAAATAATTTCGTCCTCGAATTACTAAGGTAAGAACGGACGTGACAAA
Source organism: Allium sativum (assembly GCA_030737875.1). Lineage (NCBI taxonomy): Eukaryota > Viridiplantae > Streptophyta > Magnoliopsida > Asparagales > Amaryllidaceae > Allium > Allium sativum. The sequence goes on from CM060909.1 coordinate 33,758,460, forward strand.
CCCATTAATTTCCAAACCCAGTTTTAATTCAAATCAAACCCAATTCAATATCGTAAATAAATATTTTCAAAAATATCGAAAATTTTCTAACACTTTAAATTCCCTGAAAAATTCGGCAGAGTCTCCCCTGCACGGAGTGACATCCGCTGTAATAGCCCGTAACTTCCCCGGTAAGGAAAGCACGGATTACCTTGAGAACACGACAAAATAGAACACAGACAGAAGAACATTTCATTGTTTATTACAACAATTCCATCAGAATACAAGAATATATAGAGTATGAATAAATATTATACATTCGATGAATATCAGAGATTACAATAAATTACATAGCAGCGGAAAAACAAAATACAACTGAAAGTGATACACGGATACAGAGCTTTCCGAGCATCATTCCAGCTGTAAATCAGGATCCTGTGAATATAAATCTGCAAACCCTAAACTACTAGCTGCCTGTGTCGAAAATAGGGGCACCCAGAGTTTAGGTTAAAATAATAAACTCCAGGTCAGTCATGTGACTAGTGTGAGAACTAAAATAGTTCTTAAAACTTTATTTTAAAAGAGAGTAATTCAAGGGACCACGCCATATAATACGGAACGGGTTTCCTCCCAAGAATACTAGTGCATAGAATAAACAGCGCAATGCTCTTTCGAAAAATGAAGCTATTATAAGACCCAGGTCCCATCACACAATGCAACGCAAGCTGGAGGATAGGGTTTTCCCTTATAATAGCCAAATAATGCTTGATACGTTTAAAAACAAATCATTTGATACTATTATAGGTGTATAGTGTCAAAACAATTTCAATCATAAATATCAATCATAGACGGCATGGGTACCATATATCATGTCGCCATACTAGGCTCTACAAATAAAACCGAAATATCTCGTATTGGAAATTGGATTTCCGTCATGAGTCGAGGCAAGGGGCAAGCTCCTCTCTGCTTCGAGGCACTCTAGCAGATGCCTCAGGACTACACACTCTGGGCAACCCTTGGATCTTCAGGGTCGGTCCTCTCTTACGTTTGAGGATTGGTAATTCCTGAACACACGTTTCCCGGTCCTTACAGACCTAAAATCGAGGCGCCTCGCATCCAACAACAACATAGGCGAAAAGTATATAAATGTCAGGGCTGGTAAGTCACTGGCACCACCAAAGCTAGAAAGAAACGCCGTGCTCTCCCTGTAGTCCTTATTCCGTTTTTAACTCATACCGAGGTGTGAGGCTCGCGAATTCACGTTATGCACAAAGCGCTGCGCCACATAAGCCGTGCTTTGATCATCAACCACAAGACTCTGCTTTTCAACAAAATCCTTGATCATTGCATCTCAGCGTGCCACACAAGCAATTCATGCTATGCGACTGATATCTATCGATATATAACCTCTGAGCTCGTACGTCTCAAAGAAGGGCGTTAAGCAAGAGAATAAATTCTCCGCCGCCAAACAGATATATATTTAACAGAAATCAATCAACACAGAATGAAATCCAATGTCAGACACACAATCCATTTATAAATTCGTTCTGGGTCCGAACGAAACCGGAGGCACTTTCCTCGCATATCCATCGATCTCCAAGTACGTCTGGACGACCACTAACTGATTCCCTCATCTTGGGTGTACAGCCCAATCAAGATCATTAGTAATCACCCAAATGATGTGAAGACTTCCGGTCTTCGACCACCGTCATCATCTTCGACTTATCGTCGAATCGGTTATTCAGAATGGGTGTAAACCCGGCCTTTCCGAACAACCCGCGTATATTATAAACAAATGTTACACAAACACAACATACGCCTCATTCCAATTCATTAGTCACTAACCGTAAATCAGTAAGAGAGCAATTCCTCAAATATTAACCCGAAGGCCGAAACCAACATCAGATCAATATCCAGGAGACCACTCATCTTATCTATCTACAGCTAGTTTCTAAATTTCACATTCTTAGGAAAAGATTCCCATTAATTTTATCAAAGATAAATTCTTTAAAATTTATTCTTTAATCTTCCTTTGGATATCATTTCAAACCATATTATGGTTTTCCAAACTAGTCGGGATTAGCGAACCACACCGAAGTAATTATTTATTTTATTTCCCAATCCTAACCTATTCATCCCATGAAGAAAAACTGGTAATACTCCATATCTAATACCCCGGTGTTATCGGTAAAATTAATTACCATTTCACGTTCAAATCTAATTAAAGATTTAACTATCGCTTTGGAGCAAAACTGGTGATACTCCATTCTCGCTCACTTTCCAAATTTGATAATTTTCATTATCAATTCACATTTCAATCTAATTACAGATTCATTAAAACTCCTTTTACTGGGTCAAAGAACTAATGTCATTTCAAACACGGTTCACGATAACCCAAATCACCTTCTATTTATTATCGGGTTAAAGAACTAGTGTTATTTAAAACACCCTTCACGATAAACCCACAAATCAATTCTATTTAAAACCCATTTCAAATCCAATTTATTTATTTAAAAATAAATGGGTTTTAATTTTAGTTCAAAACTAGTTCATTTCGATAAAAATCTATTTTTATCTTTTCAAATATGGAGTTTTTCATCCCAATTTTTCCCAAATCATTTCTTATGATTTTACACAAATTATTACTATTTTTAATAATTTTATCAAGGCCCGTACAGTCGATTTCCAACAACGGCCATCGAACTGCACTTACAATGACCTTTTCCAAATTTGATTTGGACGTATCTCCAAATCCAGCCGTTAGATTTCAAATTTCTAATATTCGTTAGAAAGATCTTTTCGATACGAACCCAACGGTTCAGGTTTTAGGAGAATCCGACGGTCGGATCTCCCGTAATGTCCGTTCGAAATCAATGGTCGAAATTCACGAACTACCGCGGCGCGTTCTATTCAGGCCATTATATTATATATATAATATATATTTCGTCGATTTCCTTTTTAAAACAAATTTTATAAATCATTTCAAATTTGTTTCAAAAACAATTTCAACCTTTATTTCAAATTCAAATCAAAATTGAATTTTCCCTTATAAATTCTTTTTACATTCATTTCTATTTGATTTTAATTCAAATTGATTTCAATTCTATTTCAGTTCGTTTCCAATTGAATTCAATTCAATTCAAATTCGTTTTCTATTCAATTCAATTCAAATTCGTTTTCTATTCAATTCAAATCAAATTCGTTTTCTATTCAATTCAATTCAAATTCGTTTTCTATTCAATTCAATTCAAATTCTTTTTCTATTCAATTCAATTCAAATTCGTTTTCTATTCAATTCAATTCAAATTCGTTTTCTATTCAATTCAATTCAAATTCGTTTTCTATTCAATTCAATTCAAATTCGTTTTCTATTCAATTCAAATTCGTTTTCTATTCAATTCAATTCAAATTCGTTTTCAATTCAATTCGAATTCCTGGTATAAATATTCGATTTTTATCTCTTTTCAATATTCATTATAAAAATGAATATAATCGATATAAATATCTTTCGCGTCTAAATAGCGCATCTCTAATCAACACGGCTTTTTATTTTTCAATAACTTCGTTATTCTATTCAACAAATGAATTTATATTTCTTTCAATACATGACTCTATATTTTTGTCAACACATGACTAATCTCAACGAATGAGTACTGTCCACGTGTGACTATTTTTGTTATTTAATATATTTTATAAAAATTATGGTATCTATCGTTTGATTTCAAATCAGACTCCAACTGTAAATTAGTAAGAGAACGATTCTCTAAATATTAACCCCGAAGGCCGAAACCAACATCAGATCAATATCCAGGAGACCACTCATCTTATCTATCTTCCAGTTAGTTTCTAATTTTATATATGATAAAGATGTAAATTTTATTGTTAAAATATTTCGTTCAACACATGACTAATCTCAACGAATGAGTATTGTCAACACATGAACCTTAATTTTATAAAGAAGTTAGTTTCTAATTTTATATATGATAATGATGTAAATTTTATTGTTAAAATATTTCGTTCAACACATGACTAATCTCAACGAATGAGTACTGTCAACACATGAACCTTTATTTTATAATATTCTTTATTTTCCTAATTGGAATGAGGCCCAATCAATTACCATATAACGTTAATTATATGGATTTCATACAACACATGTATATAATAGCAACGATAAATAATCAACCATCATCCAAAGTGCACTACACTATATAAGCATCAAATATAGATATCTAACGCTTATAACAGCCTGTCGATCGATCGATCGACATACAACTAATTACTGGGATTAGTATATGTCATATATTATCCCAATACCCATGTGGGGTTTCAAATCAACAAACACAGATTTTATTTGTGAAGTTGGGCGATGTGTAAAATTTATCGTCCCAATCGATATCAGTCAAATGTGTGTATATAAACAAATCGTCCGATTTGTTTGTATTTATTTATTTCATTTCATATACACGTTAAAAATTCCATTTTTAACTATACCATATTTATTTTCTATATAAATATTTTATTTCATTTCACATCACACAATCAACTACACATCAAATTCAATCAAACAAACAAGCCGTCCATGGTCTATGGACGATGGGTGTCGGGCGCTACTAAACACCGTCTGCATCCTAGTATATATTATAAACTAGAAAACAAAATTAAAAGGTGAGAAGTTCTCACTGTGCGGTTCCACTCCACCATTCCTTGATTGTCCATCTTGATTGCATTCCTACGTTAAAAATCATATTTTTAACCCATTAATAATTATTTCCACATATGATCATTTTATGAATAACGTACATACGATAAAAATAATATTTTTCATATCAAAGAAAAATGGATTTTTCATATCAAAGAAAATCATAATTTTCTATCTTATAAATCTCATTTTCATTTCAAAGAAGATTATATTTTCAATATCAAAAATCATGCTTTTATCCATGCTAAGTATATTTTAAAATCAATGCATATAATTTTAAAAATCATATATATTATTTTCTTTTATTTTAAAACAAGGTATATTCTGTTTTACAAAACCATGTCTATTTTATTTTTTCCAAAACCATGTATATTTTATTTTACAAAACCATGTGTATTTTATTTTACAAAACCACGTATATTTTATTTTACAAAACCATGTATATTTTATTTTACAAAACCATGTGTATTTTATTTTACAAAACCACGTATATTTTATTTTACAAAACCATGTATATTTTATTTTACAAAACCATGTATATTTTATTTTACAAAAAAAACATTGTCGTATATCTAAAAAAAATCTCCTAAGCATAATTAATTTAATTAACTAAGGGTTTTACCCTTATCATCTTCCTCTTTCACGGCTAATACTGGAACCCGTCGAACCAAAGCTCCCACCGCCTCTTCACGTCGTGCGCCACTTCCAGGGCGTCGGAGCCCGATCTGAGACCAGCCGCCACAGCGCCTCAGCGATGCCTTCCACCCACCAGAGGCACGACGAACTCGCCCCCCCCCCCTCCAATTATCTCGAAAACTGCCCCAAACCCCCTATACTTTCAGCCCAAAATCGAACACCACAAACCCCCAAATCAAATCACCACCGTTGATAATGTACAGCTCAATGAAGGCTCTGATTTCCTTTTGGAGATTTCTGAAACCGTTAAGCAGATTGGAAGATCGAGTCAAGTTTGTTTCAGGCGATTTCAGCCCTTCGCAGAAGACTGGCGGCAGTTTCAAAGAAAGGGGGGTTAGGGTCTTCATTGGGCTATTTATACATATTTTATTATAATATTTAATTCTTTTAATCGAGAAATACTTGTTCGTTAATACTAACCCCAAAACTGTGACAACAAGGAATTTCGCTCGATCCGAATCAGTCGCTAAACCGACCCAGACCGTTCGAAACGCCTGATTGTTTTGAGAACACGACAAAAAAGAACGCAGACGGGAGAACATTTCATTGTATATTACAACAATTCCATCAGAATACAAGAATATACAGAGTATAAATAAATAAATATTACACAGAAATATCAGAGATTTAAATTACATTTAAATACATCGCAGCGGAAATAATACAATACACAACTAGAAGAGATATACGGATACAAAGCTTTCCGGATATCATTCCAGCTATAAGTCAGGATCCTGTGAATATAAATCTGCAAAACCAAAACTACTAGCTGCCCGTGTCGAAAATAAGGGCACCCAGAGTTTAGGTTAAAACAATAAACTCCAGGTCAGTCATGGGACTGGTGTGAGAACTAAAACAGTTATTTAAAACTTTACTTTAAATCAGATATATCAAGGGACCACGCCGTATAACACGGAATGGGTTTCCTCACAAGAATACCAGTGCACATAACAAAACAGCGCAATGCTTTTTGGAAAAATGAAGCTATTATAAGACCCAGGTCCTATCACACAATGCAGCGCAAGCCGGGGGATAGGGTTTTCCCTTATAACAGCCAAACATGCTTAGTACGTTTTAAACAAATCATTCGATACTATTATAAGTGCATAGTGTATAAAACAACTTCAAATCATAAGTATCAATCATAGACGGCATGGGTACCATATATCATGTCACCATACTGGTTCTATAATTAAAACCGCAATATCACGTATTTGGAAATTGGATTTCCATCTGTGAAACGAGGCAAAAGGTAGTCCTCTACCGATTCGAGACGCTCTAGTCCGCCCCTCAGGCAAGCGCGCAGGCAAGCCTTGGATCGTCGGGGTCGGTCCACCGATGTGGATTATTATGCCTGAACAATGCGTTTCCCCGCCCTATGTGGCGTAAATGAGCCAACGAATGGCTCCTTCGGCTTCATATAGTCACCGGTATATCCGAGGCGCCTCGCAACAGCAACAACCACATAAGTCAAACTCGTCAGGGCGTGTAAAACCACTGACGCCACTTCTAACTAGAAAGAAACGCATGCCCTCCCTGAGGTCCTTCTCCCGTTTCTGGTTCACTATCGGGTGTGAAACTCGTGAAGTAAACGTTACACAAAGCTACGCCACAAAGGCCGTGCTTTGATCATCAACCCCCAGACTTTGCTTTTCAACAGAAGCCTTGATCATTTTCCACTTAGGCATGCCACACAGGCAATTCACTCTATGCGTTTGATATCCATCAGTATATAACCTCTGAGCTCGTACGCCTCAGAGAAGGGCGTTAAGCAAGAGAATAAATTCTCCGCCGCCAAACAGATATATATTTAATAGAAATCAATCACACAGACTAAAATCCAATGTCAGACACACAGTCCATTTACAAGTTCGTTCTGGGTCTGAACGAAACCGGAGGCACCTAGTACCCCGCATATCCATCGATCTCCAAGTACGTCTGGACAATCACCAACTGTTTCCATCTTCTTGGGTGTACATCCCAATCAAGATCGTCGGTAATCACCCAAACGACATGAAGACCTCCGGTCTTCAACCACCGTCTTCATCTTCGACTTATCGTCGTATCAGTTATTCAGAATGGGATAAACCCGGTCTTTCCGAATAACTCGCGTATATTATAAACAAGTGTTACACAAACACAACATACGCCTCATTTCAATTCATCAGTCACTAACCGTAAATTAACAAGAGAATAATTCCCCAAATATTAACCCCGAAGGTCAAAACCAACATCAGATCAATATCCAGAAAACCATTCTGCTTAGATAACCGACAGTTAGTTTCTAAATTTCACATTCATAGGGAAAGGTTCCCACTAATTTTATCAAAGATAAATTCCTTGAATTTATTCTTTAATCTTCTTTTGAATTTCGATTCAACAAGTTGGGATTAACGAACTTTACCAAAGCAATCATTTGTTTTAATTTCCCAATCCCAACCTATTCATCCCATGAAGTAAAACTGGTAATACTTCATATCTAACACCACGGTGTTATCGGTAAATTCAATTACCATTTCACATTCAAATCTAATTAAAGATTTAACTATCGCCTGGAGCAAAACTGATGATACTCCATTCTCGATCTTTTCAATCTAATTAAAGATTCATTAAAACTCCACTTAGTTTTAATCTGTGACTGGGTTAAAGAATCAGTGTCATTTAAAACACGGTTCACGATAAACCCAAAATCACATCACATTTCAATCAGTCCCTAACCGTAAATTAGCAAGTGAGCAGTTCCCTAAGTATTAACCCCGAAGGCCGAAACAAACATCAGATCAATACCCCAGAAACCATTCAACTTAACTAATCTCCAGTTAGTTTCTGAATTTTCTTAACTCCTTTGGGTCTAAGAACAGTATTATTGAAGATACCGTTACCGACAACCCAAAATCGCATTCTATTAATTATCGGGTTAAAGAACAAGTGTTATTTAAAACACTGTTCACGATAAACCCAAAAGTCAATACCAATTCAATTCTAATTAAATATTTTTTAATTGGTACACTTCATTAAATCTAAATACAAAGATTTAATCTTTTCCTCAACTGGGTTCAAGAACTGTGTTAATAAAGACACCATTCACGACAAACCCAAATCACATTTGACATTAGATACAAGGCTCTGAATAGAAAATATACCGGCTTATATTTAATATCAAATTCTACGACCAACAAATATCGTATTGGAAATAATGATATATATATATATATTTCGAATTCCCATAACAATATCTGTATCATCACAAAATCCAACATTGAAATATTCGGAAGGCAATTTCGATTCAAATCTATTCCAATATAATTATTGGAAATTCTGGTTATTTTCAAAACCACCTCAAATCTAATTTATTTATTTAAAAATAAATAGAATTATAATTCTAGTTCAAAACTAGTTCATTTCGATAAAAATCTATTTTTATCTTTTCAAATATGGAGTTTTTCATCCCAATTCTTCCTAAATCATTTCTTATGATTCTACACAAATTATTACTATTTTTAATAATTTTATCAAGGCCCATACAGTCGATATCCATCAACGGCCATCGAACTGCACTTACAATGACCTTTTTCAAATTTGACTTGGACATAATTCCAAATCCAACCATTAGATTTCTAATTCCTAATATTCGTTAGAAAGCTCTTTTCGATATGAACCCAACGGTTCCGATTTTAGGAGAATCCGACGGTCGGATCTCCCGCAATATCCATTCGAAGTCAATGGTCGAAATTCGCGAACTGCCGCGGCGCGTTCTATTCAGGCCATTATATATATATAATATATATATTATATATATTTCGTCGATTTCCTTTTAAAACGTATTTAATAAATCGTTTTAAAATTCGTTTTCAAAACGATTTCAATTTCATTTCAAATTCAAATCAAAAATTGAATTTTTCCTCATAAATTCGTTTTAAATTCATTTCAAATTGATTTCAATTCAAATCGATTTTTAATTCAATTTCAATTAGAATACAATTCTATTCAATTTCAATTTGAATTCAATTCTTTTCAATATAATTCGAATTTCGATTATTTTCAATATAATTCGAATTTCGAAATCACTTTCAATATAATTTGAAACTTGAATAAAATCGACACAAATATCCTTCACGTCAAAGTGGCATCAATCAAATCAACAAGGCTTCATATATTTCTATTTTCAAATATTCTATTTCAAATATTTCTTTTTCAAATATTTTTATTTCAAAACTGGAATGAGGCCTAATCAATTACCATATAATGTTAATTATATGGATTTTCTACAACACATGTATAAAATAACAACGATAAATAATCAATCATCATCCAGAGTGCACCACACAACTGCATAAGCATTAAATATAAATGTTTAATGCCTATAACAGCCTGTCAATCAATCGATCGACATACAACTAGTTATTGGGATTAGTGTATGTCATATATCATCCCAATACCCGTGTGGGGTTTCAAACAGTCAAACACAGATTTTATTTGTGCAGTTGGGCGATGTGTAAAATTTATCGTCCCAATCAATATCAGTCAAATATGTGTATATAAACAAATCCTTCGATTTGTTTACATTTATTTCATTTTAAATACACGTTAAAAATTCTATTTTCAACTATAAAATATTTTTAGCTATATAAATATTTTATTTCATTTCACATCACATCACACATCAACTGCACATCAAAATCAAACAAACATGCATATAAGCCGTCTATGGTCTGTGGACGACGGGTGTCGGGTGCTACTAAACACCGTCTGCATCCTAGTATATATTTTAACTAGAAAATTAAATTAAAAGTGAGAAGTTCTCACAGAGGGTTCCACTCCGCCGTGCTTTGCTTTTGAACTGTTGAACCGTCTGGATCTGATTGCAATTCCAATGCAGTTCTTTTCTCGTTGTTCAAATAAAAATTATATTTTTATTGCTTCATTCCATAAATAAAAATCATATTTTTATTTCACATCATATATATTTTTCAATGCTTCATTCTATATGAAAATTATATTTTTATATTTCTATTTCATATATAAAGATCGAATTTTTACTATCTATATAATATAAAAATTTCGTCTTTAATGTTTCTACTATATAAAAATCTCATCTTTAATGTCTCTACTATATAAAAATCTCATCTTTAATGTTTCTACTATATAAAAATCTCTCCTTTATCAATTTAAAAATCTCGCCTTTATCAATTTAAAAATCTCGCCTTTATCAATTTAAAAATCTCACCTTTATCAATTTAAAAATCAAATCTTCGTGCGAATGAAAATCATATTTTTAACTCGCTTTCATGTTAGTAAAAATCGTATTTTTACTTCGATGTTTAAACTATAAAAATCATACCTTTAATTTCATTAAAACATTATGAAAAATCAAATTTTTATTCTCATGTAAACCATGTAAAAATTAAATATTTTCTAAATTAAAATCAAAATCAGAAAACATACATCGATTGTAGGGTTTCTTGGGCGGAGGTGGCGATGCTTTACGCCCGCAGTAGAGGAGGAGGTGCTCCTGCCCAGCAGCAGGCCTTGCAGTCGGCGGTGGACCCCACCTCTGGCCGGCGGTGGCTCTGGAAGCGGAGGGCGGCTTCGGGGAGGTGGGTTTGTGGCTCGGGGTTCGATTTTGGTGGGGTGCTGGCGGGTTTGCCTTGATTAGGGCTTCCAGGGGTTCGTGTGGAGGGAGGAACAGCTAGGAGGGGCGGCGGCCTTCCCTGCTGGCGGCGCCGGAGGTGTGGCGCCTCTGGTGGCTGCGGCGCTGGTGGATCCCCCCCTTCTGTGACGACAAGGAATTTCGCTCGGTCCGAACCAGTCGCTAAACCGACCCAGACCGTTCGAAACGCCCTATCGTTGAGAACATGACAAAATAGAACGCATACAGAAGAACATTTCATTGTATATTACAACAATGCATCAGATTACAAGAATATACAGAGTATAAACGAATATTACACAGAAATATCAGAGATTTAAATTACATTTAAATACATAGCAGTGGAAAATAATACAATACACAACTAGAAGGAGATATACGGATACAAAGCTTTCCGGATATCGTTCCAGCTGTAAACCAGGATCCTGTGAATATAAATCTGCAAAAACCAAAACTACTAGCTGCCCGTGTCAAAATAAGGGCACCCAGAGTTTAGGTTAAAACAATAAACTCCAGGTCAGTCATGGGACTGGTGTGAGTACTAAAACAGTTATTAATCTTTATTTGCAAGTTAGGTAAATCAAGGGACCACGCCGTATAACACGGAACGGGTTTCCTCCCAAGAATACCAGTGCATAAAACAAACAGCGCAATGCTAAATAAAGAAAAATGAAGCTGTTATAAGACCCAGGTCCTATCACACAATGCAACGCAAGCCGGGGGATAGGGTTTTTACCTTATAACAGCCAAAGAATGCTTGATACGTTAAAAACAGATTATTTGATACTATTATAAGTGCATAGTGTATAAAACAACTTCAAATCATAAGTATCAATCATAGACGGCATGAGTGGCCCATAACACTATGTCTCCATATATAAGTTTACAATCAAAACTGCAAGACGTCGTATTGGAAGTTGGTTTATCATTTATGGTATGAACCGAGGCTAGGGGCAAGATCCTCAACCGATTCGAGACTGTCTAGTCCGAGCCTCAGGAACAGCCGCAACTGCCCCATGGATCGTCAGGGCCGGTCCACCGATGTGGATTATTATGCCTGAACACTACGTTTCCCCGCCCTTTGGGGCGTAAGCCTGGCCCGTCAGCCGACCAGAAGCATCGGCCGAAACCGATATCACGAGGCGCCTCGCTTTTCAGCAAGTAATAATAAGTAACTTCCACATGAGTCAAACTCGTCAGCCAGTTCAAGCACTGACGCCACTCATAACTAGAAAGAAACGTAGGTCCTCCCTGATGTCCGTCTCCGTTTTTGATTCATACCGGGTGTGATACTCGCGAATCAACGTTACACAAAGCTACGCCACAAAGGCCGTGCTTCGATCATCAACCACAAGACTTTGCTTTTCAACAGAAGCCCTGATCATTTGCCTCTTAGCATGCCACACAGGCAATTCACTCCATGCGATTGATATCCATCAATATATAACCCCTGAGCTTGTACGTCTCAGAGAAGGGCGTTAAGCAAGAGAATAAATTCTCCGCCGCCAAACAGATATATATTTAATAGAGATCAATCACACGGACTAAAATCCAATGTCAGACACACAGTCCATTTACAAGTCCGTTCTGGGTCTGAACGAAACCGGAGGCACCTAGTACCTCGCATATCCATCGATCTCCAAGTACGTCTGGACGATCACAAACTGTTTCCATCTTCTTGGGTGTACAGCCCAATCAAGATCATCAGTAATCACCCAAACGACGTGAAGACTTCCGGTCTTCGACCACCGTCTTCATCTTCGACTTATCGTCGTATCAGTTATTCAGAATGGGATAAACCCGGTCTTTCCGAATAACTCGCGTATATTTAAATAAGTGTTACACAAACACAACATACGCCTCATTCCAATTCATTAGTCACTAACCGTAAATTAATCAAGAGAATAATTTCCCAAATATTAACCCCGAAGGCCGAAACCAACATCAGATCAATATCCAGAAAACCATTCTGCTTAGCTAACCGACAGTTAGTTTCTAAATTTCACATTCATAGGGATATGTTCCCATTAATTTTATCCAAGATAAATTCTTTGAATTAATTCTTTATTCTATTTTTGAATCTCAATTCAAACTAGTCGGGATTAGCGAACCTTACCGAAGTAATCATTTGTTTTAATTTCCCCATCCCAACCTATTTATCCCATGAAGTAAAACTGGTAATACTTCATATCTAACACCACAGTGTTATCGGTAAATTCAATTACCATTTCACGTTCAAATCTAATTAAAGATTTAACTATCGCCTGGAGCAAAACTGGTGATACTCCATTTCGATTATTTCAATCTAATTAAAGATTCCTTAAAACTCCACTTAGTTTTAATCTTTGACTGGGCTAAAGAATCAGTGTCATTTAAAACACAGTTCACGATAAACCCAAAATCACATTCATTAATTATCGGGTTAAAGAACGAGTGTTGTTTAAAACACTGTTCACGATAAACCCAAAAATATATATCAATTCAATTCCAATTAAATATTATTTAATTGGTACACTTCATTAAATCTAAATAAAAGATTTAATCTTTTCTCAACTGGGTTCAAGAACAGTGTTAGTGAAGACACCATTCACGACAAACCCAAATCACATTCGATATTCAATACAAGGCTCTGAATAGAAAATATATCGGCTTATATTCAATATCAAATTCTACGACTAACAAATGTCATATTGCAAATAACGATATAAATATATATCTTTCAAATTTCCATAACAACATCTGTATAATCACGAATTCCAACATCGAAATATTCCGAAGACAATTTCGATTCAAATCCATTCCAATGCAATCATTGGATATTTTGGTTATTTTCAAAACCCTTTTTAAATTCAATTTATTTATTAAAAATAAATAGAATTATATTTCTAGTTCAACACTAGTTCATTTCGATAAAAATCTATTTTTATCTTTTCAAATATGGAGTTTTTCATCCCAAATCTTCACAAATCATTTCTTATGATTTTACACAAATTATTACTATTTTTAATAATTTTATCAAGGCCCGTACAGTCGATTTCCATCAATGGCCATCGAACTGCACTTACAGCGACCTTTTTCAAATTTGATTTGGACATAATTCCAAATCCAACCGTTAGATTTCAAATTTCTAATATTCGTTAGAAAGCTCTTTTCGATACGAACCCAACGGTTCCGGTTTTAGGAGAATCCGACGGTCGGATCTCCCGTAATGTCCGTTTGAAATAAATGGTCGAAATTCACGAACTGCCGCGGCGCGGCGCGTTCTATTCAGGCCATTATATTATATATATAGTATATATAATATATATTTCGTCGATTTCTATTTAAAACGAATTATATAAATAGTTATAAATTCGTTTCAAAAGCAATTTCAACTTCCATTTCAATTCAAATCAAAATTGAATTCTCCTTTATAAATTCGTTTTAAAATTCATTTCTATTCAATTCAAATTTCAATTCAATTTGAATTCATTTCAATTCGCTTTCAATTCAATTTGAATTCGTTTTCAATTCCTTTCGAAATCGTTTTCACTTCAATTCATTTCGAAATCGTTTTCAATTCAATTCATTTCGAAATCGTTTTCAATTCAATTCATTTCGAAATCGTTATATATTCAATTCATTTCGAAATCGTTTTCAATTCAATTCATTTCGAAATCGTTTTCAATTCAATTCATTTCGAAATCGTTTTCCATTCAATTCATTTCGAAATCGTTTTCCATTCAATTCATTTCGAAATCGTTTTCAATTCAATTCATTTCGAAATCGTTTTCAATTCAATTCATTTCGAAATCGTTTTCAATTCAATTCATTTCGAAATCGTTTTCAATTCAATTCATTTCGAAATATTTCAATTCAGTTCACTTTGAATTCGTTTTCAATTCAATTCATTTTGAATTCGTTTTCAATTGATATAAATATCGTTCACGTCAAAATGGCGTCAATCTAATCAACACGGCTTCATAAATTTCTATTTTCAAATATTCTATTTCAAATATTTCTATTTCAAATATTTCTATTTCTAAACTGGAATGAGGCCCAATCAATTACCATATAAAATTAATTATATGGATTTTCATACAACACATGTATATAATAGCATTGAAAAATAATCAACCATCAACCAAAGTGCACTACACTGTATAAGCATCCAATAAAGATATCTAACGCTTATAACAGCATGTCAATCAATCGATCGACATATTTAATCAATCAGGATGAGTGAACTTCAAATTTCATCCTAACACCCGTGTGGGGTTTCAAACAATCAAACACATATTTTATTTGTGCTGTTGGGCGATGTGTAAAATTTATCGTCTCAATCAATATCAGTCAAATCAGTGTACATAAACAAACCGTCTGGTTTGTAAATGAATATTTTATTTATTCACATTCACGTTAAAAACTATATTTTTAACGATAAAATATTTATTCCAACACATGAATTTTCTTTTCAGTT
This sequence comes from Allium sativum, assembly GCA_030737875.1. Lineage (NCBI taxonomy): Eukaryota > Viridiplantae > Streptophyta > Magnoliopsida > Asparagales > Amaryllidaceae > Allium > Allium sativum. The sequence continues at coordinate 33,773,946 of CM060909.1, forward strand.
CATTTATTCAATAAATGACATTTTTATATTTCTAACATATTTTAGAAAATTTCGGTGGCATAACGGCACGATACTAGAAACGGGACGAGGCCTAGCCTTATCCCCGGTCTAGTGAAGGCCCACGCCATTCACACATCAATCAAATCAATTTCATTATGCAAACCACAAAATTTGGAGTAAGAGTCTAACCTAGCCTTACTCCTTCGCCTTATAACGGCGCACGTCTAATCCTAACCAACTTATCGATTCGATTTTTCACACCACAAACCACATTCAAACCAATATCGCAATCAATAACCAAACAGCCAAACAAACAAGTCCATGGTCTGTGGACGATTGTGTCGGGTGCTACTAAACACCGTCTGCATCCTAGTATATATATATAACTAGAAAAGAAATAGAAAGGTGAGAAATTCTCACTAATAGCCATCCTAGCTCCACAACACTTCATTTGCAGAAGTCTTCGTCGTTTCGCCTTTTTGTCACCTTCGTTGCCCAAGGCCACTATATATATAAAAATCGAATTTTTATTTCGCTATTCAATATATAAAAATCGAATTTTAATTTCAAAGTTCAATATATAAAAATCGAATTTTTATTTCAAAGTTCAATATATAAAAATCGAATTTTTATTTCAAAGTTCAATATATAAAAATCGAATTTTTATTTCAAAGTTCAATATATAAAAATCGAATTTTTATTTCAAAGTTCAATATATAAAAATCGAATTTTTATTTCAAAGTTCAATATATAAAAATTGAATTTTTATTTCAAAGTTCAATATATAAAAATCGAATTTTTATTTCAAAGTTCAACATATATAAATCGAATTTTTATTTCAAAGTTCAATATATAAAAATCGAATTTTTATTTCAAAGTTCAATATATAAAAATCGAATTTTTATTTCAAAGTTCAATATATAAAAATCGAATTTTTATTTCAAAGTTCAATATATAAAAATCGAATTTTATTTCAAAGTTCAATATATAAAAATCGAATTTTTATTTCAAAGTTCAATATATAAAAATCGAATTTTTATTTCAAAGTTCAATATATAAAAATCGAATTTTTATTTCAAAGTTCAATATATAAAAATCGAATTTTTATTTCAAAGTTCAATATATAAAAATCGAATTTTTATTTCAAAGTTCAATATATAAAAATCGAATTTTTATTTCAAAGTTCAATATATAAAAATCGAATTTTTATTTCAAAGTTCAGTATATAAAAATCGAATTTTTATTTCAAAGTTCAATATATAAAAATCGAATTTTTATTTCAAAGTTCAATATATAAAAATCGAATTTTTATTTCAAAGTTCAATATATAAAAATCGAATTTTTATTTCAAAGTTCAATATATAAAAATCGAATTTTATTTCAAAGTTCAATATATAAAAATCGAATTTTTATTTCAAAGTTCAATATATAAAAATCGAATTTTTATTTCAAAGTTCAATATATAAAAATCGAATTTTTATTTCAAAGTTCAATATATAAAAATCGAATTTTTATTTCAAAGTTCAATATATAAAAATCGAATTTTTATTTCAAAGTTCAATATATAAAAATCGAATTTTTATTTCAAAGTTCAATATATAAAAATCGAATTTTTATTTCAAAGTTCAATATATAAAAATCGAATTTTTATTAATATAGATTCCGCCTTTTCCATTTCAAAGATCTAATCTTTTCTTTTACTTTTTAAAGTTTAAATCTTTTACCTTTCAAAATTCAAATCTTTTACCTTTTAAAAATTCAAATCTTTTACCTTTTAAAAATTCAAATCTTTTTAAACCTTTTAAAAATTCAAATCTTTTTAAACCTTTTAAAAATTCAAATCTTTTTAAACCTTTTAAAAATTCAAATCTTTTTAAACCTTTTAAAAATTCAAATCTTTTTAAACCTTTTTAAAAAATAAAAAAAATCAGTTTTAAATTTCTTTTCAAATCAGATTAAATTTTATTTAAATAATTACTTTATATATATGAAATAAAGCAATAAAAGTAAGGAAAAGCAAACTTACAGTAAAAGGGAAGAGAGGGGGGGACCATGCGGCTTCGTCGGAGTCAGAGGTGGCGGTGGAATTCGCAGGTGGCGGAGGCGGCAGAAGGAGGAGTAGGCGGCGCTGGAGGTGCTTGGGGCGCGGTGACGATAAAAGGGGAGGGGCGATTTGGGGTTCAGAGAAGAGAGCGTCGAGAGCAGAGAGAAGCGTAGAAGGAGGAGGATCGGGAAGGGAGGGGAGGAGCGGAGGCTGGAGGTCGGCTGTGCCTGTGGCGCGGCGGTCGGTGATGGGCGGAGGAGCGCCTCCCTCTTTTCTTTTATTTCGTTTAATTCTGAAATGAACTAGCGGGGGGGGGGGGGGTATATGAAAAAAAGGTTTTATATTTTTAATTTATTTTATTTTTATTTTATCCCAAGGAGTTGACTTTTTATTCGACTCCGAAACGAGGCCCACCGACTGTCGCCCATAGCGTTTAACCCCCATTCCGAACACAATGGAATATGTATCGTAGGCTGATTCCACTATTTGAATCAGTTTCCGTTAAATTTACATTTAAATCACTATATTGAATTTTAAACGTACATTTCAAATTACCGGGGTCACATAACAACTCTATAAATTCTATAAAAATATTTTCTAGCTTCGTATTGACGATACGGTCCTAACAAAACTAGTTTCGTCGAATCCTGAGACCGTTAGAAAAATGGCCAATTTCCAGTCGATTAAAATCAACTAAAACTGGTCAAACGCGTTTTCCTTTGCCACGCTCTCATATTGATTCAGAAAATTATGAAATTTGGAATCTAGCAATAACTTGACATCACGGATCCAACAAAACTGGTTTCGTCGAAATCCGAGGTAATTTACAAAATGTCCATTTTTAAGGGCCTGAATTCCATAGCGACTATTCAGAATTTTCAACTGGACATATCTTTTGACTCCCACTACGAACTTTTGATTTTTCGGATTCGTTGGAAAGATATTCACTATTAGATTCCATTATTTTTGGTTTCACTAAAATCCGGATTGTTTTGCACTCGGTACATTCAATTGAAGTTTGAAATCGAATTATCGAACTACCGCGCCATTTTCAATTCTATTTATAATTATATATAAATATTTATATTATAACGACGACGCGTATAATATATACGTTCGAATTATATTCAATATAATTTTTCGTCGATTTTATTTAAAATAATTCATTTTAAATAATCAAAATTCGATAAAATTGCCAAAATAAAAATTTTAAACTGGCCCAGATTTTACGGGTTGTTACAATCTCCCCCACTTAAAACTTTTCGTCCCCGAAAAGGAACAAAGTCGAAAGTGGTTTGATCAATCAACTCTACATTCGTTCTGGCTTACATTCTCTAACTTTTCAGTTTCTGAGAATTTTCAAAATTTCAAAAATTTGGCTAACTCCCTAAATTTTCGAAAAATTTCGCCATAACCTCCCCTGCACCGGGAGCATCGGGGAATTTCAAATAGCTTCCCCGGTCCTTCAGATCTCAAAAAGAAAAAGAAAAAGCCAAGCGGCTAGCCAATAGGCTCACAAAATCATCATCACCCAAACAAAACAGTAAATCATGTAGTAAACATGTACCTATTTGTCGGGCAAACAAATTTTATTCTCTGGCTCTAGCCTCCTTGCTATGACCTGTTCAATGATATACATGTATATGCAAGAAAATGCGACCAATTTTCAATATAGTTCAATATTTGATTCAATTATGCCAAATGGTTCAAAATTAGCAAACAAATAAACAACCAACACAAACATCAATCAATTATTGAATTAGAGTTTGAAATTCATAATTTTAATACATATACAAAAAATCATGTTTTTGATGACAATTCACAACAATAAGCCCTATCTAATTTTGGTTCTCACACCAGTCAATAGGAAATATATAGATATCACACCTTCGAAACACGAATACCAATTCTGATGATGTTCGAACTATTATCAGAATCATCTTCGGGCGACTAGAGTGTGATTCTATATCTATCCAATATATTAAAACTTCGAATACACGCGGATCAGACGTATACGCAAAATCTATATATACTGGATTGTCCACATCAATATAAATAAATAACCAAATACGTTTAAAACGAATTTAGATTTTCAAAACAAAATTTGTTTTCATTTTCCAAAAATATACTCTTCACACTCGTTCTAGGATACTACTGATCCTATCTCTAACGAGTCATTCTAATCGGATATTACTAATCCAATAACTGATGAATTCTTTCGTATGGTTCTAATGTGCCTTGTTCTCTGCTTTGTAAACCAAAGCTCTGATACCAACTGTGACGGCAAGGAATTTCGCTCGGTCCGAACCAGTCGCTAAACCGACCCAGACCGTTCGAAACGCCCTATCGTTGAGAACATGACAAAATAGAACGCATACAGAAGAACATTTCATTGTATATTACAACAATGCATCAGATTACAAGAATATACAGAGTATAAACGAATATTACACAGAAATATCAGAGATTTAAATTACATTTAAATACATAGCAGCGGAAAATAGTACAATACACAACTAGAAGGAGATATACGGATACAAAGCTTTCCGGATATCGTTCCAGCTGTAAACCAGGATCCTGTGAATATAAATCTGCAAAAACCAAAACTACTAGCTGCCCGTGTCAAAATAAGGGCACCCAGAGTTTAGGTTAAAACAATAAACTCCAGGTCAGTCATGGGACTGGTGTGAGAACTAAAACAGTTATTAATCTTTATTTGCAAGTTAGGTAAATCAAGGGACCACGCCGTATAACACGGAACGGGTTTCCTCCCAAGAATACCAGTGCATAAAACAAACAGCGCAATGCTAAATAAAGAAAAATGAAGCTGTTATAAGACCCAGGTCCTATCACACAATGCAACGCAAGCCGAGGGATAGGGTTTTTACCTTATAACAGCCAAAGAATGCTTGATACGTTTAAAACAGATTATTTGATACTATTATAAGTGCATAGTGTATAAAACAACTTCAAATCATAAGTATCAATCATAGACGGCATGAGTGGCCCATAACACTATGTCGCCATATATAAGTTTACAATCAAAACCGCAAGACGTCGTATTGGAAGTTGGGTTATCATTTATGGTATGAACCGAGGCTAGGGGCAAGATCCTCAACCGATTCGAGACTGTCTAGTCCGAGCCTCAGGAACAGCCGCAACTGCCCCATGGATCGTCAGGGCCGGTCCACCGATGTGGATTATTATGCCTGAACACTACGTTTCCCCGCCCTTTGGGGCATAAGCCTGGCCCGTCAGCCGACCAGAAGCATCGGCCGAAACCGATATCACGAGGCGCCTCGCTTTTCAGCAAGTAATAATAAGTAACTTCCACATGAGTCAAACTCGTCAGCTAGTTCAAGCACTGACGCCACTCATAACTAGAAAGAAACGTAGGTCCTCCCTGATGTCCGTCTCCCGTTTTTGATTCATACCGGGTGTGATACTCGCGAATCAACGTTACACAAAGCTACGCCACAAAGGCCGTGCTTCGATCATCAACCACAAGACTTTGCTTTTCAACAGAAGCCCTGATCATTTGCCTCTTAGCATGCCACACAGGCAATTCACTCCATGCGATTGATATCCATCAATATATAACCCCTGAGCTCGTACGTCTCAGAGAAGGGCGTTAAGCAAGAGAATAAATTCTCCGCCGCCAAACAGATATATATTTAATAGAGATCAATCACACGGACTAAAATCCAATGTCAGACACACAGTCCATTTACAAGTCCGTTCTGGGTCTGAACGAAACCGGAGGCACCTAGTACCTCGCATATCCATCGATCTCCAAGTACGTCTGGACGATCACAAACTGTTTCCATCTTCTTGGGTGTACAGCCCAATCAAGATCATCAGTAATCACCCAAACGACGTGAAGACTTCCGGTCTTCGACCACCGTCTTCATCTTCGACTTATCGTCGTATCAGTTATTCAGAATGGGATAAACCCGGTCTTTCCGAATAACTCGCGTATATTTAAATAAGTGTTACACAAACACAACATACGCCTCATTCCAATTCATTAGTCACTAACCGTAAATTAATCAAGAGAATAATTTCCCAAATATTAACCCCGAAGGCCGAAACCAACATCAGATCAATATCCAGAAAACCATTCTGCTTAGCTAACCGACAGTTAGTTTCTAAATTTCACATTCATAGGGATATGTTCCCATTAATTTTATCCAAGATAAATTCTTTGAATTTATTCTTTATTCTATTTTTGAATCTCAATTCAAACTAGTCGGGATTAGCGAACCTTACCGAAGTAATCATTTATTTTAATTTCCCCATCCCAACCTATTTATCCCATGAAGTAAAACTGGTAATACTTCATATCTAACACCACAGTGTTATCGGTAAATTCAATTACCATTTCACGTTCAAATCTAATTAAAGATTTAACTATCGCCTGGAGCAAAACTGGTGATACTCCATTTCGATTATTTCAATCTAATTAAAGATTCCTTAATACTCCACTTAGTTTTAATCTTTGACTGGGCTAAAGAATCAGTGTCATTTAAAACACAGTTCACGATAAACCCAAAATCACATTCATTAATTATCGGGTTAAAGAACGAGTGTTGTTTAAAACACTGTTCACGATAAACCCATAAATCAATATCAATTCAATTCCAATTAAATATTATTTAATTGGTACACTTCAATAAATCTAAATAAAAGATTTAATCTTTTCTCAACTGGGTTCAAGAACAGTGTTAGTGAAGACACCATTCACGACAAACCCAAATCACATTCGATATTCAATACAAGGCTCTGAATAGAAAATATATCGGCTTATATTCAATATCAAATTCTACGACTAACAAATGTCGTATTGGAAATAACGATATAAATATATATCTTTCAAATTTCCATAACAACATCTGTATAATCACGAATTCCAACATCGAAATATTCCGAAGACAATTTCGATTCAAATCCATTCCAATGCAATCACTGGATATTTTGGTTATTTTCAAAACCCTTTTTAAATTCAATTTATTTATTAAAAATAAATAGAATTATATTTCTAGTTCAAAACTAGTTCATTTCGATAAAAATCTATTTTTATCTTTTCAAATATGGAGTTTTTCATCCCAAATCTTCACAAATCATTTCTTATGATTTTACACAAATTATTACTATTTTTAATAATTTTATCAAGGCCCGTACAGTCGATTTCCATCAATGGCCATCGAACTGCACTTACAGCGACCTTTTTCAAATTTGATTTGGACATAATTCCAAATCCAACCGTTAGATTTCAAATTTCTAATATTCGTTAGAAAGCTCTTTTCGATACGAACCCAACGGTTCCGGTTTTAGGAGAATCCGACGGTCGGATCTCCCGTAATGTCCGTTTGAAATAAATGGTCGAAATTCACGAACTGCCGCGGCGCGGCGCGTTCTATTCAGGCCATTATATTATATATATAATATATATAATATATATTTCGTCGATTTCTATTTAAAACGAATTATATAAATAGTTATAAATTCGTTTCAAAAGCAATTTCAACTTCCATTTCAATTCAAATCAAAATTGAATTCTCCTTTATAAATTCGTTTTAAAATTCATTTCTATTCAATTCAAATTTCAATTCAATTTGAATTCATTTCAATTCGCTTTCAATTCAATTTGAATTCGTTTTCAATTCCTTTCGAAATCGTTTTCACTTCAATTCATTTCGAAATCGTTTTCAATTCAATTCATTTCGAAATCGTTTTCAATTCAATTCATTTCGAAATCGTTTTCAATTCAATTCATTTCGAAATCGTTATATATTCTATTCATTTCGAAATCGTTTTCAATTCAATTCATTTCGAAATCGTTTTCAATTCAATTCATTTCGAAATCGTTTTCCATTCAATTCATTTCGAAATCGTTTTCCATTCAATTCATTTCGAAATCGTTTTCAATTCAATTCATTTCGAAATCGTTTTCAATTCAATTCATTTCGAAATCGTTTTCAATTCAATTCATTTCGAAATATTTCAATTCAATTCACTTTGAATTCGTTTTCAATTCAATTCATTTTGAATTCGTTTTCAATTGATATAAATATCGTTCACGTCAAAATGGCGTCAATCTAATCAACACGGCTTCATAAATTTCTATTTTCAAATATTCTATTTCAAATATTTCTATTTCAAATATTTCTATTTCTAAACTGGAATGAGGCCCAATCAATTACCATATAAAATTAATTATATGGATTTTCATACAACACATGTATATAATAGCATTGAAAAATAATCAACCATCAACCAAAGTGCACTACACTGTATAAGCATCCAATAAAGATATCTAACGCTTATAACAGCATGTCAATCAATCGATCGACATATTTAATCAATCAGGATGAGTGAACTTCAAATTTCATCCTAACACCCGTGTGGGGTTTCAAACAATCAAACACATATTTTATTTGTGCTGTTGGGCGATGTGTAAAATTTATCGTCTCAATCAATATCAGTCAAATCAGTGTACATAAACAAACCGTCTGGTTTGTAAATGAATATTTTATTTATTCACATTCACGTTAAAAACTATATTTTTAACGATAAAATATTTATTCCAACACATGAATTTTCTTTTCAGTTCATTTATTCAATAAATGACATTTTTATTTTTCTAACATATTTTAGAAAATTTCGGCGGCATAACGGCACGATACTAGAAACGGGACGAGGCCTAGCCTTATCCCCGGTCTAGTGAAGGCCCACGCCATTCACACATCAATCAAATCAATTTCATTATGCAAACCACAAAATTTGGAGTAAGAGTCTAACCTAGCCTTACTCCTTCGCCTTATAACGGCGCACGTCTAATCCTAACCAACTTATCGATTCGATTTTTCACACCACAAACCACATTCAAACCAATATCGCAATCAATAACCAAACAGCCAAACAAACAAGTCCATGGTCTGTGGATGATTGTGTCGGGTGCTACTAAACACCGTCTGCATCCTAGTATATATATATAACTAGAAAAGAAATAGAAAGGTGAGAAATTCTCACTAATAGCCATCCTAGCTCCACAACACTTCATTTGCAGAAGTCTTCGTCGTTTCGCCTCTTTGTCACCTTCGTTGCCCAAGGCCACTATATATATAAAAATCGAATTTTTATTTCGCTATTCAATATATAAAAATAGAATTTTAATTTCAAAGTTCAATATATAAAAATCGAATTTTTATTTCAAAGTTCAATATATAAAAATCGAATTTTTATTTCAAAGTTCAATATATAAAAATCGAATTTTTATTTCAAAGTTCAATATATAAAAATCGAATTTTTATTTCAAAGTTCAATATATAAAAATCGAATTTTTATTTCAAAGTTCAATATATAAAAATCGAATTTTTATTTCAAAGTTCAATATATAAAAATCGAATTTTTATTTCAAAGTTCAATATATAAAAATCGAATTTTTATTTCAAAGTTCAATATATAAAAATCGAATTTTTATTTCAAAGTTCAATATATAAAAATCGAATTTTGTTTCAAAGTTCAATATATAAAAATCGAATTTTTATTTCAAAGTTCAATATATAAAAATCGAATTTTTATTTCAAAGTTCAATATATAAAAATCGAATTTTTATTTCAAAGTTCAATATATAAAAATCGAATTTTTATTTCAAAGTTCAATATATAAAAATCGAATTTTTATTTCAAAGTTCAATATATAAAAATCGAATTTTTATTTCAAAGTTCAATATATAAAAATCGAATTTTTATTAATATAGATTCCGCCTTTTCCATTTCAAAGATCTAATCTTTTCTTTTACTTTTTAAAGTTTAAATCTTTTACCTTTCAAAATTCAAATCTTTTACCTTTTAAAAATTCAAATCTTTTACCTTTTAAAAATTCAAATCTTTTTAAACCTTTTAAAAATTCAAATCTTTTTAAACCTTTTAAAAATTCAAATCTTTTTAAACCTTTTAAAAATTCAAATCTTTTTAAACCTTTTAAAAATTCAAATCTTTTTAAACCTTTTAAAAATTCAAATCTTTTTAAACCATTTAAAAATTCAAATCTTTTTAAACCTTTTTAAAAAATAAAAAGAATCAGTTTTAAATTTCTTTTCAAATCAGATTAAATTTTATTTAAATAATTACTTTATATATATGAAATAAAGGAATAAAAGTAAGGAAAAGCAAACTTACAGTAAAAGGGAAGAGAGGGGGGGACCATGCGGCTTCGTCGGAGTCAGAGGTGGCGGGGGAATTCGTAGGTGGCGGAGGCGGCAGAAGGAGGAGTAGGCGGCGCTGGAGGTGCTTGGGGCGCGGTGACGATAAAAGGGGAGGGGCGATTTGGGGTTCAGAGAAGAGAGCGTCGAGAGCAGAGAGAAGCGGAGAAGGAGGAGGATCGGGAAGGGAGGGGAGGAGCGGAGGCTGGAGGTCGGCTGCGCCTGTGGCGCGGCGGTCGGTGATGGGCGGAGGAGCGCCTCCCTCTTTTTTTTTTTTCCGTTTAATTCTGAAATGAACTAACGGGGGGGGTATATAAAAAAAGGTTTTATATTTTTAATTTATTTTATTTTTATTTTATCCCAAGGAGTTGACTTTTTATTCGACTCCAAAACGAGGCCCACCGACTGTCGCCCATAGCGTTTAACCCCCATTCCGAACACAATGGGATATGTATCGTAGGCTGATTCCACTATTTGAATCAGTTTCCGTTAAATTTACATTTAAATCACTATATTGAATTTTAAACGTACATTTCAAATTACCGGGGTCACATAACAACTCTATAAATTCTATAAAAATATTTTCTAGCTTCGTATTGACGATACGGTCCTAACAAAACTAGTTTCGTCGAATCCTGGGACCGTTAGAAAAATGGCCAATTTCCAGTCGATTAAAATCAACTAAAACTGGTCAAACGCGTTTTCCTTTGCCACGCTCTCATATTGATTCAGAAAATTATGAAATTTGGAATCTAGCAATAACTTGACATCACGGATCCAACAAAACTGGTTTCGTCGAAATCCGAGGTCATTTACAAAATGTCCATTTTTAAGGGCCTGAATTCCATAGCGACTATTCAGAATTTTCAACTGGACATATCTTTTGACTCCCACTACGAACTTTTGATTTTTCGGATTCGTTGGAAAGATATTCACTATTAGATTCCATTATTTTTGGTTTCACTAAAATCCGGATTGTTTTGCACCCGGTACATTCAATTGAAGTTTGAAATCGAATTATCGAACTACCGCGCCATTTTCAATTCTATTTATAATTATATATAAATATTTATATTATAACGACGACGCGTATAATATATACGTTCGAATTATATTCAATATAATTTTTCGTCGATTTTATTTAAAATAATTCATTTTAAATAATCAAAATTCGATAAAATTGCCAAAATAAAAATTTTAAACTGGCCCAGATTTTACGGGTTGTTACACCTTCGTTCACCTTTTGTTTTTTTTCCTTTTATTTTTGAAATCGATCTGTGAAATAAAGGAGGAGAGAGGGAAGACAAAAATAAGGGGGTGGGGTGAGATATTTATAAATATTTAATTTATTTTAAATTCTTAAAGCAACTTTTTATTTTCAACTCGAAATCGAACCCACCGACTGTCGTCCCTAGCAAATTACCCCCATTTCGAACACAATGGGATATGTATCGTAAGCTGATTCGATTGTTTCGATCAATTTTTGTCAAAATCAACATATAACTCTATATATTGAATTTGAATGCGTATTTCAATTTACTGGAGTCACATACTAACTTGAAAAATTCCAGAAAAATATTTTCTAGCTTCGTATTGGCGATACGGTCCTAACAAAACTAGTTTCATCAAATTCTAAGACCGTTTGAAAAATGGCCATTTTCCAGTCGATTAAAATCAACTGAAACTGGTCAAACGCGTTTTCCTTTGCCACGATCACATATTGATTCGAAAAATTATGAAATTTGAAATCTAGCAATAACCTTACATCCCGGATCCAACAAAAGTGGTTTCGTCGAAATCCGAGGTCGTTCGCAAAATTTCCATTTTTAAGGGCCTGAATTCTATAGTGACTATTCAGAATTTTCAACTGGACATATCTTTTGATTCCCGCTATGAAATTTCGATTTCTCGGACTCGTTTGAAAGATACCATCAATTAGATTCAAATATTTGTGGTTTCACTAAAATCTGGTTTATTTTGCACCCGGTAGTTCAATTGAAATTTGAAATCGAATTATCGAACTACCGCGGCGTTTTCAATTCCTTTTATAATTTAAAATAATTTTTTATATTCTAACGACGATCTATACAATATATACGTTCGAATTCTATTCAAAATAAATTTCTCATCGATATTATTTAAAATAGTTCATTTTAAATAATCAAAATTCGCTAAAATTGCCAAAATAAAAAATTTTAATTGGCTCGGATTTCCGGGTTATTACAATCTCCCCCACTTATAACTTTTCGTCCCCGAAAAGGAACAAAGCCGAAAGTTGTTTAACTAATCAACTCAACTTCCTTTATTTTGATTACGGCTTAAGTTCTTCAACTTTTCAGATTCTAAGAACTTTTCAAATTTTTCAAAAATTTGGCTAACACCCTAAATTTTCGAAAAATTTCGCCATAACCTCCCCTGCACCGGGAGCACCGGGAAAATTCCGAAATTGCCATACAGGCCCTCTCATCTCAAAAAGAAAAAGAAAAGGCCAAGCGGCTAGCCAATCGGCTCAAAAAATCATCATCACCCAAACAAAACAGTAAATTATGGTAAACATGTACCTATTTGTCAGGCAAACAATTTTATTCTTCTGCTCTAGCCTCTTTGCTATGACCTGTTCAATGTAAGTACATGTATATGCAAGCAAATGCGACCAAATTTTCAATACAATTTACTATTTGATTCAATTAGGCGTAATGGTTCAAAATTTCAAACAAATAACCAAACAACACAAACATCAATCAATTAGTTGATTAGCTTTTGCAATTCATAACTTTGATACATAGTCAAAAAATCAGATTTTTGATGCCAGATCACAACAATAAGCCCTATCTAATTTCAGTTCTCACACCAGTCGATTGGAAATATATAAAAATCTCACTTTCGTTACTCGAACATAAATTCGGATGATGATCGATCAATCATTAGAATCATCTCCGGGCGACTACAGTGTGATTCTATATCTATCCAGTATATTAAAACTTCAAATACACGTTTGCAAGGCGTATATGCAAAATCTTTATATACTGGACTGTCCAAATCAATACAAATAAATAATCAAATACGAATAATTGATTTAAATTTTCAAAACAAAATTTGTTTTCACTTTCATTTTAAAACATCACTCTTCACACTCGTTCTAGGATACTACTGATCCCATCTCTAACGAGTCATTCTAATTGGATATTACTAATCCAATCATCTGATGAATTCTTTCGTATGGTTCCAATGTGCCTTGTTCTCTAAGCTTTGTAAACCAAAGCTCTGATACCAACTGTGACAACAAGGAATTTCGCTCGATCCGAATCAGTCACTAAACCGACCCAGACCGTTCGAAACGCCTGCTTGTTTTGAGAACACGACAAAATAGAACGTAGACGGGAGAACATTTCATTGTATATTAGTACAATTCCATCAGAATACAAGAATATACATAGTATAAATAAATAAATATTACATAGAAATATCAGAGATTTAAATTGCATTTAAATACATCGTAGCGGAAATAATACAATGCACAACTAGAAGAGATATACGGATACAAAGCTTTTCGGATATCATTCCAGCTGTAAGTCAGGATCCTGTGAATATAAATCTGCAAAACCAAAACTACTAGCTGCCCGTGTCGAAAATAAGGGCACCCAGAGTTTAGGTTAAAACAATAAACTCCAGGTCAGTCATGGGACTGGTGTGAGAACTAAAACAGTTATTTAAAACTTTACTTTAAATCAGATATATCAAGGGACCACGCCTATAACACGGAACGGGTTTCCTCCCAAGAATACCAGTGCATATAACAAAACAGCGCAATGCTTTTTGGAAAAATGAAGCTATTATAAGACCCAGGTCCTATCACACAATGCAGCGCAAGCCGGGGGATAGGGTTTTCCCTTATAATAGCCAAACATGCTTAGTACGTTTTAAACAAATCATTTGATACTATTATAAGTGCATAGTGTATAAAACAACTTCAAATCATAAGTATCAATCATAGAAGGCATGGGCACCATACATCATGTCGCCATACTAGTTCTACAATTAAAACCACAAAATCACGTATTTGGAAATTGGATTTCCATCTGTGAACCGAGGCAAAAGATAGTCCTGTACCGATTCGAGACGCTCTAGTCCGCCCCTCAGGCAAGCGCGCAGGCAAGCCTTGGATCGTCAGGGCCGGTCCACCGATGTGGATTATTATGCCTGAACAATGTGTTTCCCCGCCCTATGGGGCGTAAATGAGCCAACGAATGGATCCTTCGGCTTCACATAGTCACCGGTATATCCGAGGCGCCTCGCAACAGCAACAACCACATAAGTCAAACTCGTCAGGGCATGTAAAACCACTGACGCTACTTCTAACTAGAAAGAAACTGAATGCCCTCCTTGAGGTCCTTCTCCCATTTCTGGTTCACTACTGGGTGTGAAACTCGCGAAGTAAACGTTACACAAAGCTACGCCACAAAGGTCGTGCTTCGATCATCAACCACAAGACTTTGCTTTTCAACAGAAGCCTTGATCATTTGCCACTTAGGCATGCCACACAGGCAGTTCACTCTATGCGTTTGATATCCATCAGTATATAACCCCTGAGCTCGTACGCCTCAGAGAAGGGCGTTAAGCAAGAGAATAAATTCTCCGCCGCCAAACAGATATATATATAATAGAAATCAATCAAACAGACTAAAATCCAATGTCAGACACACAGTCCATTTACAAGTTCGTTCTGGGTCTGAACGAAACCGGAGGCACCTAGTACCCCGCATATCCATCGATCTCCAAGTACGTCTGGACGATCACCAACTGTTTCCAACTTCTTGGGTGTACATCCCAATCAAGATCGTCAGTAATCACCCAAACGACGTGAAGACCTCTGGTCTTCGACCACCGTCTTCATCTTCGACTTATCGTCGTATCAGTTATTCAGAATGGGATAAACCCGGTCTTTCCGAATAACTCACATATATTATAAACAAGTGTTACACAAACACAACATATGCCTCATTTCAATTCATCAGTCACTAACCGTAAATTAAAAAGAGAATAATTCCCCAAATATTAACCCCGAAGGCCGAAACCAACATCAGATCAATATCCAGAAAACCATTCTGCTTAGCTAACCGACAGTTAGTTTCTAAATTTCACATTCATAGGGAAAGGTTCCCATTAATTTTATCAAAGATAAATTCCTTGAATTTATTCTTTAATCTTCTTTTGAATTTCGATTCAACTAGTCGGGATTAACGAACTTTACCGAAGTAATCATTTGTTTTAATTTCCCAATCCCAACCTATTCATCCCATGAAGTAAAACTGGTAATACTTCATATCTAACACCACGGTGTTATCGGTAAATTCAATTACCATTTCACATTCAAATCTAATTAAAGATTTAACTATCGCCTGGAGCAAAACTGGTGATACTCCATTCTCGATCTTTTCAATCTAATTAAAAATTCATTAAAACTCCACTTAGTTTTAATCTGTGACTGGGTTAAAGAATCAGTGTCATTTAAAACACGGTTCACGATAAACCCAAAATCACATCACATTTCAATCAGTCCCTAACCGTAAATTAGCAAGTGAGCAGTTCCCTAAGTATTAACCCCGAAGGCCGAAACCAACATCAGATCAATACCCCAGAAACCATTCAACTTAACTAATCTCTAGTTAGTTTCTGAATTTTCTTAACTCCTTTGGGTCTAAGAACAGTATTATTGAAGATACCGTTCACGACAACCCAAAATCACATTCTATTAATTATTGGGTTAAAGAACAAGTGTTATTTAAAACAGTGTTCACGATAAGCCCAAAAATCAATACCTATTCAATTCCAATTAAATATTATTTAATTGGTACACTTCATTAAATCTAAATACAAAGATTTAATCTTTTCCTCAACAGGGTTCAAGAACAGTGTTAATAAAGACACCATTCACGACAAACCCAAATCACATTTGACATTAAATACAAGGCTCTGAATAGAAAATATACCGGCTTATATTCAATATCAAATTCTACGACCAACAAATATCGTATTGGAAATAACGATATATATATATATATATATATATATATATATCTTTCAAATTCCCATAACAATATCTGTATCATCATGAAATCCAACATCGAAATATTCCGAAGACAATTTCGATTCAAATCTATTCCAATATAATTATTGGGAATTCTGGTTATTTTCAAAACCACCTCAAATCCAATTTATTTAAAAATAAATAGAATTATAATTCTAGTTCAAAACTAGTTCATTTCGATAAAAATCTATTTTTATCTTTTCAAATATGGAGTTTTTTATCCCAATTCTTCCCAAATCATTTCTTATGATTTTACACAAATTATTACTATTTTTAATAATTTTATCAAAGCCCGTACAGTTGATTTCCATCAACGGCCATCGAACTACACTTACAACGACCTTTTTTCAAATTTGACTTGGACATAATTCCAAATCCAACCGTTAGATTTCTAATTCCTAGTATTCGTTAGAAAGCTCTTTTCGATACGAACCCAACGATTCCGATTTTAGGAGAATCCGACGGTCGGATCTCCCGCAATATCCATTCGAAGTCAATGGTCGAAATTCGCGAACTGCCGCGGCGCGGCGCGTTCTATTCAGGCCATTATATATATATATATATAATATTATATATATTTCGTCGATTTCCTTTTAAAACGTATTTTATAAATCGTTTTAAATTTCGTTTTCAAAACGATTTCAATTTCATTTCAAATTCAAATCAAAAATTGAATTTTTCCTCATAAATTCGTTTTAAATTCATTTCAAATTGATTTCAATTCAAATCGATTTTTAATTCAATTTCAATTCGAATACAATTCTATTCAATTTGAATTTGAATTCAATTCTTTTCAATTCGAATTTCGATTATTTTCAATATAATTCAAATTTCGAAATCACTTTCAATATAATTTGAAAGTTGAATAAAATCGACATAAATATCCTTCACGTCAAAATGGCGTCAATCAAATCAACACGGCTTCATATATTTCTATTTTCAAATATTCTATTTCAAATATTTCTTTTTCAAATATTTCTATTTCAAAACTGGAATGAGGCCCAATCAATTACCATATAATGTTAATTATATGGATTTTCTACAACACATGTATTAAATAACAACGATAAATAATCAATCATCATCCAGAGTGCACCACACAACTGCATAAGCATTAAATATAAATGTTTAACGCTTCTAACAGCTTCTCAATCAATCGATCGACATACAACTAGTTATTGGGATTAGTGTATGTCATATATCATCCCAATACCCGTGTGGGGTTTCAAACAGTCAAACACAGATTTTATTTGTGCAGTTGGGCGATGTGTAAAATTTATCGTCCCAATCAATATCAGTCAAATATGTGTATATAAACAAATCCTTCTGTAATGACCCGCATTGGCAGAGGTATTAGAATTTATTTATTTAATTATTGAAATGGTGATTTAGAGAATTTAATGGTTGTGGAATTTAATTATGATGAATATTTAATTAAAATAATAAATTAAATAATTTATTTAATTCTGAATGGTCGAAATGACGATATGGTGTGAACCGGATCATCTATGATATTTAATTCAGCTTGGAATTGAATTTGAATAACGAATATATTCAATCATCGACAGTTGAACATATAGTTTATAATATAATTAAAATAGAGCTCGAAATGGCGCGGTAGTTCGCTATTTGGCGATTTGAACTTCAACTGAATGTACAGGATTCGTTTTAAATCGGATTTCTGTGAAACAAGAAACGTATGGAGCTGGTGGAGTATATCTTTCTAGTGGAAGAGAAAAATCGGGATTTCGTCGTGTAGATTTTGATGTACGTCCAAATCAAATTTTAGAAAAGTCGCTGTGGAATTCCTTTATAATTTATAAAGGAATTATTTAAATTTTTAAAAGGGATTTCAATATAAATCAAATATCGGGTTGACCCAGAAGTGAATATCGAGTTGTAAATACATACAGGAATATTCTAGAGCTGTGTGGTATGCCATTGTGAATATAGACGATAATATTTAATTTTTAAATATTTAATTTAATTATATTTAAATATATTTATATATTTAAATATATTTATATATTTAAATAGGCTATTTAGAGCGTTAAAAATAGCCACTTTTGCAAACGAAGTCGGAATTCGACGAAACCAGTTTTGTTGGATCCACAATATCAAATAGTTGTTAGATTTCTAGTTTCGTGATTTTTAGAGTCACTGTGTGGCCGTACAGATTTTTAGAGTGTAAAATATTCAGTATTTCGACAGTTAAAAATACGCTGTGTGAGCATACGGAGTCGGAATTCGACGAAATCAGTTTCGTTGGGACCGTAATGGCGAACTCTAGCTACATGTCCAGTTTGGTGATTTTTAGGTATCGTATGTAATCACTGGGATTTTTAGAAGGCGGGTACAAGGAGGAAATCGATAAAATAAATACAAAAAAAATCAAATTGAAAATATCCCTCCCATCTTTTGAGGTTCCGCACAGGCCACGCGGCCTTCGATCTCCACCACAAACATTACCTAATCCATTCAAGCCTATATAAGGCGTATAAACCATCACAGCAAACAACTTTCCCAAAGTAAAAATCAAAATCAAAACAAGAAAATTACTATAAATTACAAAGATTTGATATTCGAATTCACAAGCAAAGGATCTTCAATCTGGTCGGAGTTTTGTAGAGTACGAAAGCTGTTTTGAGTTCAGCGATGTAGGTCTCGGCAGCTAGGGCTGGAGTTCAACATCGACAGGGTGAACTTTGGTCCAAAGCGAGGTAGCAGGCGGACTTGGGGAGGCCTAACGCATCTGTAGGTGGCGACGGAATGGACTCCGGTGGCCTAGGTTGAATTGCGGCGGTGGTAGGAGTCGAGGAAGCACCAGGATGGATTTTTGGAGGGTGTTGCGGGGTGATGATGTTGGTGCTCAGGAGGATGTCCTCGAGTGGCAGAGCACGTTGGTGAAATCGATGACAGGGGTTGGTGGTCGGAGAGGTGTTGGTGGGAGGTCAAACGAGCGGTCAAAGGGGAATGGGTATTTTCGGATTTCAGGAAGGAATGAAGTGTTTTGGGGAGGAAGACACACGGTTCTGGGTTTTAAGGAGGGATGATGGGCCAAGTGAATAAGGTTAAAGCCCAATCAATGTTTATATAGTTTAATTTTAATTTAAAATAGTATAGAAACTTGTATAAATCATTATGGTTGCATACGTTATCAGAACTTGACGAAACAAGATTCGTTGGGATCGTATGGAAGGGAGCAACAAAATGAGACTGACTGGGAGTGAATCCGAGCTCGTTACAATTTATGGAGAAATAAATTGTCCGACTGAATCAAATAACGCAAACCATTATTTAACGGCAAACGCGCGAATGTGAGTAAATCTCACTAACTCTGAACAATTTATAATTTCATGTTGTATTTTTAGAACTGTTAGATATTGGCTGATGTGATATATAATCTGTTGTCGATTATATGTGTTGGGACGATACTGATCGTCGTGATTTGATATGTTGAATACCATAACATACCGAAATGTTGATAAAGGAATATTTTCAAAGTGTAATTTGAAAATGAATTATTTATATAAAATCGATGGATTTTATATAGAAAAGGAAAAGGGTTTTTATAAAAGGAATATTTATAAAATCAAAAGGATAAGTTAGAATAAAAAAGAAATCATTTGTAAAGTGAAGAACCGTTACTAAAAGTAAATCTTTATAAATGAATAGTTTATTCGAAAAAGAGTTAATCGATGTTAGTTAATCGATTAGAGAATAAGGAAAAGGAGTTAATCGATGTTAGTTAATCGATTAGAGAATAAAGAAAAGGAGTTAATCGATGTTAGTTAATCGATTAGAGAATAAAGTAAAAGGAGTTAATTGATGTTAGTTAATCGATTAGAGAATAAAGTAAAAGGAGTTAATCGATGTTAGTTAACCGATTAGAGAATAAAGTAAAGGAGTTAATCGATGTTAGTTAATCGATTAGAGAATAAAGAAAAAGGAGTTAATCGAAGTTAGTTAATCGATTTGAGAATAAAGTAAAAGGAGTTAATAGAATATAGTTTATTCGAATAAAGTTAGTAAATCGAATATAGTTTATTCGAAAGGGGTTAAGTGAATAGAGTAAATCAAATAGAGTAAATAAAATAGAATAAATCGAATAGAGATTTATTCGAACGAGAGTTAAGTAAGGAAGTTAGTTAAAGAAATATAAAGTGAACTTTGCCAATTTCAAAGTTAGAAATGTTGTTCAGTTAAGGTCTGAGAGGTAGTTCTACCTCAACTTGATTGGCTTCGTTTTAACTAGGGAATAGTTAAGGTTCGGCAGTAAAGGAAATGGTTTGAAGTGGCAGAGCGATGTTTGTTTAAACATCCGTCTAAGTCCAATGAAGAGGCTTTGGAAATGTTTTCCAAATAAGAAACCAGAAATGTTTTCTAATAAAGAAAACAAGAAATGGAAATGTTTTCCATTGTTAATAACGTATATTTTCCAAATTTAGAAAATAAGAAATATTGAATATACGGAAAACAGGAGATAAGTAAATTTATGAAATAAAGAGATAAATGTTAAATGATGTTTGATCGATATAAATTTCCATTTGGAAATAATATCGTTGTTTGCACACCTGTTTTTCTTCGATAGTTAAATCGCAGACTATCGAAGTTTTGACCATTTTAACGTTGTTAATATGGAGAGACCGGTTGGATTATTATCCAAAGAACCACTCTGTATTGGCATAAGCGTTGCGAGTCATATATGCCCAAAAAAATTGAAGACGGAGTTATGCAAGGGCTATCCTGTTTACAGAATAGTGCCTTCGGTTCATCCTGTTCCTAGATGACTTGTATGGACGGATGTCTGACAGAGTATTTCCAGACGATCACGTATATTGATTTCTCCAACCGTACCAAGAGTGGAAGCAAAGAAGGAAACTTCTTTTAGCTAACACATAATGTATGGTTGAGGACGTCAATCGGTGATTTGATGGATTTGACGATGTGGCATTCGAAGTGAATCTAGTATGATGATAAAGCGTAGCTTCTAGCCTCATCATCCGGTAAATGACAGAAATCAGGCAGGCAGCATGGCTAAGTCGGTCGCACCGAAGTAGGGTGTATAATCACCTGATCTAGAGTTTCATTTACTTCTAAAAATCTATTGTTGATGCTGTCCCATTCGGGAAACGGTTGTTGATCCCAACCGTTGGTGATATACATTCGATACACTCAAGCGAAATGAGTGGTCGGTTATATGTGGCCGGGTTGCAAGATGTTCTTGTTGAACCCAGTGTATTCCTCTCTAGAGGTACACTAGCGAAAGGTGGTTCCATACCTTGTCATAGTTGGAAACCCAATTCCCAATACGTGCTTGAGGTTTTTGATTGTATACTATATATGTAGAACGTGAGATGAAAGCGTTTCTACTAGATGATTTTATATATACTGTGGTTGATAGACATTATTATAATATCAAAAGGTTTTGATATAAAGATATTTTGGATTCTCATAAGGGAAAAACCGTTCCGTTATGCGGCGTGGTCTTATGAGATATCATGTACTTGTTCGAACTGTTTTTAAACTGTTTTACTCATACTAGTCCCATGACTGACCCGGAGTTTACTTTGTTGTTTTCCCTAAACTCTTGGGTGCCTAAATTTGTATGGGCAGTCAAGTAGTCGGGATTTACAGCTATAGTTGAAGAGCTAGAGCAGGAGGCTTCAGGATCATATAGCTATAGTTATTTCCGCTGTTTTGCAAGTGATGTACTTTGATATTGATGTATATTCAAGTACATATGTATATTTCAAGTTATGTTATATATATTATATGTTATTCGTTCCGCTGTGAGATTCGTGTTACTCTGATGTTGTGTTCTTCTTCTTCTATTCTAAGTTTCTATCTTATCTATTCTCACCCTCTAATTTCTTTCACTAATTACCAGGATTTTTCGATGTTTTGGTTATCGACATCGTGTTTATGTCGATAACCAAAGTCGCTCAAAATCCGGGTCGTTACAGTTGGTATCAGAGCTTAAGTTAAGAGAATTACCTTAGCTCTGTGGCGTGACTCGGTAGAGATAGGGTTAGTAATACCCTAGATTGAGTTTGAGTGTATATATACGAGTGAGCGTATTTTTTATTGATATAAAAATTGTTTTATATTGTGGAGATTCATTGGTTGAGTTGTTTATGAGTTCTGGTCGATCAGTTTGATCCACTGTATCGGTAGGAGTTACTAAACACTCGAATACGATGGGTCGGCACGATATGTTTTGAAAAGAGGGTAAATTAAAATAAATTTACTCGAAGTATATTTTTATATATATTGGATATATTGGTTGTTATTATAATCGAGTAAGATTATAAATTAAATGGTTATGTAAATAACCAATCAGAATTCATATAAGTGAAATACGTGAAATCAGATGAGTTAAATCTGAAATTTAAACCAGAAATTGAATTAAAACTCTGGAGAATTGGATAAGTGTTTGTAAATGGATTTGGATTAAAAATAAGGAAAATTTAAGATCCTAGGAGATTTTAAATTGTTTTACAAATAGTGTGAATTATATTTTGAAATGAATTTCAAGGTGAAAATGTTTTGAAATGGTTTTATAGTATTGAACTCACTTCGATCGCAGGAAAATAGATTCTGACGATGACAGCTGCATCATCAGTATTCATTTTCGAGTTGTAAGTGCCGAATTACTACCAGAGATACTGTTTTGAATTTGTTTTGGGAAAGACAAGCTATTTTGAATTTCAAAATGGGATTTATAAAATAGAATTTGAACTTTTAAATAGATTTGAAATATTAACTTGTTTAAAAGAAATAAAACGAGAAGTTCCTTTATAAACGAAATTTATAAATAGTTCTTTTATAAACGAAGTTTATAAAATGAAGTGAAAAGAATTATCATTGGATAATTCAGAAATAAAAATACAAGTGTGAAATTGAAAGGGAAATCTATTTTTCCAAAGGTAGAAATATCGATTTCAGAAGGAATTGAAATCGAGGCTTATTTATAGAATAAATAAAGAAAATTCAAAAGGGAGTTTGAATATATGAAATTCAATGGAAGATAGTATAACAACCCGTATTTTCAATAAACTGTTATAACATAAATCGAGGCAGAATTTAATTCAAAAATCAGAATCAGGGGAAACGGGCTATGCCATTGCGTTCGTCTCGGAAAAATACGCGAAATAGAGTCCGAGTTTTCGAAAATCGGAGTCCGTATGACCCAGTTAAGGCCCATTGAAGTTTTCAGAAATTTCTATGCTAAAAACAGATTTAAATTTCGAATTAAAAGCAGGGATTAGGGCTAATCGGGGTCAGGCGGGAAAATTCCCGCCAGGGGCCCCATGTCGACAGGCATGTCGACAGGGCCCCCAGGGTGTCGACTGCCCTGTCGACAGGGGGTGCCCAGGCAGTTTAGCCTGGTGCACCATTTCTGATTTGGGTTGGGTCTTGTGGCTTGGTTCTGGAGAGTTCCGAGATCTGACGGGCCTAAACTAATCTAGGGTTAATCCTAGGGCTAAAAACACTCTAATCTTCTATAAATATACCCCTAATCCTACCCTAAAGCCTCATTAATCAATCTAGCAACTAAACTATGTCAATTTGAATCCTCAAATGGCCTCCACCTAAAAATCCCTAGCCTCCACCTTCCTCAAAGTTTAATCCTATGAAGATATGATGATCATACAACCTTTTCTATGTTGTATGAATGCTTAATAACTTGCATACTTCATTAAGTTGCAAGTTTGATTTGCTAAGTTTGTGTTTTTGGGATTTTGCAAAAGGGTTTTCTTATTTGAGGCTTTGTTTTGGGTTTTTAAAAGGGCTTCTTCATCTTATTTGGTGGATTTGTGACTTGTTATATTTGTAAGCCCTCTTACCTTCACTTTACAAACTCTAAAGTTAATATGTGGTGAAAGTTGAGATTTATGTGAGTTTATTTGATTATGCATGCTTATGCGAACTCACTATGCCATGTTTTACATGTTTCATAAGTTATGCATGCTTATGCGAGATTACTATGCCATGTTTTACATGTTTCACAAGTTATGCATGCTTATGCGAGTTTATTATGCCATGTTCTACATGTTTCATGGGTTATGCATGTTTATGCAAGTTCACCTTACCATGTTATGCAAGTTTAATGGATTATGCATGCTTATGCAAGTTCATCTTACCATGTTATGCAAGTTTAATGGATTATGCATGCTCATGCAAGTTCACCTTACCATGTTATGCAAGTTTAATGGATTATGCATGCTTATGCAAGTTCACCTTACCATGTTATGCATATTTAATAAGCTATGCATGTTTATGCGAGTTCACTATGACATGATTTGCAAGTTTAACATGTATGCATGTTTATTTTGATATGTGAAGTTCATCATGTATGTTATGCCAAGTTACCTTTTATACCCTTATGCGTTATGACGAATATGTAAGCGAGATAATGACGTTGGGAGGGTTTGGGTAAACTTAAAAATACATGAAACTAAAAGATTGGGAATTTACTTATTAAGTTAGGTCTACCCCTTGGGAATTTACCTATTAAGTTAGGTCTACCCAAGTATATGTTAACTTGTAAATATGTTTTAAAGTGGACATGACATTAGATAACATGATATGGCCAACTCGAGGTTAGACCTAGTTGTGGTGTAAATCTTCCTAGGTAACCACAAAGTGGGGTCTAATGTGGGTAGTTGGTCATGTTGCACCATAAGACCCGCGGTTAGACCTAGACGTGGTGTAAATCTTCCCAGGTAACCACGGATGTCTAATGTGAGAGGTTGGGTGCGTTAAGTAATTAATGCCTCATGATTAGGGTTAAGTCATGGCCCACTAATACTTAACCAATAATGGGGATGCGAGGATTAGATGGGGTTAAGTGGTCACACTTAACTAATTTAATCCATGATTAGTGAGGGGTTAAAACCACACTTAACCCTCTTAGAAACCCTAGCAACGTGGTCTGTTCCAGCAGTAATCCCAGTTTGGTATCATTCACAACCCTAGAGGCTAGGCTAGGGCGGGGCACGATTACTGGACTGATGTAAGCGACCAAAGCGACGGCTGAGTGGTACAGCGGTGCGGGTCCGGCGGGCTACGGACGTGCACGTAGTCCGATGTTGGACAAACTCGAGGCACGGGTACCAGTAGGCTTAGACTGTGCATTATTGCTTAGGTGTCTGGGGTTGACACCTTAGGGCTTGATACACCCGAAGGTGGACCCAGCACAGTCTGACTACATCCATGTGGGCCGTATAGACAACAACACTTGACGTGTTAGGTTTATAGGGAGCCGATCGACTAGACCGTTGGGCTGGACCTTATACTAAGGTCACTTCATGTTATTGGGCCAAAGTTTGGGCTAAGGGATCAAGATCTGTTTTGTGGGTTTGCTAGTACACTGTGGTGCAAAGTTTAATCTCATCTATGTGATGTCACCTTTATCTATTGCCAGTATGTTCATCTCAGTTTCCATCATGCTGTTAACTTTATTAGTTTATAGATTGATCGTAGTAGGGCTTACCAGTCTTTTTGACTGACCCGTTTTCTTTCGCTTCTTTTCTTCCGTTCCCCCCCCCCCCCCCCCCACAGGTTCTCAGGGAGGGGCTACATCTGCTTAGTGGATCTTTGGCTTGCTTGTTGGATAGCTCATGTATGGATCTGAGCTAGCTGTGGCTTATCTTTTATTTCTGGGGATTAGTACTGATGTTTTACCGTGTATTTTGTTATCACGTATCTAGACTTATGTTGTATTTTGGATCATGACATTTTGATATTATGTACTTGACTATGTTGGTTTTTCTGAAATGATGATGATGGGTTTTTATCTGCTACCGCTGCTTTACTTATATTTATTTTTATATATCTCTGTGCATGTTTACCTTCACAATAACGCCCCTCCAAAGCTAGTACATTCTAAGGAGTGATCCTAGTGGAGGTGGGGTGTTACAGATAGAGTTTGAATATAGAAATTCAAAAAGGAGTTTGAATATATGAAATTCAATGAAATTGAAATAGAGTTTGAATATAGAAATTCAAATGGAATTTGAATATAGAATTGAAATGGAATTTGAATATAGAATTCAAATGGAATTCAAATATAGGGTTTGAATGTATGGAATTTGAATATGAAATTCAAATGGAATCTAAACTATAGAATTTGAATGTATAAAATTTGACTAGAAATTAAATAGAATTAACTAAGTCGAAGAGGAATTAGTTAATCGAGTTTTGAATTTGAAGTTGAACTTTGAAAGGTGAATTGGATTTGTAAATGGATAATCAAAATCGAATATAGAACTAAAATTTTAAATTTGGATTCAAATTAGTTAATAAGCAAGTTAAAATATATTTGAACATGTCATGTTCAAATATAAAAGTGAAATAGACTAAAGAGTTAATTAACAAATTAATTAACGAATTGAGTTAAAACGATCAGGTAATAGATTGGGCTGGTATAAATATACATGAGATAGGTATGGATAAGGTATGAAGGTATATAAATAGAATGCTCGACAAAAAGGTATGTATTTAATTCATATACGAGATTTTATGTGCCGTATCGGCTAGCCGCTTGGCTTTTTCTTTCTCTTTTGGATTAGTAAGGGCCATGGGAGGCTATTTGAAATATCCCGATGCTCCTAGTACAAAGGAGGTTATGGCGAATTTTTCCGGGAATTTAAGGAGTTAGAATATTTTTAAGAAGTTTGATAGTTAGAAATCAACGTATCGATATATATATATATATATATATATATATATATATATATAGAAGTCGATAAGGAAATGAACTTAGAAATAGAACAGTAAAATCAAAAAGGGAGTATAAGAATAAAATCTAGTAAGAATAGAAAGAGGAAGCGTATACGTGTTTAAAAATGAATAAGCAGTTGTATGGTATTGATTATTCGAGTAAGTAATCATATATGTTTTGACGTTATAAATGTTATTCAGTCAAGGTCTGAGAGGTAGTTATACCCCAACTTGATTGGTTTTATTATTAACAAATAAATAGTAAGATTTCAGGCTCAAAGATCAATGTTGAATAAGAGTTAGTTGAATATAGTATTTGGATTGTCATAACGATGTTTTACACAACATCCGTTTTAACCCAAATAAGTGTAAGCTTGGAAATATAATAAAGAATATTTCCTGAGTATAGAAATGAACGAGATCGCAAAAGAGATTAGTAATTGGAATATTTTCCAATTATAAATAGCATATATTTTCTGAAGTTTAGAAAAAGGCGATATTCGGAAATGTTTTCCAAATAACATAAAAGGCCAATATGGTTATTGAAAATATTTGGTTAACAAATATTGATAAAGAAATAGAGAAGTGATTGAACTAATGGAATATTGATTAAGTGCTCAGTGACATGTTCAAAAGGAAAATTTGATTTTTGAAAAGAGTAAACTATTTTAAAACTCCCAGGGAAAGACTGTTTGAATTAAAAACAAATTTAACAGAAATTTGTGGAAGAAAATTTGAAGTAAAGTAAAGCCAGTAAAGTGGTAACTGAGATTGAATTAGAATGATATCAAGACCAATTGGATTGTGAGATTCAAATTTGAAGTGTAATGTGATAATCAAGTTAAGAGTTGGGAATCAAGACGAAAACTTGAGTTGAAATGGAAATTTGGCTTGGTAAAAGCGAATGATTGTGCTGGAGATAAAAGTGATTCTAGAATTTGATTGGGATAACATTGGTATATGCTGAGTTGATAGCATATGGAAGTGACAGAGTTGATATGCCCGACAAAAAGGTACAAGTTTATATTTCATACGGTATGAGATTTTGATAAGCCAAATTGGCAAGCCGCTTGGCTGTTTGATTTTATCTTGGGATGGAGATGACCCAGAGAGGCAAGTGGTGGTTTGACGTATTGACCAGTACAAAGGAGGTGCTGGCAAAAAAAATATCGAAAAATTAAGGTGTTAGAAAATTTTCAGGATTTTTGAAAATTTTCGTTGATAAGAAGTAATTAATATTTAATTGAAATGAAATTGGTTCAGTTGAAACTGAAGTTAAGAAGTGAACAAATATGTTCTAACCCGTCGATAGGGTCGTCCTCAGCTTTTTAGCAATTTCGAGGACAAAATTATTTTAAGTGGGAAAGATTGTAATGACCTGCATTGGCAGAGCTATTAGAATTTATTTATTTAATTATTGAAATGGTGATTTAGAGAATTTAATGGTCGTGGAATTTAATTATGATGAATATTTAATTAAAATAATAAATTAAATAATATATTTAATTCTGAATGGTCGAAATGACGATATGGTGTGAACCGGATCATCTGTGATATTTAATTCAGCTTGGAATTGAATTTGAATAACGAATATATTCAATCATCGACAGTTGAACGTATAGTTTATAATATAATTAAAATAGAGCTCGAAATGGCACGGCAGTTCGCTATTTGGCGATTTGAACTTCAACTGAATGTACAGGATTCATTTTAAACCGGATTTCTGTGAAACAAGAAATGTATGGAGCTGGTGGAGTATATCTTTCTAGTGGAAGAGAAAAATCGGGATTTCGTCGTGTAGATTTTGACGTATGTCTAAATCAAATTTTAGAAAAGTCGCTGTGGAATTCCTTTATAATTTATAAAGGAATTATTTAGATTTTTAAAAGGGATTTCAATATAAATCAAATATCGGGTTGACCCAGAAGTGAATATCGAGTTGTAAATATATACAGGAATATTCTAGAGTTGTGTGGTATGCCACTGTGAATATAGACGATAATATTTAATTTTTAAATATTTAATTTAATTATATTTAAATATATTTATATATTTAAATAGGCTATTTAGAGCGTTAAAAATAGCCACTTTTGCAAACGAAGTCGGAATTCGACAAAATCAGTTTTGTTGGATCCGCAATATCAAATAGTTGTTAGATTTCCAGTTTCGTGATTTTTAGAGTCACTATTTGGCCGTACGGATTTTTAGAGTGTAAAATAGTCAGTATTTCGACAGTTAAAAATACGCTGTGTGAGCATACGGAGTCGGAATTCGACGAAACCAGTTTCGTTCGGACCGTGATGGCGAACTCTAGCTACATGTCCAGTTTGGTGATTTTTAGGTATCGTATGTAATCACTAGGATTTTTAGAAGGCAGGTACAAGGAGGAAATCGATAAAATAAATACAAAAAAATCAAATTGAAAATATCCCTCCCATCTTTTGAGGTTCCGCACAGGCCACACGGCCTTCGATCTCCACCACAAACCTTACCTAACCCATTCAAGCCTATATAAGGCGTATAAACCATCACAGCAAACAACTTTCCCAAAGTAAAAATCAAAATCAAAACAACAAAATTACTATAAATTACAAAGATTTGATATTCGAATTCACAAGCAAAGGAGCTTCAATCTGGTCGGAGTTTTGTAGAGTACGAAAGTTGTTTTGAGTTCAGCGATGTAGGTCTCGGCAGCTAGGGCTGGAGTTCAACATCGACAGTGTGAACTTTGGTCCAAAGCGAGGTAGCAGGCGGACTTGGGAAGGCCTGACGCATCTGTAGGTGGCGACGGAATGGACTCCGGTGGCCTGGGTTGAATTGCGGCGGTGGTAGGAGTCGAGGAATCACCAGGATGGATTTTTGGAGGGTGTTGCGGGGTGATGATGTTGGTGCTCAGGAGGATGTCCTCGAGTGGCGGAGCACGTTGGTGAAGTCGATGACAGGGGTTGGTGGTCGGAGAGGTGTTGGTGGGAGGTCAAACGAGCGGTCAAAGGGGAATGGGTATTTTCGGATTTCAGGAAGGAACGAAGTGTTTTGGGGAGGAAGACACACGGTTCTGGGTTTTAAAGAGGGATGATGGGCCAAGTGAATAAGGTTAAAGCCCAATCAATGTTTATATAGTTTAATTTTAATTTAAAATAGTATAGAAACTTGTATAAATCATTATGGTTGCATACGTTATCAGAACTTGACGAAACAAGATCCGTTGGGATCGTATGGAAGGGAGCAACAAAATGAGACTGACTTGGAGTGAATCCGAGCTCGTTACAATTTATGGAGAAATAAATTGTCCGACTGAATCAAATAACGCAAACCATTATTTAACGGCTAACGCGCCAATGTGAGTAAATCTCACTAACTCTGAACAGTTTATAATTTCATGTTGTATTTTTTAGAACTGTTAGATATTGGATGATTGACTGTGTGTTGATTGTTTGATTGAACTGCTAGTCAGTTAGTTAAATTTTCTATATTGATTCTGTTTAACAGAATATATCATATGGAACTGAAGGTGATGTTATCTATATTGTTTAACATCCTTGATGCAGGGAAACAGGTTGGAGGAATCCGACTGGATTCCTCAACATTTATTTTACTGTTTTTCATATATTGTGATATATGATGTGATATATAATCTATTGTCGATTATATGTGTTGGGACGATACTGATCGTCGTGATTTGATATGTTGAATACCATGACATACCGAAATGTTGATAAAGGAATATTTTCAAAGTGTAATTTGAAAATGAATTATTTATATAAAATCGATGGATTTTATATAGAAAAGGAAAAGGGTTTTTATAAAAGGAATATTTATAAAATCAAAAGGATAAGTTAGAATAAAAAAGAAATCATTTGTAAAGTGAAGAACCGTTACTAAAAGTAAATCTTTATAAATGAATAGTTTATTCGAAAAGGAGTTAATCGATGTTAGTTAATCGATTAGAGAATAAAGAAAAGGAGTTAATCGATGTTAGTTAATCGATTAGATAATAAAGAAAAGGAGTTAATCGATGTTAGTTAATCGACTAGAGAATAAAGTAAAAGGAGTTAATCGATGTTAGTTAATCAATTAGAGAATAAAGTAAAAGGAGTTAATCGATGTTAGTTAATCGCTTAGAGAATAAAGTAAAAGGAGTTAATCGATGTTAGTTAATCGATTAGAGAATAAAGAAAAAGGAGTTAATCGATGTTAGTTAATCGATTTGAGAATAAAGTAAAAGGAGTTAATACAATATAGTTTATTCGAATAAAGTTAGTAAATCGAATATAGTTTATTCGAATGGGGTTAAGTGAATAGAGTAAATCAAATAGAGTAAATCAAATAGAATATATCGAATAGAGATTTATTCGAACGAGAGTTAAGTAAGGAAGTTAGTTACAGAAATATAAAGTGAACTTTGCCAATTTCAAAGTTAGAAATGTGGTTCAGTTAAGGTCTGAGAGGTAGTTCTACCCCAACTTGATTGGCTTCGTTTTAACTAGGGAATAGTTAAGGTTCGGCAGTAAAGGAAATGGTTTGAAGTGGCAGAGCGATGTTGGTTTAAACATCTGTCTAAGTCCAACGAAGAGGCTTTGGAAATGTTTTCCAAATAAGAAACCAGAAATGTTTTCTAATAAAGAAAACAAGAAATGGAAATGTTTTCCATTGTTAATAACGTATATTCTCCAAATTTAGAAAATAAGAAATATTGAATATAGGGAAAACAGGAGATAAGTAAATTTATGAAATAAAGAGATAAATGTTAAATGATGTTTGATCGATATAAATTTCCATTTGGAAATAATATCGTTGTTTGCACACTTGTTTTTCTCCGATAGTTAAATCACAGACTATCAAAGTTTTGACCATTTTAACGTTGTTAATATGGAGAGACCGGTTGGATTATTATCCAAAGAACCACTCTGTATTGGCATAAGCGTTGCGAATCATATATGCCCAAGGAAATTGAAGATAGAGTTATGCAATGGCTATCCTATTTACAGAATAGTGCCTTCGGTTCATCTTGTTCCTGGATGACTTGTATGGACGGATGTCTGACAGAGTATTTCCAGACGATCACGTATATTGATTTCTCCAACTGTACCAAGAGTGGAAGCAAAGAAGGAAACTTCTTTTAGCTAACACATAATGTATGGTTGAGGACGTCAATCGGTGATTTGATGGATTTGACGATGTGGCATTCGAAGTGAATCTAGTATGATGATAAAGCGTAGCTTCTAGCCTCATCATCCGGTAAATGACAGAAATCGGGCAGGCAACATGGCTAAGTCGGTCGCACCGAAGTAGGGTGTATAATCACCTGATCTAGAGTTTCATTTACTTCTAAAAATCTATTGTTGATGCTGTCCCATTCGGGAAACGGTTGTTGATCCCAACCGTTGGTTATATACATTCGATACACTCAAGCGAAATGAGTGGTCGGTTATGTGTGGCCGGGTTGCAAGATGTTCTTGTTGAACCCAGTGTATTCCTCTCTAGAGGTACACTAGCAAAACGTGGTTCCATACCTTGTCATAGTTGGAAACCCAATTCCCAATACGTGCTTGCGGTTTTTGATTGTATACTATATATGTAGAACGTGAGATGAAAGCGTTTCTGCTAGATGATTTTATATATACTGTGGTTGACAGACATTATTATAATATCAAAAGGTTTTGATATAAAGATATTTTGGATTCTCATAAGGGAAAAACCCGTTCCGTTATGCGGCGTGGTCTTATGAGATATCGTGTACTTGTTCGAAATGTTTTTAAACTGTTTTACTCATACCAGTCCCATGACTGACCGGGAGTTTACTTTGTTGTTTTCCCTAAACTCTTGGGTGCCTAAATTTGTATGGGCAGTCAAGTAGTCGGGATTTACAGATATAGTTGAAGAGCTGGAGCAGGAGGCTTCAGGGTCGTATAGCTATAGTTATTTCCGCTGTGTTGTAAGTGATGTACTTTGATATTGATGTATATTCAAGTACAGATGTATATTTCAAGTTATGTTATATATATTATATGTTATTCGTTCCGCTGTGAGATTCGTGTTACTCTGATGTTGTGTTCTTCTTCTTCTTCTATTCTAAGTTTCTATCTTATCTATTCTCACCCTCTAATTTCTTTCACTAATTACCAGGATTTTTCGATGTTTTGGTTATCGACATCGTGTTTATGTCGATAACCAAAGTCGCTAAAAATTCGGGTCGTTACAGGTTGTATCAGAGCTTAAGTTAAGAGAATTACCTTAGCTCTGTGGCGTGACTCGTAGAGATAGGGTTAGTAATACCCTAGATTGAGTTTGAGTGTATATATACGAGTGAGCGTATTTGTTATTGATATAAAAATTGTTTTATATTGTGGAGATTCATTGGTTGAGTTGTTTATGAGTTCTGGTCGATCAGTTTGATCCACTGTATCGGTAGGAGTTACTAAACACTCGAATACGATGGGTCGGCACGATATGTTTTGAAAAAAGGGTAAATTAAAATAAATTTACTCGAAGTATATTTTTATATATATTTGATATATTGGTTGTTATTATAATCGAGTAAGATTATAAATTAAATGGTTATGTAAATAACCAATCAGAATTCATATAAGTGAAATACGTGAAATCAGATGAGTTAAATCTGAAATTTAATCCAGAAATTGAATTAAAACTCTGGAGAATTGGATAAGTGTTTGTAAATGGATTTGGATTAAAAATAAGGAAAATTTAAGATCCTAGGAGATTTTAAATTGTTTTACAAACAGTGTGAATTATATTTTGAAATGAATTTCAAGGTGGAAATGTTTAGAAATGGTTTTATAATATTTAACTCACTTCGATCGCTGGAAAATAGATTCTGATGATGAAAGCTGCATCATCAGTATTCATTTTTGAGTTGTAAGTGACGAATTACTACCAGAGATACGGTTTTGAATTTGTTTTGGGAAAGACAAGCTATGTTGAATTTCAAAATGGGATTTATAAAATAGAATTTGAACTTTTAAATAGATTTGAAATATTAACTTGTTTAAAAGAAATAAAACGAGAAGTTCCTTTATAAACGAAATTTATAAATAGTTCTTTTATAAACGAAGTTTATAAAATGAAGTGAAAAGAATTATCATTGGATAATTCAGAAATAAAAATACAAGTGTGAAATTGAAAGGGAAATCTATTTTTCCAAAGGTAGAAATATCGATTTTAGAAGGAATTGAAATCGAGGCTTATTTAAAGAATAAATAAAGAAAATTCAAAGGGGATTTGAATATATAAATTCAAAAGGGAGTTTGAATATATGAAATTCAATGGAAGAGTTATAGAATTTGAATAGAGTTTGAATATAGAAATTCAAAAAGGAGTTTGAATATATGAAATTCAATGAAATTGAAATAGAGTTTGAATATAGAAATTCAAATGGAATTTGAATATAAAATTGAAATAGAATTTGAATATAGAATTGAAATGGAATTTGAATATAGAATTCAAATGGAATTCAAGTAT
Organism: Allium sativum; assembly: GCA_030737875.1. Lineage (NCBI taxonomy): Eukaryota > Viridiplantae > Streptophyta > Magnoliopsida > Asparagales > Amaryllidaceae > Allium > Allium sativum. The sequence continues at coordinate 33,808,491 of CM060909.1, forward strand.
AGGGTTTGAATGTATGGAATTTGAATATGAAATTCAAATGGACTCTAAACTATAGAATTTGAATATATAAAATTTGACTAGAAATTAAATAGAATTAACTAAGTCGAAGAGGAATTAGTTAATCGAGTTTTGAATTTGAAGTTGAACTTTGAAAGGTGAATTGGATTTGTAAATGGATAATCAAAATCGAATATAGAACTAAAATTTGAAATTTGGATTCAAATTAGTTAATAAGAAAGTTAAAATATATTTGAACATGTCATGTTCAAATATAAAAGTGAAATAGACTAAAGAGTTAATTAACAAATTAATTAACGAATTGAGTTAAAACGATCAGGTAATAGATTGGGCAGGTATAAATATACATGAGATAGGTATGGATAAGGTATGAAGGTATATAAATAGAATGCTCGACAAAAAGATATGTATTTAATTCATATATGAGATTTTATGCGCCGTATCGGCTAGCCGCTTGGCTTTTTCTTTCTCTTTTGGATCAGTGAGGGCCATGGAAGGCTATTTGAAATATCCCGATGCTCCTAGTACAAAGGAGGTTATGGCGAATTTTTTCGGGAATTTAAGGAGTTAGAATATTTTTAAGAAGTTAGATAGTTAAAAATCAACGTATCGATATATATATAGAAGTCGACAAGGAAATGAACTTAGAAATAGAACAGTAAAATCAAAAAGGGAGTATAAGAATAAAATCTAGTAAGAATAGAAAGAGGAAGCATATACGTGTTTAAAAATGAATAAGCAGTTGTATGGTATTGATTATTCGAGTAAGTAGTCATCTCTGTTTTGACGTTATAAATGTTATTCAGTCAAGGTCTGAGAGGTAGTTATACCCCAACTTGATTGGTTTCATTATTAACAAATAAATAGTAGAAGATCAATGTTGAATAAGAGTTAGTTGAATATAGTATTTGGATTGTCGTAACGATGTTTTACACAACATCCGTTTTAACCCAAATAAGTGTAAGCTTGGAAATATAATAAAGAATATTTCCAAAGTATAGAAATGAACGAGATCAGAAAAGAGATAAGTAATTGGAATATTTTCCAATTATAAATAGCATATATTTTCTGAAGTTTAGAAAAAGGCGATATTCGGAAATGTTTTCCAAATAACATAAAAGGCCAATATGGTTATTGAAAATATTTCGTTAACAAATATTGATAAAGAAATAGAGAAGTGATTAAACTAATGGAATATTGATTAAGTGCTCAATGACATGTTCAAAAGGAAAATTTGATTTTTGAAAAGAGTAAACTGTTTAAAAACTCCCAGGGAAAGACTGTTTGAATTAAAAACAAATTTAACAGAAATTTGTGGAAGAAAATTTGAAGTAAAGTAAAGCCAGTAAAGTGGTAACTGAGATTGAATTAGAATGATATCAAGACCAATTGGATTGTGAGATTCAAATTTGAAGTGTAATGTGATAATCAAGTTAAGAGTTGGGAATCAAGACGAAAACTTGAGTTGAAATGGAAATTTGGCTTGGTAAAAGCGAATGGTTGTGCTGGAGATAAAAGTGATTCTAGAATTTGATTGGGATAACATTGGTATATGCTGAGTTGATAACATATGGAAGTGACAGAGTTGATATGCCCGACAAAAAGGTACAAGTTTATATTTCATACGGTATGAGATTTTGATAAGCCAAATTGGCAAGCCGCTTGGCTATTTGATTTTATCTTGGGATGGAGATGACCCAGAGAGGCAAGTGGTGGTTTGACGTATTGACCAGTAAAAGGAGGTGTTGGCAAAAAAAAATATTCGAAAAGTTAAGGTGTTAGAAAATTTTCAGGATTTTTGAAAATTTTCGTTGATAAGAAGTAATTAATATTTAATTGAAATTAAATTGGTTCAGTTGCAACTGAAGTTAAGAAGTGAACAAATATGTTCTAACCCGTGGATAGGGTCATCCTCTACTTTTTAGCAATTTCGAGGACGAAATTATTTTAAGTGGGAAAGATTGTAATGACCCGCATTGGCAGAGGTATTAGAATTTATTTATTTAATTATTGAAATGGTGATTTAGAGAATTTAATGGTCGTGGAATTTAATTATGATGAATATTTAATTAAAATAATAAATTAAATAATATATTTAATTCTGAATGGTCGAAATGACGATATGGTGTGAACCAGATCATCTGTGATATTTAATTCAGCTTGGAATTGAATTTGAATAACGAATATATTCAATCGTCGACAGTTGAACGTATAGTTTATAATATAATTAAAATAGAGCTCGAAATGGCACGGCAGTTTGCTATTTGGCGATTTGAACTTCAACTGAATATACAGGATTCGTTTTAAACCGGATTTCTGTGAAACAAGAAACGTATGGAGCTGGTGGAGTATATCTTTCTAGTGGAAGAGAAAAAATCGGGATTTCGTCCTGTAGATTTTGATGTATGTCCAAATCAAATTTTAGAAAAGTCGCTGTGGAATTCCTTTATAATTTATTAAGGAATTATTTAGATTTTTAAAAGGGATTTCAATATAAATCAAATACCGGGTTGACCCAGAAGTGAATATCGAGTTGTAAATACATACAGGAATATTCTAGAGTTGTGTGGTATGCCACTATGAATATAGACGATAATATTTAATTTTTAAATATTTAATTTAATTATATTTAAATATATTTATATATTTAAATAGGCTATTTAGAGCGTTAAAAATAGCCACTTTTGCAAACGAAGTCGGAATTCGACGAAACCAGTTTTGTTGGATCCGCAATATCAAATAGTTGTTAGATTTCCAGTTTCGTGATTTTTAGAGTCACTGTGTGGTCGTACGGATTTTTAGAGTGTAAAATAGTCAGTATTTCGACAGTTAAAAACACGCTGTGTGAGCATACGGAGTCGGAATTCGACGAAACCAGTTTCGTTGGGACCGTAATGGCGAACTCTAGCTAAATGTCCAGTTTGGTGATTTTTAGGTATCGTATGTAATCATTGGGATTTTTAGAAGGCAGATACAAGGAGGAAATCGATAAAATAAATACAAAAAAATCAAATTGAAAATATCCCTCCCATCTTTTGAGGTTCCGCACAGGCCACACGGCCTTCGATCTCCACCACAAACCTTACCTAACCCATTCAAGCCTATATAAGGCGTATAAACCATCACAGCAAACAACTTTCCCAAATTAAAAATCAAAATCAAAACAAGAAAATTACTATAAATTACAAAGATTTGATATTCGAATTCACAAGCAAAGGAGCTTCAATCTGGTCGGAGTTTTGTAGAGTACGAAAGTTGTTTTGAGTTCAGCGATGTAGGTCTCGACAGCTAGGGCTGGAGTTCAACATCGACAGGGTGAACTTTGGTCCAAAGCGAGGTAGCAGGCGGACTTGGGGAGGCCTGACGCATCTGTAGGTGGCGACGGAATGGACTCCGGTGGCCTAGGTTGAATTGCGGCGGTGGTAGGAGTCGAGGAAGCACCAGGATGGATTTTTGGAGGGTGTTGCGGGGTGATGATGTTGGTGCTCAGGAGGATGTCCTCGAGTGGCGGAGCACGTTGGTGAAGTCGATGACAGGGGTTGGTGGTCGGAGAGGTGTTGGTGGGAGGTCAAACGAGCGGTCAAAGGGGAATGGGTATTTTTGGATTTCAGGAAGGAACGAAGTGTTTTGGGGAGGAAGACACACGGTTCTGGGTATTAAGGAGGGATGATGGGCCAAGTGAATAAGGTTAAAGACCAATCAATGTTTATATAGTTTAATTTTAATTTAAAATAGTATAGAAACTTGTATAAATCATTATGGTTGCATACGTTATCAGAACTTGATGAAACAAGATCCGTTGGGATCGTATGGAAGGGAGCAACAAAATGAGACTGACTGGGAGTGAATCTGAGCTCGTTACAATTTATGGAGAAATAAATTGTCTGACTGAATCAAATAACGCAAACCATTATTTAACGGCTAACGCGCCAATGTGAGTAAATCTCACTAACTCTGAACAGTTTATAATTTCATGTTGTATTTTTAGAACTGTTAGATATTGGCTGATTGACTGTGTGTTGATTGTTTGATTGAACTGCTAGTCAGTTAGTTAAATTTTCTATATTGATTCTGTTTAATAGAATTTATCATATGGAACTGAAAGTGATGTTATCTATATTGTTTAACATCTGTGATGCAGGGAAACAGGTTGGCGGAATCCGACTGGATTCCTCAACATTTATTTTACTGTTTTTCATATATTGTGATATATGATGTGATATATAATCTGTTGTCGATTATATGTGTTGGGACGATACTGATCGTCGTGATTTGATATGTTGAATACCATAACATACCGAAATGTTGATAAAGGAATATTTTCAAAGTGTAATTTGAAAATGAATTATTTATATAAAATCGATGGATTTTATATAGAAAAGGAAAAGGGTTTTTATAAAAGGAATATTTATAAAATCAAAAGGATAAGTTAGAATAAAAAAGAAATCATTTGTAAAGTGAAGAACCGTTACTAAAAGTAAATCTTTATAAATGAATAGTTTATTCGAAAAGGAGTTAATCGATGTTAGTTAATCGATTAGAGAATAAAGAAAAGGAGTTAATCGATGTTAGTTAATCGATTAGAGAATAAAGAAAAGGAGTTAATCGATGTTAGTTAATCGATTAGAGAATAAAGTAAAAGGAGTTAATCGATGTTAGTTAATCGATTAGAGAATAAAGTAAAAGGAGTTAATCGATGTTAGTTAATCGATTAGAGAATAAAGTAAAAGGAGTTAATCGATGTTAGTTAATCGATTAGAGAATAAAGAAAAAGGAGTTAATCGATGTTAGTTAATCGATTTGAGAATAAAGTAAAAGGAGTTAATAGAATATAGTTTATTCGAATAAAGTTAGTAAATCGAATATAGTTTATTCGAAAGGGGTTAAGTGAACAGAGTAAATCAAATAGAGTAAATCAAATAGAATAAATCGAATAGAGATTTATTCGAATGAGAGTTAAGTAAGGAAGTTAGTTAAAGAAATATAAAGTGAACTTGGCCAATTTCAAAGTTAGAAATGTTGTTCAGTTAAGGTCTGAGAGTTAGTTCTACCCCAACTTGATTGGCTTCGTTTTAACTAGGGAATAGTTAAGGTTCGGCAGTAAAGGAAATGGTTTGAAGTGGCAGAGCGATGTTTGTTTAAACATCTGTCTAAATCCAATGAAGAGGCGTTGGAAATGTTTTCCAAATAAGAAACCAGAAATGTTTTCTAATAAAGAAAACAAGAAATGGAAATGTTTTCCATTGTTAATAACGTATATTTTCCAAATTTAGAAAATAAGAAATATTGAATATAGGGAAAACAGGAGATAAGTAAATTTATGAAATAAAGAGATAAATGTTAAATGATGTTTGATCGATATAAATTTCCATTTGGAAATAATATCATTGTTTGCACACCTTTTTTTCTTCGATAGTTAAATCACAGACTATCGAAGTTTTGACCATTTTAACGTTGTTAATATGGAGAGACCGGTTGGATTATTATCCAAAGAACCACTCTATATTGGCATAAGCGTTGCGAATCATATATGCCCAAGGAAATTGAAGACGGAGTTATGCAAGGGCTATCCTGTTTACAAAATAGTGCCTTCGGTTCATCCTGTTCCTGGATGACTTGTATGGACGGATGTCTGACAGAGTATTTCTAGACAATCACGTATATTGATTTCTCCAACCGTACCAAGAGTGGAAGCAAAGAAGGAAACTTCTTTTAGCTAACACATAATGTATGGTTGAGGACGTCAATTAGTGATTTGATGGATTTGACGATGTGGCATTCGAAGTGAATCTAGTATGATGATAAAGCGTAGCTTCTAGCCTCATCATCTGGTAAATGACATAAATCGGTCAGGCAGCATGGCTAAGTCGGTCGCACCAAAGTAGGGTGTATAATCACCTGATCTAGAGTTTCATTTACTTCTAAAAATCTATTGTTGATGTTGTCCCATTCGGGAAACGGTTGTTGATCCCAACCGTTGGTGATATACATTCGATACACTCAAGCGAAATGAGTGGTCGGTCATGTGTGGCCGGGTTGCAAGATGTTCTTGTTGAACCCAGTGTATTCCTCTCTAGAGGTACACTAGCGAAAGGTGGTTCCATACCTTGTCATAGTTGGAAACCCAATTCCCAATACGTGCTTGCGGTTTTTGATTGTATACTATATATGTAGAACGTGAGATGAAAGCGTTTCTGCTATATGATTTTATATATACCGTGGTTGATAGACATTATTATAATATCAAAAGGTTTTGATATAAAGATATTTTGGATTCTCATAAGGAAAAAACCCATTCCGTTATGCGGCGTGGTCTTATGAGATATCGTGTACTTGTTCGAACTGTTTTTAAATTGTTTTACTCATACCAGTCCCATAACTGACCCGGAGTTTACTTTGTTGTTTCCCCTAAACTCTTGGGTTCCTAAATTTGTATGGGCAGTCAAGTAGTCGGGATTTACATATATAGTTGAAGAGCTGGAGCAGGAGGCTTCAGGATCATATAGCTATAGTTATTTCCGCTGTGTTGTAAGTGATGTACTTTGATATTGATGTATATTCGAGTACAGATGTATATTTCAAGTTATGTTATATATATTATATGTTATTCGTTCCGCTGTGAGATTCGTGTTACTCTGATGTTGTGTTCTTCTTCTTCTTCTATTCTAAGTTTCTATCTTATCTATTCTCACCCTCTAATTTCTTTCACTAATTACCAGGATTTTTCGATGTTTTGGTTATCGACATCGTGTTTATGTCGATAACCAAAGTCGCTCAAAATCCGGGTCGTTACACCTTCGATTTGTTTATATTTATTTCATTTTAAATACACGTTAAAAATTCTATTTTCAACTATAAAATGTTTTTAGCTATATAAATATTTTATTTCATTTCACATCACATCACACATCAACTACACATCAAAATCAAACAAACAAGCATAAAAGCCGTCAATGGTCTGTGGACGACGGGTGTCGGGTGCTACTAAACACCGTCTGCATCCTAGTATATATTTTAACTATAAAATTAAATTAAAAGTGAGAAGTTCTCACAGAGGGTTCCACTCCACCGTGCTTTGCTTTTGAACTGCTGAACCGTCTGGATCTGATTGCAATTCCAATGCAGTTCTTTTCTCGCTGTTCAAATAAAAATTATATTTTTATTGCTTCATTCCATAAATAAAAATCATATTTTTATTTCACTTCATATATATTTTTCAACGCTTCATTCTATATGAAAATTATATTTTTATATTTCTATTTCATATATAAAGATCGAATTTTTACTATCTATATAATATAAAAATCTCGTCTTTAATGTTTCTACTATATAAAAATCTCATCTTTAATGTTTCTACTATATAAAAATCTCATCTTTAATGTTTCTACTATATAAAAATCTCTCCTTTATCAATTTAAAAATCTCGCCTTTATCAATTTAAAAGTCTCACCTTTATCAATTTAAAAATCTCGCCTTTATCAATTTAAAAATCAAACCTTCGTGCGAATTAAAATCATATTTTTAACTCGCTTTCATGTTAGTAAAAATCATATTTTTACTTCGATGTTTAAACTATAAAAATCATACCTTTAATTTCCTTAAAACATTATGAAAAATCAAATTTTTATTCTCATGTAAACCATGTAAAAATTAAATATTTTCTAAATTAAAATCAAAATCAGAAAACATACATCGATTGTAGGGTTTCTTGGGCGGAGGTGGTAATGCTCTGAGCCCGCAGTGGAGGAGGAGGTGCTCCTGCCCAGCAGCGGGCCTTGCAGTCGGCGGCGGACCCCACCTCTGGCCGGCGGTGGCTCTGGAAGCGGAGGGCGGCTTCGGGGAGGCGGGTTTGTGGTTCAATGTTCGATTTGGGTGGGGCGCTGGCGGGTTTGCCTCGATTAGGGCTTCAAGGGGTTCGTGTGGAGGGAGGAACGGCTAGGAGGGGCGGCGGTCTTCCCTGCTGGCGGCGCCGGAGGTGTGGCGCCTCTGGTGGATGCGGCGCTGGCAGATCCACCCCATTCGTTTGCTTTTTTTTTTACTTTTATTTTTGAAATCGATCTGTTAAATAAAGGAGGAGAGAGAGAAGAAAAAAAAGGGGGTGGGGTGAGATATTTATAAATATTTAATTTATTTTAAATTCTTAAAGCAACTTTTTATTTTCAACTCGAAATCGAACCCACCGACTGTTGTCCCTGGCAAATTACCCCCATTCCGAATACAATGGGATATGTATCGCAAGCTGATTCGATTGTTTCGATCAGTTTTTGTCAAAATCAACATATAACTCTATATATTGAATTTGAATGCATATTTCAATTTACTGGAGTCACATACTAACTCGAAAAATACCAGAAAATATTTTCTAGCTTCGTATTGACGATACGGTCCTAACAAAACTAGTTTCATCAAATTCTGAGACCGTTTGAAAAATGACCATTTTCCAGTCGATTAAAATCAACTGAAACTGGTCAAACGCGTTTTCCTTTCCCACGCTCACATATTGATTCGAAAAATTATGAAATTTGAAATCTAGCAATAACCTTACATTCGGATCCAGCAAAAGTGGTTTCGTTGAAATCCGAGCTCGTTTGCAAAATTTCCATTTTTAAGGGCCTGAATTCTATAGCGACTATTCAGAATTTTCAACTGGACATATCTTTTGATTCCCGCTATGAAATTTCGATATCTCGGATTCGTTGGAAAGATACCATCAATTAGATTCAAATATTTTTGGTTTCACTAAAATCCGGTTTATTTTGCACTCGGTATGTTCAATTGAAATTTGAAATCGGATTATCGAATTGCCGCGCCATTTTCAATTCCTTTTATAATTTAAAATAATTTTTTATATTCTAACGACGATCTATATAATATATACGTTCGAATTCTATTCAAAATAAGTTTCTCGTCGATATTATTTAAAATAATTCATTTTAAATAATCAAAATTCGCTAAAATTGCCAAAATAAAAATTTTAAATTGGTTCGGATTTCCGGGTTATTACAAAATCGAACCCAATGAATGTTGCCCCTAGCTAATTACCCCCATTCCGAACACAATGGGATATGTTTCGTAATCCGATTCGGCTGTTACGATCAGTTTTCATAAAAATCAAAATATAACTCTATATATTGAATTTGAACGCACATTTCAATTTACTGGGGCTACATACGGACTCTAAAAATTCCCAAAAAATATTTTCTAGCTTTGTATTGATGATATAGTCCTAACAAAACTAATTTCATCAATTTCTGAGAACGTTTGAAAAAAGACCATTTTCTGGTCGATCGAAATTGACTGAAACTGTCAAAATGCGTTTTCCTTTGCCACGCTCACATATTGATTTGAAAAATTATGAAATTTGAAACCTAGCAATAATTAGACATCACGGATCCAACAAAAGTGGTTTCGTCGAAATCCTAGGTCGTTTGCAAAATTTCAATTTTTAAGGGCCAGAATTCCATAGCGACTATTATGAAAATTCATTTGGCCATAACTTTTGATTCCCGCTATGAAATTTTGATTTTTTGGATTCGTTGGAAAGATATTCTCATTTAGATTCTAATATTTTGGTTTCACTAAATTCCGGTTTATTTTGCACCCGGTACATTCATTTGAAGTTTGAAATCGAATTATCGAACTACGGGGCCATTTTCAATTCCTTTTATAATTATTTATATTCTAACGACGATCTATATAACTATATACGTTCTAACTCTATTCAAAATAAATTTCTCCTCGATATTATTTAAAATAGTCATTTCCGGGTTGTTACATTTGCGATATCGCAGGAACAAATAATATATATGCATCGACCCACACGGTCGGAAAACAAAAATCAAAACCAAAAATTCTATATTTTCGCGTAGGCGTACCTTTTACGAGCGCTATTGGGCATATTTGCTCAACGTATATGCGATTTACCCAACTAATATCAATTTGCCCAGTCATCTGGCACCTGTACTCAACTCAATTCACATATCAGTAATAAATATTTGAAATTCTTAAGTACTATTTCTCTAATCAACAAATATAACAACACGAATTCAAAAATCAAACAGATAGCATCATTTCATTATCAAACTCAGGGTTAACTCTAAAATTCTAATTCATATGCAGTTCAATTCTAGTTTAATTATACCGGAAATTATTTTCCATTATTAAAATTCATTTAGCTCCATTATATTGTTGATTATTCCAATTCAAACAAACTATCATCCAATAACAACCAATTCATAACCAAATCAATTGAATTTCATTCAACATTCGTATTTTATTTTGGTTTTACAGATTTAAACATCAATCGATTAATTTCTATATGATTATTATTAATTCAAATTCCAAATTTATTTAATTCAATATCATTCTTATTTTAATTCCACTTAACCAATTCAAGTTTCAACTCAAATTTCAAATCCCATTTGAATTCCGTTATATCGATCAAACACACTAGTATCTCAATAATTTGATGAAATTATTTCTTTTCTATACAAAATATAATTTGGGTAAAATTATTTCATTTACCCTCTTTTCAAAACAATATTGTATCAATTGACAGTTCTATGCTTTTCAACACTTGAATTGACCAAACAACACAATACAAACATTTGTATATAAGATTTACAAATACACTCTCATATATATATATATATATATATATATATATATATATATATATATATATACACTCAATCGGATCTAGGGTATTACTAACCCAATCTCTATCGAGTTACACCATAGAGCCAAGGTTATTACTAAACCAATAGCTCTGATACCACTGTAACGACCCAAGGATTTTCGGCCCCGATGATCGACATAAATACCTTTACCGTAACTCATGCCGACCTTCCAAACACCAAAAACACTGGAACGTTATTAGAAAGAATTTGGAGGGCGAGGTAAGAAAGAAAGAAATATTAGAATAGAAGAAGAAGAAGAAGAAGAAACAAAATAACACAGATTCTCACATCGCAGCGGAACAAAATATAATACAGAAATAAATCTTTATTGAGAGCTTTTAAAAAAAATACTTACAATATCAGAGTATATCACACAACTGGACAGTTATAATCACTTGTTCCCATATACAACACACAGCGGAATAGTAGCTATATAATATCATAAGTCCGAACATCTCCAGCTCGTCTCTGGGCTTCACAGCATTCTATAACCTGAACCTGTACACCCCGGGCTAACCCGAGCATTTACAAAACACCGGGTCAGTCTGGTGAACCAGAATGAGATAAACTCGCACAGTATCAAGGGAGATCATCCAACTTGATTTTTAAGTTAAAATTCTTTCGAAAGAAAAAGATAATCGTAAGACCAAATTCACACATAAATACGGACGGTTTTTACCTTACGATAACCCAAAATATTTTTGAAATCAATATCTTTTCTGATATTATAATAATGTCTAAATACAAGTAGTTATCAATCTAGCGGAACGCTTGGGTCTCACGCTCCATATATATAGTATACAATCAAAACCGCGGGCACTTATTGGAGATTGGATTCCGACTATGACAAGGTATGGGACCACCTGCTGATAGTGTATCTCTAGAGGCAAATACACTGGGTTTAACAAGAACGTCTTGCAACCCAGCCCATACATGACCAACCACTCATTTCGCTTGAGTACATCGAATGTATATCACCAACGGTTGGGAGCTACCCACTGTTTCCCGAAAAGGGACAGCATCGACATAGGTTAAAGAAGCAAATGAAATTTCTTTAGATTGGTGATTATAAACTCTAATGGGAGCGACCCACATAGCCATGCTGCCTGCCCGATTTTTGTCATTTCCCGGTTGATGAGGCTTGAGGTTTAAGTTATCTTTTGGGAACAACACCTGGTCACCATTCACTTTGAATGCCACATCATCACATACGTCAGATATCACTAATTGACGTCTACAAAAATACTCTAGTTGGAAGCTAAGAGAACGGCAATTCTCCGCCAACAACTATAGCACATTTGAAGAAAACCAATGTACGTGATCCCTTTGGAAATACTCTGCCAAGCATCCGTCCATACAAGTCATCCAGGAACTGGATGAACCGAAGGTACTTTCCTACCGCATCCCATATAGGAATCACCCCATGGATCAGTAGCGAGTAGTCCTTGCAACCCGTAGATTCCAACCACGACAGAATCACAGCTTATCTCTACTTGCTAGGTAGAGAATATTAGTGGTTCTTCCGTTTATGAAAATCCAAAATCTTCAATGCTCCATCTCGATCATCTTTTGATATCTTCACGTATTCGTTGGTCGGAATGGTTTTCAATATAAATTAGATCCCGGTCTTTCCGTACCAACAATCGTATTGGACAGATTTGATAGTCGGTGATTAAAATATCAAAATATACAGTGATTCAATCATGACAATCCAATGAGTTCACTGGTTCAGTATTCAGCATCACTTGGCCTTTTAAATAAAACAACTGATTCACTTCAGTTTAATTAAAAATTCTAACTCTTTTAATATTAAAAAAAATACGATATTTGAATCCTTATATGCTAATGCCCTTCAAATCATTTCATTATAATACTTAGTAAAATAACTTATAACCATATTCAATTTCCACTTAATTCTCCATTCAAAAACACTTGTTACCTTATTCTTTATTATTTAAACTTGGGAAATCCACTTAACTTATTATTTGTAAATAACATTACGTAATAGCTTTTATTCTATTCTTGAAACAATAACTAATATTTATTTGTATAGAATAAAACTAAACTTTACATTTCCTTTACGTCGGATATCTCGTTATGTATTCTCCAATTTCCACCCAACGTTGCATTATTACACCAATTGAAATAATGAACTATCACTAACTCCTTTTACGATTACTAACTAATATCATCTTCAGATAATCCTGATGTTGTTCAAGTTGGGTATTTTAATTACCTCTCAGACCTTGATCAACAACGTTCTTATCCTTAGATAAATATAAGTTGTAATCAAACCAATATTCTATTCCAGTCTTAAAACAAATTCCATTATAAATTGGATTTTGTTATACAATCCTACGACCCACCTCTTTACTCAAATTTACTTTTACCAATCTCTTTTCAAATCTATTCGACCATTTCCCACTTTGGAAATCTTATTTAAATTTTCCCCTTTCTAATTGATCTCATTTTCAAGTATCGTAAAATTAACGCCTTACCACTTTAAAACTCATTTACATAACCCTGGTTTATTATAAACCTTTTATTTTAATTTCCTTTGACTTAATTTAAATAATTAAGTAACATTTATTTCAAGCTATGGTATTCGCTTGAAATTCTCTTCATAACTTCATTATAAAAATTCGGGTTTTAAATATAAACCCATTCATAACTTCTTCTACTATTCACTTATATTACCTCTCAACTTTGATTACTTTTTACATTAATTCAATTAAAAACTAATTTCCCAAACCACTATTAATCAGGATAATAATTTACTCTGATCATTAACTACTATAAAAGTAGTTAATTCCTTTATTAACTAAAATAAATAGTAACTCCCTTTTTTAAAAAAAATTATTAAAACTAAAACAATATTCATTAACTATTTTATTTGATTAATTCAAAATAAACTAATTACTTAATCAATTCCAATTAAAAGGGGTCGATTTAATACACACAAAACACAGTTATTTCATTAACCGATTTCAATTCATTTTCCGTTTTAAATTAATTACTAACATAATTAATTTAAATAATTCAATTTAATTTGTTTCTTAACAAAACAGTTATCAAAAAATTAACTATTTAGATTAATTTCTATCCACTTATTTATAAATCTGATTAACATCAGAGATTCTCATATAAAACTAACTGATAAATAATTATAAATTTAAATCACAAATGATAAATATTTACTTTCTTTTAACCAAACCTTTTATTTAAACTAATATATTTCAAAATCTATACCCAGTTATAAAAAAAAAATTATAACTTCAGTTCTATCAGTTCACCTGATGGTGAATCAATATTTATAAAATGATTGATTTTATAGGCCATATGTTTCCAAATACTCAACCATTATTGCGTATTGGTTTAAACTAGACAGATGTTGAATTTTCAGTCAACAATCCATAATCAAATCAATCACCCAAACAGGATAGTTCATATGTTGATAATATGAAATAAATAATATATATTGAGGAATCGTATTGGATCCCTCTAACCTGTTCTTCCCTATAATCACAACGGTTATCTCTAATCAGATCACTTCAATTTCATTTAACTAAAATAAATAACGACCATTAACATCAACCCATTCACAAGCAATTCAAACAATTTTAGCATGTTTATTTTATAAACGTGACCAACAAGGTAAGTTACTTATATTGGATCCAATCGTTAAAATAACGATGTGGGTATTTCACTGAAATTAAATACGGTTTAATTTCATCGGTTAAATCAACAAATAAATATATAATTAGAAAACATTCAACCATCAGCAACCAGAGCAGACAAAATAAAAACCCAATTTATATAAAATATAAATTGGGTAACTGAGTGAGTTTAACTCACCTTGGTTTGATACCGTTGTTAAATCGGCTCGTTTCAGTTAAATTAATTAGTCATTTAATTTAACTGAAATTTCTATTTAATTCCAAACACGTCTAGTTCCGTTCTACAATGTAGATCTTGCCAACGCGATTCCAACGCGATTCTGTTAATACAATAATAGGTTATTAATACTTAAAGTTCATATAATTTAATCTAACTAATTCCCTTAATCCATTTTAACTAAATTAAGTGCAGATTAAAATAAAATGGTTCGAACCCTTTAACTCAACTCCTGCCATCTTTAGTTACCACTTACTGTAGTTATAATAAGTAATTTTAACTCCTAATTAGGGTTAAGATGCTAATACCTAGGGTATAAGATGCTAATTACTTTGGTTGTTATTTTAAATAGCCCGATACTTAATTAGTTAATTCAACAAAGGTTTTAAATGTCCACTAATTACATTTGTTAAAAAGCATATGTTCTTCTGTCCTATTTATGGCATTCTCAGCAAGACCGAAGTGCCTGCAACAAATTTCATGATTTAAGTTAATGGCATAATTTAACACTTAAATTCCTTGATTAAATATGGTAAACTAATTTTGTTTGTTAACCTCCGGATTTGCAAAGTATTGGGCCGCATTATTCCCTCAGTTCTCATCTTATGTACAGTGAAATCCATGTCGTGTTCAACCCTGACCTGTCCACCATTCACGCTAATTTAAATAATTAAATTTAACTAGTTTTAATTAGGGTTAAATAACGTTAATTACTTTCATCTTCGTTCCAGTTTGAGGTTTAAGGCCGACTTCCTTTCCTTCTGAATACCTGATGCCACAACGTTGCCATTCACGCTTGGAATCCCACACCGCACCTACTTTGTTTCTGCACCAGATCATGCCCCTAAATATGGTTAAGTTAATTAATACTTAGTTAATGATTTAGTTAAATGATTTATGTTATTAAATGTGCATTAACAGTCGATTAAAACAAAGGCCACCTTCGTTTATCACCTTCCCGTAACGTTGCTTCACAACCCATGCTCCCATCGGAAGTCCTCTGCCCCACACCAAATCAGGCCATTGGATGACAATCGAGAACTGCCGGCGCAGGCGGCTCACGCCCCTCCATCATCACCAGTAGCCTTGACCTACACCTCATCGTCGTTTGCTAGTTCTGACCCACGAAACGTCCACGTTCTTGAAACCAAATTCAGCTGCCATGCTACACTAAAGTCCATCACCACCGTTGAATCGATAGAGCTCGGTGGGCTGAGGGTTATTGTAATTGGAAGAATTCGAATTCAATTAATTTTTTGAGAGAATTTGTGGAGAATTAAATCGAGATTTTCAACCGTTATTTTATTTGTGGAGGCGCAAGGAAGGTATTGACCAGAAGAAAGCCTTTGACGTGGATCAATTAGGTTTATAGCATGAATATATATAGTGATAGTGGGATGGAATAGTATTATTTTATTATTTGAAACTTTGTCTTGAAGTAATGCAATAAAACCACTACAGATAATCTTCGTTTTCTGATAAAAAAAACTAATCTTAGCATAGAAAAATATTCCGGACCCAATGGGACAAGTTTCGTCGAATTCCGACATCGTTTGGAAAATTTTGCTTTATAAAATCAGAAATAAACACACGTTTTTATTTTCCACGATCGTTAGATAAATTCAATCAACTTGTAACTTTGAAATCCTAAAATAATTAATCAATACAAACCCAACGGCACCAAGTTTCGTCGCATTCTGAGATTGTTTCCCCGGTACACTATTTTTACGTGCACCGCAATGCCATTTTGGACACCAAATTAGCCGGTCTACAAAAATAACAAACTATATACCTATCCTGACTCTAGTCAACGATACGAGCTCAACGGAACTAGTTCTGTGGCTTAATTCGACCGTCTGCTCAAGTTACACTCAAATATCTCTTTATTGAATTGAATTAATTAAATTACGCGCTACAGAAAATAATTGGGCGTTTACGGGTACCGTGGTCACATACGACATCGGTTTGCCATGCAGTTTGATTTTCTTACAATAGTTTAACGATACGGTTCTAATGAAACTGATTTCGTCGAAAACGAAGTCCGTTTGCAAAATGGCTACTTTTAACGCTATAAAAATATCGAATAAATATTAATGAAATTCCAAATAATTCAAATAAATCAAAATAAATTATTTTCAACATATATATCCAAAAAGATTATATATACGATTCTCAATATAATTTATACACCTCAATATCGTCAATTTTGAGTTAAATGATTTGAATTTCCTATTTAAATATATTAAATAACGTTATATTTTAATAACGATTTTCCATAGCGACTATTTCAAAATTTGATTTGGCCATAACTTACTATTTATAATACGAAATCTAAATTTTTCTCTTTCATATGAAAATTATCGTCAATACGGTTCCAATGTTTCTTGTTTCATAGAAATCCGACTTATATCGGATCCTATATATTCAGTTGAAGTTCAAAACTCTATATTACGAACTGCAGCGCCATTTCGAGCTCGATTTTTATATTATATAATTATATAACGTTCAAACTTCGTTTTTAATAACGAAATAAATATTAAGATCCTTTAATATTCCAAATATAATATTTAACATAAATAAAATAAAATATTTGGCTGCCAAAAATACGGGTCGTTACACATTCATTATTACTGCTGTTAACATTAATACTCCTATTAAAATCATTATTACTTGACTCAACATAATTACATCAGAATTTTCCACTAGTATCCCCAATCTTCAATTTGTTAAATTTGTAAAGTACATCATGTTGATTACCCCATAAAAATATTTCGTGGCTCAGTAAATCCTTAACTACGCAAAATTTTGGGTGAAATTCAAAAAACACATGACTGTCATTAGCAAATTTTGATACACTTAGCAATTGTTTATTAATAAAGGGTACTCTAAGAAGTGTGTTTGGATTAAGTTGCCTTTTTCCTAAGATAGTGCCCTCGCCAATGTGTGTTATATGTGCAGTTTTACCGTCACCCATATGTAAAGATTTTGTACCTGAGTAGTTTCTGCTTCCAATGCTGAGATTTTTGAGATTACTAGTTATGTAATGAGTGGCACCCGAATCCGGGTACCATTCTTCAAAATGTCGTCTTCACCTTTGCTAGCATCATTGTTGTTTCTATTTGAGTTCATCACGGCTATATTGACTTGGGGTGCCTTTTGTGTTGAAATAGCATGATTATATTGCTGTGCACTATCACTATTATATCTGAAATAGCACTTGTTTGCCATATGACCAAATTTTTGACATATTTGGCACTTTACTCGATTGTTGTTGTTCCATCTTCTTCGTCCTCGACCTGTTTGTGGCTGAAAACCTCCTCTTTGTGTTAAAGACCCCTTAGATACTGATTTTCTTGTATGTTTGCATTAATGTTGTTGTTGCTTCTCTGTGATTGCATATTTTTAGCTACAGCATAATTTGTAGAAAACTCACCCTATGTTGTTTTTCTTTGATTAATTCTTCCTTCATGAGCAAGGAGTGCAGATCGAACGAACTGCAGATCAGGTAAAGTTTGTTGTGTAGCAAGGAACGTTACTAAAGATTCATATTCTTCATCAAGCCCTCCGGTAATAAAAAGTATTTGTTCACTATCGCTGATTTTATGCCCAACAGCACTAAGTTTGTCACATATGTTTTTAATTTTGCCAAATAACCTTTCATGTTAGTATCTTCTTTTCTACAATTTTGAAATTCCCTTCTATATTGCATGATTCTGTTTGTGGATTCCGAGATGAAAATTTGTTTGACAATAGTCCAAATTTCATGCGATGAGTTGCACCCAACGATCTGTGACAAAAGATTAGGATTTATAGAAGATGAAAGCCATGATGATAATAAGTTATCTTGTCTTTGGTATTTGGTGAATTCTGGATTTGGTATAGTATTTCTTTCTTCATCGGTGATCAATATAGGTAGAATACTTAACGTCCATTTGATGTAATCTAGCAGTCCATAACCTTTGAGAGCAATCTCCACTTGATATTTCCATAAAATATAATTATCCTCGTTTAACGAAGTGGTAATATGTAACGACCCAGATTTTTTTAGCTATTTGATTCGAATATTTAAATTTGTTTTAAATATTATAATTGAATTAATTATGTAATCTAATATCGAACTCGTTAATTAAACGACGAGTGAACGTTTATATTTATATTTATTATAAAACGAATGCGAAACAGCGCGGTAGTTCGTAAAATTGAATTTCAACTTTAATTGATCGTACAGAATTCATTTTAAGTCGGAATTCTGTGAAACAAGAAACGTCTGAATCTAATTAATAATATTTTCTAATGAAGGAGAAAAATCGAGTTTTCGTATTTGAGCTTTTATTTTACGTCCAAATCAAATTTTGAAATAGTCGCTGTAAATTCGTTTATACGCCGTAACGGAATATTTAATATAATTAAATATTGGCTTCAAATCCAGACAAGTCCTTTGAGGCGTAGTAGTAATTTAATTTTTAGAATTTTACTGTAATTTTTATTTCGTAAAATAAGCAACTTTTTATTTGGAGTATTTTGTACCCTATATCACATTTTGGGGTTTCACAATATAAGTCAACCTACCGATATTTTTATATTTTTGGAGTCGTGATGTATTGCTCGACAGAATGGTGTTTTTATTTCTGTTCGTAGAGGCATGAACATGAATGAAACCTTACATGACACGGTGCATTATAATTTCAAAACATAAATAAAAATATAAAGGGATGTCATCCTTTCGACTAAAGCAAGGAACAAAATCAAAAGAATACAAACTACGTGGCCATCTAATCAACGCATCACCATTGCATAGGAAATGAAAGTTTTTGCACAGCTCGCACATGCATGTACTCTTCAGTAGTGTGTAGTTTCACTTGAGCTGCATAACCTACCCTATTCTAACTTGCAGACTTTATAGAAATAAATGCAGCCTCCACCATATATTTTCTAGCTCGCGCATGGTTCACCACAAAGCTAACGAGACCCACGTACAACCCACTGAGTATACGCCATATCCTGAAGGCCACTATCAGACGCTAAGTTTAAATCAAATAAATGTTGTCATATCTCACTAAAAACACTTCTGCCTACCGACATGGGTTGCCATTTCTTCTGAGTGACTAAACACTGCAGTCATGTCCTACTATGAAGGTGTACGCAGCTACCATCAGCTTTGCACATGCCTGCGAGCCATACGCAGAGCTGACGAATTATAATGCACATGTTTCTTTCCCTATCACAAACCGCCTACCCTGTTTTCCCTACAGCTAGCCTAAGCCTACCCAAACGAATGAATATGCAAGCACATGCAAATGTTTCCGCAAGAGAGTTTTAGATTTCCATCAGATTTGATAAGTGCATGCACACCTACCCTTCTATCTGCACTCCTGCTGTGCTCCTATGTGTACTGAACGAAAGGGACGCCATAGTTATCTGACTTCTCCTCCAACTATATAAATGCCGTCCACTCACTTCATTTGCATCTCAACAGAGAGTCATGGTAACCGAATACTCCAATATATATAAAAAAAATAGAAAAAAAGAGAAAATAAATAAATAAAGAAGAAATAAAAGTGGAGTTTTATGAGTGTTGATGTCACACGTTTCACCAGCGGCCTACAGTTGTCGGGTTCGGAATGGTGGCGATAGCAGGACGGTGGACATGAAATGAGCGAGAATGGGAAGGGGAAATAAGTATACTGTTAAAGAAGAAGAAAGGAGAGGCTAGAAGGAGAATGGACGGTGAGGGGTATTGATGTGTGCGTGTACAGCATGAAAGGGGAAGTGCATTGGTTTTGGTGAAGCAAGCAATGAAAGAGGAGCATACCAGGTGGATGTGGTATGAGTGTAAAAGAAGAGAACAGGCGGTAGCCAAGTGATGAGCGGAGAAAGGACATGAAGTTTCGGACGTGAAGGATTAGGAACAAGTGCTGACGTGGCATGGTCATTCTACTTCTAAGTCGGGGAAACTAGTCGCGGTGGAATCACCGTCAAGAACACCACGTTGCTGAGCAGATTCGGACAGGACCAAAAGCAGTCAAGTTTCAATTTAATTTCAAACGTCAGTTTAAAACACGCGAACCGCCGACCGAGACAAGGTGAGTTTATTCTCACACATTTCGGAAATACTTGGATGTGTTAAATTCATATAATTTAAATTGATTGATTGATTGCCTTGGATGCCTATGGTTGCTTTAACGATTGACGTTAATTATATTATCGTTGCTAAAATATCTCTATGTACTGATATGAAAGATTTTAATGGTCTATGTTGCAGGGGAGAATAGGTAGGAGGAATCAAACCGGTTCCTCAAATATTTATTATGCTGTTATTTCATATTTTATGAACTGTTCAAACCCGTTGACTTTAAACCCTATTGATCATTGAATGTGGTTGGGTTTTGAATCAATAAATAGCATGGTCAATAAGTAAATAGCAGATGGCCCAAATATGCACTGTTTTATAAAGAACGAGTCACCGTCAGGTGAATCGCTAGAAATAGAGTTATAAAATTTATTGTATAACCGAATATATATTTTAAATATATATATTATTTTAAATGAAGTTCTAAAAAGGGAATATATTAATCACATATATACATTGGTTCGTTTTAACCACAAATCGTCGGTTTGGTTTAACCAAAATCTACCGTGCGCGAAGCACGTGCTTATCAAGTGACTGTTAAACAATTTTATTTAGCAAGTTCAAGTGGCCAGATTTGATGTAACAAATAGAATGGGGTTTATATTGATATTGACTTATTGAAAAATCAAAGTGAATAGCATTATTTAAATTAATTAATTATTAATTAATTTAAATGACAAGATCGATAACGATTGACTAACTAGTTAGTCATGTTTAAAGAGAAACAAGTAAACGACTTTGCTGAAATTGTTTGTTAAACAAGTTCATTAATTTAAAGAAAGTAGTTGATGGTTGGGTAACCTAGTTTTATTTTTAAAGGTTGAAATTTAATTATTTGTCATTTATTAAAAATCAAAGTGATATTTTGGAATGTTAAATATAGTAAGGAATGTTGTGAAGTTTAAAGTCGTGTTGATAGTTGATAAAGCGATCTATAATGTGGAACCGAAGTTTTATTTTTAATTCTTATTGAATTTTACTAAATCGGATTATATGAAATCCAAGTTGGACGAAGTTATAAAACCCGACTTGAATTAGAGTAGTGAATCGAGATAAGTTAAAAGGATGCGATATAGAATTGCCATTTTTAAAAGAAGAGATGATATTCCATCAAGATGGAATTATAATGGGATTTGTCGTATTGGAAATGAGTGTCAGTTTTTGTATTACAACTGATGTCTATCTGACGATAAGAACGTTGTTGATCAAGGTCTGAGAGTTAATTAAAATACCCCAACTTGAACAGCTTCAGGATTATCAAAAGATAGTATTAGTCGTAATGGCGAAAGGTCGTAAAGTAAAATATTTTGGAAAAATAATAGTGTAATATTATTTGAAGGATTCGGAAATATAAGCATATATATGAAGAGATCTCGAAATAAAAGGAAATAAAAAGGGGTGTGATGGTATGAAATGATTGGTGGAAAGATAACGGCATTTTCAAGGTTATAGAATGAAATGCAAACAGGTTTATTCTAAAAGAATGAGGGGTGGTTTTGGTATTCAAAAAAAAAAATGAATCCAAAGAAGATGTCGTAATAATTTTACAAATGATAAGTGATCCGATAAAATGATAAGAAAGGTTATAGCCATGTTTGGAAATATTGGTGAGATAAATTAGATATGATTTAAGATATTTTCTAAATATAGAAAAGGGGATTTGAGTATAATTATATGATTAGAACCAATATATTATTTTTGGGTATTTCAACTGAGATATTGATTTTAAAAGGGCTAAGTGATGCTATGAAATAAACAATGGATTTGTTTTATTTTTGTGCTTGTTTATTTTGATAGTCAAATAACCAACTATCAAAATCTGACCCAACGTTATTGGTACGGGAAGACCGGGATCGAATTTATATTCGAAAACCATTCCGACCAATATATACGAATACGTCGAAGACGCTGTTCGAGATGGAGCAATTGAAGACCGTAGGTCTTCATGAAGCGGAAGAGTTACTTACAATCTCTGGCTGATCCCTAGAGATATACTGTGATTCCGTCGTGATTGGAATCTATGGGTTGCAAGGACTTCTCGCTACTGATCTATAGGGTGATTCCTAGGATGCGGTAGGAGGGTGCCTTCGGTTCATCATGTTCCTGGATGATGTGTATGGACGATGTGAATGGTGGCTAGCTGTTTCAAAAGTCGATTATAGCCTCAAGCCTCATCAACCGGGAAATGACAAAAATCGGGCAGGCAGCATGGCTATGTGGGTCGCACCCATTAGGGTGTATTGTCACCATCTAGAGAATATTCATATTTGTTACTTCTTTTCATTTCTGTATCTCCCGGGGATTACGGTGGTCGCGCGACAAAAAGCCGTAAGGTGACAATATGCTCGATACACTCAAGAGAAATGAGTGGTCGGTCATGTGTGGGCCGGGTTGCAAGATGTTCTTGTTGAACCCAGTGTATTCGTCTCTAGAGATATACTATCGGCAGGTGGTCCCATACCTTGTCATAGTTGGAAATCCAATCTTCAATAAGCGCTCGCGGTTTTGATTGTATACTATATATGTGGAGCGTGAGATGCAAGCGTTCTGCTAGATTCTATTTACTTGTATTTAGACACTATGATAATATCAGAAGAAGATATTGATTTCAAAACGATTTGGGTTATAGTAAGGTAAAAACCTTCCGTGTTTATGTGTGGACTGGTCTTACTATTATCCTTTTGTTTCAAAAGGATTTCAAAGTTAAACAAGTTGGTTGCTATATGAATTTATCACTGAAAGTATTTCAGACTGATCTGGGTGAATTTTGTTTTAAATCAAATGTGCTCGGGTCAGACCGAGTACATGTATAGGTTAGGTTCCGCTTGGAGCTTCAGAAGAGGAGTTGAAGTCGAGACGTATTCCATATATATACGGGTACTGGTTTAATTCCGCTGTATGTTGTATTGATCTGGATGTATACTCTGATGTTGTGATATACAATTTTTGTATAAAGTATTTCTGATTATTATATTTTGTCCATTCCGCTGTGAGACTCTGATCTTCTTATTCTTCTATTCTAATATTTCTTTCTTTCTTTTCTCACCCTCTAACTTCTTTCTATTAGCTTTCTGGGTTTTCGGTACTTGAGTTTGGACACGGGATGTGTTAGTGTCTGGATTCGAGTGTCGAAATTCCCGGGTCGCTACAGTTGGTATCAGAGCAATGGTTTAGGAATAACCTTGGCTCTGTGGTGTAACTCGATAGAGATTGGGCTAGTAATACCCTAGATCGAGTTGAGTGTATATAAATACGAGAGCGCGTATTTGTATTTGAATATAAAATTATTTTTATATTGTTTTGACCCAATATATTTTATTGGAAGGTAAAATTTATTATTTTATCAAATTATTATTTGATTGGATGAAATAGAATCATTTCAAATATGAAATGAGAATTTAATTCAATTTTTTTTGAATGAATCTTATAAATTGAAATTTGAAACAAGTCAACTGAAATCTGGCTTGTGTTGGGGAAAGTGACAGTGAATAAATCCCAAATGAAATATTTGAAAATAAGTTGAATTGCGTGATTGGAGTTGATTGTATAGACTTGGTTTGAACAAACCTGAATGAGATGGAATTGATTCAGGTAATTGCATCAGAATGAGATATAAGGAAGGGGTTGGTATATCTAAATGGATTGCTAAACATAGTTACGACTATGAATTTAAAAGGTTTGTAGAATGTGTTAGGGATGAGTAATATGGATTTAAATTGGATTTAGAACCAATGAACGAGTTAGGCTTGTTAAAATGAGACCCGGGTGTAATAAATTTGAATGGTTTAATAAAACTAGAAGTAAATTTAAATTATAAAATTGGTGAATATGAAATTTGTTATAGAATGGAGTGAATCAGAACTTAACTAAAACTAGGTTATATATTGGATGATTTGTTTGTGTTGTATGATCTAGTTTATTAAATGATAGTTGGTTATGTTAAATTCGACAAACAAGTTAATAAGAAAATTGAATGGATTGAAAGGAAAGGAAAGTTCCAAGGTTATACAGACCTGAAAATGAATGGTTTTGATTTGTATGTAATGGAAGGGGGACAACGTGAATTAACAAAGAGTTCGGGTAGCAAGCTATATATATTGCATGGGGAAAGGCCGCGGTTCCTCTCGACTGGAAGGAGGTGGTTCCATCTAGCTGCCGGGGTCTGTGAATAGGCAAACGGTGGTAATTTCGTGAGAAAGGAAATCCAGCATAACGACTTTTGGATAGGATTATATGATATAACCCAGTATCAGTTTTTGAATTGGAAGCTGAGTAAAGGGCAGATTGCCAGAAGGCAATGATAATTGGGTTGATCACGGAGATTGAAGTACAGATTGAAAATGGAAGAGATGTTAGTTGCCAAACTTCATGATTCGAGCATTGGAGTTGCCCGACAAAAAGGTAAATCTTAATATTATTGATTGGGCATTTGAATTTATACCCAAGATGGGTAGCCGCTTGGCGTTGTTTTCTTTGGATCAATATGAGAGGCCAAGAGTGCCATTTGTAGTTGTTTGGATCGAACAGTACAGAAGAGGTGCTGACGGATTTTTCATAAATTTTTGGAATTTAGAAAAACATTATTTGATAATACTTTAAAAGAATTATTTTGAAAATAATTGCGGTTGGAGCATTCTTTTTACCTAGCAATTTCGAGGACGAAATTTATTTAAGGGGGGAACGACCCAGATTTTTTTAGCTATTTGATTCGAATATTTAAATTTGTTTTAAATATTATAATTGAATTAATTATGTAATCTAATATCGAACTCGTTAATTAAACGACGAGTGAACGTTTATATTTATATTTATTATAAAACGAATGCGAAACAGCGCGGTAGTACGTAAAATTGAATTTCAACTTTAATTGATCGTACAGAATTAATTTTAAGTCGGAATTCTGTGAAACAAGAAACGTCTGAATCTAATTAATAATATTTTCTAATGAAGGAGAAAAATCGAGTTTTCGTATTTGAGCTTTTATTTTACGTCCAAATCAAATTTTGAAATAGTCGCTGTAAATTCGTTTATACGCCGTAACGGAATATTTAATATAATTAAATATTGGCTTCAAATCTAGACAAGTCCTTTGAGGCGTAGTCGTAATTTAATTTTTAGAATTTTACTGTAATTTTTATTTCGCAAAATAAGCAACTTTTTATTTGGAGTATTTTGCACCCTATATCACATTTTGGGGTTTCACAATATAAGTCAACCTACCGATATTTTTATATTTTTGGAGTCGTGAGGTATTGCTCGACAGAATGGTGTTTTTATTTCTGTTCGTAGAGGCATGAACATGAACGAAACCTTACATGACACGGTGCATTATAATTTCAAAACATAAATAAAAATATAAAGGGATGTCATCCTTTCGACTAAAGCAAGGAACAAAATCAAAAGAATACAAACTACGTGGCCATCTAATCAACGCATCACCATTGCATAGGAAATGAAAGTTTTTGCACAGCTCGCACATGCATGTACTCTTCAGCAGTGTGTAGTTTCACTTGAGCTGCATAACCTACCCTATTCTAACTTGCAGACTTTATAGAAATAAATGCAGCCTCCACCATATATTTTCTAGCTCGCGCATGGTTCACCACAAAGCTAACGAGACCCACGTACAACCCACTGAGTATACGCCATATCCTGAAGGCCACTATCAGACGCTAAGTTTAAATCAAATAAATGTTGTCATATCTCACTAAAAACACTTCTGCCTACCGACATGGGTTGCCATTTCTTCTGAGTGACTAAACACTGCAGTCATGTCC
Source organism: Allium sativum (assembly GCA_030737875.1). Lineage (NCBI taxonomy): Eukaryota > Viridiplantae > Streptophyta > Magnoliopsida > Asparagales > Amaryllidaceae > Allium > Allium sativum. The sequence goes on from CM060909.1 coordinate 33,834,989, forward strand.
TACTATGAAGGTGTACGCAGCTACCATCAGCTTTGCACATGCCTGCGAGCCATACGCAGAGCTGACGAATTATAATGCACATGTTTCTTTCCCTATCACAAACCGCCTACCCTGTTTTCCCTACAGCTAGCCTAAGCCTACCCAAACGAATGAATATGCAAGCACATGCAAATGTTTCCGCAAGAGAGTTTTAGATTTCCATCAGATTTGATAAGTGCATGCACACCTACCCTTCTATCTGCACTCCTGCTGTGCTCCTATGTGTACTAAACGAAAGGGACGCCATAGTTATCTGACTTCTCCTCCAACTATATAAATGTCGTCCACTCACTTCATTTGCATCTCAACAGAGAGTCATGGTAACCGAATACTCCAATATATATTAAAAAAATAGAAAAAAAGAGAATAAATAAATAAAGAAGAAATAAAAGTGGAGTTTTATGAGTGTTGATGTCACACGTTTCACCAGCGGCCTACAGTTGTCGGGTTCGGAATGGTGGCGATAGCAGGACGGTGGACATGAAATGAGCGAGAATGGGAAGGGGAAATAAGTATACTGTTAAAGAAGAAGAAAGGAGAGGCCAGAAGGAGGATGGACGGTGAGGGGTATTGATGTGTGCGTGTACAGCATGAAAGGGGAAGTGCATTGGTTTTGGTGAAGCAAGCAATGAAAGAGGAGCATACCAGGTGGATGTGGTATGAGTGTAAAAGAAGAGAACAGGCGGTAGCCAAGTGATGAGCGGAGAAAGGACATGAAGTTTCGGACGTGAAGGATTAGGAACAAGTGCTGACGTGGCATGGTCATTCTACTTCTAAGTCGGGGAAACTAGTCGCGGTGGAATCACCGTCAAGAACACCACGTTGCTGAGCAGATTCGGACAGGACCAAAAGCAGTCAAGTTTCAATTTAATTTCAAACGTCAGTTTAAAACACGCGAACCGCCGACCGAGGCAAGGTGAGTTTATTCTCACACATTTCGGAAATACTTGGATGTGTTAAATTCATATAATTTAAATTGGTTGATTGATTGCCTTGGATGCCTATGGTTGCTTTAACGATTGACATTAATTATATTATCGTTGCTAAAATATCTCTATGTACTGATATGAAAGATTTTAATGGTCTATGTTGCAGGGGAGAATAGGTAGGAGGAATCAAACCGGTTCCTCAAATATTTATTATGCTGTTATTTCATATTTTATGAACTGTTCAAACCCGTTGACTTTAAACCCTATTGATCATTGAATGTGGTTGGGTTTTGAATCAATAAATAGCATGGTCAATAAGTAAATAGCAGATGGCCCAAATATGCACTGTTTTATAAAGAACGAGTCACCGTCAGGTGAATCGCTAGAAATAGAGTTATAAAATTTATTGTATAACCGAATATATATTTTAAATATATATATTATTTTAAATGAAGTTCTAAAAAGGGAATATATTAATCACATATATACATTGGTTCGTTTTAACCACAAATCGTCGGTTTGGTTTAACCAAAATCTACCGTGCGCGAAGCATGTGCTTATCAAGTGACTGTTAAACAATTTTATTTAGCAAGTTCAAGTGGCCAGATTTGATGTAACAAATAGAATGGGGTTTATATTGATATTGACTTATTGAAAAATCAAAGTGAATAGCATTATTTAAATTAATTAATTATTAATTAATTTAAATGACAAGATCGATAACGATTGACTAACTAGTTAGTCATGTTTAAAGAGAAACAAGTAAACGGCTTTGCTGAAATTGTTTGTTAAACAAGTTCATTAATTTAAAGAAAGTAGTTGATGGTTGGGTAACCTAGTTTTATTTTTAAATGTTGAAATTTAATTATTTGTCATTTATTAAAAATCAAAGTGATATTTTGGAATGTTAAATATAGTAAGGAATGTTGTGAAGTTTAAAGTCGTGTTGATAGTTGATAAAGCGATCTATAATGTGGAACCGAAGTTTTATTTTTAATTCTTATTGAATTTTACTAAATCGGATTATATGAAATCCAAGTTGGACGAAGTTATAAAACCCGACTTGAATTAGAGTAGTGAATCGAGATAAGTTAAAAGGATGCGATATAGAATTGCCATTTTTAAAAGAAGAGATGATATTCCATCAAGATGGAATTATAATGGGATTTGTCGTATTGGAAATGAGTGTCAGTTTTTGTATTACAACTGATGTCTATCTGACGATAAGAACGTTGTTGATCAAGGTCTGAGAGGTAATTAAAATACCCCAACTTGAACAGCTTCAGGATTATCAAAAGATAGTACTAGTCGTAATGGCGAAAGGTCGTAAAGTAAAATATTTTGGAAAAATAATAGTGTAATATTATTTGAAGGATTCGGAAATATAAGCATATATATGAAGAGATCTCGAAATAAAAGGAAATAAAAAGGGGTGTGATGGTATGAAATGATTGGTGGAAAGATAACGGCATTTTCAAGGTTATAGAATGAAATGCAAACAGGTTTATTCTAAAAGAATGAGGGGTGGTTTTGGTATTCAAAAAAAAAATGAATCCAAAGAAGATGTCGTAATAATTTTACAAATGATAAGTGATCCGATAAAATGATAAGAAAGGTTATAGCCATGTTTGGAAATATTGGTGAGATAAATTAGATATGATTTAAGATATTTTCTAAATATAGAAAAGGGGATTTGAGTATAATTATATGATTAGAACCAATATATTATTTTTGGGTATTTCAACTGAGATATTGATTTTAAAAGGGCTAAGTGATGCTATGAAATAAACAATGGATTTGTTTTATTTTTGTGCTTGTTTATTTTGATAGTCAAATAACCAACTATCAAAATCTGACCCAACGTTATTGGTACGGGAAGACCGGGATCGAATTTATATTCGAAAACCATTCCGACCAATATATACGAATACGTCGAAGACGCTGTTCGAGATGGAGCAATTGAAGACCGTAGGTCTTCATGAAGCGGAAGAGTTACTTACAATCTCTGGCTGATCCCTAGAGATATACTGTGATTCCGTCGTGATTGGAATCTATGGGTTGCAAGGACTTCTCGCTACTGATCTATAGGGTGATTCCTAGGATGCGGTAGGAGGGTGCCTTCGGTTCATCCTGTTCCTGGATGATGTGTATGGACGATGTGAATGGTGGCTAGCTGTTTCAAAAGTCGATTATAGCCTCAAGCCTCATCAACCGGGAAATGACAAAAATCGGGCAGGCAGCATGGCTATGTGGGTCGCACCCATTAGGGTGTATTATCACCATCTAGAGAATATTCATATTTGTTACTTCTTTTCATTTCTGTATCTCCCGGGGATTACGGTGGTCGCACGACAAAAAGCCGTAAGGTGACAATATGCTCGATACACTCAAGAGAAATGAGTGGTCGGTCATGTGTGGGCCGGGTTGCAAGATGTTCTTGTTGAACCCAGTGTATTCGTCTCTAGAGATATACTATCGGCAGGTGGTCCCATACCTTGTCATAGTTGGAAATCCAATCTTCAATAAGCGCCCGCGGTTTTGATTGTATACTATATATGTGGAGCGTGAGATGCAAGCGTTCTGCTAGATTCTATTTACTTGTATTTAGACACTATGATAATATCAGAAGAAGATATTGATTTCAAAACGATTTGGGTTATAGTAAGGTAAAAACCTTCCGTGTTTATGTGTGGACTGGTCTTACTATTATCCTTTTGTTTCAAAAGGATTTCAAAGTTAAACAAGTTGGTTGCTATATGAATTTATCACTGAAAGTATTTCAGACTGACCTGGGTGAATTTTGTTTTAAATCAAATGTGCTCGGGTCAGACCGAGTACATGTATAGGTTAGGTTCCGCTTGGAGCTTCAGAAGAGGAGTTGAAGTCGAGACGTATTCCATATATATACGGGTACTGGTTTAATTCCGCTGTATGTTGTATTGATCTGGATGTATACTCTGATGTTGTGATATACAATTTTTGTATAAAGTATTTCTGATTATTATATTTTGTCCATTCCGCTGTGAGACTCTGATCTTCTTATTCTTCTATTCTAATATTTCTTTCTTTCTTTTCTCACCCTCTAACTTCTTTCTATTAGCTTTCTGGGTTTTCGGTACTTGAGTTTGGACACGGGATGTGTTAGTGTCTGGATTCGAGTGTCGAAATTCCCGGGTCGCTACATAATAACTTGAATTTTAGGTTTGATCAGTTTCACGATGTTTGGAGAGAAGCCATTAGCATTGCTGCCAGATACAACAGAAGTTTCTTCATTATCGTTGGCCATGGAGAGGCAATATTAGATTGTAGCTTTGTAAAGAACAATGAAGATAAAAAAGAATGATGGCTCAGGATTTTTTTAATGCCTTTCAGCAATTTGGTGCTCTTATACCATGTTAGAAAATAAAAAAGAAGAAACAAGATTGAAGAGAAGTTTTATTATTCATGACTTGTCATTATAAGATAATACAAACTGTATATAGACGACCTCTATTTATAATACAAGAAATAAATATAAATAGGCTTGAATAATGGGAATGTAACCGTTGTATTGTTATAATAGGAATGTGACCGTTGTAGTGTTATAATAGGCATGTGACCGTTGCTATGTTATAATGGGAACGTGACCGTTGCAGTGTTATAATAGGCATCTGACCGTTGCTTTCCCATTGTTTTGTTACCCTTAGCATCACACTATATTGATAAGGAATATTCAAATTTTGTTAGACAAAGTACAGTTGAATACGAGTGAAGCTGAGTTGACTTCCTTTTATATAGATACATAGTTAATGGAAGTACATACATTAAATTTAGTATCATCAAAAGCATGGTTCATACAAGCATGAGTTAATAAGAAACCCTAATTTTAAATGGTTTAAGATATTTGGCTGACTAGTTATTTTATGACCATAATTTTTTGAACTCAAAACTAGATTTATTTTATGTAAGTATAAAGAAAGATCATAAAATGTTTGTTAATGTTAATTTCACAGTACTTGGAAACAATTATTGTTTCAAGAATACCATCTTCACGATGAAGGGATTCTTTTAGAAATAAACTATAGTGCACTAGACTTGAACGATTTAAATATTCGAACATAGAATCTACTATATAAGATGAGATCAGTTTACCAAGCATTAAATGGACATGACTCAATTGGAAGTCTAAACAAATTCTTATACTTTAAATATAAATTATGAGTTTCATATCAATTTTGAGAAAAATAATTTTTAGTAATAACAATTTTCTTGATTGTCAAAAGACACGAAGAATTAAACAGTACAGAAATGTGATGAGCTTTAAATTCGAAATGGATTTCAAGTAAATTTTCAAAATATGATTTGTTAGTCTTACTCAAAATGAAATAGCCCATCAACCGCAAGTGTCTTCAAAAAGACTAATTTAGTTTGAATCATATAAAAGCATTTTTGATAAATATGATTTCATAAATCTCAAGTGCATAAATTATTTCGGTAATTTCTCTAGTCAACATACTTAAGTCTGTTTAATCTCAATTAAGAGTGTTTGTGTAAGAACGAATACTATGTGCACCAAAATATTTCTATAATTATAAGTTAGTAACATACTACTATAATTGTTAATGATGTACCTTAATGCGTCCTTATAATCAACATAAGTGGATGTCGGGATTATCTCGAATGATATACATAGACAGAATATAAAACTGTATAAAATAGAGGAAATAAGATGGATTATTCCTTATCCATTGGAAACATAAAGTATCATACACATAATGTTGCCAACTGTATAATATTCTGCTTAAGTATTTGGTTCCTTGAGCTAGTATCAAATCTGAATTAAGATTGCCCAATTGTAGCTAAGATTATTCTTAAGTTTTAAGAAATATAATAGAATTGTTTATGTAAATAATTAACTCTTTATTAAGAAGTGTTCAAACTCAAACTTGATAAGCGATATCAAATATAGCATCTAAATCTTAAATCCATTTTCAAACCTTAGTTAAGAATCTTTAAGTTGGAAATATCCCATAAAAAACCATGAGTGGTCCAACAAAAAGCTAAGTACATTACCTCGAATAAGACCGTAAGAGAAACCATACACATAAAAGAATAAACTTATGACTAAGCTAGGGTTGAACCCAAATGTTGAAAATTCCATGGCATTGTTTGTGACAATAGTTTCGTGGTCTACATCATGAAAGAACCTAAGGCCGTAATAAGTCAGGAATACTTTGAAAGCTCCATAATATAAAGGTATTTTATCAATTATATATGGGTGTTGGTTGACATAGTAGATAATAAAAAAATAAAAAATATCCATTTACCAAAATATGTATCCATTCATCAAAATATGAATTTGAGTTCATATTTGAGGATAAGTGCAAGTAAGATATTAAGAAAGCTAAACGTATGTCTAGAGCAATTATGTAATTTATATATTTGACTTTATAACTTATCTGGTTCATAATAATGTTGTTTTCCACTCTCTTTTATATAGTTTTTTCTATTTTGTGTTATAGTTAATTAAATAATTAATTCAATGTATATAAATAAGAATATGATTAAATAAAATGTTATGTGATAACATTTGCATATAGCTATAATTAAGAGTAATCAAAATACAATATAAAATAGCATTTAGTTTTTAATATTCTTACTAGGAAATATGTAACTCATTGTTGTGGGGAAACCATGAAATTACGTACTTATTGCTAATGAGTAACTACTGAGTTTCTTAACCGAGTTTCCTAATTAGATCAAATAGGAAATCTCAATGTGATCGATGTCATGTAATTTTTTCGACTATAAAACATTGTTTAACTTCAACTTTGATACTTCGCTTTGATTATAGATAATTTTTGTCATGGCAACCATCGAGCAACTATAGTTAAGTCCAAGTTGAAATGTTGAAAGTGAAATACTATTTAATAGGGATAATGCTAGTATCACGATCAATTGTTCTCAATGGAAAGTCAAAATCTTCCGCCAAAGTAGAACGGTTAATAATAAATGTTATCATTGAACCAAAAGCTTTATTTATGGATCGATCTAGTTAAATATAGATAATATTGGGATTTTGAATAATAATATACTTCATGCATTCTAAAGTGGTGAGTTGATGAATAAAATGAGTATAGATTATAACCACTGTCAGAAACTTTTGAATTTATGCAAAATATGACTTTATTGAAATTAATTATAAGCGATGAATTCGATATGACTATCACGCCTCCGGCTAAGGTGGCATTTGAATATTTTTATGTGATTTGTTCAACGTTAATCAAGAAATGAATCCATTCCTTTAAGTCACTCAACTGTAACTGTGAATTCTCCAAAATACCACATCAAGTTTATTATTGATTATCATATTGTAATAGCCAAACGAGTAAAAAAATCATAATGACTTTTACTCTTTAGATTCACTTTACACTGCATTTGATATTGATTATTTGCTTATGCTTCTTTTATTGCTAAATCTAGTGGATAACTTATGGATTTACAAGTTAATTTTACACAGCTGACATGCACTATTCAACATCCAATAGTGTCCTAATGACATTAAGGTATTTTCTGCGTATCAACCTAGGTCACATCTCTAGTTTGGGTTAGGATGACCTCCGTTAAGGTCACTCACAAAGAGAATGCATTAACTTTAGTGGAGCGTCATAAGTGTATGGAACAGATAAATTACAAAATAGACAAAATTTTAAATAGCGGAAAATATATAAAACTTTACTTCATTGATAAAACAACAGCTTGGTAAAACAGCTTGTACAAAGATTGTTTTCCAACACCAAAACACCCTTACCCATTACAACAAAGCATCTTTCTTGTTTAACAAAATAAAGAAGCATAAAATGACAATGATATTCCCCATTAAAGCATGAGCCAGCCATAGCAGTGGAAAAGAGAGTCCAAAGCAATACATCAACTATCTTCGAGCTTGGAAAGAAAATTGAGCTAGGTGGTAATATTCCCTCCCTGTGAACGGGGGGGGACAGAAGAAAAGAGAGCGAAACAAAATAGAGTCAGACATAAAGTGTAACGACCCGGAAATTTCGACAACTGGAATATGAAATTAATTGGAAATTTAATAGTTTATAATTAATTTTATATTGAGATTTGGGTTAGAAATTAAAAATCAAGTATATTGTTTTAAGTCTGAATTGAGTTCAGAATGATTTGTTGAGGAACAAATATTACTGTTAAATATTTGAATCTGGTTGGATATTTGAATTGGATTGAAATGCGATTGAAAATATGAATAATAGAATTTGAAATAAACGTTATTAACATTAAATGAATTGGATATTTTATTTGTTAAAATATATGGGAAAGTGGCTTGGATACGCGTATGTTCGTATATATGAAGAAAACTGAATTTGAACATTTCAAATTTGGAAGCGAACAGAGATATCGGTAGATCAACGAAGTAAAATCGACAGACCGGTAAAGAAGTTAAAAATAAAATAACATCATATACGAACAGAGTCAGACTATGATCAGACTGATTTTATCAGATACAAAATGTTGAGGCGTGTCGGTACGTACAATTCCATCACGGTTGAAGTCCGTTTGTGGAAGAAGAAAAAAGAAGAAAAAGAAAAAAAAAAGTAAAACATTGACACAAATTGCCGTGGGATATAAAAAGAACATTAACTATAAAAATAAAATAATGGGGTTCCTTGTCACACACATTATCTAGTGCCTTCCTCCCCACGTTTTCTTGGATGCCACGGTTCTCTTCTATAAAAGAATCGCGCAAGCCCAGATTTCCTTTAGTAAAGATTGTTTCCCTTTTTCCATGGCCGATTGCCTTCCCAAAAATCATCTTTTCCTCTTATTTATTTTTATGGTTGAATCCCTATATTTCAAAATCAATAAGTATGGCAGTCAAATCAATTTCTTTCCCCTTCAACCCAAAATCGAAGCTTCCATCTTCTGTTGAAACTCCAGTAGATCGGAACCCTAACCCCTTTTCCCCAAAATCGATTGAAATTTGTTGTCTGAAATTGATCGCTCCTCCCTCCATCGGTTCAATCAAAGGCCGACGCCACCTAAAACCCAGTGCGCAACCTCCTCCAAGTGAAGCTTGAGCAACTCAGATTCCGATCCATGCTACCGCCTAATTAAAGCCGTGCTCCAGCATCACCATCTCGTCGCCGCTGAAGCCATCAAGCCATCCTCTGTGTTTTCGCTACAGTTAAAAGGTGAGTTTCTTTTGGAACTCACAATTGATTAATTTCAGTTCAAGTATTTTAATTTCAATACAAACTAAACATGATAGCATGTTTTTGTGGTGTTTTGTCTTGGGTTTATATTTTACTGACTTGCCTTGAGAAGTGAATCCCCTGCTCTTATGTGAGCCTGAACTGAAACTTAGGAAGTAAGACGTACTGACTGTTCACCTAGCCTCGTTGTCGGTACACTGTCCAACTCAATTATGAATTCTTTTTCGTCTAAACCGGAACTGCCTTGTTGAATAAGCATCTCTATATACTTGACCATGTTAATAGCCATACTCTACTGGCAAATCTAGACTGCTTGCATGAATATATAGTTGATGATGAATAAATCTGGAATTTGCACCCACCTCGGTCTGTAACATGAGTATACGTCTATATATATGTTATTTAACATGCACAGTTCTTGTTTTACACCCTGCACTAATTTAAATATTTGTTAACCTGTTAATTTCTAAAGAGAACTTATGTGTAGATTCAACATTTAGTACATATTTGAATATAAGTGTTCATCTCCGAATTTTTACTGTCATTACTGGCAGGTCCCTGAACCTGATAGTAGAACCATAGGTTGAAATTGATCTCATTAACCGGCTTCTTTGCTTGTTTGAAATAGTAATAATAACCCTGCTTGTTGTCCCATATTTTCGGATTTCCATTTTCTTCAAATTGAGATTTTTGTTTTAAGAAATCATCCCTCGGGTATGATTGTATTACGGATAAGAACAAATACTATACGAGAATATAACTGATACGGGCTGGAACTGCACTTGAGGCCGATGTAGAACAGATACTGCACATTGGAAAAATGAACTGTGTACGCTAATGGGGTATGTCTTCTGACAGGAAATAAAACAAAGATTATATCATCATTGTTATGAAAGAGATTTTTTTTTTAGGGAACAGGACTTTGGCACTAACACAATACCCTGGGTCTTTAAACAACAAAACATTTTACTGCGCCGGTATCTCCTAGACAGTAAATTAGTTGCTAAATTTTACTTGTGTTGTTGTCGTCCACTTTGGTTACCTTTGCCATTGCTTTACTATACCTGTTGCAGCATTTGCCATCATTAAACATTTGTAGAGGATTCAATTTAATTTGTTCCATATAGCTGCTCATTCAAAACTGCGCATATGACTGTGCATATGTGTGTGGGGCTGTAGGGGTGTGTATGTGTGTGTGGGTGTGTGACTGCATGTGTGTGTGTATGTGTGTATATATATGCATTGGAAACTGGGTGACATACTATTTTGAAGTCGCAAGGAAATAGCTTGACATGATAAATACATGAACATACTGCCTTATACATTTTCAATTCTGCCTTGGTAGTTTTCCACCATGTGTTGTATCATTTGATTCCTGCTACACCGGCATGTTGTACCATTTATATAAATTGAATTAATTATCGCAGATTCTAATGTTGTGTTCTTTTAGTAACTACGATAGATAAAATGGCAATGAAAATTTGATGCTAACAGTATGCTTGTGTTTTATTCTAGTACCCGCTCATTCAATTTTATATATGTTAACTCTAACAGTATACTTATACTGGAACCATACTGTTATATGGAGACTGTATGGTACCCATGAGTATGTGAACTACTGTGGTTCCCATTTTACATCTATGTTCGTGCTGTTTGTTTCTTCTTGTTTCTGGGATGGTTCAAACCATTTAGCTTAAGCTAACTACCCTTAAACACTCCACTATTTGAATCCAATATGAATGAAATGTACTAGTATACATTAGTTTGAATTCACTTAGAATTTCATATAAACAGTAAAAGGATTTAAAGTGGTTACTCAGACCGTAAATGTTCATTGTCCTGTTTGTATTTTGTGTTCACTGCTTTGCTTTGCTTCTAGTTTAATTCCTACTAGATGAGAACACAAGCCATTAAAAGTTCAGGGAAAAACCAAAGACTTGGTTAATATATCTATCTGCTATTTTATAATCCATGACACACCCTTATATGTGTGTACGAATTTTATATTTACTACTGCACTTCAAATTCCCATGAATGTTGCAGTAGTTTTATTTCCTTTGCTCATGCATGCAATGCATTATTAAAAATCTTGCGGGTATCTATTTATATCCACGCATGGGTTGGAGGTACCTTTATATTACCTGGTTCATGCACTTTTTAGTGCTATCTTGATTTTTTGCATGTTAGTCGGTTAATCTTGTGGCCTGTCGGTTCGACTGTGACCCTGGATGGTTGCATTTGTCACTTTTATCACTTGACTACTTTCATGGCACTATTGTGTACCTACCCTCTAGGTGTCCATGCACTATCCCAGTATATTACGTCACATATGTATATGCATGCTGCTCTTATACATGCATGCTCATACTCGTGTTCCTTGGTTTATGGGATGCTGAGGCAGTGCACATGTGTACCTGTACATGTGTGTACATGCAGGCTTCCGTGACCGCTTGTCCCTGAGATAAAAATCCATGTGTGCAGATACTACACCTGATCTAGTCACACTGATATGAACAGATAACACCACTGTTCATTTTATATATGATATCGATGTTTGGGATCAACTATTATATTCTAGTTTCTATTGAAATTAATTTGCTTGAACTATGATTATCCTGACTCGAGTATTTTTATGTTTTGCATGGAATGCTCGAGTCAGACCCGAGCATTACATCTAAAGATTACAGTCTAGAATTCGAAGATTGGCGAAGCTGGGGTTCCGAAGACTACGTACTCTGAAGATTTAAAACTGTAAACATTTCTTTTGTATTCAACTGTATTTTTACATTCCGCTATTCAGAAGATTTCTGTATCAAGAATTATGATTAATATATATAAAAGTCATTTTGTTGTTCGATACTTGTTATTTATTTTATTCTGTGTTTTCTGTGTTGATTCTGTTTTTAAACCCTGTAAGCTAAATAACGATCCGTCGTTTTGAACGTTTTAAGTTGGTTTAAACACTGATTTGAAGCAGTCAAAATGGCGGGACGTTACAGTTGGTATCAGAGCTTTGGTTTATTCGAAGCGTAGCTTATCGAGTTTGAAATAGAATCGACACTGGAAAAGCGGATTTTGAAAATAAAAAGATTTTGAAATATAATTTTGAAAAGTGTAGATAATTTTAAAATAAATTTTGAAAGGAAAAAATATTTTGAAATATTATATATTTTGAAAACTAGTATTTGAAAATAATACAACGGAAATAAAAATTTATTTTGAGATTTAAAATTTTTCGGAATTCCCAGTCTTCGAGTCCAGAATTTGCCAGAGCTAGTCTTCGATAAGTCCCCTTAGATTTGAATCTCGACTCCCTTATCGACTGATATCAAAAGGAAGATACGTATGAGAGAATAAACGAATAAATTTCTGAAATTGTGAATTTTAGAAATGAAAGCCAAATGAAATTGATTTGAAATAAGAATTTAGATGAGAATTTGGATGAGAAAAAAAAAGAAACTTGGAATCGTTTCAGAAATAAAACACCGAAATTTATTTTGATATTCGGGATAGAAGTAAATGAAAATGAAATCGGGAAAAAAGGGGTTATAATTGGAATACGTTTAATTATTTAGAACTTGGCAAGATGATTTATAATTGGTTTTAAACCAATAATGTATGATCGACTATATGAATTCGATAACAAGCTATAAATTGGTTAATTAACTAACAGGAGATGAATTGTAGACAAGAGTGGTGAATGAAGCGAAATATAAAGGGAGATTTTTAAAGAGATTTGAACCTGTTTTTAAATGAAATCAAACTGATTTGATGTGAGGAGTTCAAATATGGATAAAAAGAACAATATTTACTTTTTAGAAGTAAATAATGTGTGAAGACAAATGTGTTGCAAACGAAATTGGAAACAGCGGAAATGGAGTTAAACAGTACAGTGAGATTATTCTGAAGTTTAGAATATTTTCCGAAGTTCAGAATATTTTCCGAAGTTCAGAATATTTTCCGAAGTCCGGACTGTGGTATCGAGTAACAAATTATTCGAAAGGAAGTTACTTAGAAGAGACATTTATGTCGAATTTCTGGGAAGTACCATTTACTTTCCATTTTAATTAAAATTTAATATATTATTAATTCATTACTTATGTATTCAGATAAATAAATAAAGTATATTTTGAAGACTAATATTTCGAAGGCATGAATTATTGTAATAATCAATAATTTTCGTAAAAGAAGAAAATTTTTAATTCGGAAGTTGCAAGAATGGATGCTTTGCTGTGAACTTGATTTATTTCGAAGTTAATAATATTATTCAGTAAGGTCTGAGAGGTAAATATACCCCAACTTGATTGACTTCATTATTGACTAAGAAATAATTAAGGTTCGATAGCAAGAACAGAAGAACAAAAAGCCGTACGTCAAGAACAAAGGAAGGCAGAACGTAAATGAAATGAATTCGCAAACTGAATGTTGAAATTGCAATAAGCGGTGATTTGATAAGAATTAAGAAATGAAGATAAAGAATTTAGAAACTGGCTAAAAGATTAGCTAAGTTGAATAGTTTTCTGAGTATTGATCTGATGTTGGTTTCGGCTTTCGGGGTTGATACTTAGGGAATGGTTCGCTTGCTAATTTACGGTCGAGGTATGTGAATGTGAAGGGGTGATAATGCATGAAGGAAAAAATTGTGATAAGAAAAAAATCTGGAATTTTGAGAGAATAAAGTTGTGACTGAATGAATTTTTAATTTGAGGTTGGGAAGAAAATTTGGTTTATAACCAATAGAGACATAAATCTGAGTTGATCAAACTGAAAAATTTGAAATTTTGAATGGAATTCGAGAATATTCGAGTTTGGATAATGGATACAGAAGTTTTCGAAATGTATAGGGAAAAATATATATAAGAATGCAGTGAATTAGAAAACTTGTGGTTCGGAAAGTATCGATTTGAGATAAAATCGGATACAAAGGATTTAAATAAAAAGGAGATGTCTGGAAATATGATTTAGAAATAAAATCATAAGTTTGAGTATGAGGAGTTTGGAATAGAATACTATATTATATAGTATTATATGTTTTCAAAGCAAAATAAGGAAAGTACCTTCCTTCGCCTTTGAATTTCGAGCTTGGTTGAGATATGCTGCTAGTGGTGGTAGGTTGTCCAGACATAAAACTCATGAGTTGCCATTGAGCATGACTGCTAGCGAAATTCGCAGGGCTGCAGATAGCCTACGGCGGTCGGATGTTTCTTGAGGGAATCAGGTGTAACCATTGTGATCACTGCGATCTAGAGTCGTTGGAATTCGACTGTGTAGCGAAATTCGCAGGGCTATAGATAGCCTACGGCGGACGGATGTTTCTTGGGGGAACCAAGCGTAACCATTGTGACTGTTGCGATCTACAGTCGAAATATAAGGGCGTAATCCGCAGAGCTGTGAAAGCTTACGGGTATGGATGTTTCCTGGGGGACCCAGGCATAACGATTGTGTACCTGCGGTCCACTGAGATATCTTAGTGATAGTGAGCCACCTGTTTGATGCAGCAGTTAGTCTTCGTGACTTGATTGGTCTTCGTGACCTGATTTGTCTTTAGGACTTGTTTTGTCCTCGTGACTTAAAGTATCTTCAGAATTCAATAATTTGTTTTCGTGATCCTGAGGGAGAGCAATCAACGCTCAATGACCTCATATTTTCTCTTGATCATTAAATATCTTTCGTTGATCTGTCCATGACGAAATTCACAGGGAAGTGATTTCCTATGGATACGGATGTTTTCTGGGGGATCTAGACGAAACCATTGTGCATCTGCGATTCATGAACAATCAATATCACATGGGTACTTTCCGTATCTTTTTTTTTTAAAAAGAAATTTTGAAGTATTTTCACTGGGAGCTGAAACAAGGATATTTAGTACTTGGGGATTTTAGTCGTGCGCCTGGCCAGCGTATGCCTAATGTCTGTAAGAACGACAATAGCCTTGTCAAACTTCGAGTTATAAAGTATTTTCGACTTTAAGAAACAAATCAATAATTTGGAATTAAAGTTTTACTTAACCAAATAAGATGAGAAAGATGATTGTAAATGGTTTTCAAAAACCACGACTGTGTATCAATAGAGATATTTTTAGATTTTGAAAATTTTCAAGTTTTGAATACATAAGTTATCGGCTAATAGAGAAGATATTATTTACACTCTTCGATGAGTGTTTGAAAAGGATGAATGGATTGGATGGGTTGAATGGGAAGATATTTGGATGAACGTGGATTGTAAGGAATAGGTGGAATGATGAATAGTAAATATTGACAGATGGGGTTATAAAGAAATCTGATTTCCCAAGTTAATTGGATATGATAGACAAATAAAGAAGATCGATGACTCAAATATCGATATTTAAATCGATCGTGGAATAATTTCACACAAAGACGAAAATTTGAAGTGTACAGTTGTATAACTCCAACGATTTCTCCTTTTCGAGGATGAAAAGTTTTAAAGGGGGGAAGAATGTAACGACCCGGAAATTTCGACAACTGGAATATGAAATTAATTGGAAATTTAATAGTTTATAATTAATTTTATATTGAGATTTGGGTTAGAAGTTAAAAATCAAGTATATTGTTTTAAGTCTGAATTGAGTTCAGAATGATTTGTTGAGGAACAAATATTACTGTTAAATATTTGAATCTGATTGGATATTTGAATTGGATTGAAATGCGATTGAAAATATGAATAATAGAATTTGAAATAAACGTTATTAACATTAAATGAATTGGATATTTTATTTGTTAAAATATATGGGAAAGTGGCTTGGATACGCGTATGTTCGTATATATGAAGAAAACTGAATTTGAACATTTCAAATTTGGAAGCGAACAGAGATATCGGTAGATCAACGAAGTAAAATCGACAGACCGGTAAAGAAGTTAAAAATAAAATAACATCATATACGAACAGAGTCAGACTACGATCGGACTGATTTTATCAGATACAAAATGTTGAGGCGTGTCGGTACGTACAATTCCATCACGGTTGAAGTCCGTTTGTGGCAGAAGAAAAAAGAAGAAAAAGAAAAAAAAAAGTAAAACATTGACACAAATTGCCGTGGGATATAAAAAGAACATTAACTATAAAAATAAAATAATGGGGTTCCTTGTCACACACATTATCTAGTGCCTTCCTCCCCACGTTTTCTTGGACGCCACGGTTCTCTTCTATAAAAGAATCGCGCAACCCCAGATTTCCTTTAGTAAAGATTGTTTCCCTTTTTCCATGGCCGATTGCCTTCCCAAAAATCATCTTTTCCTCTTCTTTATTTTTATGGTTGAATCCCTATATTTCAAAATCAATAAGTATGGCAGTCAAATCAATTTCTTTCCCCTTCAACCCAAAATCGAAGCTTCCATCTTCTGTTGAAACTCCAGTAGATCGGAACCCTAACCCCTTTTCCCCAAAATCGATTGAAATTTGTTGTCTGAAATTGATCGCTCCTCCCTCCATCGGTTCAATCAAAGGCCGACGCCACCAAAAACCCAGTGCGCAACCTCCTCCAAGTGAAGCTTGAGCAACTCAGATTCCGATCCATGCTACCGCCTAATTAAAGTCGTGCTCCAGCATCACCATCTCGTCGCCGCTGAAGCCATCAAGCCATCCTCTGTGTTTTCGCTACAGTTAAAAGGTGAGTTTCTTTTGGAACTCACAATTGATTAATTTCAGTTCAAGTATTTTAATTTCAATACAAACTAAACATGATAGCATGTTTTTGTGGTGTTTTGTCTTGGGTTTATATTTTACTGACTTGCCTTGAGAAGTGAATCCCCTGCTCTTATGTGAGCCTGAACTGAAACATAGGAAGTAAGACGTACTGACTGTTCACCTAGCCTCGTTGTCGGTACACTGTCCAACTCAATTATGAATTCTTTTTCGTCTAAACCGGAACTGCCTTGTTGAATAAGCATCTCTATATACTTGACCATGTTAATAGCCATACTCTACTGGCAAATCTAGACTGCTTGCATGAATATATAGTTGATGATGAATAAATCTGGAATTTGCACCCACCTCGGTCTGTAACATGAGTATACGTCTATATATATGTTATTTAGCATGCACATTTCTTGTTTTACACCCTGCACTAATTTAAATATTTGTTAACCTGTTAATTTCTAAAGAGAAATTATGTGTAGATTCAACATTTAGTACATATTTGAATATAAGTGTTCATCTCCGAATTTTTACTGTCATTACTGGCAGGTCCCTGAACCTGATAGTAGAACCATAGGTTGAAATTGATCTCATTAACCGGCTTCTTTGCTTGTTTGAAATAGTAATAATAACCCTGCTTGTTGTCCCATATTTTTGGATTTCCATTTTCTTCAAATTGAGATTTTTGTTTTAAGAAATCATCCCTCGGGTATGATTATATTACGGATAAGAACAAATACTATACGAGAATATAACTGATACGGGCTGGAACTGCACTTGAGGCCGATGTAGAACAGATACTGCACATTGGAAAAATGAACTGTGTACGCTAATGGGGTATGTCTTCTGACAGGAAATAAAACAAAGATTATATCATCATTGTTATGAAAGAGATTTTTTTTTTAGGGAACAGGACTTTGGCACTAACACAATACCCTGGGTCTTTAAACAACAAAACATTTTACTGCGCCGGTATCTCCTAGACAGTAAATTAGTTGCTAAATTTTACTTGTGTTGTTGTCGTCCACTTTGGTTACCTTTGCTATTGCTTTACTATACCTGTTGCAGCATTTGCCATCATTAAACATTTGTAGAGGATTCAATTTAATTTGTTCCATATATCTGCTCATTCAATACTGCGCATATGACTGTGCATATGTGTGTGGGGCTGTAGGGGTGTGTATGTGTGTGTGGGTGTGTGACTGCATGTGTGTGTGTATGTGTGTGTATATATATGCATTGGAAACTGGGTGACATACTATTTTGAAGTCGCAAGGAAATAGCTTGACATGATAAATACATGAACATACTGCCTTATACATTTTCAATTCTGCCTTGGTAGTTTTCCACCATGTGTTGTATCATTTGATTCCTGCTACACCGGCATGTTGTACCATTTATATAAATTGAATTAATTATCGCAGATTCTAATGTTGTGTTCTTTTAGTAACTACGATAGATAAAATGGCAATGAAAATTTGATGCTAACAGTATGCTTGTGTTTTATTCTAGTACCCGCTCATTCAATTTTATATATGTTAACTCTAACAGTATACTTATACTGGAACCATACTGTTATATGGAGACTGTATGGTACCCATGAGTATGTGAACTACTGTGGTTCCCATTTTACATCTATGTTCGTGCTGTTTGTTTCTTCTTGTTTCTGGGATGGTTCAAACCATTTAGCTTAAGCTAACTACCCTTAAACACTCCACTATTTGAATCCAATATGAATGAAATGTACTAGTATACATTAGTTTGAATTCACTTAGAATTTCATATAAACAGTAAAAGGATTTAAAGTGGTTACTCAGACCGTAAATGTTCATTGTCCTGTTTGTATTTTGTGTTCACTGCTTTGCTTTGCTTATAGTTTAATTCCTACTAGATGAGCACACAAGCCATTAAAAGTTCAGGGAAAAACCAAAGACTTGGTTAATATATCTATCTGCTATTTTATAATCCATGACACACCCTTATATGTGTGTACGAATTTTATATTTACTACTGCACTTCAAATTCCCATGAATGTTGCAGTAGTTTTATTTCCTTTGCTCATGCATGCAATGCATTATTAAAAATCTTGCAGGTATCTATTTATATCCACGCATGGGTTGGAGGTACCTTTATATTACCTGGTTCATGCACTTTTTAGTGCTATCTTGATTTTTTGCATGTTAGTCGGTTAATCTTGTGGCCTGCCGGTTCGACTGTGACCCTGGATGGTTGCATTTGTCACTTTTATCACTTGACTACTTTCATGGCACTATTGTGTGCCTACCCTCTAGGTGTCCATGCACTATCCCAGTATATTACGTCACATATGTATATGCATGCTGCTCTTATACATGCATGCTCATACTCGTGTTCCTTGGTTTATGGGATGCTGAGGCAGTGCACACGTGTACCTGTACACGTGTGTACATGCAGGCTTCCGTGACCGCTTGTCCCTGAGATAAATATCCATGTGTGCAGATACTACACCTGATCTAGTCACACTGATATGAACAGATAACACCACTGTTCATTTTATATATGATATCGATGTTTGGGATCAACTATTATATTCTAGTTTCTATTGAAATTAATTTACTTGAACTATGATTATCCTGACTCGAGTATTTTTATGTTTTGCATGGAATGCTCGAGTCAGACCCGAGCATTACATCTAAAGATTACAGTCTAGAATTCGAAGATTGGCGAAGCTGGGGTTCCGAAGACTACATACTCTGAAGATTTAAAACAGTAAACATTTCTTTTGTATTCAACTGTATTTTTACATTCCGCTATTCAGAAGATTTCTGTATCAAGAATTATGATTAATATATATAAAAGTCATTTTGTTGTTCGATACTTGTTATTTATTTTATTCTGTGTTTTCTGTGTTGATTCTGCTTTTAAACCCTGTAAGCTAAATAACGATCCGTCGTTTTGAACGTTTTAAGTTGGTTTAAACACAGATTTGAAGCAGTCAAAATGGCGGGACGTTACATAAAGCCTAGTAAGTCCAGTGACTTGCATCATGTAAATAGGTAAAAGCATAATGACATGAATAAACTGAATACCAGACCATAACCATGATAATAAGCATAACAAGACAACAAATGATGATCGTTAGATATGACAAGGTAAGATACACTGAATGCGCTTCGGTTCTTTCTCTGATTTCCTATTTTCTCTACACCACCCAATTAGCATCCTAACTAGTGTCTTTTATAGAACGATTCGTATTCCCTACTAGTGTCCCAACTAGTATCCTGTGAAAAAGGATCCATATCCCCTACTAGTGTCCCAGCTAGTATCGTGTGTTATAAAATAAGGTGATCCCAACCCCGGAATTGGGTAGCCTTCGGGTGTACATCTAGTATGAGGATCTTACCTCAACCAGCCTAATTTCCATGAAGATGTTAGATGTACCCTTACTACCCTATCGATCGGCTCCATACTTGTATTATTTTTCCTCTTGCTTGTTGATACCCTGTGCTGGTCCCACCATAAGATGTATCAATCCCTATGATAGCAACCCAACATAAATTCTAGATGCACAGTGTATACTACTGATGCCTAGTGCCTGCTTTATACACTCCGGAGTACGTGCACACCCATACCTCGCCGGAACCTACACTACTGCACCACCTGTCGCTATTTTGACCGCTTATAATCAGCCCAGTAATCGTGCCCCACCCTGCCTAGTTTCAGGGTATTGTGATACATCTATGTGGATTACCGCTGAAATGGGTCTCCATTACTAGGGTTTTCTAGGGTCTATTCGTATACCCCCAAATCGGCTAAGTGTTAAGTTAACTTAACCCATCCATATGCCATATCATGTTGGTTAATTGTTTCTTATTAACTTAACACTTCTCATTCATCATGTTGTAATTGGTTAAGTGTTTTCTATTAACTTAACCATGTTCATTCATCATATTATATTGGTTAAGCGTTTTCCCTTAGCTTAACCCCATTCGTTCATCATGTTATATTGGTTAAGTGTTTCCCATTAACTTAACCCCACTTGTTCATTGGTTAAGTGTAAACTTAACCCTACCACTTTTCATGTTACATTGGTTAAGTGTTGCCCTCTTGTGTTACTTAACCCTACCACTTGTCATGTTACATTGGTTAAGTGTTGCCCTCTTGTGTTACCTAGCCCTACCACTTGTCATGTTACATTGGTTAAGTACTTCCCTCTTGTGTTACTTAACCCTACCACTTGTCATGTACATTGGTGAAGTGTTGCCCTCTTGTGTTATTTAACTCTACCACTTGTCATGTTACATTGTTTAAGCGTTGCCTTCTTGTGTTAACTTCACCCTATCATTCTTAGCATGTCCTTTTATAAGCATTAATTCATTCATTAATGCCTCAACCTCTCACATAAGAACTGTTGTTTGCGGTTGCTGGATGTGTCGGGCGATTCCGGCCAGACTTCTACCGCAAACTCGTTCTAACCTCGGGTTTTGGGCTTAGTGTGCTAACCTCTCACATTAGATCTATATTGTTGTGGTCGCTGCATGTGCTGGGCGATTCCGGGCAGTCTTACACCGCAACTCAATCTAACCTTGGGTTGGGCACGTTCATCTTTAGCTAATTTACATTTTTACCATACATGTCCAAGTCTAGATTTTATATGCTAATTATCCCAAATTCACAAACTAGTCATGTTCCAATTCCCAAGTTATGCCCAACAAATTCAATTACAAGTTATTACTCAAAATAGATTACACTCAATCTTCCCAAATTTGCAATAACAGTCATGCCCCAAGATCGCAATATACATTATGCTTGGTGTCCCAACCAATAGTTATGCCCAACCTAGATTTAATATTCTAATTTACCGTTTATGCCCAATCTAGATTTAATATTCCAATTTACCCCGAGTTTGTAACAATAACAATTATGCCCTAAATCACATGTTACAAATTATGTTCCACTATTACCAAATAGATTATTCCCCAATATCCTTGCATTCCAATCGAACGTATAATAAGATTTAGTCTAGATTCTACGTTAATCTAGATTCGTAAAATAAAGGGGGAAGAAAGAAGGAGCATAAATGAGAGTAGGCATAAAAACAGGCATTGTAATGATAGATCTGTCAAATATAACATTATGGATCTAAGAGGATTACAGATCCGTTAGAATTGAGGTATAACAAAGATAGATCTAAAATAAACTGATAGAAATAACCCTGTAGACATATAAATCGGATATGAATAACATCATGAACCTAAAAGGACTATATATATGACGTTCAACAAAGATAGGCATGATTGAATCGATATAATAACTTCTTAGGCATGTAAAACAATATATTTAATAGAAGGATAGAGATAAATTTAAAAATATTATCTTACAATCAGGCATAGATTTCGATTCATTTTATTACATGTCAAGATTACAATCAGGTATTCAGATCTGAAAATAATGTGGACTTACATTGCTAGGATTAGAAAAGATAATTGAATCTATGTTGTTCCAAAAACTCTAATTTGACGTTGATTAATCTTCAAATTTGGTCGTTGATGAAGAATTTCTAATATAACTTAGGTTTTAGAGGCGGCGGCTAAGAGAATTGAGAGTTCAACAGCATAGATACATCATAAGGAATTGATATGAATTAGGGTTTAGGTTTAGAGATGTATATATAGATGTCTAGGATCAATTTGAGCCTTTAGATGAACTAGGAGATCATCAGAACCACACAGCTCGAAGACAGGTCATCCAGCAAATCAGAAGAAGACACATCATCACAGAACACTCCAGAATGCTGTGTTGGACTGCCTCTGTAGGGGTGCACTTGGTAGGTGCGCCAATGCATTTTTGTACTGGCGCACTTCACAAGTGCGCCAGTGCATTCTGGTTTGTTTCCGGTTTCTCTGCCTAACTTCGTTCGTCCATATCTCCTTCATATGGTACCCGTTTTATGCAAACTCGGACTCTATCTCTAGCAGACTTGCAAGACGAACACAATGGCATAACCCGTTTCACCCAATTCTTTTTTTAATAATTAATTATTTTTTAATTATCTCTTATGTCCCGTTTCTAAATTACTGGGTGTTACATTCCCCCCTACTTAAAGGATTTCGTCCCCGAAATCTCCAAGTTAAGAAGAATGTACATCCTACCATCCAACATCCATCTACTCAACCATTCAATCACAAGCATCCATTGCCCTTAAAAAGGTTTCTAATGTTTCCATGAACATATGCATAGTCTGTGTATATGTCCTTACCGAAATGCAAAATCAGGCGGTCTACTGATTCAGTTGACCTCCTTCATGCAATTCATGATAGTGTCATGCATCCATTATGTATGCAAAAGAACCTATTGATACATATCATTTCTGTATGAGTGCACAACCATACATTCAAATGCAACATCCATATGATAACACATCAAGTTTCAATCCATATATATGTAAATCCACTCATGCATATGCAATATGGAAGTGACGGAGCCGATCTAGTGCCTAATGTGTGTGTACATGCATCCTCGAGCAACCACTAGCAAACACATACATCCACTTGCATCCACCAAACATAACATATCTCAAATACATGTTTACATCCATTGGCTTCTACCAAAGGATCGAGGATAGGACCGAGAGGATATACTTAAAAGACAAAGACTAGCATGCAAATAAACTTTACAGAAAAAAGTGAGATCAAGGACATACCCTCAAAAAGGTTATGATGTGCATATCTAGTCTTCAGCCTTCTAAGTCGCATCTTCTTGAGCTTCACCCCATTGTGCTCTGACTGTCTTAACTTCATGATTTAGTAGCTTCTTAATTTCTGTTTCCAAAATATGAGTTGGAACTCATTACACTGTCGCCTCTCATTCCACCTCTTCTCCTTCTAATATACTCGAGACTACAACTTATGTTGTGTCATGCTAACATTTCCTCAAAGGGTCTTTAAAATTCACTAGAGGGTATTCCACGTAGAAGAACTATCTCCTGAAAATAAACAGATGCTAACCATGCTACCAAGTGTATTTATTAAGGTGATTAGAGGTCTATTCTCTACTTAACTTATCTATTGCGTCAACTATCTGAGTGTCTTTTCTTTGTGAAGTCCCTATTTGACCCAAAAGCATAGGTCTTACTCCTAGCGATGCCAACTACTAACTTAATCGAAGGTTTTAAAATCAAGGGTTGATATGTATTCTGAACTTTTCCTTTTCACATAAAGAGGACTCGAAGTCAACCTTCTTCTTCTTAAGGCATCCGCTATGACCTTACCCTTCCTTCTAACATCAAAATGTCGCCTAGTCCCGTGCCGCATGCACCCGTGTATACCGTAAACCTTTTACTACCGTAAGGTGAAAGTTAAAACTGGGGCCGTTGTAAGAGCCCTCTTCGATAGTTGAAAAGCGACATCACAATCAATATCCCGAGAAAAGGTTAGATTCTTCTTCGTTTATCCAGTAAGTAGGACTAATACCTTCGCAAAGTCCTTAATGAACTTCCTATATTAGCCTGCTAGTCCAAGAAAGCTTCTTACTTCTGTTGCATTCCTTGGGACCTTCCAGTCTTGCATCGCAACTACTTTTGCGGGATTTACTGCTATCCCTTCTTTGGACAATACATGTCCTATAAACCTTACTTCTTCTCTCCAAAAATGACATTTTGGAGAACTTCGCCTTAAGTTGATGTGCTCGAAGTGTATCCATGACTTCTCTTAAATGCAAAGCATGTTCTTCCTCGTTCTTTGAGAAAATCAAGATATCGTCCATGAAGACTACTACAAAGTTATTAAGGAACTCCCTAAACACCCTACTCATCAAGTCAACAAAATAAGCGGGCGCATTCGTCCAATCGAAAGGCATGACTAGCCACTTAAAGAAACCGTCAAGGGTCCTAAGCAGTTTCGTCTATACTGTCCTCAGCTGATGAAACCCTGTAGCCAAATCTAGTTTGGAGAAAACAGACGCACCTACAAGCTAGTCAAACAAATCATCTATTCTTGGAAGTGGGTGCCTATTTTTCTTATTCATCTTGTTAATTCTCTATAATCCACGCATAAGCGAAGTGAACCATCCACTTTGGTTGTGAACACTATGGGAGCACCCCATTCAGAAATACTCTGCCTTATGAACCCCTTTTTAAGTAACTTTTTATTTTGCTCGCTAAGCTCCTTCCTCTCCCTAGGAGCCATGTGTCGTACGGGTAATGCAACTGGTTTGGCATTATCCACCAAGTATATGCAGAAATCTATTTCGCGTTTTAAGGGTAAACCCTTCACTTCATCAAAGACTACTTGAACGAATTGCAAATTATCAACAGATGCATCAAGAGATTCTAGGTAACTAAGCATGACAGAACCCTTAGGGTTGCATGAGATTTCAAGGGTATTACAGAGGCAAGTCAAAAGTCTAACTACGCTCCTTTCACAATTGAGAATGGCACCATTACTAGATAACCAATCCATCAACCCATAGCCTATGAAACCAAAAACGTAGGTATTATATCTTAACTCAAAGCTTAGTATAGACATTCCCAAATCCAAACAAATCACAGATAAATGAGTCGAACCATCAATCAGATCTGTGACAATAATAGGATCTTCTACTATACAAGTACTAAGGTGTAGAGACTCAACTACGGAAGCAGATAGAAAAGAATGTGAAGCACCATAATCGAACAAAGTTCTAACAGGATGATTGAAAAGAAAAACTAAACTTTCAACAGAAACGTTCCTACCTCTCTTAGGTACACTAGTAGTAAGAGCATGCAGTTGCCCTCTAGAAGATCATGCCCTTTTCCCTTATCCTTGTCCTTTGGGCAATCCTTGATAAGATGACATGCTCCACCATACTGAAAACAAAAACCTGCCTTCTTCTTCCTACAATTAAATGACTCACTATACCATAGAAAAGACACTCCCTCTTGTCGCGGGATCTATTATTTCTTCCACTCTTCTTATATTCCAATCCCTTTTTTGTGATTCTTTCACTTTGGCCTCTGTCTTTTCACCTTTCTCCTTCTATGTGGATTAAGCCATATCAACAAGCTTCTTATCCTTGGGCTTGTGTTCCTTAGCCTAAACTCCCTTATTCTTATTCTTACTATCCTTGTGTAGCTTGTTGACAAGTTCCTCGAAACTACCTCCGTCGCACGGTAACCTACAAGGCTTAAAAGAAAATTAGCTGCAGATGAAACTACTGCAGCTATAGATGGAGGTTGGGCACTACTTTGCCCTCGACATGTGCCATATGCCTACGAAACTATGGTGAAAAGAAAGGAAGAAGAGATTCAAATAGAGAATTGAAAGATAGTGTATATGGCTTTGGGGAATATGCCTTTTAAAAACAGTACTTTTCTCTAGAAAAACGCTTCTTTAAAACAAGTTTTAGAAAACATCCCTTTTAAAATATGCTTTTGAAAAAACTTTTATCTGTTCTAGTAACCTTTAGCTCTGAACCACATGTAACACCCCACCTCTGTTAAGGTCACTCACAAAGGGAATGCATTAACTTCAGTGGAGCGTCATTAGTGTATAGAACAGATAAATTACAAAACAGAAAAAAAAATTAAACAGCGGAAAATATATAAAACTTTACTTTATTGACAAAATAGAAGCTTGGTAAAACAGCTTGTACAAAGATTGTTTTCCATCACCAAAACACCCTTACCCATTACAACAAAGCATCTATCTTGTTTAACAAAATAAAGAAGCATAAAATGACAATGATATTCCCCAACAAAGCATGAGCCAGCCATAGCAGTGGAAAAGAGAGTCCAAAGCAATACATCAACTATCTTCGAGCTTGGAAAGAAAACTGAGCTAAGTGGTAATATTCCGTCCCTGTGAACCCGGGGGGAAACAGAAGAAAAGAGAGCGAACCAAAACAGGGTCAGACATAAAGCCTGGTAAGTTCAGTGACTTTCAACATGTAAATAGGTAAAAGCAAAATGACATGAATAAACTGGATACCAGACCATAACCATGATAATAAGCATAGCAAGACAACAAATGATGATCGTTAGATATGACAAGGTAAGATACACTGAATGCGCTTCGGTTCTTTCTCTGATTTCCTATTTTCTCTGCACCACCCAATTAGCATCCTAACTAGTGTCTTTTATAGAACGATTCATATTCCCTACTAGTGTCCCAACTAGTATCCTGTGAAAAAGGATCCATATCCCCTAATAGTGTCCCAACTAGTATCGTGTGTTATAAAATAAGGTGATCCCAACCCCGTCATTGTGGTAGCCTTCAGGTGTACATCTAGTATGAGGATCTTACCTCAACCAGCCTAATTGCCATGAAGATGTTAGATGTACCCTTACTACCCTATCAATCGGCTCCCTACTTGTATTGATTTTCCTTGTGTCTGTGTCAATCGGCCCTCTCTTGCGTGTAGATACCCTGTGCTGGTCCCACTATAAGGTGTATCAATCCCTATGATAGCAACCCGACACAAATTCTAGATGCACAGTGTATACTACTGATGCTCAGTGCTTGCTTTATCCACTCCGGAGTACGTGCACGCCCATACTCCACCGGAACCTACACTACTGCACCACCTGCCGCTATATTGACTGCTTGTAATCAGCCCAGTAATCGTGCCCCACCCTGCCTAGTTTCAAGGTACCGTAATACATCTATGCGGGTTACTGCTGAAATGAGTCCCCGTTACTAGGGTTTTCTAGGGTCTATTCGTATACCCCCCAAATTGGCAAAGTGTTAAGTTAAGTTAACCCATCCACACGCCATGTCGTGTTGGTTAAGTGTTTCTTATTAACTTAACTCTTCTCATTCATCATGTTGTAATTAGTTAAGTGTTTTCTATTAACATAATCCTGTTCATTCATCATATTATATTGGTTAAGTGTTTCCCCTTAGCTTAACTCCATTCGTTAATCATGTTATATTGGTTAAGTGTTTCCCATTAACTTAACCCCACTTGTTCATTGGTTAAGTGTTAACTTAACCCTACCACTTGTCATGTTACATTGGTTAAGTGTTGCTCTCTTGTGTTACTTAACTCTACCACTTGTCATGTTACATTGGTTAAGTGTTGTCCTCTTGTGTTACTTAACCATAACACTTGTCATGTTACATTGGTTAAGTGCTCCCTCTTGTGTTACTTAACCCTACCACCTGTCATGTTACATTGGTAAAGTGTTGCCCTGTTGTGTTACTTAACCTTACCACTTGTCATATTACATTGGTTAAGTGTTGCCTTCTTGTGTTAACTTAACCCTACCATTCTTAGCATGTCTGTTTATTAGCATTAATTCATTCATTAATGCCTCAACCTCTCACATTAGAACTGTTATTTGCGGTTGCTGGATGTGTTGGGCGATTCCGGGCTGACTTCTACCGCAAACTCGTTCTAACCTCGGGTTTTGGGCTTAATGTGCTAACCCCTCACATTAGATCTATATTGTTGCGGTCGCTGCATGTGCCGGGCGTTTCCGGGCAGTCTTACACCGCAACTTAATCTAACCTCGGGTTGGGCACGTTCATCTTTAACTAGTTTACATTTTTGTCATACATGTCCAAGTCTAGATTTTATATGCTAATAATCCCAAATTCACAAACTAGTCATGTTCCAATTCCGAAGTTATGCCCAATATATTCAATTACAAGTTATTACTCAAAATAGATTACACCCAATCTTCCCAAATTTGCAATAATAGTCATGCCCCAAGATCTCAATATACATTATGCTTGGTATCCCAACCAATAGTTATGCCCAACCTAGATTTAATATTCCAATTTACCGTTTCCGCCCAATCTAGATTTAATATTCCAATTTACCCCAAGTTTGCAACAATAACAATTATGCCCCAAATCACAAGTTACAAATTATGTTCCACTATTACCAAATAGATTATTCCCCAATATCCCTGCATTCCAATCGCACGTATAATAAGATTTAGTCAAGATTCTAGGTTGATCTAGATTCATTAAATAAAGGGGAAGAAAGAAGGAGCATAAATGAGAGTAGGCATAAAAACAGGCATTATAATGATAGATCTGTCAAATATAACATTATGGATCTAAGAGGATTACAGATCCGTTAGAATTGAGGTATAACAAAGATAGATCTGATATAAACTAATAGAAATAACCCTGTAGACATATAAATCGGATATGAATAACATCATGAACCTAAAAGGATTATATATCCGACGTTCAACAAAGATAGGCATGATTGAATCGATATAATAACTTCTTAGGCATGTAAAATAATAGATTCAATGGAAGGATAGAGATAAATCTAAAAAGATTATCTTATAATTAGGCATAGACTTCGATTCATTTTATTACATGTCAAGATTACAATCAGGCATTCAGATCTGGAAATAACATGGACTTACATTGCTAGGATTAGAAAAGATAATTATATCGTTGTTGTTGCAGAAACTCTAATTTGACGTTGATTATTCTTCAAAGTTGGTCATTGATGAAGAATTTTTAATATGATTTAGGTTTTAGAGGCGGCGGCTAAGAGAATTAAGAGTTCAGCAGCATAGATGCGTCATAAGGAATTGATATGAATTAGGGTTTAGGTTTAGAGATGTATATATAGATGTCTAGGATCAATTTGAGCCTTTAGATGAACTAGGAGATCATCAGAACCACACAGCTCGAAGACAGGTCATCCAGCAAATCAGAAGAAGACACGTCATCACAGAACACTCTAAAATGCTGTGCTGGACTGCTCTCTGTATGGGTGCACTTAGCAGGTGCGCTAATGCATTTTTGTACTGGCGCACTTCACAAGTGCGCCATTGCATTCTGGTCTGTTTCCAGTTTTTCTGCCTAACTTTGTTCGTCCATATCTCCTTCATACAGTATCCGTTTTATGCAATCTCAGACTCTATCTCAAGCAGAATTCCGAGATGAACACAATGGCGTAACCCGATTCACCCAATTCTTCATTTAATAATTAATTATTCTTTAATTATCTCTTATGTCCAGTTTCAAAATTACGGGGTGTTACAAGCATGGAAATGAGTAGTGAGTAAAGTGGGAAGTGTTGGTGGTTGGATGTTCGATCTGTTTTGTGGTGAGGAAATTCCGATGATGGTTTTGTAGAGTTGATTGAGAGGGTTTTAAGAAAGTAAGAAAAGTTTTGATGTCGACTAGCCAGAGCATTAAGAGGCATGCATCATTTATTAGTTGAAGCGTGAAATTTGTTGGGTTGAAAATGTGATGGTAATGACATCTAGAAGCTTGTTGGTATCATTGAGCGAGTAAAAGGAGAGCAAAGAATATATACAATAAAGAAAGACATAGGGAATAGATAAATTCAATAGATCCGAGCTTATCGGTTTCATTTCAAAAGTTGCCTAGAATCTTGTACAATAGATACGTGATGGCTACATCCTTACATTCTTCTTGAAACAATGCATGCTTCTCTCAACCACATAATTTTAACTATGTTTGTCCATGATATAGATTTTGGATCGAATCTGACCCAAATCTGACCTGCTAAAGCGGTTATGAGTTTCGTTCTAACTAGATAGATCTGACCTATGCTTGACCCAGGTCTGGCCCGATTACTATTAGGGTCATGTACTGTTTGATTGCAACTTATCCCAATTTGGACACTACCCGATTATTTATTTTGTGTAGTACAAAACATAAGCGTGCATATAATTTATTTATTATTCTTTATGTTTGCATATATTTCTTTTATAATTTTATTATGGATTTGGCTCCATCACTGCAAAATTTGCACGTTAATATTATTTATGTATAAATTTTATAAATAAGGAGTTTAGAATATGGTTTTCAGCATATATAATGAGTTAGGTACACTAGTAATCCCTAGTTCTTGAAAAGACCGACATGCTAGGATCAAGCATTAGGTTCGTGTTAGTTTTATTTTGATTATGGTGGTCGAGCTCAGTTCTGGATATGTTAATCGGCCTTTTGGTCTGACTCCCAAAAGCTTACCAAGCCCACTCGACTCGTCCCATCGCGTGGTACAAAATCCTGAGTTATCGCCAAAACACTCAGGATCCAGGTCCAAAAGGAGTCATGCGAGCATAGGTCTCACAACCCCTCAAAAACACCAATTCGCATCCCTGGCCTTCGTATGCCACCAGCATGGAATCTAGCATCACAATGTACGTTGAGCCTTGATTTTGTATCCCATTGAATACTTATCTCGTTTCCCTCTCAGAATACGAGATTTTGTATCCCATGGATATGAAACTGCATCCCACTAGATGCGAGATTCCGTATCCCAGGGATACGAAACCCACTTCCCATAAAATGTGAAACTTCATATCCCTCTCGCGATACGAGATTTCATATCCCGTGGATATGAAACCGCATCCTACCGAATGCGAGATTTCATATCCTATGGATACAAAACCCACATTACATCGAATGCAACATTTTGTATCCTTTGAGATACGAATTTCGCATCCCTTGGATGCGAAATTGTCCTATATTACTATTGTATGATGCGAAATCTCCACAACAACTGCTCCGAGATGCAAAATTTGGCCTGCTGCACCTATTTTTCACTTACTTCCACCTAATCCACTACCTATAGATACCCCATACCTCATACTTCAAGGGGGTTGGCGTTTTCTTGATTTGACACCTTGAAAGAAGCCTTGGACACCATTAATGGCTTCTCAACTCTTTCATAAGGTCTCCTACATACAAATAGTGACTCCCGAATACTTAACCAAATATTATAAACCATTGTAATGATGATGTCCATCAACGTAATCCTTCAATTGTCAATAAAATCGGAAAAGGCTTAAAATTGGACGTAGGTTCAATGCGAACCGAACCACTATAAATTCTTGGGTTCTTTCTTTCTGCACTTATTTTCCATACACGAAACTTTATTCTTGTATTCCCGAGAATCGTTGGGTGTAACGCTAATTTTCCACGATAATACTTTGGTTCTTTCATTGAGAGTTACTCGAAGCCTCGAGACTCGCTTCTTTCCGACCGACCTCCGTCACGACTTGGAAGTGCTACTTAGGTTTCTTGACCTACCTTTTGAGTTTGTTAACGATGGGTAGAAAAGGAAAGAACCCAACGATCAGAACATCCACTGCGGCTGACACTGAAATTTATCCTCGGTCCAAACCTTCCGAAAACCAAATCGACATGGAAATCACTCCCTCATATAATCCTGACGCTCCAGCAACCCAAGGCCAACTCTTCGATCTCAATAACAAGTTGGAAGAAAGGAATAGAGAACTTAATGACCAGTTGAGAACAAATATCGAGATAATGCAGCGGCTTCAAGAAAGTCAATGCGATGTCGCTCGTCTTGAACTCAATTGGAACACTTCTCCGTTACCTAATGTCTCAAAAAGCTCTTCTTCTGATACCCAATATGGGAACTAAAGCCAAAGAAGGATGACTAATGCCAATGTCAATAACAACGGCAATGTCAATGGCAACATCAATGGCAATGATAATAGAACTACCATGATGTTCAGTAAGGGAACACGCCAACGCGGCCATTCCATGTTGGGTATTAACGATAAAGTAGGACCTAGTGCCCAACCTCTTCCTCGACAGAACTTACCTGATGTCGCTTAGAACATGGCGCCTACACGTCTAGCAGCCCAACAGTCCCAAGTTCAATCTAATTAACCTCAACAGAATCAAGCTGTTGAGGCTGACAACATGGACGAAGACGGTGCTGATGAACATCCAATAAGGTAACAACGGCCCCAAGTTCTTGAGCTGAACCAAGACCGCTGGAATCCAACAGAGGTTCAGCCTGCGATTCTCACCAACATGGTCCGAAGGATCATGAGAGAAATGCAGGTGCACGCCACCAACGTTTGGGAAACCAATACAAGACGTAACTTCTTTACTCAGGTCATTTACGATGCCGAATGGCCTCAACGCTTCAATATTCCCCAGCTAACGGCTTGCTCAGGGAAGATTGATCAGTGCAACTTCTTACCCTATTATGAATGGCATATAGACTCAAGTCGAGCAACAGATGTCGTCAAATGCAAGTGCTTTCCCATTTTCTTAGAAGATGTTGCTCTTCTCTTATTTTCCCAGCTTCCAATGTGATCCATCTCTAACTTTGACCAGCTCGCTTTCAAACTAGTGAAGTAATTCAGAATGCATGTCGCAAAGACGAAGGAAACCCTGACTCTTTCTAACCTTTACCAAGGCATGGGGAATTCTCAGGAATTATGCTTCAACAACGCTATAGCATAGGTCGATGATCCACAGCCACGCACTATCTTGGTTCAACTTGGGCTGCCTAACTCCAAATTTGGAATTTGGACCGATAAGAAGCAGCCGAAGACTTTGGAGGCTTTCTATGAAAAGGCGAATCAGTTTATATGCCAAGAAGAAGCGCGCAGAAATGGGACAGCTCAGACAGGCCATCCTCAGAACTCACACTCAAGCACTGTTCAGGACAGCGTCAAGGGAGAGCATATCGAGGAATTTTCCGACAAGGGTAGAGCGGTGGCACCATCAAGACCAAGCCTAACAACAAAAAACTAGGCGACCATCGTAACCGGTAACTGAAGATAAAAAATGCGACCGCTATCCAACATACAAGGTCTACACTCCAATCAACCGTGAGTCGGAAGAAATTTATCTGAGAGCTGTAATACTATCTAGTACAAGAAGCCAAACACTAAGAATTCAACCGACTGGAGAAGAACTCTGGAAAATACTACTGATTCCACGACATGTTCAAACGTAATACAAATTATATTCGCCTCAAGGATGCGATTGATATACTCATCCGAGTGAAGCGCCTAAAGTAGTATGTTCAAGATCCTGCTCTTCAAGAAGCAGCCGCAGGTTCGTCAATGCCTGCACTTCCTCCAGCTCATGCGGCCCCGAGGTCATCCAATCCGAGACCTCCTCGCGAGTTCATCATGATTAACACCATTTACAGCTGAACTCATCCCGCAAACGAAAGTTTCCAACGTATGGAGGAATACACCAACTTTATTAAGCATGTTGACTTGGAAGCATGCTCCGCCCAGTACGAATCTGCCCTCGACAAATCTTCAGAAGACTATGCAGGATGACATAGTTTTCTGTGAGAGGGTTTTCTTCGAAATCAACATTCTAACCATTCATTCTTTCTTCACTTTTGCTACCATAGGCCCAACCTATGTCCGAAGAGTTCTCATTGTCTCATGGAGCTCTGTTAATATCGTCTACAAGTCAACATATGACCAAATGAGACTAGAGGACAAAGACTTGAAGGTTTGTCATGCCATAGTCCATAGTTTTAGTGGCTCCTCCAACCATCCAGTGGGTATGGTAGACCTGTCGGTCAAGCTTGAGGAATGGGATCATAGCAGAGTTCGGATCCTCATATTTGTAGTCGTCTATGTCACTTCTCCATACAACATCTTCCTAGGATGTCCTTTCCTTGCAGAATACCGAGTCTGCATGGCATTGTGGTCCCTTCTTATCACGTTTCCAACTGATAATGGGATCAGAACCGTTAAAGGCGACCAAGCCACAGCGAGAGCCTGCTACGTCTTCAAATGGAAGGACGCCATCAACAAATAGAAGGGAAAAGTGCAAAATGAATCAATTGCACCAAAACTGCCAGTGCA
Organism: Allium sativum; assembly: GCA_030737875.1. Lineage (NCBI taxonomy): Eukaryota > Viridiplantae > Streptophyta > Magnoliopsida > Asparagales > Amaryllidaceae > Allium > Allium sativum. Next base: position 33,869,383 of record CM060909.1, read on the forward strand.
TAGCAGCCATTGGAGTCTGGGTCCTGGCTTAGATGCCAATGTCGTCTTTCTGACCACCTCGATCCATGGGAAGATGAAGAGCCTAATTTTGAAAGGGCTACCCCGATAAGGACAACTGTTAACATTCCGATCAATCCCACTGACCTGACTAGGGTCTTGAATATTGTATCATAACTCCGTCTAGCAATAAAGGAAGAGATCTTGGACTTCTTAAGGGCTAACCTCGATGTATTCGCTTGATCTATTCATATATGTGTGGCAGCAACCTAGGAATCGCTTGCCGCATGCTCAGAATCAACCCAAAGCATCTTCTAGTCAAATAAAAGCGCTGAACTTTAAGAACAGAAAGATCAGTGGCACTCAAAGAGGTGGTGGATAGGCTTCTTGACAACAACTTTATACGCAGGACCCTCTACCCCGAATGGGTCTCCAACTCGGTCTTGGTCAAGAAATCAAATGGGAAGTGGCAAATTGTGTTGACTGCTCAGACTTGAACAAAGCTTGTCGAAAAGACAGCTTCCTACTTCCAAAGATTGACCAACTCGTTGATTCAACTGCAAGCTACCAGTTCTCTCCTTAATGGACGCGTAATCAGGCTATAATCAAATTCCAATGTACTTTGCAAACTAGGAGCACACTACATTAATTACCGACCGTGGGCTCTATTGCTATGTTGTCATGCCCTTCGGTCTCAAGAATACTGGAGCCATTTATCAACAACTGGTCAACCGCGTGTTCAAGAACCATATCAGAGATCCATGGAGGTCTACGTGAGCAATATGCTTGTGAAAATGAGGATGTCGAACGACCACATCAACAACCTCACAAAAATGTTCGACGCCCTCTGTAAACATGGCATGAAACTCAATCCCTTGATATGTCTTGCGATGTTGCATCAGGAAAATTCCTGGGTTTCAGTGTCAATTCACGGGGAATAGAGACAAGGTTTCAATGTCAATTCACGGGGAATCGAGACAAATCCAGAATAATTTCAAGCTATCTGAGATATTCAAGCCCCTCGGAGCATCGAAGATGTTCAACGCTTAAACAGAAAAGTGGCCGCCCTAAGTTGATTCATATCAAAAGCTACGGATAAGTGCTTTCCCTTTTTAGACTTGCTCAGGAAAGGGAAGCGCAATTTCTCATGGACGCCGGAGTGCATTATTGCATACTAGGATATCTTGAATCACTAAGAGTTACCACTCATCCTATCCAAACCCGTGGATCATGAAGATTTATTTATCTACTTGGATGTTTATATGCAGCAATTAACTCGGCGCTAGTTCGCATAGAAAATCGTGTCCAACGGCCCATTTACTACATCAGCAAGAGATTGACAAATGCATAAAAGAATTATCCAAAGCTTGAGAAGCTTGCTTACTGCTTGTTGATCTTTTCCCGAAAGTTAGTCTATACTTCCAGTCTCATCCAATCAAAGTCTACACTAACCAGCCACTACAACAGGTCCTACAACAACCTGAGGTGTATGGGCGAATTTAGAAATGGAATATAGAGCTGAGTCAATTAGAGATTAAATTCTTCCCCTATTGAGCAATCGTTAGACAAAACCTAACAAACTTCATGCGAAATTCACTATTCTCGAAGGGCCTCCTCCAGCAGGCACCGAGCCTCCCAACATTCAGTGGAAACTATTTGCGGATTGTTTATCTAACTATCAGTGTTCTGGCACCGGAGTCATACTCGTTACCCCTGAGGAACGCTCAGTTTTGCTACGCTCGAAAGCTCAAATTTCCCTGCCACCAACAATGATGCAGAATATGAATCCTTGATTGCCGGACTCAAAATTGCAATCGAACTTAACATTAAGGCTATCCAGATTTACTCTGATTCACGGCTCATCGTATGCTACAAGGCGAATATCAAGCCAAAGGGGCATATCTTGCTTCTTATCTTGCTTGTGTTCGTGAACTGCTTACCAACTTCGACCGCTACATCATCACACACTTCTCTCAAGCACAGAATGAGAAACCCGATTCATTGGCCAAGCTAGAAAGTTCTGGGGATGCACAACTCTTGGGACTCGTCCCAGTCAAAGTACTCGACTCCATGAGTATCGATCAGATGCAGATTGATTCAATTTCAACGACGGAGACCGAGCCCGAACCCGAGTCTTGGATAACACCGATCAAGAATTACTCGCTTCACGAGATCCTCCCCAGTAACTCAAAGGAGAAATGAGCACTCATCCGCAAGTCATCACGTTACATCATTTAAGATGGAGTGCTCTACATAAGAGGATTCTTTACATAAGAGGATTCTCTGTTCCATTACTCCGGTGTGTAGCCCACAACAACACCAATCATGTACTGCTAGATGTGCACAAAGATGAGTGCGGTGACTACAATAGGGGGAAAACTCTGGCAAAAAAATATTCTTGGATATGGTTATTTTTGGCCAACACTCGAGCGAGATGCAACAGACTACGCCCATAAGTGCGAAAAATGCCAGAAGTTTTCCAAAATTCCAAGAGCCCTGCCTATTGAACTTACGTAGATGGTCAGTCCTTGGTCGTTTATTATGTGGGGAATTGATATCATCGGAACTCTTCCGATGACCAAAGGTGGTGCACGATATGTTATCGTCGTAGTTGATTACTTTACAAAGTTGGCTGAAGTAGAGCCCCTGACTACAATTACTACTAAGAAAGTGATCACCTTCATCGTCCATAACATCTTTGTCGCTTTGGAGTTCTCAAGACTATCGTCTCTAGTAATGGGACCCAACTCGAGAGTGTTGAGTTCAAGACCTTCCGCCGGTGACATGACATTAAGAAGAAATGCTCGGCAGCAGCTCATCCTCAAGCCAACAGGCAAGTCGAGGCTATCAACAAAGTGATTAAGTCCATTATCAAGAAGTATCAGAAAAAGGTCGGAGGCTTAAGGGTAAATGAACTCCCTCTAGCCCTTTGTGCTTATCGGACTACTCATAAGCCAACAGCCCATTACACTCCATTTTCTCGATCATATGGATTTGAAGTCGTCATTCCCATTGAGATCAAGCTCCAATCTCATTGAGTCACATACTATGATCTGAAGACAACCAAGACCTTCTCTTGGAGTCACTTGATTTACTCGAACAGAAAAGAGACGAAGCTTAACTCAGAGCCGCCTCTCAATGACAATGAGTTGCCCGATATTTCAACTCCAAAGTCCGCCCGAAACACTTTGACATCGGCGACCTCATTTTGAAGCAAATCTTTCACACACCGACCGGTTTCTGTCCTCGTTGGGAAGATCTGTACGCCATATAAGAGAGATTTTGAGATGTAACCTTCAAGCTAATGACCATTGACGGCGCCGAACTACCAGGAGCATGGAACAACAAGCACCTCCGTCGCTACTTCACTTAGTCTATTGTACAGATTTACTGTTTTTTTTTCAATGTTCAAGGCATTGTAAAGAAAATGCCATTACTACCAAAGTTATCAGTATAGAAATTTCAGATGTCCATGTGCTTGGTGTGTTTACTTTTGCATAGTATGTTTGAGCTATTATAACAACCAACTTGCATATACAAGCGCACAACACAGGATTGGCATCTCGAAGCTTGGCATTGATCTGCCCACTCGAGTCTCCGTAAGGCTCAGACCTTGTGATGTGGACCGTCCTTTAATGGCCAGCTCGACTCTCGAACTAACGACCATACTGAGTATAAATAACTCGCGAGACTCATTAATTTGAGTGTCCAACCCCATTTCTAGGTCTTTGGACTTGAGGGAAACCCACCATCTGGGTGAGTGTGCGACATCGACGACTCGCTCGGCTTCATTTGACCCACATGATCAGGTTAGGGTACAAAACTAGCGAACCAACGGCGTCCTCGAACTCTAACCTGAACGAAATGACAGAATATTTTAAAGGAAAAAACAATGACATTCGCCTTGCCTCCTCACGATTCGGAATCAACGACCGTAAGAAGATCCTTAGAGGGGAGTCACCAAACTCAGACTCCGCATGACTCAAGGCTCCCAACTGAAGGAAATACCCAAGAGCAGAGTCAGCACATGCAAGCTTCGCATGACTTGAGCACATCAAAAGTGAATCCATAGACACCATTCGGCCAAGTATAACGATGAGTACGTTTATGCAAGTACAAAGACTGGAAAGCATAGACAAAAGTTCAAACACTTAAGATAACATGTGATATAAGCAAAGTCAACTAAATTTTCATTCACAAAAGTAAACTACAACTATATTTCTTTCTAACGACATAATGTATATGAAAACGACATTATGCCTACAAAAGAGAGAGTTGAACTTGCATATCCTGCCATCCTAGATAACCAAAAAGCTTTCTATAACCATCACTTAGACGAGGCGTCCCTCTTCTTCTTATTAAACTCGACACTGGACGGCTCATCTCCAACCCTCGTCTTCCTCTTTCTAGAGCCACTCCCATCGCATCCCTTCCTCCCCTTGGTCAGGGTAGTTGATCTACAAGGCACCACCTTCAATTTCTTCTCGTCTTCATCACCACTCGAGATCTCAGTGGTCTGCTCGTTAACGGGCGCAGTCACTTTCAAAGGTTGGGGGTGTGACTTCGTTGGCAAGTGCTAGTATTACCGAGGTGCCCTTCTCCTTCCTAGCCTCCTTAACCTTCTTCGCATCCCTATCGACCTTTCTTTCGGTCTTCATGCCAACTTTCTATTGGGCCGTGTAACCTTGAGCTTCTTAGCCTCTTCCTCATGCAACTTCTTGAACGCCACTTCACCCCTCTTCTTGGAGGCCTCATCATCAGCTCTCAATCTCATCATAAGCTTTCTTCTTGGCCGCCTCGTGCAACTTAGCCCAAGCTTCATCTCATCTTTCTTCCTAGCCTCCTCTTGAGCCATCTTTAGGGTTGACTCATCTACCTTCCTTTCCTACTCCTGCTCCTCAAATTTGGCGGGCATCTGGGCCTTTTGCTTTTCGAATATTTCAAGCATGGTATGTCCGCCCGCTTCCAAAGGTTTAGTCACTTGCACATCCTCTCCATCCTTCCCTTTATCTTTTGAGAGAAGGTCCTCCACTATAAAGTTCCCAAGATCCAAGTCCGAGAATGTGTCTAAGTGACTGCCTCCTTCTCCGAGCTGCTCCTCTTGAATAAGGTTGTAAATTTTGTTCGAATGTCCGATGTCCGTTCGTGTCTATGACCGATATACTTCCATTTGAGATCGTCCTATTCTCATTTAGGACATGAGTTAGGACAACAAATTTGTATGAGAAAAAATCATCTCTATTCCGTTTTCTTTCGAATTCGTCCGAATTCCTAGTAATTCTATATATAGTCGAGAGAAAATCTATTAAAAAGAATAGAATGTGATGTAAATATTCATGTTCGACCAGGTCCGTTCGTGTTCGTGTCCGAAAAACATATATCCATGTCTGACTGGTTTTATTTTGTACAAAAATTAGGAATAAAAAATTTCTGAGAAAAAAATCCGGTTTGATCCGTGTTCGGCCCGATTTTTTTAAACATAAACTGAACACACCTCTCTCTGGTCCAACCGATTTACAACCCTACCCTAAAACTCCCATTCCAAACCCACGCATTGCAAGAAGTGTCGGCACAAAGCCCATTGTCACCTTTGCTCTAGAGGAACCTACACAATGAAAAAGGAAGACGAATTAATCTACTTCGACTTCGTGTTACCATCCTTCTATGCATTCGTGAGAATGAGACTTTATATTCCAACAATCGCGACACAGTTTCAGCAGGCATAATTTTTCCAACTGTTGGCTGAAGAGAGTTCCATGTCCCAACTCTGAATAATCGGGATCATACTTGGTTGTGATGGGGGTTGGGACCAACAAACCACTTGTAGATGTGGATGAAACAATCTGCTGCTGCTGAGAGCTTCCTCCTACAAACTTGTGAGTAACTATCACGCTCTCAGTATCCAACGAGTTTCCTTTCGCAGTAATAAGTTGCGCCATCCTCTCCTTCTCAGCATCCTCCCCCAACAATGCCCTTCCTTCAGTCAGCACCTTGTGCTCTTCCTCGATCAATCATTCAAACATCAAATCAAGTTCATCGACTGAGTCCACCTGTCGTATGCTAGCTACTAATTGCACCAGCCTCTCCCAAATCTGAGCCATGGTTCGAGGATAATCGTTGACCCATGAGATTTTGAGGAATCAAAGGCTTTGACGCACATTCCCCAAATATATGGCTCTATAGACTCATCCACTCTAAGCCTCAGTGTCGGCAACTTCATCCTTGGTCCTTTCCACCTCAACCTGGTGCTCGACTTTTATGCTATCCACCTAGCTCAACACCTCCTTGTCCGAGCCTCGGCGCTCTCCTTCTCCTTCTTAACTTGAGCGAGCTCAGCATTCCTCAAGTCAAGAAGCTTTCCAAGCTCAGTATTCTTATTAATGAGTCGCTGCACCCACACATTCTCTTCTTTCAGCATCATGTTCTCCTTAACCAGGGTTTCATTATATTTACGGTGTTGGTGCACCTCCTCATTCTCATTCATCGGTCGGGTGTTCAGCTCCGCCATAGCCTCATTATCTTTTTTGAGCGTTGCATTCTCGGATGAAACCGAGGCTACACTATCTTTGAATGACTCTCGAGCCCTATTCACCTCATCCTTGACCTACTTGAGCTCTGCTTGCACCTCACCTATTTCAACAACGAGAGAGTTAGCACATAAGCGTGTCACCCAAATACAAGGAAATAAATAAGATGGAGCATTCTCTTACTCAATACAGCCTCTCGATTCTTGAGGCTCTCTCTTTCAACCTTAACATCCAATTTCGGATTCTGGAGTGCCACATTCTTCTTGAGAATCAACTCCGAGAAATGCCTTACATACCTATACATTTCCTTCAGGAAGTAGACATCATACACTTTGTCATACAATTCCTTGTCCATGTCCATTGGGATCTGATGAATGTTCGGTAACCACACCAGCTCATCAAAATAGAAGTCAAGGAATGACTTCTTAAGTACCTCCTTCTTCTCTTTGGGACCGAGCTGTATGAACATCGACATATCAACCAAGGGTGGGCCCTTCTTTTACATTACCTTCTTCTCGTGTCCCCGCTCCCTAGGCGCCAGCTTTTTACTTACAGATGTGGTCATGGGCGCCATGGGTATAGCATAAGGAGGAATTGTTGAGATCTGTCGTGTGCTCACAATTTCTAGCCTCTAGTCTATTCCCGATGATCGGATGTAAGGTGGCGGAGATTCCGAGTGTCGGGGTTGATCTCTAAAGCGTCGGTCACTACTGTGGTCACAAGAACGAGGGGTATGTGTAAACAAATATGTGCCTCTTCTGAAACTACTCACATCCCTGCTCTTTGGAGGCTGGTAACCTTTAGACCCTCGATCTCGTCTCTATCGCTACCTCGAATCATTTCACCTGCATGGAGAAGATTCAAAGTTGGAGTCAAACATTCCACATACAAAAAATGTTGTGTTTAGAGTGTGTGTCCTATATTCTCTCCACAGACCAGATTTTATCCTGCTTGAAGGGATAACCTCCCCAACGTTCAATGTAAGACTTTCGGTACTTGTTCCACTGAGCCAAGACATTGTAAAATCAATTGGGACTTTGTCCAAATCTTTGAACTATCCCTCCATTTCCAGCGACGCAGTGGTCCCAAAGGTAGAGACTGGAGAAACCAGCTAAGGCGATGCTCCTAAACTCATCTCAACTATTGGAGATAGGACAGGGGTAATCGGTAGAAAATCTTCTCCGGTAATTATCTCCTCATCACCAACATCGCGCTCACTAGGCTTTCCCTAAGTTTTTACGACCTTGCGTCGTTTGGACGCGACAGGGGGAACTTTTGCTTGCGGTCTCAAAGGACTTTTTCCTCCCTCAGCCTCTGCCTCTTCTCCCTCTCCAGCATCCATCAGACGACCTATTGAACGATTTGCAGGAAGTATGCCCGTTTGATGAAGGAGTTGGTTAGCCATAACATTTTTAGTGGTGCGATACTCGATTGGTATAACCTTCATCTCTTCAAGACGCTCCTGATACACTTTTCCTTTGGGGGGGTACCTGTCACCCAAATCTCAAGTTAGTCTCGATCCTACGACTCGATTAAGTGTTAACTCCAAAGAAAAAAGAAGAAACTTCCGGCCAGCCATCACCTTCGAATCCTGGGGTGCAGTGGATATAAAACCAATCATACTTAAAAACACTAAGCCTCCATACCCTCAGGATAAATTGGGTATTGGATTTGTCCTTCAAGTAAACAAGAGAGGGCATGGCAGCAGTTCTCCTCTTCATCTGGAAAAGAAAATAGATGTCATCCCCATTCGGTTCTTTATGCAGGTATTCTATAACATAATGCAGGTACCAAGCAGGAAGGTATACACGTTCGGATAAACTTCGTTGCCTCTAAGAGAAAGTAGCACAACATGTCCCAGATGAACCCACGGGATGGGGTCACACACCCGGAAGCACACATATGCCTATTCTAGGCAGTGTATCCTTCTGGAGGTGTGTGCACCCTATCCCCCTCGTTGGGACGCAAACATCATCCCAGTGTATGTTGTACTTCTTACACATGTGCCTCGACATCGCTTCATCCATACGTGAAGTCACCGATCCGACGGATCGTCGACTATGGCGGTATATGCCATCATATGCAGTGCCTCAGGAATATCTTCCCTTATGATATCTACATCCTCTTCTCTCTTCTAGGCTTCCTTCTGCAACTCCAACCCCTTCTGGTATTACTAGTTCGGCTGTGCACATGATCGACTATTGTGGTCCTTCTGACTGTGCACCCTCGTCAGGTGCAGTAGCCGGGCTCATGCTCTGGCGGGGGTGGAAGCCTCTGAGGTCTCAAACTCGAAGCCCCCTGAACCGAAGTTGCTAGAAGATCCATTCGGGGATGGCGAGAGTTCTGAAGCTTCAGCTTCTAAGCCCTTAAGTCGTCGAGAGGATCTTGATGTCATTGCAAACAATACTTTTAACATAGTCGCGTTAGATACCGCACTGAAAAACTTGTACCCCTCATGTTGGTGTAAACTAACATGGACCGTGCAATGTTATGAGGTTCGGATACGATTATAATGAAAGAACTCGGAACACGATGACGACCAATAGTCCCTAAGACTAATAATGAAAGAACTCAAAACATGGCGGCGACCACCGGTCTCCAAGACTAAAACCATCTTCGTCATTAGTCGATATCATCGGGTTCGTGTTAAGTCGCGATTGAGATCGGGAATTAGATCCGAGGATCAATATTTCATCCATGTGTCCATGGTTCGAGTTTATTCTTTAATTCTATGTGCAAGTCTGAATTATCAACTCATATCTGAGCATAAAGGCATTATTAGTCAATACGTTCAATCCTAAGTCTGACGACGGGTCACTTAGGATTCAGATTTTCATTAGAAGCAGTAGGATGTAACACTGCCAGAGTGGTTTGAAATCTGCCAAGTCCTAGGGATACGAAATTCGCATCCCCATGCTGATGCGAAATTCGCATCCATGTGCCTCAAATTTTTTTGCATCCCCCTACTCTTATTCATTTCACATCCTGGGTCTCGAAGCCCAATGGGGTCTCGTTTTTTTTCTTATGTCCCAAGAATATGAATTTCGTATCCCAGGGTTTATAGAATTTTAGCTCCTGAGGTAAATACAAAATCTCAAAATTTCGCATCCCCTTGCTCTTCCAAGATACAAATTGAGATTTCGCATCCCTTCAGCAACCCTAGGATGCGAAACATGAATTTCGTATCCATACTCCGAGCTCGGGATGCGATGCGTTCAACTCTGAATCCCGCTGCTCCACCTCCTCTCTCCTTCGCCTCCTCTCCTTCGTTTTTGAATCCTCTATATGCATGCCCCGACTCTGACCTAGTTCGGAGTACTCGTTTGATACCTATATATGGGTTACTGACTGAAACGGGTCCAACACACAAGATGGTACAAGCTTCCCCCTTGCATCTCCACTAGGTTTTCCATAGGTTATGCCATACCAGAGCAAAAGATTGCATAACCCCACAGGTTAAGTTTGTGGGCATATATATATATATATACACATGCACACTACTACAAACTAGTATGTTGCTTCTATTGTTTACCCCATGTAGCTTCAGTTCTACAACCAAAGCAACTACAGACGATGTAATAAACAAAAATGTGTTGCTTTGGCTTGAAAGCTGAAGCAAAAACCCATTTTTGCTTCGATTTCTTACCCCATGTTGCTTCAGTTCAACATCTGAAGCAAATGAAGGTGGAAATAGATCCACGTTTATTGCTTCTAGAACACAACTGAAGCAACAAAAACGTCCTTTTTTTGTTTCTGTTCACAGCCATAGAAGAAGAAAAAGGGTAACGGAGTTTAAAAAGACCATACTTGTTGCTTCTGTTGTGCTTACATCAGAAGCAAAAAACTATATTTACCAAAAAAAATATCCCATTGCAAATCACTATAATTCTCAAACAAGCAATGAATATATATCACAAACAATTATCTCTTGCAATTATATAATTAGACTATAACAATATAAATTGAACAATTGAATGCAATGATTCCATTGATAGTGTTATAATCCATAAATTTAAGAGCAATAACATAGCACAAAACAAAATAATTCAGTAATATTGCCGATAATCTGGTCTTAACACAAGAAAGTACAAACTAAGAACTACAATTTACTAATTACAAAATCACAGTTATAAGATGGAGTGCGATATTTATAAAATGTGGCTCTTACTAAAAACAAGCATTGAGAAACAAACCAAGCCTCGATGAATAGTTTCTCATGGGTTTCTTCAAATATGCTGCTCTCTGATTGTTGGCTACAATCTAACATAGTGAACTACTTGAACAACAAAGAAAAATGGACGTTTTAATGAGTATCTATCAATGATGTTGCTAATAGAAGATGATTTAATTAACAGCTATAACAAGGAGTAAACAATGAAAGTTTAGCAAATTTCGGTCAATATATTGACATTTAAGAACAACTTCACTAATATGAACCCAGTGATGCAAACTGAGTTTGCAACTCGGTTTTGCAAACTTAGTTGTGAAACTGAGTTAACTCAATCTTACAAACTCATTGTTGCAACTGAGTTTGCAACTCAAAACTGAGTTAACTCAGTTTTGCATCTGAATTTGCAAACCTAGTTGCAAAACCGAGTTGCATTGCAAATTCAGTTTGCAAACTCTGATTGCAAAACTGCGTTTGCAAACTTTGCAACCAAGTTTGCAAACTGATAACTCTTAACAAATTCAAAACTTGTGCAACGCAATTTGAATTTTATTGGTATGTAGTATCTTATATTCTTCTATCTAAGACTTGGAATGTGGGCGTTTTTTGAAACACTTCTTTCACAACTGTTGTATAATTTCGGATTAAATGTTTATTATGAAACTACAAATGAGAAGTCAGTACATCAAGCAATAACTGAAACACTAAAATTAGTAAATAAAGTAGCAGTAGCAGTACGCTACCCAATGACTTTGTTAACCTTGTGCCAACTGAACATAGCAGTGGCAGTATGACTGATGTTTGCAACCGAGTTTGGAAACTGAGTTTTGCAACTTTAAATTAGATCAAATAATTTTTCAGTCCATCTCTTGACAATCTAAATCTGTTTTTGGTTAGTGATTGTATATTGCGTTGAATTAATTACGGTTATCATTGCTGGTGAAGTTGATTAGTGAATTTTCAACTATGATTCATGATCCTTGCTATTTTTCAACTATGATTCAAGCGTTCTTTATTCCCCATTTTCACCCACGCGTGACAGCCCACTTCCAGCCTCCCTCAGTCCGCCGAGCAGCTCCACAAGCCTCCCTATCCACAACCCTCCTCCCTGCATCTGCCGTCCGATCAAAGTCTCGACTACCTATAAGTTTAGCTTTATAATGGTTATGGTTAAATTACTCAAGTTTGGATTTTGCAGCCAAAAAGGTAAACCAATGAACCATGAGCTATTCATTTGTTTAAATTTCTAAGTAGAAAATATTTTATATTTGATTAATTATGTCACATCTAATGCTCATCTGTAATATTGCACTCAATGATCATGTTAACATCAAGGTCCTCGTTAACATCTTCTTAAGTTAACATCTTCTTAAATGATCGTAATGGAGATTGTATATAGTTGTTATCTCACTAATTATGATATTAACACAAGCGAGATTGTCAGCATCTAAATGATTTTCACAGTAGCATATGCAATATTTCATTTTCCTAATAAATAAGGTTTATGAATATGATTAAGGAAAATTAAATATGTAACTGATAAGTGAAGCACATGCATATCAAGAGAAAGTTTGAGCAGCAAAACACTACGGGATAAGAAACCAGGAGGTTAACATTAAAGTTATATATAAAGACTGATAATATATATAACTACAAGAACATACCAATATCGTGACGGACAATGGCGACGGCTAAAAAAGCGGCCCTCGCAAGCCGTCGCCAACCGTCGCCTAAAACAAATAAAACCAGGAGGCTACAGGAAAACAGATTATTCACGAAACCATCCCCTAATCTCCCCCAAATCAAACCCCGTTCCCCCAAACCCTACCACCCCACGCCCCTGCCGTCGCCAGCCGACACCGCCGCCGCCAGCCGACACCCTCCGCCGCCGCCTAACTGATTCCTCCCCCCTCCGGCCTTCTCGAGCTCTCTCCATCACTCCAAACCAATCTCTCTCTCTAAGGTATGAATTATAACCTAATTTCATGAACTAATTATTCAATAGTGATACAAATGTATGTGTTAGTTGATTATATAATGGTTGTTGAATTAATGTAGTTGATTTAGTAATGATTGGAACCCTAGATTGTTGATTTAGTTGTTTATCGGTGTGATGTTTGATTTTGTGTTAATGTATGTGTTAACGAACCGTTATGGTGTACATGTTGTTGGATATAGCTAGTTAAAAGCGATGGTTGTGAAATTGTTGGGTTGTAGACGGGGCTTGAAAATGAATTGTATTGTGGAAATTATTGGAATGGATTGACTATGTATGGCGCAAGTAGGATTTTGGTTGATGGTCATGATAGAAATAAATTGCTTAGATAATAAAAATCACATTTTTATTATGTATGATAAAAATATTCATGTGTTTAATAAATTCTTTGAACAATGAAAATCAGTTTTTTATTATATGTATGAACCACTAAAAATGTTAATGTGTTGAATAAATTCTTTGAACAATAAAAATAATATTTTTATTGTATGTATGAACCATTAAAAATATTCGTGCGTTGAATAAATTTTTTGAACAATATATGTATGTGTTATCGAAATCACTGACATATATTTTTGAATCAGGAAAAATGTCCAATTATTACATTGACCGTAGTTGGATGTATGAAGTTAGAATTGGAATGAAAGTCTCAGTGAAAGAAGATTTCTATAATGGTGTAAACGAATTTGTTAGATTTGCAATATCTAATAATCGAAATTACGAGGGGCTTCGTTGCCCGTGTAGTAAGTGTAAACTGATGAGGTTTCATAAACCAGACATCGTTAAAGTACATTTGTACAAATCAGGTTTTATGCCAAATTATTATTTATGGGATCGTCATGGAGAACTTGTTGCGCCTACAGTAAACCCTGTAGTGTCGGAGGTCGAATTAGTTATGACGAATCCAATAGAAGATATGGTGGAAGATGCAGCACGGTCAATGTTCCCTATCGGTCAGGTTGACGACGATGACGTCAATATAGAAGAAGAACCGAACACGGAAGCCAGAAAAATATATGATTTATTGGCTTCAACTAAGCGGCCATTGTGGAATGGTTGTGAAAGTGGAACTGAATTATCGGTAACCGCTGAGTACATCACCATGAAATCAAAATTTAACCTTACAGAAGCTGCATTTACAGCGGTTGTACAAGCTGCGAAAAGACATATGCCACCCGATAATCTGATGTGCGATAGTCATTACAAAGTGAAAACACTAATGTCGGCTTTTGGTTTGCCGTACCAAAAAATAGATACTTGTGTTAAAGGTTGCATGTTGTATTGGAAAGATGATATTAATCTTAGAAACTGTAAGAAATGCGGCGGGGAACGGTATAAACCTAGAAAAAAGAAAGGTAAGGAAGTTCCGTATACAAGAATGCATTATTTACCAATTATCCCTAGACTACAACGGTTATATGCATCCTCAGTCACTGCATGTCATATGCGATGGCATAGTGTGCGAACACCTGAAGATGGAACTTTGACACATCCATCGGATGGAGAAGCATGGAAACATTTTGATAGGACGTATCCAACATTTGCCGCAGAGAGTCGTAACGTAAGACTTGGTTTATGTACAGATGGGTTTTCACCATTTTCTCAGTTTGGTAGTAAATATTCATCTTGGCCTATTATCGTTACTCCTTATAATTTACCACCGTGGATGTGTATGAAAACTCCATATATGTTTCTCACTGTTGTCATTCCTGGTCCTAATGATCCAAAACAAGGCATCGATGTTTATCTACAACCATTAATCGAAGAGTTGAAAAAACTATGGGATGATGGAGTTGAAACCTTTGACATTTCAAGAAAAAAGAATTTTCGTATGTTCGCTTGTTTGTTATGAACGATTAGTGATTTCCCTGCATATGGGATGCTTTCAGGTTGGAGTACCGCCGGTCGTCTATCTTGTCCTTTATGCATGGAAGAATCACAAGCATTTTTCTTACGGTATGGAAGGAAGCATTCGTGGTTTGATTGTCACCGTTGTTTTTTGCATACCAATCATACTTTTAGAAGAGATAAAAAAAACTTTAAAGCTAACAGCGGAATGACTTTGCAAGCACCCAAAATTTGGACGAGTGAAGAAATATACGATATTGTAAAGGATTATCCGAAGATCCATGAGACTGGAGAGCAAACAGAAATTCCGGGTAAATCTGACATTCATAATTGGTGTAAACAAAGCATATTCTGGGAGCTACCTTATTGGAAAGATCTCAAACTTCGACATAATATCGACGTTATGCACAATGAAAAGAATGTATTTGATAACGTGTTTAATACTGTTTTGAATGTCGAAGGGAAAACAAAGGACGATATACATTTGAGACGTGACATAGAAGAATATTGTAAACGTCCAGAACTTCATATGAAGCCCAATGACATTAAAAAAACCCAAAGCGTGCAATGAACTAGACAACAAACAAATAAAACTTGTACTGAAATGGGTTGAGGGACTGAAATGTCCGGATGGGATTTCTTCTAATCTTCGTAGATGTGTTGACTATAAAAACAATAAACTGAGTGGGATGAAAAGTCATGATTGTCATATCATGATGGAATATTTATTACCAGTGGTGTTCAAAGAATTGTTGCCTGTAAAAGTGTGGGGCGTTTTAACAGAGTTAAGCTTATTCTATAAACAGCTTTGTTCGGCAACGTTAAAAATTGATCGTCTCCGTAAACTTGAAGTAGAAATTCCGATATTGATTTGCAAATTAGAGAAAATCTTCCCTCCGGGATTTTTTAATGTAATGGAGCATTTACCTATTCATCTCCCATCCGAAGCTATTCTTCGAGGTCCAGTACAATATGGATGGATGTATCCTTTTGAAAGGTAAAATTTATGCTTACGATTCAAAGTGACATTAGTGCATATAAATTGAATTAATTTTATTTTAGGTATTTGAACCATCTGAAGAAAAAAGTACGACAAAAAGCACAAGTTGAAGGTTCGATTTGCAAATCTTATCTTGAAGAAGAAGCTTCGTTCTTTTTTTCTCATTACTTCAGTGATCATGTGAACCTATCATTTGTAAGTGGTCCTCGTAATGATGAAACCGTGGAACCCAATTTTTGTCCGACAATGTTATCAGTTTTTAGACAACATGGTTGATCGTCCGGAAAATGTGTAGAAATTTGGTTAGATGATACAGATCACCACGTGGCACACACATATGTTCTTCTAAATTGTGCTGAAGTTGCATCATTTGTTAGGTACTAAATTTTTAACTTTATTACAGTTATGTGTACATAAATTGTTTGCTAGTAATAAAATCATTTATATTTGCAGTATTTACGAATCAGAAAATCCAAATGGCGATCTCAGTAAAGATTTTGCTAAATGGTTCTCGAAGTACATTTTCGATCCAATAAACTGCGTCAATGACGAGGGTTTGCAACATCTTGCGCTTGGACCAAAAAGAAATGTTAAGACTTATCCAATATTCTTCGTCAATGGATTTAAATTCAACACTAAAGACCATGGTACTGACAGATTAACATATAACAGTGGTGTATTTGTCAAAGGTAGTGATGATCCCGAAGAGCATATAAAAGACTTTTATGGCGTGTTGACACAGATTTTAGAGTTGACATATTATGTACAACCTGTTGAAAAAGTTGTTCTATTCAAGTGCAACTGGTTCAGCAATGTTCCTGGTACTGGAATCAACGTGCATAAAGATTACAAGCTTATAGAAATAAAGCACACATCGCATTACTATAAGTATGATCCTTTTGTATTGGCAAAGCAAGCATTACAAGTTTACTTTGCTCCGTATCCGTCCTTAAAAAGAGATAAAGCAGATTGGTCTGCTGTAATTAAAACAAAGGCAAGATTTACCTTTGAAGGAATTGCTATTCCAGACGATTCAGCGTATCAAACGGATGCAAATCAAAGCGACGAAATAATAATTGCTAATGATGTTAATTTAGAGTCTTTAAACGATGAATCAAATGAATTAATAGAAGCTTTTGAGAGTACAGAGGACAACGATATAGAGTATGAGACCGAGACTGAATCAGAAAATGAAGAAGAATAATGTTATTTGCATCGCTATGTTGTGAACTTATATGATGTGCTATGTTGTGAACTTATATGATGTGCTATTTTGTGAACTTATGTGATGTACTATTTTGTGAACTTATATATGATGTGCTATGGTTATTTATTATCTGGTTCTTCTTCTTTTATGTAAATGGGTCTTGTAGTTGCATTTGACAATATATGTTGTATGAGTTTATTTGGTAATGGATGTGCATAATGATGTATGAGTTATTGTGATTTTCATAATTGTTTGTGTGATGGTCATAATTATTCATACTTGCTTTATGTGATGTGAATTAACTTGTTTGTGACAGATATGCCTCCTAGACGCCGACCTACCCACAGTTCAGAGGCGGGTGCGAGCGGTACAGCACCGGATACACGTCCGGTCGTAGAGGTTGTACCCAAGTCCGTAGGGTAAGTTATTGATTTCGTAAATGCTTAGTATTCCAAAGTTATTAAATGCATGCTAATATCGTACTTTCCGCGAGGGGTTTGATATTATTCCAGGAGAGGTTGTTTTACGTGTGTCTAGACAAGCATATGTCGCTAGGTGGACAGAGGTGTGGCCTCACTGGGACGATATTCCTGTGCAGATTAGGAATGCCATCCTCACGGAGGTTCTTGTAAGTATAAATTTATTTCTCATTTGCAAAATTATATGAAATATGTAATACAATTTGTTTGGTAATTTATAGTGTGTTGTACGGGTCCGGGAAGAAGATATGGATGTTTTCCTAACCGCATGGAACCAGAAGATGAGGAAAAATTATTCAGGCAATATATACAAGGCAAAAAGAGCGACAAAGAGGCCTCAGTGGATGAGCGAGGAGGTCTACGGCGATTTCCAGAAATTGTGGGCCACGGATGCTGCGAGGGTAATTAATTAAGCTTATTTTAAAATTTTATTTTGTATGTCAATCAATTAATCATATAATTAAATATACAGGAGCTTTCAAAGCGAAACCGAGAAAATAGGCTCAAAAATCCTGCTTTGCATCGGGCTGGGTCTAAGTCGTTCTCCCAGCATCGTCGCGAATTGGTACGAACGATAAATCACATATACAAATAGTTCTAAACTTTTAAAATCGTACTGACAAATATATATTTTATCATTTCAAATGTCGACTTTCCAGCGGGAGCCTACATTTGCTGAGGTATTTACACAGACTCATGCCGTCAAGCGGACAGATGCGGAGGGTAACACCTCATATACCTGGTCGGATCCTAAGTCCTGCGAAACGATGGTTAGCATTTGTAATATTTTGTATCTCACATTGTTATTTTGAATTGAGTATTTAATGTATTCCATAATTGTCCGCTATTGCAGGACAAATACAGGGCGGCCTTAGACGCTCGAGCGACGCAGTTGGGTCAAGAGCCAGACGTGGAGGAGTGCAATCGCATCTGGAACAGAATCATCGACCCGCCTACTAGGGGTAGATGCTACGGCTTTGGAAACATTGAGTTAAAGCGTTTATAGTATATAAAAAAACTTTTGACAATGGTTTCTAACTTTTTTAATATAATTACAGATAGCGGGGACTCAGGCCTCTTATACGAGGCGTCAGGATGAGGAGGAGATCCACATGCTTCGACAACAGGTTGCAGCCCTGGAATATTTTCAGAAGAACAGGCTGGAGACCGTGTTGGATGCGCGGATTGCTGCATATCTTCAGCAGCATGGTGTGATGCCTCCGAGTCAGCCCGTGGAGGAGGACGATGAGGACGATGGGGACGAGGAGGACGGTGAGAGTGACGATGAGTAGGTTAGTACTTGTTTTTTTTTTTTGGACATGTTTTGTAAATACAACTTGTTGTTGGTGATGGACATGGTTTGTTTGTGGTATTTTGTGGAGACATGGTTTGTTTGGTTGATGGTATTGTTGACATGGTTTGTTGTGTTGATGGTTTTTTGCTAGTTTATCGTTTATATGTTTGTTTTTTGGGCGTTTTGATGGTATGAGGTGATTTATAGTGTTGATGAGGTGATTGAATGTGAATGTGAGTTGATGGAATGTCAAATTGAGTGTGTATGAGTTGCATTTGAACTCCGTTTTGAGTTTGTGTGGTTTGTTGGCTTGTTAGCTGCTGAAATACAAAAAAAAAGTTACAGTTTGGCGACGGCTAGTGAGGGTTTCCTGGTCACGTTGAGTGACGACTGGCGACGGCTAGTGAGGGTTTTCACCCAGATTTGTCACGAATAGCGACGGCTTGCGATAATATATTTGCTGGGCATAGTGACGGTTAGCGACGGCTTGTTAGGGCTAAATGGTGACGGTTTTTGACGGCTTGTAACAGTTTGTTTGAATTATAACCGTTTGTCCACGTGGCAAATTTACCGTGGCTAGCCGTCGCAAATTTGGTGTCCACAGCCGTCACCATGGCCGACGCTATATACTTGGCGTCCACATTATTTGTGACGGCTTATAGTGACGGTTGGCGACGGCTAGCGACGGCCGTCGACGGTTTTTTTCCGTCGCTATTTGAGCCGTTTCTTGTAGTTATGACATCTAAGGTGGTGGACTTCAGGTCTATATTCAGGTTACTAACATACACTGAATGATAATCTAACATACACTGATTGAATTAACAGCAACTAACCTACACTGATTGAATTAACAGTCATACCAATAAAACCAAGTTACTTCAGGTCTATATTCAAATCAAATCAATAACTTGCATAATAATTACCAAGTGCAGTACGTGATGAATCACTGAATATTGAAATCTTATGCAATTTTTTCAACATGAAAACTAAATGCAAGCAATTTAATGTTTTATAAACTATATGTATGAATCCTCAAATTTAATATTTGAACAACTAGAGAAAACACATACATAAGACTATGCAAAAATGAATGGCAAGCTAAATTGAGTTAATAATTGAAGCATGTGAATGATATTGAAGTTATATCTACATAAATTATAAATCCAAGAAAAAATGCACTTGAAATTTAATGTGTAAGCATCTAAATAATGAAACATTTAAAAAAAAACCAAACCAATAAGAATGCTACACTAGCTGAAGAGTAACAACAATATTCATACTCTTACATATTTCTAAAACTAAAATGACAATGGCAATATAGCATAACTAATTTTTATTTCCATTTTATTATATAATTAGGGAATTTTGAAAAACATGGTTTAATTCCTGCTCATTTCAACTTGTACGTCACTAAAAATCCGATCAGTTAGATTAAGAAGTTCAACATCACAGAGGCGCGCGTGTGTGTGTATGTATACGCACACGCTTTCTTGATAATTAATCACCACAATGTAGTTGAATATAACCATACGGACACTGCAATTTCTACATAATAATTTAAACAAATTTCCATCAATTATTAAAGAGCCAAAGGGTAAATGTACTTATGCCTTTAAATTCCAAGGTAATAATCTTTGGTGCATTTGTGAGGACGGTGACTTTAATGTGAAAACCTGCATATTAAGCCATATTAAAATTAATTTTTGAATGGATTTTTACTTCTATGCTCATGCAATGAATGAGGAACTGCCAACCAATTTTGATATAATGTTCAACTATTTTTATTTTTTTTAAAGAAAACATATTATAACCAGGTTCATATATCAGCAGATGGAAAATTTTCAGATTGAAAACTCCTACCCCGTCTGCCTACCAGCGCACCGAAATGTCCACACTTTTGTCTACAAATACCATCGTTCATTCTTACATGATGATGCATGCGTGAAGCATCAGAATATGGAAGTAGTTTCAATTCATTGTCTTCTCAGGTTCCTAGGTAATCTCTATTCAGAGGATGTTACAAGTCGAGTAGACCGAAAAACAAGTGAGATGAAGAGATATGATTCAACCTACTAAAGTGACAGAACTTCTTTTGAGCATAATATAACAAGGTGGCATTTTCAAGATAAACAAGGTCACTTAGGTAGCGTTTGATTTCTGAACTGGGCAGTTAATGTTCGCGTCTGCGTCCGACGCGTCAGAGGTGGGTCCCACACTTTTGCCCCTTCAAGACGAACGGGTGAAAAGATAAGTTTCGCGTCCGACGCGTCGGACGCACGTCCGACGCGATAAAATTTCCAGAACAGCCGATTCTTCCTTCTCTCCCTATATATTCACTCCATTCCATCTCCATTTTCATCACTAATCAACATCAAATCCGAAAATTTCAGCTCTATTCACCTTTATCTCGTCGATATTTTCAGGTTTTTTTCCCTTAAATCTGTTTTTTTTTCTTATTTACTCTCCTCTTCCTATATAGTTTATTCACAATTTTTTTGTTACTTTTCCAGAATGGCCACAAGTCAGTCATCGTCCACTCGCTCCATCGCCGAATGGACCAACGACACCACGAACGCGTTCATTGACGTGTGCATGCAACATCTGGGTACGCGTGCACATAATGTTAGCGGATGGTATCAGTTGATCGCCCAAGCGTTCAACGAGCGGACCGGCTTGGACTACAACGCTGGTCAAATGAAGAATAAATTCGATAACATGAAAAGAGATTGGGCACCTTGGAACAGACTGCTACAGATTGCTGGAGGGGGATGGGACGAGCAATTAGATACCGTCCAAGGATCGGATGAATGGTGGGCGACGGTGCCACCACAGATGCACAAGTTCAAGAGTGGGTCCCCGGCACGATTCAGGGAGTTGGACTCCATGTTTTCAGGATGCATCCGTACAGACAGATGTCAGTACGTGATTCCGGATGCTCCACCAGTTCATTTGCAAGAGGCTCAGATATTTGGCGATGTCATCCGTGGCGAGAATGTGGACATCTCGAGTCATCCGACTCGTAGGCCGGTCAGGTCTGGTGCTGGTCCTTCTCGTTCAGCTCCTTCGCGCATGGATCGAGACGAGCTTGTAGAGTTATGCATGTCTGTACGCCGTGAGGAGGATGACTATCAGGATTGGGAGGTGGCGGTTATTCTGTCACAGCAGGACAGATTGGGTCACAACCCATTTTATTCTTTGCTTGAGAAGCCCGCACAGCTTAGGGCTTGTGTTATTCATTTTGTTAGGCAGCTGAGGAGTGGACAGGTGTGATTCTTGTGGGTGTTGTGTCAGAATGTTGGAGTTTAGTTGTGTTTTTTTTTTTTGAATGGTGTCGTGGGTTTTTTTGAATGGTGTTGTGATGGTGTTGTTTTTTTTTAAATCGTAGTTGTTTTTTTAAATTCAGTAATATTTGTATTCTGCGTTTTACTATCTGTTCAACACTAAATACAAACAAATACAAACAATTAAAAATAATATATACAAAAAAAATAAAAAAAATAACTTTTCCTCTTCCAAAATGCCCCTTTCGTAAAAAGAACACATTCCCCGTTTTCAATTATTCCCCTTCAAATGCCCCTTTCAAATGCCCCTTCCCGTTCAAAATCAAACGGCTAATAGGAAAGATTTACCTACCTCACAGGGCAATTAACCATAATAAAATTATGGTTCTCTTGTAAAAGGAATTGAACCACATCTAATGGTAAGACTTTGTTGATCAAAATTTAGGTCCAACTACTGCACAGGAAAGAGAGACAGGTCTTTCAAGTAGCAGAAAAAGTGACGGATCTTGTATCATCAATATCTAAGCCAATGTTGATGTCAAAATATGCAGCATATACGTACATTTGTTAAATCGAATTTTCTATATTTTGCTCTTTTATTTATAAAATTCTGTAACTAAAACCTTACCATGTATAGAATGGTCTCCCTAAATATAACCCATTACAAAACAGTACGTTGTTTTCTATAGGTGGGCTTGCTAGAATTGAACAGAAATCTCATTAAACTACATGCAATTGATAATATAACATACTACGAACTTTCAAGTGAACCAGAAGCTTCAAAATTGTCTATACATATTAAAACTTCATTGATCGTAAGCCAGCTACAATACATTAAAAAAAGATAGATTTGCAATATAATCGATTCTCAAATGAATAAACCCTTTGTGACAATTTAGTGCGATAGTAAGTTCCTATAATTATGAAGTTTATTAGCATCCACAATTAAGTAATATTTTTTAATTCATGCATCCTGACAGCAGAAAACAAGGGAGCGGTGTTACATTATAATATTAACTTCGTAAATTTTATACCCTCTTGAAGTTACTTCACTTCTATTGGTAATAGATTCAAATAGTAGAATGAAACCATCAATGAAGTTGAGTTTTGTTGCTGGAATTCACATAGTTAAATGACAGCCATAACAACATTTTCATACATAGTAAATAAAGCCATCCTTTACTAGGTGTCATCTACTATACATATTCCAGAATGAAATAAAGCTGGGACCATATATTTTTTATAGACAACAGTGGAACCATATGTAAAAATCTGTGAAATGCAGCGTAACTTAAAATGTTGAAATATTTCAATAAAGCTGACATAGTAAAAAAATTCCCAGTATAAAAACATTAAAAGAAAATTAAAAGAAAGGTTCAAATCAATGGCTAAATATACATTCACTTGTTCGTAAACATCCATGATACATTATTAGCGGGTGCATGAAAACTGTAAACAGTCTGCTCCATTACTACAAGTTTAACGTAATTAAAGCTAATTCCAAACAAAATTCATCAGGCAACTGTTTGAATAGCCTATGCATCACATAGAAAGGACAATTTGAATGTATCACACATGTTTTAAGCGCCACCCAGACCATACTTTTGGACAAAATAAGGAAAATCATCAAATTCAGTTATTTGAAAATAGAGGAAGGGCTAAATTTAAATTGAAGTAATCAAACTTTAGACATGATAAACCACATATTTAGTTTAGACTTGAAAATTGTAGGGATCTTGTGAAATAAAATGAACATTATTTTCCTGAATCCATGTTTACTATAAAACCTGGAAACTTGAAAATATACTCCACCGTGTGATTATCCCAAGCACAAAATTGTCAGTGGCTCATGTCTACTTAAGCCGACTGGCAAATTTTCTTCAAATATCATTCGATGATAAAGTTCATAACTACCCATTTATAAAAACAGAAGTAATGGAATTTTTTTTATTGCTGCATTATTCAACCAATATCAGATATTAACTTCTATGTTGAAAATATTTATTTTTAAGTATGATGTACTTTGAGGGTTTTCTTCTTACTACTACTAAACTAATAAGATAATTTTTTCAGATAAAAAAAAGGAAACCTAGAGACATAGAAACTATTCAAAAGACTATATGTCAATAACATGACAAAATCAGAGTCCGTATTAGTAATTAGAACAAGGAAAAAAAATCAACCATCATTTTAAACTCTTCATTAAACTCAAAACACATTAGATTAATTCAGGGAACAACAAACAAGAGAATTAGTCAATCAGTTAATACCTGAAGCAATCCAAACTAGCGAATCAGTATATGTGACAGATCCAAATAAGCATTGAAGAAGATGCCGATTGAATTAGCGAAAATTCCCATGATGAAATTAGCGAGGCATTCCAATTTACGGAAGACGTCGAATCGAAATTCAGCCGATGACGATTTCGTTTTTGTGAAATTTACTTTTTCTTTTGGTTTCAAGTCTGTGAATTTACGATTTTTCTTCTTCTTCAATTTGGTTTCTGTGAATTGTGAGAAACGCGGCGCGATGCTGGTTTAGATGGGGATAGTTCGGCTTATGCGGTCCGGTAAGATTTACGGCTAATGTTATTCATCCGATGCAAATAAAACTTATTTGCTTCCATTGTACACTGATTCGGAGCAAAAAAGTGAATTCGCTTCCTATTTGTTGCTTCTATTTCTACAACAACAGAAGCAAATTTCTATATATAGATTTACTACTGTTTTTCATATATTAATTGTTTCTGTTATAATGATGGAACAGAAGAAAATAATATTATTCGCTTCTGTTGCTAGAAGAACAAAAGCAAATGAGGTGATGCACCAGACGTTTTTTGTACTAGTGATATATATATATATATATATATATATATATATATATTACCCACCCACCCACCCAAGATTTACTTAACTCACCCACTGTTTCAAACAAGTTTACTTAACCCCCACTCAAGTTATATGAATCCCTATGGATTCAACTAGTTAATTATTCCAATTCATTACCATATTCATTTATGGTTATGATGTGCTAGACCTCCCACATTAAGCCAACCACTTGTGGATGCTGGATAGGCCGGTCGGTTCCGGGCAAACTTCTTCCACAAGTCGGACTTAACCTCGTGTTTTAGCACGTCTCGTGTTTATGCACTTAGATCACTCACATTAGATTCACCACTTGTGGTCGCTGGATATGCCGGGCATGATGAGATCTAAACAATGAATTAGATATCCAACTAATAACAAATTTGGTTTAGCTATAAACATAATAGGAACAGGCATGAGGTGATCTAAACAGTGAATTAGATCTACAAACAATGGTAGATCTGACATGATAAATAGGTATAGGTTCAGATCTAGTTCATAGTCATGCCAGAATAACTTAGATAAACAGGTTATAGAAGATCTGATATGATTCAAATAGTTACAGGCATAGATCCAAGTTATAGCCATGTCAAGATTTACTTTTTAAATATTTAGATCTGAAATTAACATAGACTCACTGTGATTGGATCTAAAAAAATACAACTGCTGATGTTGAATCACAGATCTCTAAACTTGGATAACTCTAGCTGATTGCTGAAGAAGAAAAGACTTGATTTAATATGGGCAGAGGCAGCGTCTAGTTCTCTATTATTTTTGGTGTGGGAAAAATAGAGAAATGAGGCCATATATATAGCCATCCAAAACCCTAAAACCTGCCTAAATCTGCTGTAAGGGGGTCGACCCATGGGTCGACACCCCCCTTACGGGGTCGACCCAAGGGTCGACACACCTAGGAGGGAATTTTCCCGCTCCCCTGTTTTATGTGATTTTGAACTGTTTTGAATCTTCTGGATATATTTTATTTCTATATATTCTTCTTATGTGTATACAAACTTCAAACCTTAATAACTTTTTCATATGGTGTCCGTTTTACGCAAACCAAGTGTCTATTTTGACCAGAATTCCGAGAAGAAAGCAATGGCGCAATCCATTTCAGTAAGTTTTGAATATTAAATTAATTATTCTTTAATTTATCATCTTTAGGGTTGTTAAAATTACAGGGTGTTACAAAGACGCCTCGTTTTCTACACTAAACGCCATAGTCGAGCTTCAAACCATGGTTTTAAGCTTCAAGCAACATGTATTCAAGACTTAAATCCAAATCAGGCAATATGAAAACACGTAAAATTGAGTCCTATGCAAGATTCAATCCCACCTGCTATATGCGTAGTGTTCGACGTCCGATTGGGAGGCAATGTTTTTTCCGTAAAGAATTTCCTAAGTTTCGGGATGCGATATTATGCCAGGTTATGAGGGGGGAACCATATCCCTATATTTATACGGGGGGGGGAGGGAGTGTGAACCAGGGTACGAAAATTCACATCCTACCCAGATGCGACTTCGTATCCCACCAAGGATGCGAAAATTCACATCCATTCGAGATACAAATTTCGCAACCCTAAATGGATTGAAATCGTATACCTATAGAGGATACAATTTTCGCAGCTTCCTTTTAAAAAAAGAAGAAGAGATAATCGAGTTTCCAACTTTGGGAAATTCCCGACTCACGACTCCGGCTATGACTACATGCACTCTTTCGAAACTATGATAATTGAGACCAATTCGATTCGCTAACCAATCATGGACTCATAAATCTAAATAACTCGAGAGCGTATGCCAAGCGATCGAGTTCACGATTCAATATCATTTACAAATCCAACTCGCGCAATCGTAATGTGACGACCCGAACTTCCCCGGTCTCCGAAGAGAAGAGAAAGAACGGATTGTTTGAGAACACGACAAATCAAAACACAAACAGAAGAACATTTCATTGCTTAGACAATTTACATCAATGTACAAGAATATATAGTGTATGAACAAATTATATACATTTGATAAATATCAGAGATTTACAAATTATGCACCGGAAAATAATACAAAACACAACTGAAAGAAATACACAGATACAGAGCGTTCCGAATGTATCTCCAGCTATTAACCGGAATCCTGTGAATATAATATCTTCAAAACCAAAACTACTAGCTGCTCGTGTGGAAATTAGGGGCACCCAGAGTTTAGGTTAAAACAATAAACTCCAGGTTAGTCATGTGATTGGTGTGAGAACTAAAACAGTTATTAACTTGATTTTAAAGTTAAATATATCAAAGGACTACGCCGTATAACACGGAATGGGTTTACCCCCAAGAATACCAGTGCATAAAACAAACAGCGCAATGCTAAATAAAGAACAATGAAGCTGTTATAAGACTTAGGTCCCATCACAGAATGCAACGCAAGCCGGAGGATAGAGTTTTACCTTATAATAGCCAAATAATGCTTGATACGTAAAATTTCATCTTTTATTATTACTACAAGTGAAGAAATCAACTTCAAATATAAATGTATCAATCATAGACGGCATACTGCCCCATCCTACTATGTCGCCAGACTAGGCTCTACAATTAAAACCGAAATGTCATGTATTGGAAGTTGGATTTCCGTCTGTGAACCAAGGCAAGGGATCGTCCTTACCGCTTCGAGGCAATTTAGCCTACCATGTCTCAGGACCCAAACTCAGGTAGGCCCTTAGAGCGTCAGGGCCGGTCCACACGGAGTGAATTAAAATGCTTGAACAATACGTTTCCCCGCCCTATGGGGCGAAATGGTCAGTATGTCGACCATATCATCCATCGGCCATGTAGTGGCCGATATAAACGAGGCGCCAAGCTTTCCATCATCCACATAAGTAAAATGTATGGGCTTCATACCATGACACCACCCCTAGCTAGAAGGAAACGCATGTCTTTCCTGAGGTCCTCCCCCGTCTACATCACATGAATATTTTATTTAATAAAAATGATATTTTTATTGTTCAAATATTTTATTCAACACATGAATATTTTATTCAGTTCATATATACAATAAAAATAATATTTTTTATTGTTCAAATATTTTATTAAACACATGAATATTTTATTCAGTTCATATATACAATAAAAATGATATTTTTATTGTTCAAATATTTTATTCTAAACATGAATATTTTATTCAGTTCATATATACAATAAAAATGATATTTTTATTGTTCAAATATTTTATTCAACACATGAATATTTTATTCAATTCATACAATCAATAAGCACAATACAGTCCATTCAATCCAAACAAGCAATCATGGTTTGTACAATCAGTGGTGTCGAATGCTGCTAAGCACCATCTGCATCCTAGTATACATTTCACTAGAAAATAAATAGAGTGAGAAGGAGTTCTCACCTTTGGTTTCCACTCCGTCATTGTTTATTGGACGGTTTGGATTCGGTTTTGCTTCCAGTCGGTTCCATCGCAATCTGCGTCACGCGGTTTATTTTAAAAATCATATTTTTAATACAATGCTATATATAATTAGAAATCACATTTTTAAACTGTTCTATATATTTTCAAAAATCATATTTATAAAGTAAAGTCATTTATAATAAAAATCATATTTTTAAAACAAAGCCATATTTTTAATTCTAAGTTCTATATATAAAAATCATATTTTTATTTAAATGTTATCTTTATAAAAATCAAATTTTTATTTAAGCCATTTCTTTATTAAAAATTTACATTTTTATAATAATGTTATTATATTGAAAATTCAAATTTCTAAACATTGCTTTATATTAATATATATCATATTTTTATGCTGCGTTATTTCTTTTAAAAACCATGCCAATTTTATTTCCAGAAACAATTCTAATTTTATTTAAAAACAATGCAAATTTTATTTTCAAAAATAATTCTAATTTTAATGAAAAACAATGCAAATTTTATTTTCAAAAACAATTCTAATTTTATTTAAAAACAATGCAAATTTTATTTTCAAAAACAATTCTAATTTTATTTAAAAACAATGCAAATTTTATTTTCAAAAACAATTCTAATTTTATTTAAAAATAATGAAAATTTTATTTTCAAAAACAATTCTAATTTTATTTAAAAACAATGCAAATATTATTTTCAAAAACAACACTATTTAAAATGAAGTTATTTCATTTAAAATTAACATTTTAACTAATTTGTTACACAAAGAAAAGCTCACCATGTTTAATTCATCTTCTTCCTCGTTTACAACCTACAGACCCGTCCAAACCCATCACCGAAATCTAGGGTTCACAACCGCACGCCTCACAGTTTGTCGAAGTTAAATCCATCACCACCACTTTGAAGAGCACCGCGCCACCCATCCACACCATGAATAACGCCCAGCTCAAGTACTCCCTTCACCGGCAAATCGGGTTCGAAAGTCGCCACTTCAGGCCCTATTCCTCTCAAGATAGAACACGAAAACCGATCAGGGGGTGCGAATTTGAAGATCATGGGAGCCGCTTCGATTTTCGTTTTGGATTCCAGTTTTAATTCATATTGGATCGGAAGATTTTACGCTTGAATTTCCAAGCTTTATGGCCGTTAGTTTTTCAATTGGGGCGGTGGCTAATGGCAAATAGTTATGGTTTCTATTTTCTATATATATATATATATATATATATATATATATATATTCATTTTAAAAGTCAAAACCGTCCCAAACTCCAAATCAAGCCCAACGACTATCACCCCTAGCTAAATACCCCCATTTCGGACACAATGGAATATGTTTTGTAAACCAATTCGATCATTTCGAACAGTTTTTATCAAAATTAAAATATAAATCAGTATATATTCAATTTGAACGCACATTTTAATTTTCCGAGGCCACATACCAACTCCAAAAATTCCAAAAAAATAATTCTAGCCATGTTTTGACGATACTGTCCTAAAAAAACTAATTTCGTCGAACTTGGAGACCATTTGAAAAAAGGCAATTTTCCATCGATTAAATTCAAATTGAAATTACCAAACAAATTTAAATTTTCCACGCTCACATATTAATTCCAAAAATTATGAAAATTGGAATCTAGCAATAATTTGACATTCCGGATATGACAAAAGTGGTTTCATCGAAAACGGAGGTCGTTTGCAAAATCCCTATTTTTAAGGGCTATATATTATATAAAATTCCATGGCGACTATTTCAACTTGACATAACTTTTTATTTCCGTTTTGAAATCTGGATTTTTCACATTCATTGGAAAGATAATTTCAAATAAATTCAGATATTTCTGGTTTTTACCAAAACCAGTTTTATTTTGAATCATGTACATTTTGAAATTGAATTTTCAAACCGTCGCGCCATTTCAGGCTCGTTATATAATTAAAATAATTTTACTCGTTCTAACTTCGATTTAAATAAACACGTTCTAATTATATTCAAAATAAATTTCTAGTCGTTATTATTTAAAATAAATCATTTTAAATATTCAAAATTCATTAAAATTGCTAAAATAAACATTTTAAATTGGTTCTGATTTTCCGGGTTGTTACAATCTCTCCCACTTAAATCTTTTCATCCTCCAAAAGGAACGAAGCTGAAAGTTGTTTAACTAATCAACTCAACTTTCTTTCTGGCGTTCATTCTTCAACTTTTCGGTTTATAAGAATTTTCTAATTTTTCAAAAATTTGGCTAACACCCTGAATTTTCGCCATAACCTCCTTTGTACGGGTTGATAATTAAAACCGTAACTAGCCACGCAGGGCCCTCACCAATCCAAAAGAAAATGAAAACGCCAAGCGGCTAGTCAATTGGCTCATAAAATCATCCAAACCCAATAAATTAGTAAACGTGTACCTATTTGTCAGGCATACAATTTTATTCCTCTTCTTAGCTTCCACGCTATGACCTGTTCAATGTATATACATGTATGGGCATGCAATTGCAATCAATTTTCAAGTCAGTTCAATATTTGATTCAATTTGGCTTAATGTTTCAAAATTTTAATTAATCAAGCCAATCATCAAACAATACAATCAGCAATCAATTTGGTGATTATCCTTTCAAACACATAATTTTAATACATACTCAAAAATCAGATTTTTTTTGTGCCAAATTACAACAATAACCATATCTAAATTTTGTTTCTCACACTAGTCAATTGGAAATATAAAGATATCCCACTTTCGAAACTCGAAAATAAACTACTGATGCTACGTATCATCAGTAGAATCATTCCCGGATGACTAGAGTGTAATTCTATATCTATCCAATATATTTGAGGCTTCGAATACACGTTAATTACGCGTATATTCAAAATCTCCATATACTCGAATGTCCAAAATCAATCTAAAGTAAATATTCAAAAACGTTTAATAAGATTTTAATTCCAAAACAAAATTTGTTTTCATTTTATTTTTAAAATAACTCTCTTTACACTCGTTTTAGGATACTACTGGTCCCATCTCTAACGAGTCGTTCCCATTGGATATTACTAATCCAATCTCTGATGAATTCTTTCGTTTGGTTCTAATGTGCCTTATTCTTGAGTTCTGTAAACCAAAGCTCTGATACCAAATTGTGATGACCCGAACTTCCCCGGTCTCCAAAGAGAAGAGAAAGAACGGATTGTTTGAGAACACGACAAATCAGAACACAAACAGAAAAACATTTCATTGCTTATTACAGCAATTTACATCAGAGTACAAGAATATATAGAGTATGAACAAATAGTATACATTTGATAAATATCAGAGATTTACAAATTATTATACAATGGAAAATAATACAAAACACAACTGAAAGAAATACGTGGATACAGAGCGTTCCGAATATAGCTCCAGCTGTTAACCAGGATCCTATGAATATAATATCTGCAAAACCAAAACTACTAGCTGCTCATGTGGAAAATAGGGGCACCCAGAGTTTAGGTTAAAACAACAAACTCCAGGTCACTCATGTGACTGGTGTGAGTACCAAAAAAGTTATTAACTTGATTTTAAAGTTAGATATATCAAGGGACCACGCCGTATAACACGGAACGGGTTTACCCCAAGAATACTAGTGCATAAAACAAACAGAGCAATGCTAAATAAAGAACAATGAAGCTATTATAAGACTCAGGTCCCATCACACAATGTAACGCAAGACGGAGGATAGAGTTTTACCTTATAATATCCAAATAATGCTTGATAAGTGAAATTTCATCTTTTATTATTACTATAAGTGAAGAAATCAACTTCAAATATAAATGTATCAATCATAGACGGCATAGTGTCCCATCCCACTATGTCTCCATACCAGGCTCTACAATTAAAACTGAAATGTCATGTATTAGAAGTTGGATTTCCGTCTGTGAACCAAGGAAAGGGATCGTCCTTACCGCTTCGAGATAATCTAGCCTACCATGTCTCAAGACCCAGACTCAGGTGGGCCCTTGGAGCGTCAGGACCGGTCCACACAGAGTGGATTAAAATGCCTGAACAATACATTTCCCCGCCCTATGGGGCGAAATGGTCAGTATGTCGACCATATCATCCATCGGTCCCGTAGTGACCGTTATAACCGCGGCGCCTCGCTTTCCATCATCCGCATAAGTAAAATGTCTGGGCTCTGTACCATGACAACACTCCTAGCTAGAAGGAAACGCATGTCCTCCCCAAGGTCCTCTCCCGTTTTTGGTTCACACTGGGGTGTGAGGCTCGCGAATTAACGCTAAACACAAAGCTATGCTATATTAAAGCCGTGCTTAGATCATTAGCCACAAGACTCTGCTTTGCAACAGAAGCCTTATTCATTTGCATCTCAACATGCCACACTGGCAATTAACGCCATGCGACTGATGTCCATCGATATATAACCTCTGAGCTCGTACGTCTCAGAGAAGGGTGTTAAGCAAGAGAATAAATTCTCCGCCACCAAACAGAGATATATTTAATAGAGATCAATCAACACAGAATAAAATCCAATGTCAAACACACATCCATTTACAAGTCCGTTCTAGGTCTGAAGGAAACTGGAGGCACCTTATTCCTCGTCCCATATGTCCAATACAGGAGAGAGGTCCTTGCATATCTGGTCGATCTCCAAATATGTCTGGACGATCACCACTTATTACCTCGTCTTGGGTGTACAGCCCAATCAAGACATCAGTAATCATCCAAAGGATGTGAAGACCTCCGGTCTTCAACCACCATCTTCATCGTCGACTTATCGTCGAATCAATTATTCAGAATGGGTATAAACTCGGCCTTTCCGAATAACTCACGTTTATAATAAACAAGTGCTATAAAAACACAACATACGCCTCATTCCAATTCAGAATATTCACATCCTTAGGGATATGTTCCCATTAATTTTATCAAAGATAAATTCTTTAAAATTTATTCTTTAATCTTCCTTTGGATATCATTCGAACCATATTAATGTTTTTCAAACTAATCGGGATTAACGCACCTTACCGAAGTAATCATTTATTTAATTCCCCAATCCCAACCTATTCATCCCATGGAGCAAAACTGGTATTACCCCGTATCTAACACCACGGTGTTATCGGTAAATTTAATTACTATTTCACGTTGAAATCTAATTAAAGATTTAACTATCGCTAGGAGCAACTGGTGATACTCCATTCTCGATCATTTCCCGAATTTGATAATTTAAATTATCAATTCCCAATTCAATCTATTTAAAGATTCAATAAAACTCCCCTTAGTTTTAATCTTCCCAAAAATCAAAATTAATGATTATTTAACTTTGGAAACACCAACATGCCGCATCGAGTATATTAAAACTTCGAATATACATTTGCAAGGCGTATATGCAAAATCTTTATGTACTCGATTGTCCAAATTCAATATAAAATAAACAATCAAATACGTATAATTAGATTAAATTTTCAAAACAAAATTTGTTTTTCATTTTTATTTTAAAAAACACTCTTCACACTCGTTCTAGGATACTACTGATCCTACCTCTAACGAGTCATTCTCATTGGATATTGCTAATCCAATCTCTGATGAATTCTTTCATTCAATTCTAATGTGCCTCGTTCTCGAGCTCTGTAAACCAAAGCTCTGATAACAAACTGACATGACCCGAACTTCCCCGGTCTCCTAAGAGAAGAGAAAGAACGGATTGTCTGAGAACACGACAAATCAGAACACAAACAGAAGAACATTTCATTGCTTATTACAACAATTTACATCAGAGTACAAGAATATACAGAGTATGAACAAATAATATACATTTGATAAATATCAGAGATTTACAAATTACAATGCAACAGAAAAATAATACAAAACACAACTAAAAGAGATACACGGATACAGAGCTTTCCGAGTATCATTCCAGTTGTAAACCAGGATCCTATGAATATAAATCTGCAAAACCAAA
Source organism: Allium sativum (assembly GCA_030737875.1). NCBI lineage: Eukaryota > Viridiplantae > Streptophyta > Magnoliopsida > Asparagales > Amaryllidaceae > Allium > Allium sativum. The sequence goes on from CM060909.1 coordinate 33,903,409, forward strand.
ACTACTAGCTGCCCGTGTGGAAAATAGGGGCACCCAGAGTTTAGGTTAAAACAAAATACTCCAAGTCAATCATATGACTGGTGTGAGAACTAAAACAGTTACTAAATCTTTACTTTTAAAATAAAGAAAATCAAGGGACCACGCCGTATAACATGGAATGGGTTTCCTCCCAAGAATACCAGTGCATAAAACAAACAGCGCAATGCTTATTGGAAAACTGAAGCTATTATAAGATTTAGGTCACAATGCAATGCAAGCCGGAGGATAGGGTTTTACCTTATAATAGCCAAACATGCTTGGTATGTTTAAAACAAATCATTTGATACTATTATAAGTGCATAGTATATAAAACAACTTCAAATATAAATGTATCAATCATAGACGGCATAGTATCGCATGCTATTATGTCGCCAATACTAGGCTCTACAATCAAAACCGAGATGTCACGTATTGGAAATTGGATTTCCGTCATGAGTCTAGGCAAGGGATGTACTCCTAACCGCTTCGAGATACTCTAGCAAATGCCTTGAGACTACACACTCTGGGCAATCCCTGGATCCTCTAAGGTTAGTCCTCCCTTACGTTTGAGGATTAATTACTCCAGAACACATGTTTCCCCGCCCTATCGGGTGTCTATGAGCCAGATGACTCAATATCCATCGGCTCTGTATAGACCGATATATCTGAAGCGTCTCGCACTCCAACAACCACATAGGTAAAAATATAAAAATGTCAGGGCTTGCAAAACCCTGACACCACCCATAGCGAAAAAGAAACGTCATATCCTCTTTGGGTCCCTTATCCGTTTTTAACTCATACCGAGGTATGAGGCTCGCGAATTAACGGTATAAACAAAGCTATGCTATATTAAAGTCGTGCTTTGATCATCGACCACAAGACTCTGCTTTTCAATAGAAGCCTTGATCATTTGCATCTCAGCATGCCACACAGGCAATTCACGCCATGCGACTGATGTCTATCGATATATAACCTTTGAGATCGTACGTCTCAGAGAAGGGCGTTAAGCAAGAGAATAAATTCTCTACCGCGAAACAGATATATATTTAATAGAGATCGATCAACACAGAATAAAATCCAATGTCAGACACACATCCATTTACAAGTTCGTTCTGGTTCTGAACGAAACCGAAAGCGCCTTATTACTCGTCCCGTATGTCCCATACAGGAGAGAGGTCCGGGCATATCCGGTCGATCTCCAAGTACATCTGGATGATCGCCACTTATTACCTTGTCTTGGGTGTACGACCCAATCAAGACATCAGTAATCATCCAAACGATGTGAAGACCTCCGGTCTTCAACCACCGTCTTCATCGTCGACTTATTGTCGAATCAATTATTAAGAATGGGTATAAACCCGGCCTTTCCGAATAACTCGCGTTTATAAGAAACAAGTGCCATAAAAACACAACATACGTCTCATTCCAATTCATAATATTCTTTAATTCAAATATTCACATCCTTAGGGATATGTTCCCATTAATTTTATCAAAGATAAATTCCTTAAAATTTATTCTTTAATCTTCCTTTGGATTTCATTCAAACCATATTAAGGTTTACAAAACTAATCGGGATTAACGCACCTTATCGAAGTAATCATTTATTTAATTCCCCAATCCCTACCTATTCATCCCATGGAGCAAAACTGGTATTACCCTATATCTAGCACCATGGTGTTATCAGTAAATTTAATTACCATTTAACGATCAAATCTAATTAAAGATTTAACTGTCGCTAGGAGCAAACTGCTGATAATCCATTCTCGATCATTTCCTAAATTTGATAATTTAAATTATTAATTCCCATTTCAATCTAATTAAAGATTCATTAAAAGTCCCCTTAGTTTTAATCTTCCCAAAAATCAATATTAATGATTATTTAACTTTGGAAACACCAACGTGCCGCATCGACAATCTACACCGTACTATTGATTTCTGCCGATATATAACCTCTGAGCTCGTACGTCTCAAAGAAGGGTGTTAAGCAAGAGAATAAATTCTCCGCCACCAAACAGATATATATTTAGCAGAGATCAACCATACAGTTCGAAATACAATGTTAAACATGTAATCCTGTCTTTAACTGGGTTAAAGAACTAATGTCGTTTAAAACACGGTTCACGATAAACCCAAATCACATTCCATTAATTATGGAATCTTCATGGGAAATAGATCAATATATAATCAATATCAATTTCCATATCTGGCTAATAATATAAATGGAGTACGACAAAGCCTTTTAAATTCCATATATATTAACAGTCTTCCTCCATTGAAGCTCATTTCGATTATTATCAAATCAAATTCCATTCAATTCCAATTTAATATATTAAATTGGAAAACTTTACTTTGGAAAATTCCCGTTAAATCTTAATAAAAATATTTATAAATTCATATTTCACTGTAAATCGGGTTAAAGAACGAATGTCGTTAAAACAAAGTTCACAATAAACCCAATTCATATTCCATTTTATTCCAGTTAAATGTTAATTAACTGGAAACACTAATAATTTTAACTAAAAGATTTATTCTTTTCACACGGGGTTCAAGAACAGTGTTATTTAAGACACCATACACGACAAACCCAAAATCCAATTCCTTTATTCAATTCCAATTAAATATTAATTAAATGGAAAACTTCACTAAATCTTAATTAGAAGATTTATTTTTTTCTCAACTGGGCTTAAGAACAGTGTTAATTAAGATACCATTCACGACAAACCCAAAATCCAATTCAATATTAAATACAAGGCTCTAAATAGAAATTATATCGGCTTATATTCAATATCAAATCCTGAGATAAACAAATATCGTATTGGGAATAACAATATATACATCTTCCAAATTCCTCCACAATATCCGTATAATCACGGAATCCAATATCGAAATATCTCGAAGATAATTTCTATTCAAATCTATTCCAATCCATATATTGGAAATTCTGGTTATTTTTAAAACCATTTAAAATCCAATTTATTTATTTAAAACTATTGGATTTATAATTCTAGTTCATAACTAGTTCATTTTGATAAAAAATATATTATTATCATTCCAAATATGGAATTTTTCATCCTAATTCTTTCCAAATCATTTATTATGATTTTACACAAATTATCAATATTTTTAATAATTTTATCAAGGCCCGTACAGTCGATTTCCATAAACGGTCATCGAACTGCACTTACAGCGACCTTTTCTAATTTTGATTTGGACATAATTCCAAATCCAACTATTAGATTTCAAATCTCTTATATCCGTTGGAAAGCTCTTTTCGATACAAACCAATGGTAATCCGACGGTCGGACCTCCCGTAATGTCAATTCGAAGTCAATGGTCAAAATTCGCGAACTGTCGCGGCGCGCCGCGTTCTATTCAGGTCATTAAATATGTATAATATATATATTATATATATTTCGTCAATTTCATTTAAAACATATTTTATAAATCGTTTTAAATTCGTTTTCAAAACGATTTCAACTTTATATTCAATTTCAAATCAAAATTGAATATTCCATATCATTAATATATAAATGATAATATTTTCAAAACATTAGATTTTGAAATCACTTCCTTTTCGATATTCATTATAAAAATGAATAAAATCGGTATAAATATTGTTCACGTCAAAATGGCGTTAATCTAATCAATACGGCATCATATATTTAAATATTTTCGTGTTCATCCCAAATCGGACATCAAAATCATATTTTGATCCATTATTCAATATTATTTTAAAATATTCATTACTCGACATTTTAAAATATTCGTTCTTTCTGAATTGGAATCAGACACAGTCAATTACCATATAATTTTATTTATATGGATTTCATACACACATGTACACAACAATAATCAAACATAGTCAATCATCATCTAGAGTGCATTACACAACTGCATAAGCATTAAATATGGATAATTAACGCTCACAACAGTTTGCCAACCCATTGATTGACATACAACTAAATATTGGGATTAGTGTATGTCCAGTATCATCCTAATACCCGTGCGGGGTTTTCAAACAACAAACACTGATTATTATTTGTGCGGTTGGGCGACGTGTAAAATATAAAGGCCCAATCAATATCAATCAAATGTGTGTACATAAACAAATCATCCGATTTGTAAATGAATATTTATTTTATTCATATACATGTTAAAAGTTATATTTTTAACTATAAAATATTTATTTCATCTCATGAATACTTTATACAGTTCAATTACACAATAAAAATAATATTTTTATTGTTCTAATATTTTTAGAAAATTTCGGCAGCATAACGACGAGATACTAGAACCGGAATAAGGTCTAGCCTTATCCCTCGCCTACTAATGGCTCGTACCATGTACATACCAATTCTAATGAGTTCATTTTATTTCCCAAACCAAATTCAACCAAATAATCTAATCAACCAAACAACCAAATAAACATGGTTTCAAACAAAGGTGTCAGGTGCTGCTAAGCATCGTCTGCATTCTAGTATATATTTCTAATTAGAAAATAAATTAAAGTGAGAAGTTCTCACTTTTGGGATCCACTCCTCCATTTTGTATATTATGAACGGTTTGGATTTGGATTTGATTCTCGTCAGTTCCATCGCAATCTGTTTCACACGATTTTTATACTAAAAATCAAATTTTTATTTCAACGCTACATATATAAAAATCATATTTTTATATCGTTAAAACCCATATTTTTATATCGTTATTATATAAATAAAAATCGAATTTTTATATTGCTAATATATATATATATATATATATCATATTTTTATTACGCTATATACATAAAAAAAAATCACCTCTTTAATCCGCTACTTCATAATATAAAAATCACATTTCTATAGCTTCAATTTCATATTAAAAATGGGATTTTTATAACTTTAACTTCATATTAAAAATCGGATTTTTATAACTTCAACTTCATATTTTCGTTCTAACTAAAAATATATTTTCCATACGATAAAAATCAAAACTTTTTCTAACTAAAAATCTCATCTTTCTCTAATTAAAAATGAAATCTTTTTTCAAATAAAAATAAAATGAAACCTTTTTCTATATAAAAATGAAATCTTTTTATATATAAAAATCCATTCTTTTTTTATTAAAAAAACAAATTTTAATTTTCAGTTTTTATTTTTAAAAAAACATTTTAAATTTTCAGAATAAAAAAACAAGTTAAAACATAAATAAAAAAAGAAAAGGGAAGGGGAGGACTTACGGCGCTGACCGGAGAGGGAGGAGGGCGTCTGACGGTCGGGGGTGGTAGTAGGCAGCTGCAGGCGGTGGGGGAGCATCGGAGGTGGTCGTCGTTGGTGGTGGCACGACTTCTAGGGTTTGGGGCGCCAGTTTGGGGCGCGGGGTCCTTCATTAGAGGAAGAGGGAGAGGAGGGAGAAGGGGGAGAGTGGGGAAGAGGCGCGTCGGCCAGAGGAGGTGATGCGGTGGTGGCGTCGCGACGGAGGAGGGAGGGAGCGATGGGTTCAGGAGCGAGTTTTTTTCTTTTAGGGTAAATCAGGTTTGAATTGGGGGATATAAAGGTTGAAAATATATTTATATATAATTTATTATTATTTTATTCTAAAAGGGTGAACTTTTATCCGAACTCCAAACGAGACCCAACTACTGTTGCCTCTAGCTAATTAACCCCATTCCGAACACAATAGGACATGTTTCATATGCCAATTCTATCATTTAGATCAGTTTTCATCAAAATTAAAATATAAATCAATTTATATTTAATTTAAACGTACGTTTTAATATACCCGGGCCACATAACGACTCTAAAAATTCCAGAAAAATAAATCCAGCTATGTTTTGACGATGCGGTCCTAACAAATATAATTTCATCGAATTTGGAGACCGTTTGAAAAATGGTCGTTTTTCAGTCGATTAAATTCAAACTGAATTGACCAAACACGTTTAAATTCACCACACTCACATATTAATTCAAAAAATTATGAAAATTGGAATCTAGCAATAATTTGACATTTCGGATCCAACAAAAGTGATCTCATCGAAAACGGAGGTCATTTGCAATATATTTATTATTAAGGGCTATATATTATATGAAATTCCATAACGACTATTCTGAATTTTCAATTGGACATAACTTTTTGTTCCCGCTATAAAATCTGGATTTTTCACATTCGTTGGAAAGATATTTTCAAACAGATTCAAATATTTCTAGTTTCACCAAAATCCGGTTTATTTTGAATTCTGTACATTCAATTGAAATTTGAAACCGAATTTTCAAACTACCGTGCCATTTTCAATTCCTTTTATAATTAAAATAAATATTTATATTCTAACTTCGATTTAAATAAATATATACGTTCTAATTCTATTCAAAATAAATTTCTAGTCGTTACTATTTAAAATAAATCATTTTAGATATTCAAAGTTCATTAAAATTTCCAAAATAAAATTTATAAATTGGTTCTGATTTCCCAGGTTGTTACAGTATGTCTAATATTATCCCAATACTCGTGTGGGGTTTTCAAACAACAAACACAGATTATTATTTGTGTAGTTGCGCAATGTGTAAAATATTATCATCTCAATCAATGTCAATTAAATGGGTGTACATAACCAAATCGTCTGATTTGTAAATGAATATTTATTTCAACACATGAATATTTTATTCAATTCATATATACAATAAAAATGATATTTTTATAGTTCGAATATTTTATTCAACACATGACTATTTTATTCAGTTCACATATACAATAAAAATGATATTTTTATTGTTCAAATATTTTATTCAATATGAATATTTTTTATTCAGTTCATATATACAACAAAAATGATATTTTTATTGTTCAAATATTTTATTCAACACATGAATATTTTATTCAGTTCATTCATACAACAAAAATGATATTTTTATTGTTCAAATATTTTATTCAACACATGAATATTTTATTCGGTTCATATATACAATAAAAATGATATTTTTATTGTTCAAATATTTTATTCAGTTCATACAATCAATAAATACAATACAGTCCATTCAATCCAAACAAACAATCACGGTTTGTACAATCAATGGTGTGGGGGCTGCTAAGCACCATCTACATCCTAGTATATATTTTACTGGAAAATAAATAGCGTGAGAAGTAGTTCTCACCTTTGGTTTCCACTCGGCCAATCTTTATTGGACGATTTGGATTCGGTTTTGCTTCCATTCGGTTTCATCGCAATCTACGTCACGCGGTTTATATTAAAAATCATATTTTTAATACAATGCTATATATAATTAGAAATCACATTTTTAAACTGTTCTGTATATTTTTAAATATCATATTTTTAAAATAAAGTCATTTATAATAAAAATCACATTTTTAAAACAAAGTCATATTTTTTATTCTAAGTTCTATATATAAAAATCATATTTTTATTTCAGAGTTATCTTTATAAAAATCACATTTTTATTTAAGCCATTTCTTTATTAAAAATTTACATTTTTATAACAATGTTATTATATTGAAAATCCATATTTCTATAAATTGCTTTATATTTATATATATATATATCATATTTTTATACTGCATTATTTCTTTTAAAAACCATGCTAATTTTATTTCCAAAAACAATTCTAATTTTATTTAAAAACAATGCAGATTTTATTTTCAAAAAACAATTCTAATTTCATTTAAAAGAAGTGCAAAATTTATTTTAAAAAACAATTCTAATTTTATTTAAAAACAATGCAAATTTTATTTTCAAAAATAATTCTATTTTTATTTAAAAACAATGCAAATTTTATTTTCAAAAACAATTCTAATTTTATTTAAAAACAATGTGAAATTTATTTTCAATAATAACACTATTTAGAACAAAGTTATTTCATTTAAAATTAACATTTTTAACTCAACTCTATTTATATATATTAAAATTTCATTAATTAGTTACACAAAGAAAAGCTCACTGTGTTTAATTCATCTTCTTCCTCGTTTACACCCTATAGACCCGTCCAAACCCATCACAGAAATCTAGGGTTCATAACCACACGCCTCATAGTTTGTCAGAGTTAAATCCATCACCACCACTTTGAAGAGCACCGCGCCGCCCATCCACACCATGAATAACGCCCAGCTCGAGTTCCCCCTTTGCCGGCAAATCGGGATCGAAAATTGCCACTTCCAGGCCCTATTCCTCTCAACATAGAACACGAAAACCGATCAGGATGGTGCAGATTTGAAGATCATGGGAGCCGCTTCGATTTTCGTTTTGGATGCTAGTTTTAATTCATATTGGATCGGAAGATTTTATCGCTTGAATTTCCAAGCTTTTTGGTCGTTGGTTTTTCAATTGGAGCGGCGGCTTCTGGCAAATAGATTAGGGTTTCTATTTTCTTTATATATATATATATAGATGTATATGTATTAGGGCTGGACATTTTTACCATATTACCACTTACCAACCGATACCAACGAAAGTGGTACCGAACAATTGGCAACCGATTTGATTGGTACGGTATGCCAAACCACTTGAAAATATGCGGTACGGTGATGGTAATTGAGCATTAGCAATGGTTGTTACCATACCTATATAATCTAAATAGTATATATGTATATTCTTATATTTTATTACGTACGTTTATTATGTAATAACGAACTTCTAATGTATACTGATTTAATAAAATACCTAGGAGAATGCTATTGTGACACAAGATTAAATGCAAATTTTATCATATATCTTACAAACAATATAACTTAAATTATAATTTATTTCATCCATAATGTTTTTGTGACGACCCCAAATCCCGTACTGACGGAGACAAGGGTTATCTTTAGAATATAACACAGAAACAGATAATAGCATAACAGAATAATTAAATACACCAGATAATGAACAATAGAATTACTGGATAAAAGTAATCATCAGAGTTACACAGTATACAGGATCATACTTAGTAAAAATACAGTTCAGCTATACATAAATGTCTACAGCGGAAAACAAAATATGTACAATAGGAGCTGAACAGCATAAAAAGAGATAAATGATAGAATCCATCTTCAGCTCCAGCTATCCAGAAAGCACCAGCTAAACCTGAATACAAGGCTGCCCGTGTAGAAAAAGGGGCACCCGGGTTTGAAAGTGAAACAAACTACGAGTCAGACATGGGACTGGTATGAGAAATCTACTCAACACATATATAATATGGCCAATCACAGGACCACGCCACTTTCGTGGAACGGGTTTACTCCATTGGATTGCCAGTGCTTTAAAAACAAATCTTTCTTTTAAACATCGCAATGCTTTTTATAAAAATAAAGCCATTATAAGACTCAGTTCCCATCACACAATGCAACGCAAACCGGAGGATAGAGTTTTTACCTTATAACGGCCAAAATATGCTTGAAACGAATAAAACAAAGGCATTTGATATTATTGCTAGTGTTTATATGTTTCAAAAACAATTTGAATCATAACTATCAATCATAGGCGGCATGGGTACCATATATCATGTCGCCATATATATGTATATATATATATATAATCAAAACCGCACGATGTCGTATTTGGAAATTGGATTTCCGTCATGAACCAAGGCAAAAGATAGTCCTTACCGAATTCGAGACGCTCTAGCCCGTGTCCCAGGACTCAGACACAGGTGGGCCCTTGGATCGTCAGGGTCGGTCCACCGATGTGGATTAAAATTCCTGAACACTGCGTTTCCCCGCCCTTTGGGGCGTAAATGAGCCAACGAATGACTCCATCGGACCCGGATCGTCCGATCAAACCAAGGTGCCTCGCAACAGCAACAACCACACAGGTGAAAAGTATATAAATGTCAGGGCTGGTAGGTCACTGACACCACCCTAGCTAGAAAGAAACGCATGCCCTCCCTGAGGTCCTTCTCCCGTTTCTGGTTCATACCGGGGTGTGAGGCTCGCGAATTCACGTTATACACAAAGCTACGCCACACAGGCGGTGCTTTGATCATCACCACAAGACTTTGCTTTTCAACAGAAGCCCTGATCACTGCATCTTAGCATGCCACACAGGCAATTCATGCCATGCGACTGATGTCCATCGATATACAACCTCTGAGCTCGTGCGTTTTAGAGAAGGGCGTTAAGCAAAAGAATAAATTCTCCGCCGCCAAACAAATGTATATTTAATAGAGATCAATCAACACAGAATAAAATCCAATGTCAGACACACAGTCCATTTACAAGTCCGTTCTGGGTCTGAACGAAACCGTAGTCACTAAATACCTCGCAAACCCATCGACCACCACGTACGTCTGGACGATCACCACTCATTATCCATATTTCGGGATGCCTCCCAATCAGGACCTCGGTTACCATCCAAAGGAGGTGAAGATCTCCGGTCTTCGACCACCGTCTTCATCTTCGACTTTCAATCGTCGGTCAATTATTTGAAATGAGAATTAACTCGGCCTTTTCAAATAATTCACGTATATTTAGAATTTCAAATCAATTTATTTCAATGGTTAAATCATTCGACAACACCAATTTTGTTCTTTAATGTAATTTTCACACCAAACCCATTCAACCATCAAACACCACATAAATCGAGCAAATTCAGTTTATTTCCATTCCATATCGTTTATGATATTTTATAACGATTTATCGCTATTTTTATTTATTTTAAAATAGCCAATTTATTCAAAATGACGCTTCGGGCCATAACGCGGCCGTGGCGCTGTTTTTCTTCAGATTTGATTTACACATATATGAAAATCTAACCGTTGGATCTTCACAAAATTTACATCATTAGAAAGGTCTTTTCAAAACGAATCCAACGGTTCCAGTTTCGGGAAAATCCGACGGTCGGATCTCCCGGTACAATTGTTTGAAGTTTCGATTTCAAAATACGAACTGCAGCGTCGTTATTCGATTAAATATAATTATATTTATATATATAAATATAATCGTTTCTGGCGCTGTTTTTCTTTAGATTTGAATTAAACATTCCAGACAATCCAACCGTTGGATTTTTACAAAGTTGGTGCCGTTGGAAAGATTTCTCCAAAGCAAACCCAACGGTTGCGATTTCAGGGAAATCCGATGGTCGGATCTCCCGGTATAATCGTTTGAAATCACAGTTTCAAAATGCGAACTGCACGGCCACGTTTCGTTTTAATTTTATTTATATTTATATATTTATATAAATATAGTTCATTCAAAAATTCCTATATCGTTTTCATTTCAAATATTTCACTAACGCCTTTAAATTTCGGAAAAATTCGCCATAACCTCCTTTGTACGGGAGGGGCTGGGAAAATTCCCAAATAGTCACACGGGCGTCTCATGTCAAAAAGAAAAGGGAAAAGCCAAGCGGCTAGCCAATAGGCTCATAAAATCATCACCCAAACAAAACAGTAAATGTGTACCTATTTGTCGGGCACAAAATTTTATTCCTCTTCTCTAGCCCCTTTGCTATAACCTGTTCAATAAATATGCATGTACATATATACAGTTCTTATCATTTTCCATTCAATTTCATATTCGATTCCATTTGGTTTAAGAACACCATTCATTCTAATGTTGCATGCATAGGCAAAAATCATATCATTAGCTAATTAATGAATATTTTATCTCAGTCATATTTATTTGAACGAGTGGCTATTTTTAACACTACACATTTCAACAATTCCTGTATATAATAAAAATGTGATTTTTATTGTAAAACAATTCTTTTCAAAACACTATTATTTTATATAGTCTATATAGATGATAAAAAGGTGATTTTTATTGTAAAACAATTCATTTTGAAACAAGGTCATTTTACATAGTTCATATAGATGATAAAAAGGTGATTTTTATTATAAAACAATTTATTTCAAAAATATGAATACCATTCAACACATGAATTTTTAATCAACGAATGAATATCGATTCAACACATGAAGGTTTTCTATAGTTTCTATATATAGATAAAAATGTGATTTTTATATTTAAAACACGAATACGATTCAACACATGAATTTCTAATCAACGAATGAATATCGATTCAACACATGAAGGTTTTCTATTCAATGAATAAATATAGTTTCAGCAAATGAAAATAATTCAAACACATGAATATTATTCAAATTTTCGGCAGCATAACGGCAGGGTAGTTAAAACCGGGACCGTCCCTAGTACGGCTCCTCGCTCTACCTTAAAATCTCGCGGTTTTTGACAATGGGGATCATGCATCTAGTTCGCACGCAGGCGGCATGTATATATTTATTTCATTTCCACAAACTAATCCTATGTGGTTTCAACCAAATATTTCTCAACCACAAATGGGTATTTTTCAACCACAATCAATCAATATCAACCACAAACAATCCCAAACAACCATTCGCTATCAATCAATTTTCACACCAATCACAATCAATAAATATCGTCCATGGTTTGTGGACGAGGGGCGTATATATATATATATATTTATATATATAGCAATTCACTTCTATTTCAACACATATATAATTTTTACAACGCATATATAACTTATACATCGAACGTACGACTTATACAACGCTTATACAAGAGGTGTATGTGACGGCAAAGAATTTCGCTCGGTCCGAACCAGTCGCTAAACCGACCCAGACCGTTCGAAACGCCCTATCGTTTGAGAACACGACAAAACAGAACGCATACAGAAGAACATTTCACTGTATATTACAACAATGCATCAGATTACAAGAATATACAGAGTATAAATGAATAAATATTACACAGAAATATCAGAGATTTAAATTACATTTAAGTACATTGCAGCGGAAAATAATACAATACACAACTAGAAGAGATATACGGATACAAAGCTTTCCGGATATCATTCCAGCTGTAAACCAGGATCCTGTGAATATAAAATCTGCAAAACCAAAACTACTAGCTGCCCGTGTCGAAAATAAGGGCACCCAGAGTTTAGGTTAAAACAATAAACTCCAGGTCAGTCGTAGGACTGGTGTGAGAACTAAAACAGTTAATCTTTATTTTAAATCATTAGGTAAATCAAGGGACCACGCCGTATAACACGGAACGGGTTTCCTCCCAAGAATACCAGTGCATAAAACAAACAGCGCAATGCTAAATAAAGACAAATGAAGCTGTTATAAGACCCAGGTCCTATCACACAATGCAACGCAAGCCGGGGGATAGGGTTTTCCCTTATAACAGCCAAAGAATGCTTGATACGTTTAAAACAAATCATTTGATACTATTATAAGTGCATAGCGTATAAAACAACTTCAAATCATAAGTATCAATCATAGGCGGCATGGGTACCATATATCATGTCGCCATACTAGTTCTACAATTAAAACCGCAAATGTCACGTATTTGGAAATTGGATTTCCGTCTATGAACCGAGGCAAAAGATAGTCCTCAACCGATTCGAGACAATCTAGCCCATGTCTCAGGATCAGAGCTCGAGTGACCCTTGGATCGTCAGGGCCGGTCCACCGATGTGGATTAAAATGCCTGAACACTACGTTTCCCCGCCCTTTGGGGCGTAAATGAGCCAACTAAATGACTCCATCGGTTCGAGAACGACCGATCAATCCGAGGCGCCTCGCAACAGCAACAACCACATAAGTCAAACTCGTCAGGGCGTGTAAAACCACTGACGCCACTTTTTATCTAGAAGGAAACGCATGCCCTCCCTGAGGTCCGACTCCCGTTTTTGGTTCATACCAGGTGTGAAACTCGCGAAGTAAACGTTACACAAAGCTACGCCACAAAGGCCTTGCTTTGATCATCACCACAAGACTTTGCTTTTCAACAGAAGCCTCGATCAATTGCCACTTAGGCATGCCACACAGGCAATTCACTCCATGCGTTTGATATCCATCAATATATAACCCCTGAGCTCGTACGTCTCAGAGAAGGGCGTTAAGCAAGAGAATAAATTCTCCGCCGCCAAACAGATATATATTTAATAGAGATCAATCACACGAACTAAAATCCAATGTCAGACACACAGTCCATTTACAAGTCTGTTCTGGGTCTGAACGAAACCGGGGGCACCTAGTACCCCGCATATCCATCGATCTCCAAGTACGTCTGGACGATCACCAACTGTTTCCATCTTCTTGGGTGTACAGCCCAATCAAGATCATCAGTTTTCACCCAAACGACGTGAAGACCTCCGGTCTTCGACCATCGTCTTCATCTTCGACTTATCGTCGTATCAGTTATTCAGAATGGGATAAACCCGGTCTTTCCGAATAACTCGCGTATATTTTAAATAAGTGTTACACAAACACAACATACGCCTCATTCCAATTCATTAGTCACTAACCGTAAATTAATCAAGAGAATAATTCCCCAAATATTAACCCCGAAGGCCGAAACCAACATCAGATCAATATCCAGAAAACCATTCTGTTTGGCTAACCGACAGTCAATTTCTAAATTTCACATTCATAGGGAAAGGTTCCCATTAATTTTATCCAAGATAAATTTCTTGAATTTATTCTATAATCTATTTTTGAATATCAATTCAAACTAGTCGGGATTAACGAACCTTACCGAAGTAATCATTTGTTTTAATTTCCCAATCCCAACCTATTCATCCCATGAAGTAAAACTGGTTATACTTCATATCTAACACCACGGTGTTGTCGGTAAATTCAATTACCATTTCACGTTCAAATCTAATTAAAGATTTAACTACCGCCTGGAGCAAAACTGGTGATACTCCATTTTCGATCATTTCAATCTAATTAAAGATTCATTAAAACTCCACTTAGTTTTAATCTTCGACTGGGTTAAAGAATCAGTGTCATTTAAAACACGGTTCACGATAAACCCAAAGTCACATTCCATTAATTATCGGGTTAAAGAACAAGTGTTATTTAAAACACTGTTCACGATAAACCCAAAATCACATTCCATTAATTATCGGGTTAAAGAACAAGTGTTATTTAAAACACTGTTCACGATAAACCCAAAAATCAATATCAATTCCAATTAAATATTATTTAATTGGTACACTTCATTAAATCTAAATAAAAAGATTTAATCTTTTCTCAACTGGGTTCAAGAACAGTGTTAGTGAAGACACCATTCACGACAAACCCAAATCACATTCGATATTCAATACAAGGCTCTGAATAGAAAATATATCGGCTTATATTCAATATCGAATTCTACGACTAACAAATGTCGTATTGGAAATAACGATATAAATATATATCTTTCAAATTTCCATAACCACATCTGTATAATCACGACTTCCAACATCGAAATATTCCGAAGACAATTTCGATTCAAATCCACTCCAATACAATCATTGGAAATTTTGGTTATTTTTAAAACCCTTTTCGAATTCAATTTATTTATTTAAAAATAAATAGAATTATATTTCTAGTTCAAAACTAGTTCATTTCGATAAAAACCTATTTTTATCTTTTCAAATATGGAGTTTTTCATCCCAAATCTTCACAAATCATTTCTTATGATTTTACACAAATTATTGCTATTTTTAATAATTTTATCAAGGTCCGTACAGTCGATTTCCATCAATGGCCATCGAACTGCACTTACAGCGACCTTTTTCGAATTTGATTTGGACGTATCTCCAAATCCAACCGTTAGATTTCAAATTTCTAATATTCGTTAGAAAGCTCTTTTCGATACGAACCCAACGGTTCCGGTTTTAGGAGAATCCGACGGTCGGATCTCCCGCAATGTCCATTTGAAATAAATGGTCGAAATTCACGAACTGCCGCGGCGCGGCGCGTTCTATTCAGGCCATTATATTATATATATATATAATATATATATAATATATTTCGTCGATTTCTATTCAAAACGAATTATATAAATAGTTTTAAAATCGTTTCAAAACCTATTTCAACTTCCATTTCAATTCAAAGCAAAAGTGAATTCTTCTTTATAAATTCGTTTCAAAATTCATTTCTATTCAATTCAAATTTCAATTCAATTTGAATTCATTTCAATTCGCTTTCAATTCAATTTGAAATCGTTTTCAATTCAATTCGTTTCGAAATCGTTTTCAATTCAATTCATTTCGAAATCGTTTTCAATTCAATTCATTTCGAAATCGTTTTCAATTCAATTCATTTCGAAATCGTTTTCAATTCAATTCATTTCGAAATCGTTTTCAATTCAATTCATTTCGAAATCGTTTTCAATTCAATTCATTTCGAAATCGTTTTCAATTCAATTCATTTCGAAATCGTTTTCAATTCAATTCATTTCGAAATCGTTTTCAATTCAATTCATTTCAAAATATTCGATTTCGAGATTACTTTTCAATATTCATTTTAAAATGAATAAAATCGATATAAATATCGTTTACGTCAAAATGGCGTCAATCTAATCAACACGGCTTCATAAATTTCTATTTTCAAATATTCTATTTCAAATATTTCTTTTTCAAAATAGTTGTTATTATCAAAATATTTCGTTCAACACATGACCAATCTCAATGAATGAGTACTGTCAACACATGAACTTTTATTTTATATTGATAAAGATGTAAATTTTAATATTAAAATATTTCGTTCAACACATGACCAATCTCAATGAATGAGTACTGTCAACACATGAACTTTTATTTTATAATATTCTTTATTTTTCAAATTGGAATGAGGCCCAATCAATTACCATATAAAGTTAATTATATGGATTTTCATACAACACATGTATATAATAGCATTGAAAATAATCAACCATCAACCAAAGTGCACTACACTGTATAAGCATCAAATATAGATATTCAACGCTTATAACAGCCTGTCAATCAATCGATCGACATATTTAATCAATCGGGATGAGTGAAATTCATATTTCATCCCAACACCCGTGTGGGGTTTCAAACAATCAAACACAGATTTTAGTTGTGCAGTTGGGCGATGTGTAAAATTTATCGTCCCAATCAATGTCATTCAAATAAGTGTACATAAACAAACCATCTGGTTTGTAAATGAATATTTATTTATTCACTTCACTATTTTCATATTCACGTTAAAAATTATATTTTTAACGATAAAACATTTTATTTCAACCTATGAATTTCTATTCAATTCATTTATTCAATAAAATGATATTTTTATTTTTCTAACATATTTTAGAAAATTTCGGCGGCATAACGGCACGATACTAGAAACGGGACAAGGCCTAGCCTAATCCCCGGTCTAGTGAAGGCCCACGCCATTCACTCATCAATCAAATCAATTTCATTTTGCAAACCACAAAATTTGGAGTAAGAGTCTAACCTAGCCTTACTCCTTCGCCTTATAACGGCGCACGTCTAATCCTAACCAATTTATCGATTCGATTTTTCACACCACAAACCACATTCAAACCAATATCGCAATCAATCACCAAACAGTCAAACAAACAAGTCCATGGTCTGTGGACGATTGTGTCGGGTGCTACTAAACACCGTCTGCATCCTAGTATATATATATAACTAGAAAAATTAAATTGAAAGGTGAGAAGTTCTCACCGATAGCTATCCAATTATCTTGACTCCACTTTGATATAGAGCTTCTTCGTTCTCGCCTTTTTGCTACCTTCGTCGCCCGCTTCCACCACCTATGTAAAAATCGAGTATTTTACTACGCTATTCAATATATAAAAATCATATTTTTATTTCGAAGTTCAATATATAAAAATCATATTTTTATTTCGAAGTTCAATATATAAAAATCATATTTTTCTATCGAAGTTCAATATATAAAAATCATATTTTTATTTCGAAGTTCAATATATAAAAATCATATTTTTCTATCGAAGTTCAATATATAAAAATCTCATTTTTCTATCGAAGTTCAATATATAAAAATCATATTTTTATCTCGAAGTTCTATATATAAAAATCATATTTTTATTTCGACTTTCAATATATATAAATTCGATTTTTTCCACTTCTTCCATATTATGAAATCCGACCTTTAACACATTAAAAATCTTATCTTTCACACATTAAAAATCTTATCTTTCACACATTAAAAATCTTATCTTTCCTAATACAAAAATCTAAACTTTCATAAATTAAAAATCTAAACTTTTATAAATTAAGAAAAAAAATCAGTTTATGTATTCTTTAAAAAAAACAGTTTACAAATCTTTAAAAATTCAGTTTATAAAACTAGAAAAAAAAACAGTTTTGAAATTCTTTAAAAATTCAGTTTGGCTATAAAAAAATAAAGGGAAATGCTTACAGTGTTTTTTTTTCTTTCAGCGAGGGGGGGAGGGGACTTCATCTTCGGCGGTGGCCAGAGAGGGCGAGGCGGAGGCTAGGGGTGCGGTATGGCGAGATGTGGGCCCAGGGGGTGCTGCGTGTTCTACTGGAGAAGGGGAGGGCTTCGCGGTTTTCTGATAGGAGCTAGGGAGGAGCGGTGGAAGGGAGGGGAGGAGAGAGAACGGGGAGGACGGTGCGTGAGTGGGAGGTGACAGCGGAGGCGCCCGCGATGGCGGGGCGACGAGGTACTGGCGATCGACAGTCGCCATTTTTTTTTTTTTTTAATCAGTGAACCCGATATCGGGTTTGGAAGAGAGAAGGGGGGCGTTGACCCCCTTTTTCTATTTATTTTTTATTATCCCCAAAAAGTAACTTTTATTCTCGAACCCGAAACGAGACCCACCGACTGTCGTCCCTAGCGTTTTACCCCCATTCCGAACACAATGGGATATGCATCGTCGGCCAGTTCGATTGTTTCGATGGGTTTTTTTATTCAAATTCAAGTATAAATCTATATATATTCAATTTGAACTTACATTTCAAATTACCGGGGTCACATACGACCTTTAAAAATTCTCGAAAAATATTTTCTAGCTTCGTATTGACGATACGGTCCTAACAAAACTAGTTTCGTCGAATTCTGAGACCGTTTGAAAAATGGCCAATTTCCATCGATTAAAATCAACTGAAACTAGTCAAACGCGTTTTCCTTTGCCATGCTCACATATTGATTCGAAAAATTATGAAATTTGGAATCTAGCAATAACTTAACACCACGGACCCAACAAAACTGGTTTCGTCGAAATCCGAGGTCATTTGCAAAATGTCCATTTTTAAGGGCCTGAATTCCATAGCGACTATTCAGAATTTTCAACTGGACATATCTTTTGATTCCCGTTAGGAAATTTCGATTCTTCGGATTCGTTAGAAAGATATTCACAATTAGATCCCATTAATTTTGGTTTCACTAAAATCCGGATTGTTTTGCACCCGGTACATTCAATTGAAGTTTGAAATCGAATTATCGAACTACCGCGCCATTTTCAATTCTATTTATAATTATATATAAATATTTATATTCTAACGACGACGCGTATAATATATACGTTCTAATTATATTCAAAATAAATTTCTCGTCGATTTTATTTAAAATAATCTATTTTAAATATTCTAAATTCGCCAAAATTGTCAAAATAAAAATTTCAAACTGGCTCGCATTTTACGGGTTGTTACAGTGTACAACGCTTATATAACTCATACATCGACTATATAATTTATACATCGTCATTTTCCATATCGTTTATAAATTTGAAATCTCACATTGGGTTCCACTCCACCAAAAATAGCAGAAGGCTCAGAAAAATATGCGGTCTCTTCTAAAATGCAGAAGACGTCCACACGGTCACGATGTTTCCTGTTTCATCGAATTTCGTTAACGAACGAAAAAGATATGATTTTTCGAAGTTTGCAACGGTTTAAAGGTGTTAAAACTGTTGAAAATATATATAAGCCGTACCTCAGCTGAAAGGTTCAAAACTAGGTTTGCGATTTTCGATCAAACCGTGAATCGATAGGAGGATCGGCCGATGCAGCGACGAAGAGGGAGGAGACGCGCGTCTGCGCGCGGTGGTGGGGGCCCACTCGGCGGCGCCAGGCGACGGCGGCGGCGGTTTGAAGTCGCCGACTTCAGGGACCCGATTCTCCCTCCACAGGCCTCGAAAAATTCCAAACTTTATATGGATTTGAAGATCTCGAGAAGATCTTCAAAAAGTTCAACTGTGGCACGAGCTAATTCGGCGTGGATTGATCGGAAAATGAGGGGGAAGGTTTTGAGTGGTTTCCGTCGTTCGTCGGGGAGAGAGAAAAGAGGGATTTTCTATTATTATTTTTAAAAATTCTGATTGGTCTGTGGGTCTTTAAAGGGGTTTTCTGACACGACCACCAATTAAAACCCAACGACTATCGTCCCTAGCGTTTTACCCCCATCCCGAACACAATGGGATATGTTTCGAAGGCCCATTCGAATGTTTCAGTCAGTTTTCCTTCAAATTTAAAATATATAACATTCAATATTCGATTTGAACGTACATTTCAATTTGCCAGGGCCACAAACTGATTCGAAAAATTCCAGAAAAATAAATCTAGCTATGTTTTAACGATACGGTCCCAACAAAACTAGTTTCGTCGAATTCTGAGACTATTTGCAAAAAGGCCCATTTTTGGTCGATCCAATTTAACTATAATTGACCAAAACACATTTTCCTTTTCCACGCTCACATACTAGCTTCAAAAATTATGAAATTTGAAACCTAGCAATAACTTCACATCCCGGATCCAACAAAAGTGATTTCGTCGAATTCCGAGGTCGTATGCAAAATGGCTAATTTCACGGGCTATATAAATTCCATAGCGACCTTTCTGAAAATTCATTCGGCCATAACTTTTGCTTTCCGCTATGAAAATTCGATTTTTCAGATTCATTAGAAAGGTATTCACTAACAGATTTAAATATTTTTGGTTTCACTAAAATCCGTTTTGTTTTGCACCCGGTACAGTCCGACAAAGTTTGAATTCAATTTTTGAATCTGCAGCGCCTTTTCAAGCCTTATTTATAATTATAATTAATTATAATCGTTTTCAATTGTCGATTCAAACTCACTTTTCATTGCCATTATTTAAAATATTTATTTTAAATATTTAAAATCCATTATTCTAGCCAATTTAAAAAATTTAAATTGGTTCAGATTTTCTGGGTCGTTACAGTTTTCTTGCATATTTAACTACGTAAAATAAAATAGATAAAAAATAATATAATAACAAAAAAATCAATCTTAATATTTAATATTTTAATGTGAAATATTATAAACAATAAGATCTCATACTAGCAAATGATAAAAACTTATTACCGACCTCTACCAACCATTACCAACCATAAACCGAACTATTGGTAATTGATTTCTTTGGTCGGTATTGGTATGATTTTCCTGTTACCATATAAAGTCGGTATGGTAATGGTTTTGAATACAAAGTTCCGGTACCGAGCCGATTCCACCCCATTTATATATATATATATATATATATATATATATATATGTATTCATTTTAAAAGTCAAGACTGTTACGAACTCCAAATCAAGCCCAATGGCTATCGCCCCTAGAAAAATACCCCCATTTTGGACACAATGGAATATGTTTCGTAAACCAATTCGATCATTTCTAACAGTTTTTACAAAATTAAAGTATAAATCAGTCTATATTCAATTTGAAAGCGCATTTTAGTTTACCGGGCCACATACTGACTCCAATAATTCCAGAAAAATAAATCGAGCTATGTTTTGACGATACGGTACTAACAAAACTAATTTCGCTGAATTTGGAGACCACTTGAAAAATGGCCATTTTCCAGTGGATTAAATTCAAACTAAAATTACCCAACACATTCAAATTTGCCACGCTCACATATTAATTTCAAAAATTATGAAATTGGAATCTAGCAATAATTTGACATTCCGAATCCAAAAAAGTGGTTTCGTCGAAAACGGAGGTCGTTTGCAAAATCTCTATTTTTAAGGGCTATATATTATATAAAATTCCATAGCGACTATTCTGCATTTTCAACTGGACATAACTTTTTATTCCCGTTATGAAATCTGGATTTTTCACATTCGTTGGAAAGATAATTTCAAACAGATTCAAATATTTATGATTTTACCAAATTCCGGTTTATTTTGAATCCTGTGCATTCATTTGAAAATTGAAATCAAATTTTCAAACTACCGTGCCATTTTAGACTCGTTATATAATTAAAGTAAATTTATTCATTCTAACTTCGATTTAAATAAATTTATACATTCTAATTCTATTCAAAATAAATTTCTAGTCGTTATTATTTAAAATCAATCATTTTAAATATTCAAAATTCATTAAAACTGCTAAAATAAAAATTTTAAATTGGTTCTGATTTTCCGGATTGTTACAATCTCCCCCATTTAAATCTTTTAATCCTCGAAAAGGAACGGAGCTGAAAGTTGTTTAACTAATCAACTCAACTTTTATTCTGGCATTCATTTTTCAACTTTTCAGTTTCTAAGAATTTTCTAATTTTTCAAAAATTTGTCTAACACCCTAAATTTTCGCCATAACCTCCTTTGTACGGATTGATATTTAAAACATAACTAGCCACGCAGGGCCCTCACCAATCCAAAAGAAAAAGAAAAAGCCAAGCGGCTAGCCAATTGGCTCATAAAATCATCCAAACCCAATAAATTAGTAAATATGTACCTATTTGTCGGGCATACAATTTTATTTCTCTTCTTAGCTTCCATGCTATGAACTGTTCAATGTATATACATGTATAGGCGTGCAATTGCAATCAATTCAAGTCAGTTCAATATTTGATTCAATTTGGCTTAATGGTTCAAAATTTTAACAAATCATCAAACAACACAATCAGCAATCAATTTCTTGATTATCCTTTCAAACACATAATTTTAATACATACTCAAAAATCATATTTTTAGTGCCAAATCACAAAAATAACCTTATCTAAATTTTGGTTCTCATACCAGTCAATTGGAAATATGTAGATATCCCACTTTCGAAACTCGAAAATAAACTACTAACGCTACATCTCATCAGTAGAATCATTCCCAGGCGACTAGAGTGTAATTCTATATCTATCCAATATATTTAAGGCTTCAAATGCACGTTAATTACGCATATATTCAAAATCTCCATATACTCGATTGTCCAAAATCAATCTAAAGTAAATATTCAAATACGTTTAATAAGATTTAAATTCCAAAGCAAAATTTGTTTTCATTTTTATTTTTAAAAACAACTCTCTTTGCACTCATTTTAGGATACTACTGATCCCATCTCTAACGAGTCAATCCCATTGGATATTACTAATCCAATCTCTAATGAATTCTTTCATTTGGTTCTAATGTGCCTTCTTCTCGAGTTCTGTAACCAAAGCTCTGATACCAAACTGTGATGACCCGAACTTCCCCAGTCTCTGAAGAGAAGAGAAAGAACGGATTGTCTGAGAACATGACAAATCAGAACACAAACAGAAGAACATTTTATTGCTTATTACAACAATTTACATCAGAGTACAAGAATATACAGAGTATAAACTAATAGTATACGTTTGATGAATATCATAGATTTACAAATTATTGTGCAACGGAAAATAATACAAAACACAACTGAAAGAAATACACGGATACAGAGCATTCCGAATATAGCTCCAGCTATTAACCAGGATCCTGTGAATATAATATCTGCAAAACCAAAACTACTAACTGCGCGTGTGGAAAATAAGGGCACCAGGAGTTTAGGTTAAAACAATAAACTCCAGGCCAGTCATATGACTGGTGTGAGTACTAAAAAAGTTATTAACTTGATTTTAAAGTTAAAGATATCAAGGGACCACGCCGTATAACACGGAACGGGTTTACCCCCAAGAATACCAGTGCATAAAACAAACAGTGCAATGCTAAATAATGAACAATGAAGCTATTATAAGACTCAAGTCCCATCACACAATGCAACGCAAGCCGGAGGATAGAGTTTTACCTTATAATAGCCAAATAATGCTTGATACGTGAAATTTCATCTTTTATTATTACTATAAGTGAAGAAATCAACTTCAAATATAAATGTATCAATCATAGACGGCGTAGTGCCCCATCCCACTATGTCGCCATACCAGGCTCTACAATTAAAACCAAAATGTCACGTATTGGAAGTTGGATTTCCGTCTGTGAACCAAGGCAAGGGATCATCCGTACCGCTTCGAGACAATCTAGCCTACCATGTCTCAGGACCCAGACTCAGGTGGGCCCTTGGAGCGTTAGGGTCGGTCCACACAGAGTGGATTAAAATGCCTGAACAATACATTTCCCCGCCCTATGGGGCGAAATGGTCAGTATGTCGACCATATCATCCATCGGTCCTGTAGTGACCGATATAACGGAGGCGACTCGCTTTCCATCATCCACGTAAGTAAAATGTCTGGGCTTTATACCATGACACCACTTCTAGCTAGAAGGAAACACATGTCCTCCCTGAGTTTCTCTCCCATTTCTGGTTCACACCGGAGTGTGAGGCTCGCGAATTAACGCTAAACACAAAGCTATGCTATATTAAAGCTGTGCTTTGATCATCAACCAAAAGACTCTGCTTTTCAACAGAAGCCTTGATCATTTTCATCTCAGCATGCCACACAGGCAATTCATGCCATGCGACTGATGTCTACCGATATATACCCTTTGAGCTCGTATGTCTCAGAGAAGGGTATTAAGCAAGAGAATAAATTCTGCCACCAAGCAAATATATATTTAATAAGGATCAATTAACATAGAATAAAATTCAATGTCAGACACACATCCATTTACAAGTCCGTTCTAGGTCTGAATGAAACCGGAGGCACTTTGTTCCTCGTCCCATATGTCCAATATAGGAGAGAGGTCCTCGCATATCCAGTCGATCTTCAAGTACGTCTGGACGATCACCACTTATTACCTCGTCTTGGGTGTACAGCACAATCAAGACATTAGTAATCATCCAAACGATGTGAAGACCTCCGGTCTTCAACCACCGTCTTCATCGTCGACTCATCGTCGAATCAGTTATTTAGAATGGGTATAAACCCGACCTTTCCAAATAACTCGCATATATTATAAACAAGTGCTCCAAAAATATAGCATACGCCTCATTCCAATTCTGAATATTCTTTTATTTAAATATTCATATCCTTGGGAAAGGTTCCCGTTAACTTTATCAAAGACAATTTCTTTAAATTTATTCTTTGATTTTCCGTTGGATATCAATTCAAACCAAATTAAGGTTTATCCAAACTAGTCGGGATTAGCGATCCTTACCGAAGTAATCGTTTATTTTATTTCCCAGTCCTAACCTATTCATCCAATGAAGCAAAACAGGTAATACTTCATATCTAACACCACGGTGTTATCGGTAAAATTAATTACCATTTCGCGTTCAAATCTAATTAAAGATTTAACTATCGCTTGGAGCAAAACTGGTGATACTCCATTCTTGATCATTTCATGAATTCGATAAATTTAATTATCTCATTCACATTCTAATCTAATTAAAGATTCACTAAAACTCTAATTCAGTTTTAATCTCAAAAATCGTTACTTAATGAATATTCAAAGTTAAGAAATTAATCTTATCTTTAAGTGAGTTGAAGAACTGAAGTCTTTTAAAACACAGTTCACGGTAAACCCAAAATCCAATTCCATTAATTATGGAATCTTCACAGAAAACATATCAATATATATAATCGATATAAACTTCCATATCCAACAGATAATATAAATGGAATAACGACAAAGCCTCTTAAATTCCATATATAGTAACAGTCTTCCTCCACCGAAGTTCACTTTGATTATTACTAAATCGAATTCCATTCCATTCCAATTTATTTTGTTAAATTGGAAAACTTTACTTTGGAAAATTCCATTAAATCTTAATAAAAGGATTTATATATTCCAAATCACATTTCCCTGTAAATCGGGTTAAAGAACGAATGTCGTTAAAAACACAGTTCACGATAAACCCGATTCACATTCCATTTTATTCCAATTACCAAATGTAACTGGAAACTCTAATAATCTTAATTAAAAGATTTATTCTTTTCAAATAGGGTTTAAGAACAGTGTTACTAAAGATACCATTCACGACAAACCCAAAATCCAATTCTTTTATTCAATTCCATTTAAATTTTAATTAATTGGAAATTTTCACTAAATCTTAATAAAAAGATTTATTCTTTCCTCAACTGGGTTTAAGAACAGTGTTATTTAAGACACCGTTCATGATAAACCCAAAATCCCATTTGATATTAAATACAAGGCTTTGAATAGAAAATATATCAGCTTATATTCAATATCAAATTCTGAAACCAACAAATAGCGTATTCTAAATAACGATACAAATATACCTTTCAAATTTCCATAAAAATATCTATATAATCACGAAATCCAACATCGAAATATTCTGAAGATGATTTCCATTCAAATCCACTCCAATTCGTATATTGGACATTCTGGCTATATTAAAACCTATTCCCAATCCAATTTATTTATTTAAAAATTATCGGATTTCAAATCTAATTAATAACTAGTTCATTTTGATAAAAATATATTTTTATCTTTTCAAATATGGAATTTTTCATCCTAATTCTTTCCAAATCATTTATTATGATTTTACACAAATTAATAATATTTTTAATAATTTTATCAAGGCCCGTACAGTCGATTTCCATAAACGGTCATCGAACTGCACTTACAACGACTTTTCCAAATTTGATTTGGACATAATTCCAAATCCAACTGTTAGATTTCAAATCTCTTATATTCTTTGGAAATCTCTTTTCGATACGAACCCAATGGTGCCGGTTATAGGAGAATCCCACAGTCGGATCTCCTATACTGTCAATTCGAAGTCAATGGTCGAAATTCGCGAACGGTCGCGGAGCGGCGTGTTCTATTCAGGCCATTATATTATACATATATATGTATGTATGTATATAATATTTCGTCGATTTCCATTTAAAACGTATTTTATAAATCGTTTATAAATTCGTTTTAAAACGATTTCAATTTCAAGTCGAATTTGAATATTCCTTAATAATTTCGTTTTAAATTCATTTTAAAACGATTTCAATCCCATTTCAAATCAAATTTGAATATTCCTTAATAAATTCGTTTTAAATTCATTTTAAAACGATTTCATTTTCATTTCAAATTTCAAATCAATTTTGAATATTCCTTAATAAATTCGTTTTAAATTCATTTTAAAACGATTTCAATTGCATTTCAAACTTCAAATCAAATTTGAATATTCCCTATCATTATTTGATTATACACTGAACGTTATTTAAAAATATTTGTTAATTCTGAATTGGAATCAGACTCAATCAATTACCATATAATTCCAATTATATGGATTTCAACTCACATGTATACAACAATAATGATAAACAATCATTAAAAATCCATATAACATCCAAAGTGCATTTTATAGCTGTATAAGCATTAAAACAAATAAATAACGCTAATACAGTCTGTCAACCCATCGATTGACATACCACTAATTATTGGGATCAGTGTATGTATAATATTATCCCATTACCCATGCGGGGTTTTCAAATAACAAATACAGATTATTATTTGTGTAGTTGGGCGATGTGTAAAATATTATCGTCCTAATCAATGTCAATTAAATGGGTGTACAGAATCAAATCGTCTGATTTGTAAATGAATATTTATTTCAACACATGAATATTTAATTCAGTTCATATATACAATAAAAATGATATTTTTATTGTTCAAATATTTTATTCAATACATGAATATTTTATTCAATTCATATATACAATAAAAATAATATTTTTATTGTTCAAATGTTTTAATCAGCACATGAATATTTTATTCAGTTCATACAATCAATAAACACAATACAGTCCATTCAATCCAAATAAACAACCATGGTTTGTACAATCAATGGTGTCGGGTGCTGCTAAGCACCGTCTGCATTCTAGTATATATTTAACTGGAAAATAAATAGAGTGAGAAGGAGTTCTCACCTTTGGTTTCCACTCCTCCATTCTTTATTGGACGGTTTGGATTCGGTTTTTCTTCCAGTCGGTTCCATCGCAATCTGCGTCACGCGGTTTATATTAAAAATCATATTTTTAATACAATGCTATATATAATTAGAAATCACATTTTTAAACTGTTCTATATATTTTTAAAAATCATATTTTTAAAATAAAGTCATTTATAATAAAAATCATAGTTATAAAACAAAGTCATATTTTTAATTCAAAGTTCTATATATAAAAATCATATTTTTATTTCAATGTTATCTTTATAAAAATCACATTTTTATTCAAGCCATTTCTTTATTAAAAATTTACATTTTTATAACAATGTTATTATATTGAAAATTCACATTTTTAAACATTGCTTTATATTTATATATACCATATTTTTATACTGCATTATTTCCTTTAAAAACCATGTTAATTTTATTTCCAAAAACAATTCTAATTTTATTTAAAAACAATGCAAAATTTATTTTCAAAAATAATTCTAATTTTATTTAAAAACAATGCAAATTTTATTTACAAAAGCAATTCTAATTTTATTTAAAAACAATGCAAATTTTATTTTCAAAAACAATTCTAATTTTATTTAAAAACAATGCAAATTTTATTTTCAAAAACAATTCCAATTTTATTTAAAAACATTGCAAATTTTATTTTCAAAAACAACACTATTTAAAATTAACATTTTTAACTTAAATCTATTTGTATTTATATTAAAATTTTCATTAATTAGTTACACAAAGAAAAGCTCACTATGTTTAATTCATCTTCTTCCTCGTTTACACCCTACAGACCCGTCCAAACCCATCACCGGAATCTAGGGTTCACAAGCGAACGCCTCACAGTTTGTCGGAGTTAAGTCCATCACCACCACTTTTGAAGAGCACCGCGCCGCCCATCCACACCATGAATAACGCCCAACTCGAGTTCCCCCTTCGCCGGCAAATTGGGATCAAAAACCGCCACTTCCAGGCCATATTCCTCTCAACATAGAACACGAAAACCAATCAGGGTGGTGCGGATTTGAACATCATGGGAGCCGCTTCAATTTTCGTTTTCGATTCCAGTTTTAATTCATATTGGATCGGAAGATTTTATCGCTTGAATTTCCAAGCTTTTTGGTCGTTGGTTTTTCAATTGTGGCGGCGGCTTCTGGCAAATAGATTAGGGTTTCTATTTTCTATATATATATATATATATGTATGTATATATATATATATATTAATTCATTTTAAAAGTCAAAACCGTCACGAACTCCAAATCAAGCCCAACGACTATCGCCCATAGCTAAATACCCCCATTTCGGACACAATGGAATATGTTTAGTAAACCAATTCGATCGTTTCGAACAATTTTTATCAAAATTAAAATATAAATCAGTATATATTCAATTTGAATGCGCATTTTAATTTACCGGGGCCACATACTGACTCCGAAAATTCCAGAAAAATAAATCCAGTTATATTTTGATGATACGGTCCTAACAAAACTAATTTCGTCGAATTTGGAGACCGTTTGAAAAATGACCATTTTCCAGTCGATTAAATTCAAACTGAAATTACCAAACACGTTTAAATTTGCCACGCTCACGTATTAATTCCAAAAATTACGAAAATTGGAATCTAGCAATAATTTGACATTTCGGATCCGAAAAAAGTGGTTTCATCGAAAACGGAGGTCGTTTGCAAAATCGCTATTTTTAAGGGCTATATATTATATAAAATTCCATAGAGACTATTTTGAATTTTCAACTGGACATAACTTTTTATTCCCGTTATGAAATCTGGATTTTTCACATTCGTTGGAAAGATAATTTCAAATAAATTCAAATATTTTTGGTTTTACCAAAATCCGGTTTATTTTGAATCTTGTACATTCATTTAAAATTTGAAATCGAATTTTCAAACTACCGCGCCATTTCAGGCTCGTTATATAATTAAAATAAATTTATTCATTCTAACTTCGATTTAAATAAATTTATACATTCTAATTCTATTCAAAATAAATTTCTAGTTGTTATTATTTAAAATAAATCATTTTAAACATTCAAAATTCATTAAAATTGCTAAAATAAATTTTTTCTGATTCTCCGGGTTGTTACACGTAAGCCGAAGACATATTTACAAATTGTGTTCTATTTCAAACTCCGATCGCATCAAGCAAAATCACGTAAATACCCGTGAGTGAATACTTGATACTATGTCGACAACGATCCGTTTACTTTTGACTTAAGTGGGAGTCGACGTCTAATGTTTAATTTCTTAAGTCGACAGGAATTAGATGTTCACTGAAGTTGCCACCGAATCAGAATTCTCAACGTGCTCAGCAAAATGGTCGTGACCAAGCGCTTGACACGTCCTGGAGATCTTTCCAGCTTCCAAAGATGCTAACCTCAAATCAAAGCACATTATGTCAATACAACACATACTTTTGGGAGTAAGCATTAACTGACCTTTTGGTCTGGTTCCAAAAAATATACCAAGCCCACTCGACTCGGCCCATTGCGTGGTACAAAAGCATGAAGTGTCGCCAAAATACTCAGGATCCAGGCCCAGAAGGAGTCATGTGAGCATAGGCCTCACAACCCCTCAAAAACAAAAATTCACATCCCACACAATTTCACATCCCCTAGCCTTCGCATCACCTGGCCTTTGCATCCCCCCAGTATGGAATCTTGCATCCCGTGTACATCGAGCCTTGATTTTGTATCCCTTGGGATACGTTTCTCGTATGCCTCAGGATATAAGATTTCGTATCCCATGGATACGAAACCCGCATCCCACCGGATGCGGGATTTCGTATCTTATAGATACGAAACCCGCATCCCATCGAATGCGAGATTTCATATCCTCGAATACGAAGTTTTTGTATCCCTAAGGGAGATGCGAAATTGTCATATATTACTATTGTGTGATGCGAAATCTCCACAGCAGCTGCTCCGGTATGCGAAATTCGACCTGTTGCACCTACTTCTACCTAATCCACTACCTATAAATTCCTTTTACATCATACTTCAAAAGGGTTGTTATTTACTTGATTTGACACCTTGAAAGGACCATTGGACACCATTAATTGCTTCTTGAGCTTTGAAGAAGAAGAAGAACTAACTTTTTCTAAAGACCTCCTACGTACAAATAGTGACTCCCTAATACTTAATCAAATATTGTAAACCATTGTAATGATGATGTCCATCACTGTAATCCTTCAATTGTCAATAAAATCAGCAAAGGCTTCAAAGTGGACATAGGTTCAATATGAACTGAACTACTATAAATTCTTGTGTTCTTGCTTTCTGCACTTATTTTTTGTACGTGAAACTTTATTCTCGAGAATCGTTCAGTGTGACGCCAATTTTCCGCGTCAACAGGATATTTAAATACCCAGTCCAAAAAAAGCCCATCGACATGCGTACTTATAACATAAATAGTATTAAGAAAACAATTTTGTTCACTTATTTTGTGTACTTTTCATATAAACTTCTAAGATACTAGTATATGCATTTGTTGTGCACTAAAGTTGATTTAGGCAAGAAGGTTGATTGTAGACTTAGAACGGGTTAGAGTAGCATCATCAGACGATAATGAGCTAATCATATCACCATATATGCCAAATCACACCTTAAGCAATATAAGGGTTTTATAGAGTATCAATTTTTACCGTCAACTATCGTAGCGATCTTAGTGATTTCACTTATGATGTTATAATTGACCAACATATGTTTGAAAGTTTAGTGTGCAACAATTGTGATTTTTTTCCCCATAAAAGTAATATTACGCATGTATCATTTTCTGATTGACATCATTTTTCGATTGACTCTTTAATTTTATTACCTAATTCGATACGAGTTCGTAAAACAATTTTCCAACATGATTAGGGATATAAGAAAAGAAAAAAAAAATTTAGAATCCCTCTAAACGTCTCAATTTCATGGATTGAGAAGTATCATTTAATTTACACCACTTTGATTTTACTATTTTTATAACTAACAGAGACACGAGAAGAAAAACTTGCAAGTGTTACGACAATCACAGTCATCCAAAATCAGTTAAAACTAGTAGAAATAAGAAACTCCAAAGCAAAGTCCTAAGGTCCTTGATGCTAAAAGTTGAATCAAGTTGTCTTAATTTATTTTAATGAAAATTAAGCTACTTGCATTTTCTATTCGACACTCTTAAATGATCCCTTGTTATTGGATTTTCTTATCACTCATGATAATCTTAGTTTTCTATGGACCACTTTTTTCTTTCTCTCTCTTTCTCCTTTTTATTTTTTATTAACGAATTCGTTTAAATATATGTAAAATAAGTATTTAGAGTTGATTATAATAATAATGAATCAGCTTAACAATTTTATTTTTGAGAAGTATCTATTCTCACTACAACATTTGCCTTTCACACTCCATTCAAAGTAAAGCTTTGTAACTTGACTACATTGCCCAAGCTATCTTAAGTGAAGCGAGAATGTGAAATAAGACCACTTCATGTTAACCATACTACAACAAGATATGATTATTGATAGGTTCATTTGATAATCACATTTAGGTCCGAGTCCGCATCTACTGATATCCATGCTTGGGCTATACATATTGGGACAGTTCGACTAAAGTCTATATTAAGTTTCGAGATAATCTAAACAACCTTATCAAAAAATGTATGTAAATTAGGCACCCCTAGAATTAAGTTAACTAATAACTGTATAAATTTATGCAATTATTTAGTGAATAACTGCAGACATTTATGCAAGTATATCAAAAAACTATGAAAATTTCCGTAGTTATTCAACGGAAATTTGCATAAATTTTCGCAATTATTCATCGAAAAAATCGTAGAAATATCCACAGTTATTTATATAAAAATTACGGAAAATTATGCAATTTTTTGCCATAACTACATAAATTTCTGCAATTATTCACTGAATAATTGCATAATTTTATGCAATTTTCAGTAATCACGTTCTATATACCTAATTTACAATCTTTTTTTTGGAAAGGAGATTTTGTGTATTAATTTTGATTTTAAAGATCTGAGACCAATATTTACTTTTTTTTATTTTGAAACTTAAAATGAATCTTAACCAAACTGTCCCTAATTTTATAGTTAATCAAGTTATCATTTATGGTCGTTGTAGTTTGAGATGGACCGAGGATTAAAAGAAGTTAGTGGGTTGTAAAGTTGTGGGATGCAAGGCAACGAGCGGGGTGTGAACAGATGCAGCTAGGGGTGTAAATCGGTCAGACCGGACCGAACGAAGGTGTGTTTAGTTTCTATCATAAATAAAATCGGACCAAATGAATTTTTTTCTAGTTAGATTTTGTTGTCCTAACTCATATTCTAAATGAAATCGGTTGGACGCAAACATGTATTTTTCGAACACGGACACAAATGGATCTTGTTAGATATGACTATTTATATCAAATTTTATATTTTTTACTATATTTTCTTTCAACTATATACCTAATTACGTGGAATTCGAACGAATTTAAACGAACACAGATCGAACATGTTTTTTTCTCGTATAAAATTTGTTATTCTATCTTTTATTCCAAATTAAAATCGGACGTACTCGAACCACATATTTAGGTCACCAACATCAATTACATTTGTACAAAATTTACACAGCTTGTTTTTGGACGGAGGAAAATACCATGCCTTTTCTATTCTGCTGGGTAAACCAAATTTGCCACTAGGGGTGAGCATTTGATTGGTTTAGTTTATCCGATGATAAAAACTGCAAACCAAACCAAAACCGATAAAATTGAAAACCAAACCAAACCAACCAAATTAAGATTGGTTGGTTCGGTTGGTTATCTGATTTAACTGAACTAAAAATATTTTAGACTTTATGTTCATAATATTAAGTATGATTTGAAATAAATTATAAATATATGATTAAAATATTGTTATTTATGATTCTTATGCTTCCCAAAAATAATTTTAGTACATATGTGATGATTAAAATTAACTTAGATAACTAAAATAAGCTAAAATATTTACAATAATTTCGATAAATTTGAAAATATAATAAAAATTCGGTTAATTTGATTAAATTGATAACCAAACTAAATATTTTTTCGGACCGATTACAAACCGATCTAATTTCAAAACCGAACTAAACCGACCAAAATGAATTAGTTTGGTTGGTTTATTTGGTTTAAACTCACAGCTGTTTGCCACCTACCGACCAAACAATCTTCCTTTCTTTTTCTTTCCTGTTACCTGCCGCAAAGTCGATCTCCATAGCCCTTGCCGTCTCCTCCGCCCTGTCTTCTTCTCCACCAATTTTCTTTATGCAATCGTTATCGTGCCGTTGAAATATTCATTGTCAGCTAACTCGTCATCGTCAAATTTTCCTAAATAAGTAGCCGCCTGATCAATCAAGGTATATTTCGATTAGTAGCTTTTGAAATCGGAGCTTGCTTTCTGGGCATGTTTAGTGTTGATGTGCTTAGTAAAGTAATCTACTAATGCGTTTTGATTTGGTAGAATATATATAATGCTAGTAAGTTGTAACCTATTGTATGTCAACTAGAGTTTGAAATGCTACAAAGTATGTCGGATTATCATATACATGATGGTTATCTCCCTTTGACAGCTCTAAGTATTAATGACTGCTGTTTTATCAGCTTGTGTACTTGCATCAGTTTAACTACATAGGTACAGAACTATAAGGTACTGTTTTCAGAAACTAATATGTGCAACACAAATCAAAGTTCGGTTTAGTAATATTAGAAATATCCTTTTGCCATATATTTTTATTTTTATTTGTTCTTTAGCATCTTAGTTATGCAATATTTGATTGGCCTTCTGTTCATATTTGTTACATTGGATTTGAAAAAGGAAATTTTGCTTCTTGTTTTGGTGACAAATTTAAGCTGTTTTGGAAACTTACTACAGATGTAGACATGTTTTTGACATGGTGCTGAGCCAGCTCTCTCTTATGACGCATTTTGAAAATGTGTGAACGTTTTTCTTTTAAGTTTCCTTCATGCTGCATTTTCAAATTATATCTAAAAGAATTGTTGAATTTTTTCTCTCGTGCCTCCTTTGGAAAATAGGCCATGAAGAAAACTTTTGAAAAAATGATCTTAGTGGCGCATTTTCAGAATGTGCCATGAAAGAAAGTTGACTATGTCTCAAAAACATGTAAATATTTATAGTAAGTTTCTAAAGTGGTCTAAACATGTTATTAAGTGTGAAAAGTGAGCTAAATTTATAAAAGTATCTTTGAAAAATAGATTCATTGGCCTGGACAATTGTTTGGTCTTTGTACACTACTATCACAGTTTGTAGTTAAAGATTATGTTTAGACCATCTTCAACTAACAATTTGAAGTGAAATGTTATCTCCAATATTAATGTGTAATAGATTGTTGATATGATGTGACAAACAAAATTGAATATATTGTCAGTTGCAGTGTCTAGCTGTAGGCATTGTATTTCGCAATGTAAACCAATCATAATTAATTAAATTTAACTAATTGAAATAAATATATTATTTTTCATAATTTGATTGGCTACATGTGTCAAATTATTGTTTAAATAAAATTTGCATGGGAGTGTTCTTTCTTCTTTTTAAAGTGTTGTCTACTAACATTGGTTTAACATTGTGGACACATAGATTAAATTAGACAATATATGTCCTATACATTGGAGATGCTCTTAGTACGACCAAGCTTTCAAATCTCGGGTTTTAAACGAAATCTCAGACTGACATTTCGGTCTAGATATCAGATTGATTTCTTAAGATCTCGGGTGAGAAGAGTGTTTAACAATTAAAAATCATGTTTGAAATCTCATCTTGCCCAAATGTAAAAATTGGATCTCGGATGAGTTGAAGTGGATTTAAGACTCTGAGTACAACTGAGTAATCTCACATCGAATTCACATAGCCTTTCTATAAAATAGCAGTAGTAATTATAATAATAGTTAAATCAGTGCGTTGATCTTTACTTTAGCTAATTACCTTCAGTGCATGTATATGTTCCTTTAGCCCTTGGCTATATTACTAGTACCTAGCTGTAAACTCCTACCCCTCCCACCCCCCTGGGGACGTAGCCACACAAACACATGTATATAAGTGTGTGATCTCTTAACAGTTTATATGATTATATAAGCACTGGTCATCTGTTTAATATGTGATATTAGGGACACAGCCACACAAGCGCACATGTATATCTGTGTGTGCGCATGTGTGTGATCCCATAACAGTTTTGTATAAGCATTGGCCATCTGTGTAATATATAATATTTGGTGTTCTGCTCTTCGATGCCTAATATGGGAGGGAGGGAGGGGGGGGGGGGGGGGGGAGGGAGAGAGAGAGAGAGAGAGAGAGAGAGAGAGACGTTTTTCTGTTCATAAGCTGAGGCATAAACCTCTAAAGTCTAAACATTGAGGCATAAATTTTTTGGGTAAAAAACGAAAAACAAACAACGAAATTGGATATGGAATAATATTAAATGTCAAATATGATATGTGAAACGTAAAGCATTCCAAAAAAATTAAAGCAAAGGACAATTATCCACAAGCAAGTTAAATCCACATAAATTACAAAAGTTTAAGTGATATGTTCCTCCTCATCTGTAAGCATGTTATCAGCGAAGATATCACCATCACTAGCATGTAAAAGATATTGCTTGTGCAGTCCGGGGAAAAAGGACCATAATCATGAGCGTCATCATTCTCTACTTTTACACTTTTTTGTTTTGGATCATTATCTGTTATAAATTTTTTTATATAACAACACAAATTTAAATCTATACCTCAACATAATAATGCATTTGACATTAATATTAATATTTTATTATGCTTGTATCATTGTTATAGCGTCTTTGTTCCTACTGACTGATAGGAGGAGAATATGTTCTCTTGGTGGAGGATGATCTCTCTTAAACGAGGATGATCTCAAATAGGTGTAGTGTTTTGGTGAGATATATAGCAATTAAGGTCACAAAGTTTTTGCACTCAAAAGGCTTAAGGTTCGTCTACATGAGGTGCTGAGGCTCAATTCTTTTTCTTCCATTTTTTACATCTCAAACAACCAATTGTTACGCCTTTTGAGTAAAATGCTTTTTGAGTCAGGTTACGCTTTGATGTTTTTTACCCAACCTTTGGAGTAAAACATTGGCCATGTTTTTTGTTTTTGGAGGATAAAAATGAGTGCAAAAGGTTTTGTATCTTTTGCATATATTGGACAATATCAGTTTTCTTTGATAGTCCAAAATAAATTAGAGAAAATTTCTATTCAACGAAATACCTTTGCGGTACCAATTTAAAAAAAAGAATAAAAATAGTTTTTAAGGAAAGATTTGCATCTAAAGCAAAATAAAATAGTAAATATAACAATTTATTACATAAAAATATGCATAATTTACAGATGGATATATTTGGATGTGGGTAAATCATACCTACATTTTATTTTTTTGTGATTTTGGATATATTTGGATGCAGGGATGAATTTTTTATTTTTGTGTATTTATTTATGGTCTAATTTTTGGTTGTGAATACTTAAATTCATCTCTCTCTCTCTCTCTCCCTCCCTCCCTCCCCCCCCCCCCTCCCTCCCTCCCTCTCTCTCTCCATATGGTTTTTTTTTTTTTTTTTTTTTTTTTTTTTATAGAGTAAATAGAATGAGTACATTTTTTTCATTTGTATACTCAAACGTCCAAATGTAGTATATACCTAACCCTCTGGCTGTCTTAGATGTTCTATTCTTAAGGTTCAGACCGCTGAAGTTTCCTATAAATCCGAGTACTTATGGAAATAAAGATAACACATGAATTTGTATTTTCCAAAGTAATGCAAGTATAAAATACATGTAAAAATGGAATGTTCATCTTTAACACATCAAGACAGATTAATTGTTCAGTTCTGCAACAAACCAAATAAATTTTGTAAAAGAAGCAGTGGGGAAAATATATAGATCTGGTTAAAGCCATTTAAGCAACATAGATTCTCTCTTACTTTATGCAGTTTAAAAACACAGTTACTGCTTGTGTCTTTATGCTACTCATAATAATTAAAACAACATAATTTCATATAGTACATGTTTTTTTTTGATGGATCTTATGATTTAATTTTCACATGTAAAATTTGTTTTGATTTTATATCAAGAATAATTTTGTTTCAAGTGGATGGTTAATAATAAAGGTTGGTTTCCTCCATTTTCATGCTTATTTAATATGATCACAGCAATTTATCTTCATGTTTCAAAGGCAGACAAAATGTGTGGGAGCACATGGGTTGTGGGCATGGATATATATTTTTCTCTATATGTAGGAATTTACAGATTTTTGTTTGTAGGAGTATCATTCGTGTACTTTACACTGTTCTGCAATATAAATCTTAGTGGTTACATAAATATTAAGTCAGGGGCTTGAACAATAGTAACTTTTTTGTTATTCCCCCTTTTTCTTCTCTCTTTTCACAATGTGTGAGTATATAAACATTTTTAAGTCTTTGAAGAGTATGGTTTAAGAATTGATTTTTTTTAATACCGGGAACTTCCTGGTCGTCAGTTCAATAGTGCGTGTGAGCACACACGCAGTGGATAACATTAGGTGCATCAAACCATGCACACTGATTTCTTTAACACACTATGATTATACATTCTGCTTAATGATAAATGATAAATACATGTTTCCACTAATTTGAACAGTCAGTCATCTGGGTAAAAGTGAAGCATGGCAAACACAGCTTGCTTTGTCATCGTTAGCAGGAATGACATTCCTATTTATGAAGCAGAGCTGGGATCAACAATAAAGGTACATAATGCAGCATTACTTCTCAGATTGCAAGTTCGTACTGCTGCAAATTCTTCTTATTGTTGGCTTAAAGCAAGCATAAGTTGAGAGGGCCATATAATAAAACTACAATCTCATACATGTATTTGAATTATTGTAAGGTCAGTTCTATTTCCACCCCTGTTCATTTGTCCACCCTTCCCTCTCACAAACAAGATTTTTGCACCCAATAAATAAACTAGAAGAGAATGGTTTTGTAGATTTTCCCCACTTTTTCTTATTCTATTTCATCCTTATTTAAAATGGTGAAACTCCATGTCTCAGTTTCCGCATTTTCTTGAATCTCATTAATATTTTTGAACGCTTAAATTTTGTATTATATTTGACTAAATTGCTTCAACATATGGACTGAATTCTTTTTTAAACTCATATATGCTTGATCCATGGGAGTCTAGTATTTGAGTTATTGACATTTCACAAGTAGATTCACTACAATGCAGCACTAAAATATCACTATATGCTTAATCTATTCTATTCCTATATTAGCCAAAGAAGAATGTTTTATTTATGTCAGAATCTTCGTCCGTGGTTCACAATGGATCGACGCATGCTTAAAGCATGCTGCATTTACGTGACATATCATGAATGATTTTTATGTTTTTTTCCCTTTCCTTATCAAATTTAACTTTTAACTCTAATGGTTGATTTTATTGGAGGTGTAAATAAGAAACAAGGTTGATAAAGCAATTGGCCTTGTTGCAGTCTGTTAGATTGTCAAGTAAAATTGATCATTATCTAAGACAAAAAGGTTCGTATTGAGCCAAACCAGAAGGACTGAACACGGCCCTAACCTAATGGTTCTTGGGTCGGGTATGGGTAACACAAAATACCATAAAGAACATCAAATTATATGCACCAACTGGTACCATTACCTGACCTGATTTGGAACGAACCTCGGATGCTGATTGGATCTGGTTTATGTCTAGAAACACATGGTTTGGAACTGGTAAATCCTGATCTGATCCGAGACTCGTTGGATTCCGTTCCGGATAGGTCTATTAGGGTCTATTACACCCCTACTCCCAACAGTGTATATTTTGTCAAGATGCACTCAGTGTTCGTCTTTCATACTTATAAGTCTCAGTTTATTTTTGTTTGGATAGCAGAAAGAAGAATCAGCAAGTCAGCACCAGTTTATTTTGCATGCTGCTTTAGATATTGTGCAGGACCTTGCATGGACAACCAGTGCCATGTAAGTTTGATTTAGATTTTACACACAAAATGCTTGGTAGAAAGCATATTTTTGGAAACCATGTTTCGGTATTATACAGTTTGGTAAATCCATGCTTTTATTGCATTACAATTTGGCAATTTCAGGTTCTTAAAGGCAATGGATAGATTTAATGATCTGGTGGTGTCCGTCTATGTTACTGCTGGTCATATCCTTTCAATTAGATTCCTCTACCCTTTTGTTTTAATAATCATGAATCATAAATATTTATTTGAATAAGTGCATATCTGATTGAAATGTTACTATACCTATTACCTTCTTGTATATTTTTTTTCTTTTTCTTTTTTACTTATGTGTAAAGTTCGTATGGTATCATCTAAGTTTCCAAAGCTCAATGCACAACATTTCCTTTAATCAGTGACGGCGAAGCAACAACAAATAAAATCATTTAACCACATCCTTTAAAAAAAAATCCTTTGAAATTCACAATTGGTCATTATCAGGATTCTACATTTACTATTTGGAATCAGTTAACTTTCTTCTTAAAAAAGAAAAGAAAAATTGGTTGTCCCTTTAATTTGGAAAATGGTGAAATGTTTTGAAAGGGAATACATGACCTAATTAGCATAGCTATATGGCTATATTAAGTTTATAATACTCGTTTAATTTTTTTCGCTGAACAAATTATTTGTTTTCTTTAATTATCATT
This sequence comes from Allium sativum, assembly GCA_030737875.1. Classification (NCBI taxonomy): domain Eukaryota; kingdom Viridiplantae; phylum Streptophyta; class Magnoliopsida; order Asparagales; family Amaryllidaceae; genus Allium; species Allium sativum. The sequence continues at coordinate 33,943,928 of CM060909.1, forward strand.
GTCTACATACTAGATTGATGCTGCTACATGATTCTCGGAATGAGGATGGGATAAAAAGCTTTTTTCAAGAGGTTCATGAACTTTATATCAAGGTAATAATGTCATCCCTAAATTTTCTAATTTTGAAATGTGGTGATATTGTATATTTCTATGAATAGACTTTGATTAATTTTGAAACACGATATTTCTATCAATATAAACATATGTGATCGCCTCTTTGCCTTTTTATTTACATTATATATGAATATAAAGCTCTGGGTTAATTTTTGAATTTTGGTACTAATAGATTTACTGATATTAGGTCATGTTTCATAACTCACACATAGAAACCTTTTGTTCCGAATTGATTCTAAAGCTAAAATTGCTTGCTGTTTGGTTTCAAAATTTAAGTTTTGTGTTCTGCTTTCTTAGTATACTTTAGAAGATACAGAAGAGGAAGAGAGGGCGAAAACGATCAATTTAGAAAATGGATTTAACACATAAATTTGAAAGTAACCTTTTTTTTTTCCATCTTCTGTAAAAATACCAAAAACTGTTTATTCATCGTTCTTCTACCGTTTGTTGTAACCAAGGTTTTAAATTTCGGATATCGGTCGCGTTTCGTCTTAGAGATTTTAGAGACTTGATCTCGTACCGGGGGAGATCTTGGATGAGATGAGTCTAACTCGGGTATTCGTCTCGAATTTCCATCTCGGATCAAAAAAATCATATTGGAATAATCTCGAGGTATATGATATGTCAAAAAATATATTCTTACGATCTGATTTTTATGGCTGTTGTTATAAGCATAGCAACTTAAACTTGGATTGCAAAATCATTTCATTATTCTTAATTTACTAAAGATCATTCATACTTTAAATCGTAATATGCTTAAAATAGAAATATAGCACAATGCAAATAGATTAGTGCTTACAATATATGATCCATAAACATGAATTATTGTTAGACATAAAACATAAAAAATGTCCACGACATTAAAAATTTCAGCATAAGTAGAACATAAAATACATAATTTCATAGGTATTATGTATGTAAAAAAAGACGAATATGAAAATCATAAGCATTGTAGAACATATATGAACATACAATATGATCATTTAACATATGATATGGTCAAATAGCAGGAGATTATTGTGGCTAGATTTGAGTTTTTCAATTATTGTTCTGGTTCAGACATGGATTTAAATTTTAACTGACAAAAACAAGATCTCGGACGATATTCCAGTATCTGGTCTCGGTCGATACATCGTTAGATACCGTAATATCTCGGGCGATATATTCGAAAAGAGATTTACAGTGAGATTTGTTATTTCGTTTCGAAAGGAGCCTAAAATGAGATCTCGGAGATCTCGGACGATATTTTCGAGATTTGAAACAGTGGTTATAACAGTTAGAATTTTTTTTTCATTCCATCCTCCTCTGTGTTTTAAAAGTACATACTACGTATGCAAAACTCATATTGAAGCCAAACGTACAGTTAACATTTTATGAAAAAAGTTACCAAGATAGCAGATATGGTGCTTTGCTTGACTGTAACACCACTCTTATTCTAAGATTTTTTTTTTTTTTTTTTTTTTTTTTTTTTTTTTTTTTATAATTGGCAGTAATTTAGGTGAAGGAGACTAGCATAGAGACATGTTCAATGTCTGTATATCAACCATATTCCTACGATGAATTTTCCGAAAACAGTTGAATTTTAATTTTTCTTAGAAAAAAAAAAGATTTCGTAGAAACAATTTTACTTGATATTTTTTTCTTAATAACAATTGATTCTTTGGGGAAAACTAAATTCTTGAAAAGGAAAATCTTCAGAACTTTTGAATACCTTAAAAAAGTATCTGTTGAAAAATAAGCAATTTCCTTTAAAATTTATTTTCTCTCTTTTTAATTTATTTAAATATTCTCTGATTTTTTAATCCTTTTTGTCATACCCTAATTTTAATAAGTGCCATAAGGCAGAACTTTAGGTATTCTATTTGCCTTTGCATGCTATGCCAAATTAGCTATTGAAAAACAGAGTTAGTATTTTATGAAGTTTGTGACACCAAAGACATTACGCACATGATTGTACATTCTTTAGCACCGCCGATCTGTAACATACGCTCTTAAACACGAAATTCATGGCGACTGCGGTGCAGTTGACGACGTTGTCTGCTTTTGAAGGTTAACACAACGATCTTTCAAATTTGTGCATTCAAGGTTGAAAGATTTGAAGATGTAAATAAGCTACTGTCTCAGGATTTGAGATGTATTTAAAACATTATTCATGAGAAATATTAGAAAGATGAGTTCATACGAAAACGATAATTTCATTAGATGAAGATAATTTCATGGAAAAATGATTTAACGTACTTAAAAAGAAATTTTCAATTTCTTATGTATCTTTCATGTAGACAACATCAATGTATAACCATTTCAAAAGCAGTAAAGGTTGTTAATAATATATAATGCAAATAGTCAAGCTAAAAAGAAGGCACAAGTTTTGATTTATAAGGGTTTATATTGCAGTTACCCAACACTTCCTCATTAGCTATAAGTAGACTCAATGAAGATGAATAAATAACAACTTATGCCCAACGAAAAAGTTTCATACATTAAGTAATTTCTTTCAATTGAATTTATATATAAAGAATTAAGGCTACAAATTAGTCTAATTACTGAATTTCTCTTGAATTACAAAGATTTGGGTTGAGAACTTGCAACATGTATTGCCTTTTGACTTTTGCAAACTCTATGATATACCAACAACGTAACATACTTCCCGTATACACATACTACCAAAGAGTGATACAGAATTAATACTGATTGATAGTACGGAGAATAAGACTGCTATGAGGAATCCGTTGTGCATATCCCCTTAGGATAACACTGAAATTGTCATCATTTAAGATTTTACCTACTCCAGTGTAAGCAACATACATAAAAAAAAACATCACATCAATAATCAAACAAAAATTTTGCGTTATGAAAGGTCTTATTATAGTTACCCAACAAGTTAAACTGTATTTGTTAAGTTAAACCAAACTCCATGAACTGGTTTATCCATGAAACAAACCAAACTTGTCAACATCTTTTTATTTCGGACATAATAAAAGATTATTACAGATAAACTTTAAAACTTATAAGCAAAGAAATAATGGTTCGAGTAATCTGTTACCATCATAAATATTTACGCGTGATAACCAGATCAACAAGTTCACTTACTTTCAGTTATTATTAGCATTATAAATAGTAGAGATTTTTCTTGCTAGCGCATAGAACTTAAAAACAATGACGAGCAATTGGCAATATAACTTATACTATTTAATTTGCAGTAGTAGAGATTTTTCTTGCTAGTTGTACCGTTCCTACATCTCTACTGGGAGCTTGTACGATATTCGATTTATGTTTTAGTTAGAACTGCATGCAAATTATGACCTCTATATGTTTAATTTACACTACTATCTAATATACATAATAAGCACCAGTTCATAAAATTGAAGGATATATACAATGCACCTCGGTATAATCTTTGTATATATTTAATTTGCACTACTGTGTACATAGATTATATAACGCTAAAATTCTGCGGTGATGCCAGTTGATAGAAATGAGAGATATATAATGAACCCTAGTACCATCAAGGGTTACAGCTAATAAATTTAATGTATTCTAAAAAGTTGCAATTCTTCTGTCTAGTTAGGGTGCGTTTACGATGATCGAAAACATGATATTTGAGCGGGGAAGATTTGTGAAACGGGTATTTGAGCGCGGAGATTGATGAATGAAGAATGTGTTTGCGGTTACGAGCGTGACATTTGAGCGGAGTATTTGAAATGTGATTTTTTTTGTTTAATTGATTTATAGGTATTTAATTATATAATTTAAATTGTGTAATATGTGTTTAATAATTGTAAATAACATGAAATAAAGTACGTACTTTTATTAAAATAAACATATATATATATATATATTGTAAAAAATTAAACTACTCGGTTCGAACCAACTTCATAACGTAGAGCACTTCGATATGATCGCATAAAACTGGACCTCAAACAGACTGCATTTGCACAAGTTATTGATTTTAGAAAATTATAGAAATGTAAAGTTAATTAGTTTTAACATTATTAAATAATTTATAAATGGGGAAAGTGAGTGTTAGTATACTGCCGCCCAACATGTTCAACACCAATGGATCATTTCCCAACCTTCCCACAATGGGACTGGAAAAAGGATAAGTCTGTTACCGCATCGGATGTGCTACGAACGGAAACGGCCATTTAATTACCTAGAACGTTACCTTAGTATGTACTGGATGTCAGTGTAGTGATCAATATATGAGTTAAACTACCAATATCATATATATGCTTAATTTTAATCAGCTTTAGTTAGCATGTACTGGCCATGATCACTAGTGAAATGATACGGCTCTAAGTTGTTAATCCGTGGGATTGAATCATATTGACATCTTTAGCCATGTTAAAAAAGAAAAATTCAAATCATAAGTTGTGATTCGTGCTTACTGCACCACTACATGTTATTAAACGACATTCAAAGTTCAAACACATGAAAATTTCTACTCTCAATAATTTGTACTTTTGAAATTGATGGAGGCACACGCGTGCATGCACACACACACGCACATGCTTGTGTTTTCATGATTTCAATGATTCCACTGATAATTCATATTTAAATCTGTGCAGATACTATTGAATCCTCTCTACTTACCCGGATCTCGAATAACATCAGCGCACTTCGATACCAAAGTTCGAGCTCTTGCAAGGAGATATCTGTAAAACCATGTTTTTTTTTGTTCATGTATTAAAATAATCTGTAATTTTGAATTTATTGTACTATCAATATTTTGGTTAATGTCACAATTACAACGCACTTATGGTTTGGCTTGCAATTTTTGAATTTTTTTTTCCCCTCTTCGTGCTTGTGATTTTCTCATTTTGCGAAAGAAGGGCATGGTTTATGTCTTTTGATGAGGAATTTGAATCTGCATAACTTCAGATAATTCCACCATGAAAGTGAGTGATCCCAGCCTATGATAATTGGTTGAAAGGATGCAAGTATAGAGATGTTTTTAGCTTTAGTCAAATATCGTTGATTGTAGATATTAGTTGTATAATTATTAGAACTGATAGGTGATGCATAGCTTGGGATGAACATTGGGGTATGCATAAAATACAACTAGCAGCTTGGGTGAGTGGAAATGCAATCGGGAACTCATTAAACATTTAAATGTGGTAATATATTTATAGTCAAACCGGATATTTGCTTATTGTCAAGCTGTCCAAAATCAATTTTTATAAAGTTCAGAAAACATGGGTACATGACTTGTTTGCTTTCAATTCATATGATTCGTTTTCCTCTCAAATTTCCTGATTGCATAGCATTTTGATTTGTTCTCAAATCCTTAAAAGTACCATTTTATACGATTTCCTTCAATTATTACTTAAAAAAAGTCTCTTGTGATCAATGTTCTAGATCCGAGACTAACTTCAACTCTTCCTCATATTTCTCAGTATCAATTTTCTCATCAGATCAAATCGTTGTTAATTTAATTTTTCTTTGTTTTGTTATTGGGATGTTGTCTTTGCTTCTTATTGAAGGCCTATGTTTACCACCTGGAAATGATTATCCTCACAAATATTTAACTTTCTACATGTCCTTTCCTGAATAAAACAAATTTTCGTTGGTGATGCATTTGAAAGACAGGTCGGCATGAATGGCCATTTTCCTGTTATATAAATTTAGAGGACTGCTAAAGGGGCTCCATTTTTATTTAAGGAATGGACAATTTTCTTATTTTTAATGTATTGTAAGGGAGGGGCAAAATAAGTTAGCTCCCCCCTAACCATATAATTAAAAATTCCAATACTATCCATATAATCCTCTTTCAAACTTAAAACACAATTACCCAAATTTAGAAATTCTTTGCATCATATGGCGTAAAATTTAACAAAGTGAAATTTAATTCTTTTATTAATATTGTAACTTTTATAAACTTTTTGAAAAAAAATCAATTTCTACAAAATTACTAAAATTTTACAAAATAAATCAACACTTCTAAATTAGGCCATTATTTCTGAATGTTTTCTTAATTGAAATTTTAGATTTCATGATTAAGTAATTCATTAACATATATAGTTTGTTTCAAGTTTTAATACTTTTAAAAATAATTTGACTTTTTATATGCAAAAGTTTTAAAAAAACAACTATGAGAAAAGAGTAATTTAGTAATAGAATTTTATAGAAAAACAATGGTGTATGTTAAGTGATGTTCGGTGTATATATAGAATTTGCCATTATCAAATTAAAATATAGTCAATCACTGCATGTCTAATTAATTAAGGTTACGAGGGGCAGTTTAGTCTATGCTAAATTTAAAATAAAACAAACCAAACCAAACCCTCCCTTAATGATTTTTCTTTAAGGTGGAGTCCTCTTAAAAATGTCTCCCCCCCCCCCCCCCCAATCAAAAGTGGAGTCGCTTTAACAATCCACTAAATTTAATTATTTTAAGTTAAAAGGAGTTTGCATGTTATTTTTCACAATTATGTATGTTTGTATGAGTGTTTTATTGTTATTTTGCAACTTTAAAGCAAAAATTGAATGATCCAAATAAAAATAGAAATGATTATTAGTAATAAGGATAATTCTTCAATAACTTTTGGGTAAACACACAGTTTCATATGAAGTTATCGAATGTACATAAAAATATTGTGATGCTACCATAGGGCGTATGGACATTTGAGGTAGTTATTTACTACTTGATCTCTCTTTTTTTTATTACAAAAATTTCATTTCCTATTTTCGTGTTCCTTTTACTAAGAACACAATTCATTATTTCTAGGTTTTTTTTTTTTCTTTTCTTAGGAGTACGATTACTCAACATATAATAAGAAATCAAAGTTAATGGTACGAGCTTATCATTAATGACGCTTTTATGCTAACACGTCGTCATCTCCAGAATGCCAGAACCAATATTGTCTGTTCGACTTGACCCATATTTCATGTAGTTTTATATAATAATAATAATAATAAAAGACTTCAGTAATCCTACAAAGTTCCACCATTTAATTTTCCTTTTACATCTAATTTCATTTATTTGTAATGTGCAAGTAACAATTGCCAATTTAGGCTTTTTGAACTTCTTCTTCGGCATTTAGACATGACTGATTAATTAATTAAAATTCGGAAAATATTTGATTATTTTTTAATAATCAGTATAATATTTTGTCTAATCCATAAATAACAAGTTTTCATTTGATTTTTTTTGCCTTAGTGGGAAACTGTTTTAGCTTTTTTCGTTGGTTACTGAGGCTAGATCAAGTAAACGGTTACAGCAGGCAACTGCTATGCGACAAGTTCCCTCCCATGTCGCCTCACCTTTTACTATCTGATAAAATCATTCTTAGGTGAACATATTCGTAAACTATGGCAAACATATTTTGGACTGTTTGCATATAAACTAATTCACGTTATGTGCAAGCGTGTAGCGACTGACACAAGCTTCCAAATAGGGCTAATAGACGCATGTTATCTTAAATACACCACACTTGGAGGAAAAATGTTGAAAACGTAAATCCCACGTTAGGAAATGTAAAAAATAAAATCATGAATAAATACCAAGAGACTACTGTTTACATTGACAATTGGTTTGGTGAATGACTAAGCAACTCTCTTGACTAACAAATACCAATTTTTACAGTCGCTACTTTGTCAATATAGCCGCTTGATATCGAGATTTTTATTTTATGCTATTACATTATCTTTACTATTTCTACTAACCATGCCTTCACTAAAAATTTGTAACTAGTAACATCCATTGTTGTGTTAATGACTCAAAACAACGAGTAGCTCAATATATAGCATATATTATTATGTAACTAGTAGCATCCTATAATTTTTAATTATCTTTTATTATTATGTGTTGCCTCTATTTATTACTTCTACAAAGCAGAATCTGTAGTTTACAATTTATCAATTAGTTGATGTCCGAACTATGCCTTCACTAAAATGAATGCCCCCTTTACATGTACTGCTATTCGGAACTAATTTATTATATGGTTAACATTGGATATCCTAATATTTTCTAATTCAATAAACTTCATCAGCAACTATAGAAGCCTAATTATTCATGAGCGTAAATACTCATTATCGCCTGTATTTGTTTCGTTTCTTACTCATTGTATACTACATTATATATCTCCCTATGTTGTAACAAATTGAAGCTCCGGTTCCTCATTATCAACAAGTCGCTTGGCATAACTCAAGCTCGGTACTTTTAACGAACCGAGCTCTTATCAGTTTATACTTTCCTTACTTTATTTGAGGTATCTTCATTTTTCATCCAGATTTTACATTTTCCCATGTTTAGTAATAACCTCCATCCTAAACTTAATGATTTCATAAGTTGATGTGATCTTCTTCAACCGTGCTCTTTATATTTCGATTTTGGAAGGGCCGCTTAGTAAAAAAATTCCTAGTTTTACGTTTGCGATTTTTTCGTATATATATATATATATATATATATATATATATATATATATATATATATATTAACCAGGTTGAACTGATTCTTAATATCCGCCTATCCATTAGTTCGATTGTCGGTAGGTATTTGTAATTGAGTTGTATTTCTTTGTGCTTTTATTTGTTAAGCTTTGTTCGCTTTTTTTCGTATGGCACACAATGATTAAAAAGGAAACATCTTAGCAAAGCAAGGTTCACTAGTTGCCTTTGCATAAGGTTTGTATGTCCTTTTTTCTTTTGCATTTTGCTTTGATTAGTTTGTAATCAGTTTGGATCTACATCGATCTTCTGTGTGTTTTTAAAAATTGCTTTTTCCGTTGGTCAATCGCTTATATGTTTAACTGTTTCTTCACCTATATCAGCTTAGTTCCTATATATTTTTCATGTTTATGGTATAAAAAATCTTTCTTAAATTGTTTGACAACAGCGTACAAAACTTATACTAAATACTGGCTTGATAGGTTTCTTACTTACTACTTTGTTGTAACTCAGTATATTGTTATTATGTATTCTGGATAACAATTCTTGCTTAAATCGTTTGATAGCAATATGCAAAAGATGTAGAAAAATAAAACATACATTAAATACTGACTTGATGACAATTTGTTATAACTAACTTTAAACTCAACATATTGTTTTCGAAATGTATATTAGCTTAAATGTTCAATTCAATATGTATTTAGCTTCAATCAAAATTATGATTTGTGTTAACAATGACAGTTCATAAAATATCTGTATTCGATTTTTGTTTTTTGTTATCAGTTGTCTACTTGCATTTTGTTTTTTTGGTTATCAACAATTATCCTTTTTCTTCTTTTAAACATGCACCAAATGAATCCGCTTAATTTTAAAATAATCCATTATGTTCCTTGAAATTATATTAAATTTCAAAATTTGAAGACTAGACCAAGTCAAGATAAAGAGAAGGCCAAATTCATCTTCAAAACATCAATTTTAAGTACATTTACACTAACTGTTTCGAGATTTTTTTTAATGATATGTAAATTGCTAATAAGTTGTATGCATTTTCTATTCGAAGTTTTTTTTTTAATCTATAACTCATACTTTTATTTGATTGCTTGCATTTTATTGAAACGTGGGATCACAAGTACTCAGCATTGGAAACAAATGTGAAATTTTCAATTCAATACATCTCACAATAAAAGATTTGCAAAAGCTATATTTCAACTCTAGATAATGGTAAGTAAATTAATATTTTTATGATTTTAATTTCTCATTTCAGTTTATAGTTGTATTAAATAATGATAAATGTAAACAGAAATGGTGTTGAATATTATTATAATTTGGTCGGACATTTGGTGAGTTTTTCCTATGCATTTTGTATTGTAATATAAAAGGTCTTAATTTTCAAATGGCTCTATGAGAATATATTGACTCAATTTTACATTCCAGTAATGCTACACAGAGAGTGTTAGCTGGGATAATCAGACTAAACAAGTATATAAAGGAGTGTCAAGGAAGTTGGTCTTTTAGTTGTTAGCGGCATCAACTATATGCAACTCTTAGCATTGCTTTGAACTATCTCTGTTGTTTGATGATCTCTTAGTCTTCAAGTTAAATCATATCAAATCACTTTTCTTTTTTAATAACCGAGTTGATATGGCAAAAAGTATGTTAGTATAAATGGAAACCATGGCAAACCCTAGAGTTGAAACCCATCATTCCTTTATTTGTTGATGGATGGCTAAGTCAAAATAAAGTACACACAATATATTTCTTTATTAATGCATGAAAAGTTTATACTTTGATACCTTCTCCCAATTCAATAATTTATATATTCTTCAAAACTGTAGTCGTTTCTGGATGGTTAAACTTATACAGTATATTGTGTTTCTTTATACAAGATTATGTTCTAAAGTTGCAGGTTGAGGAATGAGGCTTTTGATACTAGCATGTTAGAAACATGGCAAGTTCTTATTTAGTTGTTTGTGTTTCTTTATATGGTCCTTCTCCTATCACTTTGTTTTTTTCCTGTTTTTTCAATCCTTTTTTTATTTGAAATAAAAATATATAATTATTTTGGATATGTATTTGAAATAAACATTGTTTGCAATGTTATTTATGTGAATGCAATATCTTAACTAATCCTTAGATACATCAAAACGTATATTTTCACTAATAGTGTGGTCATACTGTAAATAGATTTCGTTTTTTTCAAAATCATATAAGAATTTGTAAATCTGACTTGATTGTCAATAAATGTAGAACTAATTCATTTACAAAATATCTTGGTTGCTGCTGTTGCTACTTTTCCTGTTTTCCATCTGCTTTGCACGAAAAAGCCTCTATACGAAACCAAGCTTTGCTCCAATTGTCTACGCACACGTTCAATGGACGTTCCTAAGTACTGGTTACTAATAATGCCAATTCTTTTATCATGATGAAGCTTTTTCACTTTTCCAAAAAAACTGATTGTCCTTTTACTAATGTAATACCACAGAAAAAATGGTTGGAGGACATAAACGTCTTTAGTGGTTCCACTTAGGCAAGTTCTGCAATCGCATAGACAAATTTCTCTCACAACTGACCGATGTTAGGGAATGTGGAATGGATCGTTAAGGAAAAACTAACACTGGAAGGGGGGTGAATAGTGTTTTTAAGGAATTTAAGAAAATCTGAAGCTTAAATGATCTACTATATGAATCACACACCACAGAGATAATCACAGACACAGAATCAAATACAAATATAGAAATAAATAGAAATAAAATGCAGAAAAGGAAATAACACACCGGATTTTATACTGGTTCGGATTCCTCCTATGTCCAGTCTCACGCAACATTGGATTGCGCAGAGTTTTATTACTATATCAATATCCAAGTACAATCTCCTTGATTTCACGACCACAAGGTTACCACCGACTCCAAATACTCTTGATGTAACAACCTGCATTCTATGCATCGGAGGATCGTAGAATATTTATTTCTTTCCCATATGAAGTCGTATGGTCATGTGACTTTGGGAAACAACCATTAGAGTCATTTTCCATGTTCATGATTTTTGCCGATTTTTAAATGACCGTTTTGCCCCTATCTGATTTTGTTTCGGCCATAACTTTTTATTGTAAAGGAATTTTGACCTGAAACCACTTCCATTAGATTCGTTTGACGGTTTACCTTTCCGTAGAGTGGTCACATGCGAAAAACGGACTTACCGTTTGGGAGATATGGCTAAAATAAGGTTTGTGAGGTGAAAAACTGCTTAACCGGGCCAAATAGGGTGATTAGTGAATGGGCCCATAACCCATTTCGGGATTAAGATTATGGGGAGGCTGAAAAGAGTTAGAAATTCATTCCATTTTAGTTTTCTAGCCTCCACTTACCTCTTAGAAATCCTAAAAATGGTCTCCAACCTCTAAATCACCTCCAAATCACTTTCTAATCAAGGATTAAGCTTAGCAACATCAAATCAAGGGAGATCTTCACCAAATCAAGATTAGAGCTGCTGATTTGCATTGTTATTCACGCCCAAATAGAGATTTATTTTAGATCTAAGGTTTATTTGTGGCTAAGGTGAGTGATTTGCATAGTTCCTTACTAATTATGGCTAATTAAGGGTAATTAGTGTTAATTAGCGAATTTAAACATGATAAAATTCTGGAAAAATATTTATAAATTCTTAAATGATGTTTTAGACCTCTGATACGAGTTTGGGTTAGTTTGGTTAAGTTTTTCTAATCATACCATTAGTTTCACCTAGGCATGCTTAAGGGAAAATATGGGGTTTTGGCTATGTTTGATCCATTTTAACCTATCATATTATTGTTTTGGTGTTTGTGGTTGATTATACATGTTTCTATGACTGTATGGTATGCTTTGTGATTGATTAGAATAGTTGGAATGGTCGAAAACGCCGTCGAGTGGCGTAAACTACTTGCTGGAAAAACTGCAAGAAGACATCTGAACCGGATCGGATTGGTTAGGAGGACCCGAACCGAACCACTACAACGCCCTTCCCCACAATAGCTCTCGTAACCGATCCGCTCTCGCACTTTACACCCGACCCGATCAGAGGAGGGCAACATGAACTGGGGAAGCTCCAATCCACTTGCACCTATCGTGGCATGCAGTACTCCGATCCGACCCGCATGGCCACCTCCGAACCGAACCGACGCGTGGTGATTGGACTTGAAGAACCCGACCCGATCCACCAGGGGTGATGTCTGCCGATCCGATCCAGTGAAGAAGGAGCATTCTGATCTGAACCGAACTGATGATTAGGGGGAGATCTGAACCGATCCGGTGGTGACCAATAACCCGAGATGCAAAGGTAGTCCAAATGGAAGTTAGAGCTCAGGATCCAGTTGGGAACCAATGAGTTCACTTCATGGTTGGGCTTTTCTGCGGGACGTGTGTTAAGGAGCTGTCGACGTTCATAACTTCGATTCACCATGAATGATAGGACTACGTTATCAGTGCAGTAAAGTCACTCTAACTCGAGGGGCAAAGTGATCGTAGTAGGACTATGAGCCAGCGCAGATGGGGTGAACAACTCCATGGGGCAAAGTGGACATAGTCAAGGATTAGTAAGGCTATGAGCCAGCGCAGATGGGGTGAACAACTCCATGGGGGCAAAGTGGACATAGCGAAGGATTAGTGGCTATGTATCAGTGTAGTGAAGCCATTTATGACTTCATGGGGGCAAGATGATCATAGCAAGGTATTGAGGTGATCGAAGTGGTGGATATCGTATACTTTACGCACTGAGTGAGAGATGTGAGGACGGTTGCTATGCTTGATTGTTTGCCATCATTATGACATGCATACCCCCACCCCCGTATTCTTTATACCGTATGTAGTGGCACCTTGGAGTATTGTACAGTATGTAGTGCTAACTCTTTGGTTGTAGGTCCAGGTTCAGGTATGGTTTAGTATACCTGTTATTGTTCTGTTTAGCTGCTTATCGCTCATACCAGACTTTTTGTCTGACCCAGAGTTTTAAGTCTCTTCTTATTACTCTGGGTTCTCACACGAGCAGACTAGAGACATGTTAGCTGGTGATGCGCGAGTAACTGATTCGGAGGCGAGCAGGAGGCTTCCACGTATGATATATAGATATTCTCCCTGTGTCGTTGCTGGTCACTACTTTGGGCATTAGTAGTGTACCTTTCTTGTTTATCTTTTTGAGACAGTTTTTAAAAGTTGTAATAATGTTGGCTTTGGATCATAAGCTGTACTTTGGATTTTCCGCTGCTATGACAGTTTGTTTTCAGCTTATGCACTGTCTCACCTATTTTATGTCAAGTATGTTGTTATTATATTTTATTCTATGCGCTGTGAGACATTCTACAAGTTTCTTGTTGATTTTTTGTCATCTTTCTTCCTTTCCTTCTGACGATCCGTCCCGTGCTAACTGGACATGTGTATAGCGCACTTTTGGGGTAAATGTCGATTGGTGCGGGGCAGGTTGTCACATTTGGTATCAGAGCTCTAGGTTGCGTAGTTAACCTAGGGAAAGACACTAAGGAGAGATAATACGTATATGAGAGAGCGTATTTGTGATTACTTTGGTTTTCAAAAGCTATATATATATTTGTACTATTAGTAGTATAAGAATGAAGTCGTACTGCACTAGTACCACTATGGGGTCGTTAATCGTTTCCTCTTTACAGATTGAACGATGAGCCGATACGCAAGAGGTGCTGGTAGAGGGACCAATAATGGGGATGCTCCTGACATGAGGACGATGTTCACTAACTTCATGAGGGAGATGCTCAGGGATGTTCAAGGGGCAGTTCCCAATCCCGGTAATGGTGTTAGTCCAGTAATGCAGGCGCCTAGGGCCGATTTCGCCAAGTTGTGTAAGGATTACACCCACCTTGGTGGGAAGCCGTTCCACGGAACGGAGTCGGCCACAGATGTTCAGGATTGATTGGATAGCTGTGATCGTATCTTCGACGACTTGGGTATCGAGGATGCGATGAAGAGAAGGCTAGCGTCTCGTCAGCTGCAAGGGCGAGCGATGAATTGGTGGAATGCCATTAGAACAGCTACTCCAGAAGATCAGGTTACTTGGGATCAGTTCAAGGCTCGCTTTAGCGAGAAGTTCATTCCTGCTGCCCAGAAGTCAGTGTTGTTTAAGAGATTCTTGGAACTCAAGCAGAATGGTAGGGCAGTCTCTGACTATATTGCTGAATTCGATACTTTGTCAAAGTATGGATTATCCCTTATCGATACTCCTGAGAAGAAGAATGAGAAGTTCATTACTGGGTTGGATGGATACTTGGGGGAAAGGCTTATCAACCACATCGATGAGACTTTTGAATCGATTGTGGGGAAAGCTTTGGGATCAGAGTCTTTAACCTAAGTCAAAGACTGAGGTTGCATCTGCAGAAGGGCCAAAACTGCAAGCGAGCGGTGGAGGCAAGAACAACTCTCAGAACAAGAGAAAGCAGAACCAATCTAAGGATGGCCAGAAAAAGAGCAAGAAAGATGTTGAGTGCTTCAGTTGTGGTAAGAAGGGCCATTATGCTAAAGAATGTCGCCAGCGGATAGGAAGTGCTACAACTGTGGCCAAGTGGGACATCATAAGGATAAGTGTCCACAACCTCTTAAAGAAAAGCAGATGGTGAAAGCATATGCCCTTAATGTTATTCCTTCTTCGTCGAATGCCCCAACTGCGGCGGAGAAAGGAAAGAATGTCGTCATTCAAGGTATGCTTTCTATTTATGATGTACCAGTTCGAGTTTTGTTTGATACTGGGGCTTCCCATTCCTTCATATCTAGTAACCTGATAGATAGGTTGGGACTGGAACCCGAGATAGTCGATAGACCGTTGGTTGTGACAAACCCGATTGGTGGTTCGACTAACCTTAGTATGATTTGCAGAAATTTGGTCTTATCGAGTCATGGATGTATGTTTGTTTGTGATTGCTTTGTTTTGGGCTTTACTGGGTATGACATTATATTGGGAGTCGATTGGCTCCAAAGATACGGGGTGGTGGTAGACTGTGAGGGCTTTTTGGTGACAGTTAGAGCAGATGATGGGCGGAGGGTAGTGTTTGGTAGTCTACCTAGTGATGGGGTAATGGCTAGTTTTATAAATTCCCTCGACATCTAGCATGATGAGTTGTCAGATGTGCCCGTGGTTGGCCAGTATCCGGACGTCTTCGAGGAAGTGACCGGACTTCCACCACACCGAGAGATTGAGTTTCGTATTGATTTAGTGAAAGATGCCAGACCTATAGTAATTCCACTTTTTCGTATGGCACCAAGGGAGCAGCGAGAGCTCGGGGTGCAAGTAAGAGATCTTTTGAAGAAGGGGTTTATTAGAAGAAGTGTCTCCGAGTGGGGAGCACCAGTTGTGTTTTCCACTAAGGCAGATGGTTCCCTTCGTTTGTGTGTGGACTATCGCGAGTTGAATAAGGTGACGAGGAAGAATAAGTATCCTCTACCACGGACAGATGATTTGTTTGATCAACTGGAAGGAGCAAGAGTGTTCTCCCAGCTGGACCTCGCGACAGGATTTCATCAGCTCCGAGTGGAAGCTGATAGTATAGCTAAAACGGCATTTCGAACGTCGTCTGGATTTTATGAGTGGTTGGTCATGCCATTTGGGTTGACCAATGTACCAGCGTACTTCGTGGATCTTATGAATAAGGTATTCAGGGATCAGTTGAATAAGTTTGTTCTTGTGTTCGTAGATGACATCCTTGTTTACTCAAGGACAGAGGAAGAACACAAGGGGCATCTGAGGATAGTGATGGAGGTGTTGAGAAAATACCAATTGAAAGCGAAGTTTTCTAAGTGTCACTTCTGGAGGAAGGAAGTGAGATTCTTGGGCTAAGTTGTTTTAGAGAATGGTATTGCCGTGGACCCTGCGAAGGTGGCTATGGTACAGGATTGGCCTACACCCAGGATTGCAACAGACGTGAGAAGCTTCTTAGGGTTAGCTGGATATTATCGTAAGTTTATCCCGGACTTCTCTAAGATAGCAGCACCGTTGACTCAGTTGACTAAGAAGAAGCAAGCCTTCGTCTGGGACGGAGTGTGTGAGAATGCATTCAAGAGTCTAAAGGAAAAGTTGACGCGTGCGCCAGTGTTAGTCATTCCTAAAGGGAATGAAGAAATGACGGTATACACGGATGCTTGTGGTACCAGACTAGGTGTTGTATTGATGCAAAGAGGTAAGGTTATAGCTTATGCTAGCCGGCAATTAAAGCTGCATGAGAAAAAGTATCCTACCCATGATTTGGAATTGGCAGCAATTGTGTTCGCATTGAAGATGTGGAGACATTATCTCTTCGGAGAGAGATTTGAGTTGTTTACCGATCATAAATCGTTAAAGTATCTCTTCTCCCAGAAGGATCTAAACCTCCGACAACAGAGATGGCTAGAGTTCTTGGCTTCGTATGATTTTGATATCGCATATACACCTGGAAAAGGCAATGCAGTAGCCGATGCCTTGAGCAGGAGACATGCCAGTTTAGGGGCTATGTTTCTTGAATGGAAGCAACTGGAGTATATCGCAGGGTTTGATTTCAGACCAACGTGGGAATTAGATCCAGAGATATTAGCTAGTTTGATGATCATACCCACCTTGATTGAACGGTTTGGTTCCAGTCAGAGGGACGATCCTAATTTATTGGAAATCATCTCCAAGTTAGAGATGAACATCGACGGTGAGGAGATGAATTTGTATGGGCTTGATCGAGAAGGATGGCTTCGAAAGAATGGAAGACTAGTTGTACCCAACGTGAATGGTTTGAGAGATGAAGTGCTTAGAGAATGTCATCACTCAAAACTGACTATACACCCCGGTGGTGATAAGATGTATCGAGACATGAGTCAGACTTACTATTGGGAAGGGATGAAAAGAGACGTTGGGAAGTTTATATCCAAATGCATGAATTGCCAGCTAGTTAAAGCCGAGCAAAAGAAGCCTAGTGGGTTGTTGCAACCATTAGAAATTCCCGAATGGAAATGGGAACAAGTCTCGATGGATTTTATTGATGGTTTACCAAGGACTAGATCGGGACATGATAGCATTTGGGTAATTGTGGATCGATTGACTAAGAGTGCAAGATTTATACCCGTCAAATCGACCAGAACGGCAGCTAAATTAGCAGAATTGTATATGAAGTAGGTAGTGAGATTTCATGGAGTACCTAAAAGCATTGTGAGTGACCGAGACCCGTTGTTTACTAGTGGGTTTTGGAAGAGCTTACAAGAGGCTCTGGGGTCGAAACTATATCTCAGTACCGCGTATCATCCTCAAACTGATGGTCAGACAGAGAGGGTGAATCGTATATTGGAAGATCTCTTAAGAGCTTGTATATTGGATTTTGGTGGATGATGGGATGACCATTTGCATCTAGTAGAGTTTGCATATAATAATAGCTACCAATCCAGTATCGGTATGGCTCCATATGAAGCTTTGTACGGAAGACCGTGCAACTCACCATCATGCAGGATAGAGACTGGCGAGAAGTTTATGCTTGGACCAGATGTGGTGAGGGAAACTTCAGATAAGATTAAGATCATCCAACAACGAATGAAGGCTGCCCAAGATAGGCAGAAGAGTTATGCTGATAAAAGGAGAAGAGACTTAAAATTCTCCGTTGGTGACTTGGTGTTTATCAAGATTTTTCCGTTGAAGAGCGTTATACAATTTGGCAGGAGAGGCAAATTGGCACCAAGATTTGTTGGCCCATTCCCAGTTCTTGAACTAGTTGGGAATTTGGCATATAGAGTTGACTTACCCGAAAAGATGGCGGGAGTGCACAACGTATTTCATGTTTCCCAACTAAGGAAGTTCGTACACGACCCAGATATGACTATTTCACCTGATCAGTTAGAGGACTTCGAAGTGGAACCCGAGGCGGTTGGAAACCGCAAGCCGATTCGTATTGTCGAGCACGATACGAAGCAACTTCGAAGAAAGGCGGTGAAGCTAGTCAAGGTTCAGTGGGGCGAGAACGAGAATGACTGTACTTGGGAGACAGAGGAGAGCATTAAGAACACGTATCCAGAACTCTTTGTCTGGTAAGATTTACTTTGCAATTTAGTTATTCTGCATGCTAGGATAGACTTGTTTTGCTTGTTTGATTGTTGTTTCATGACTGTAGGCATGTGGGACCTTTTGTGTGTTATGATTAGGGAATTTCGGGGGCGAAATTTCTTAAGGGGGGGGGGGGGGGGGGGAGAATGTAACAACCCGCATTCTACGCATCGGAAGATCGTAGAATATTTATTTCTTTCCCATATGAAGTCGTTTGGTCATGTAAATTTGGGAAACAACCATTAGAGTCATTTCCCATGTTCATGATTTTTGCCCATTTTTAAATGACCGTTTTACCCCTATCTGATCTTGTTTCGGCCATAACTTTTTATTGTAAAGGAATTTTGACCTGAAACCACTTCCATTAGATTCGTTTGATGGTTTACGTTTCCGTAGAGTGGTCACATACGAAAAACGGACTTACCGTTTGGGAGATATGGCTGAAATAAGGTTTGGGAGGTGAAAAACTGCTTAACCGGGCCAAATAGGGTGATTAGTGAATGGGCCCATAACCCATTTCGGGATTAGGATTATGGGGAGGTTGAAAAGAGTTAGAAATTCATTCCATTTTAGTTTTTTAGCCTCCACTTACCTCTTAGAAACCCTAAAAATGGCCTCCAACCTCTAAATCACCTCCAAATCACTTTTTAATCAAGGATTAAGCTTAGCAACATCAAATTAAGAGAGATCTTCACCAAATCAAGATTAGAGCTGCTGATTTGCATTGTTATTCGCGCCCAAACAAAGATTTATTTCAGATCTAAGGTTTATTTGTGGCTAAGGTGAGTGATTTGCATAGTTCCTCACTAATTATGGCTAATTAAGAGTAATTAGTGTTAATTAGCGAATTTAAACATGATAAAATTCTAGAAAAATATTTATAAATTCTTAAATGATGTTTTAGACCTCTGATATGAGTTTGGGTTAATTTGGTTAAGTTTTGCTAATCATATCATTATTTTCACCTAAACATGCTTAAGGGAAAATATGGGGTTCTGGCTATGTTTGATCCATTTTAACCTATCATATTGTTGTTTTGGTGTTTGTGGTTGATTATACATGTTTCTATGACTATATGGTATGCTTTGTGATTGATTAGAATAGTTGGAATGGTTGAAAACGCCATCGAGTGGCGTAAACTGCTTGCTGGAAAAAGTGCAGGAAGACATCTGAATCGGATCGGATCGGTTAGGAGGACCCGAACCGAACCACTACAACGCCCTTTCCCACAATAGCTTTCGTACCTGATCCGCTCTCGCACTTCACACGTGACCCGATCAGAAGAGGGCAACATGAACTGGGGAAGCTCCGATCCACTTGCACCTCTCGTGGCATGCAGTACTCCGATCCGACCCGCATGGCCACCTCCGAACCGAACCGACGCGTGGTGATTGGACTTGAAGAAACCGACCCGATCCACCAGGGGTGATGTCTGCCGATCCGATTCAGTGAAGAAGGAGCATTCCGATCCGAACCGAACTGATGAGTAGGGGGAGATCCGAACCGATTCGGTGGTGACCAATAACCCGAGATGCAAAGGTAGTCCAAATGGAAGTTAGAACTCAGGATCCAGTTGGGAACCAATGAGTTCACTTCATGATTGGGCTTTGCTGCGGGACGTGTGCTAAGGAGTTGTCGACGTTTATAACTTCGATTCACCATGAATGATAGGACTACGTTATCAATGCAGTAGAGTCACTATGACTCGAGGGGCAAAGTGATTTTAGTAGGACTATGAGCCAACGCAGATGGGGTGAACAACTCCATGGGGAAAAGTGGACATAGTCAAGGATTAGTAAGGCTATGAGCCAGCGCAGATGGGGTGAACAACTCCGTGGGGAAAAGTGGACATAGTCAAGGATTAGTAAGGCTATGAGCCAGCGCAGATGGGGTGAACAACTCCATGGGGCAAAGTGGACATAGCGAAGGATTAGTGGCTATGTATCAGTGCAGTGAAGCCATTTATGACTTCATGGGGCAAGGTGATCATAGCAAGATATTGAGGTGATCGAAGTGGTGGATATCGTATACTTTACGCACTGAGTGAGAGATGTGAGGATGGTTGCTATGCTTGATTGTTTTCCATCATTATGACATGCACACCCCCACCCCCGTATTCTTTACACCGTATGTAGTGGCACCTTAGAGTATTGTACAGTATGTAGTGCTAACTCTTTTGTTACAGGTTCAGGTTCAGGTATGGTTTAGTATACCTGTTATTGTTCTGTTTAGCTGCTTATCGCTCATACCAGACTTTTTGTCTGACTCAGATTATATTTGGGGTAAATGTTGGTTGGTGCGGGGCAGGTTGTCACACTTGATCAAGTATATTTCCCTTGATTTCCCTGGCTACAAGGTTACCACCAATTCCTTTCCATGATTTCAAGGCTACATGGAACACATCTTTACCCAAACACTTCCCAAACAATTACAACAGCCCTATAACTCTTCAATAACACTTCAATTCAGAGAGTAATGAGTAAAGAGTGAAAAAGGAAATTTTATATGATTAGACTTGAAATCGACAGAGTGTAAGTGCAGAAATCATAAAAATATGAAATATTAATGGTATAATGAAAGAGGATGAAGATGGAGAAGAAAAATGATGAAAAAATTCGAAATCAGCCACTATTTATAAGATTTGAAAGGTTGCAACGCTTCTAGAACGTTACAAATAGTGAAAAGGCACTTTCTTTCAAAATTAAAAATGTGACTGTTATATGTCGACATAGGGAACTATGTATGTTGACATATACTAGTTCAAATTTGAAATTTGAGTATTTTTCAAGTGTTTTGAAAGATATATATATATATATATATATGTATAATTCTGGAAATTCTTGAATTAAAACATAGTGTTATAAACTAGTATTATAAAGTAAGAAATCATCATAAATATAAACTATATAAATATATTTATAAAATTATAATGTTTAAAACTATATAAATATAAAGTATATAAAAGTATACAATTATATAAGTAAATTTAAAACTTATAGACTTAAAAATTTGAGTTTAAAATCAAAAGTATATAGAAAATTAATTAGAATTAGAATAGGATTTGAAAATGGAATTTGAAATCAGAATAGAATTTGAAATTGAAATTTGAATTTGAACCTGGAGTGCTATTCAGATTCTTACATAAACAAAACTCTATTACTATATTTATCTTGAATTTTTGAAATCTTGAAATCTTGATTACTCATGATTCTTGAATCTTCTCTGAATTTTTAATCTCTAAAAGCTCTTAAACTGTACAGCCTTCAATATTAATTCTTGTATACAAATTCCTGCATATGTATATATTCTAGATAAAGATGTTAGTATATATTTTAGAGTGCTGCTAAAAGCTCCCAAATTTCTTTTTCTTAATACCATGCATGGTATTAGGAAGCTTTAACCTGGGTGCTTTTAACATCACATGGTGGTACTGTGCTAAAAACACCCAGATTTACACTTCTTAATACCATTCATGGTATTAGGAAGAAGAAATTTGGGTTCTTTTTAGAAGTGAACATAAACCGCACCGCAATGCGAAAACCGCCCAGACCGAACCGCAAAAACGGTGCGGAATACCGCAACGGATTCTCTCTCTAAAGCAAACAACCCAAACCGAACCGACTCGCATGATACGGTTCGGTTGCAGTTTCAACTTTTACCAAACCGTATTAAACCGAACCGAACCGCATAGCTACATCTACAATGTTATGGTAAAAAATTAACAAATTCCTACCTAACTTTTAATTTAACGCTATATATTCTATTTTCAATGTATGATGTAGTTATATTAATTAAAGATAACATTATGTGTGTTAACCTTCAGGTGACACAACGTCATAAAATCGTAAATTGTTTGTTGATGAAAGTAATTTTCTTGTTTCATATTTAATACGGGTTCAAACCGGACCGAACCAAAACCGAACCGTATTACATCAAAACTGAACCGTTTGAACGGTTAGTATAATGGTTTGTATTTTTGATCAACCGTTTGATGTGGTGCGGATGCGGTTTGAGATTCAAACCGCACCGAATCGAACCATGCTCACCCCTAGTTCTTTTAGTTAGGGGTGGGCATAAACCGCACCGCAATGCGGAAACCACCCAAACCGAACCGCATAAACGGTGCGGAAAACCGCACCGGATTCTCTCTCTAAAGCGAACAACCCAAACCGAACTGACTCGCAATAGTACGGTTTGGTTGCGGTTTGAACTTTTAGCAAACCATATTAGACCGAACCGAACCGCATAGCTACACCGACAATGTTATGATAAAAAAATTAACAAATTCCTGACAATGTTATGATAAAAAAATTAACAATTTCCTATCTAACTTTTAATTTAACGATATATATTCTATTTTCAACGTATTTTGTAGTTATATAAATTAAAGATAACACTATGTGTTTTAACCTTTAGGTGACACAATGTCATACAATCTTAAATTAATTGTTGATGGAAGTAATTTTCTTGTTTCATATTTAATACGGGTTCAAACCGGACCAAACCAAAACCGGACCGTACTACATTGAAACCAAACCGAAACCGAACTGTTTGAACGGTTAGTATAATGGTTTGTATTTTTGATCAACCGTTTGATACGGTTCAGAAGCGGTTTGAGCTTCAAACCGCACCAAACCAAACCGGGCACACCTCTACTTTTAGCAACACACATATTTTATAATAGTTAATATTGAAATATGGTTTCATTCTCCAACAAGCGACTGCGTGATCCGTCAGTTTCTTCCCATTTCCTCTTCCATTTCTTTCCCTTTTCTCTCAGAACATCATATACGCGAAAATCTCTTACCGTTCACGGTCAGTAACATCTCAGATCCGCTTCCTTAAATCCTTTCCCCGCCTTTCTGTGTTACCTCCGTTACCTGGACATGACTGTGTTAGTTTCTCATGGCTTCAAATAAAAGGTGAAAGACTTCTTCTCCAAACTAAAGCGATATGCCTTTCATCTCCAAAATCAGGTGTTTAAAATTGAGTATTGGAAGACAAGACTCGAGCAGCTTTGATGGCTCTCTACTTCCAACTCGATGTTGTTTCATGCTAGAATCAGACCCATATTTCCAACCTACGGTGATCAAGTGATTTGGTTTTCGATTTTGGGGTTTGAGGAATATATCGATGAGAGAAAGCATCCAGTTAGGTAAGCTAATATTCTTGGGTTTGCGATCATATATTGCTTCAACTGCATCTTCGTCTGGAAGATTATTTATTCATTGTTAGTTAAAATAGTTATATTTCTGCACGGTCTAGGGTTTTATGTACTTATATATTTTCCCCCTTTAGACTTTCTTTGTTCCTTTGAATTACTATCATGCTTTAACTCCCGAACTGAAGCTGGAATTGGCCTGAACCTCCTCTTTCTCAAGAAGTTTCTTGCCAAATCTCAAATTATGTACTTTCAATAACCCAATTGGAAAAACTATCCCTTACTTCATGTGTTTTGAATTTTTATTTTCCTACGCAGTGGAAATAGTGTGGAAGAGAAGAAAAAAGGTAGCTCAAATCAGAAGTTATTTGTGTGGATCTTTGTTGTTAGATCAGTATAGTTCGTATGGAAGTACTGATGTCATATATTGTGTAGCTTTATACAGTATTCTTTTACTAGCGTTAGACAATTCAAACACATGCTATTATGCTGCGTGCGTGTAGAGGATAAAGTTATTAGTCATAAAAGTAAAAGTTTGAATTCCAAAGACATTTACCTCGGTATATGCTTAATTTAGGTAGTCTGGATGTTTTAGTGCTTGAATTGACAAGCACAGTATGCTTTTCTAATATGATGGCCCTCGACTCTTACTACTTTGAACCATGAAAAAGGCTATTTGATCTATTTTGATAAGGTTTGGCAATGATTTATGGTATAAAGCTTAGTTTTCTGATTGCAAACAAAATGTTTGATTTCTTTGTGGCCATGTTAGATAACCATTTCAGTTTCAATATTTTCTACAGTCAGATCTGTAGATGATTGAATTCGAAATTGGAATATGGAGTTAAAGGCAACGCTTATGCCCTCAAACTTCGACTCAAAACTTGGATTTCCTCTGATATGTAAGTT
Source organism: Allium sativum (assembly GCA_030737875.1). Taxonomy (NCBI): domain Eukaryota; kingdom Viridiplantae; phylum Streptophyta; class Magnoliopsida; order Asparagales; family Amaryllidaceae; genus Allium; species Allium sativum. Next base: position 33,968,541 of record CM060909.1, read on the forward strand.
TAATTGTATGTGTTTACTGCACATTTACTTTTGTTGCTAATGTCCAATGTAACACCAAATTTCATGTAGATATTTGTTGCTTAAATTTTCACTGCTTCCTCGAACTAAATATTTACAGTTAGGTTACCCTATATTTTCAATGCCTGCATAATGATCTAGGGATAAACTTTGGGTTAAACATAGTAAGATGGCTTATTTAGAGTTAAATGCTTCATATCTGTAGTTTGTGTTGAGATGTTCTAATAATTATGCTCATTTAACCCAAAAAAACATTTTCTCTTTTTATCTTTTTTGGTTTTTGTAGGGCTCTTGATTACATTTGATTTCATCGATACCTGTTTCCGGTTTTAATAAAATATTTATATTGTTCTAATAATTTGGTTTCCAATATGAATTCCTAAATTGCTTTCCTAAAAAATTTTATGATGTGGAAGTCCAATAGTATTTATTTGAATTGGACTTCTGAGCACTATTGAAGTGTTGAATATGCATTTTTGCTTGGAATTGAATCACTTGTTGGATAAGTATATTTAATAACAGCATGGTTGAGATATGGGATGTAAAATAGAAACAAGAATGAATGGAGGTCAATTACTTGCAATAGTTTATGGGGATAAAAGAAAGCATTGAGCAACAAGGACGAAAGTCAAGACTTGGATCTGGGCAAATCGAGACAAAATGAGGAATAGCTGAAAATAGGAAATGGGAAAGAGATTAGTAGAAGAAAAACATTTGAATGGGAACTTATCTCTTGTGAGTATATTTCTATGCTAATTGAATTAGTTATTTTCATATATGTTACTTTAGAATTCAAATGATGAGTTATATGTTTATATCATCATTTCTATGAAATATTTACGTTAACTAAATTTTATCATAAAACTAAATTTTCATAGCTTTTAAGTAAGTAACAAAGCTGATATTGTTCTGCATATAATCGTTTGTAACTCATATATCTTAAATTTTCTTTCCTATGTGTGACTCCAATCCTAAGTTTGTGATCGACGTTGTTACATTGATTAAAAGGTGAGAAATGCTATGGCAAATCGCTCAAAAGCGACTGCACACATACTCGCTCGTGTCCTTTGTGTTTTTTCATTCTAGTCCAAAATGTGTGTGTGCAGGATTTCACAAAGCATCAGTAAATAAATGTACATACTTTTACAGCCATGCAGCAATGTATTAATTGCTACATTTTGGTAATCAAACCTGCAGTGTACAAAGCATGGAGAAATACATAGCATATGGCAAGTCGCTTAAAAGCGACTGCACACATACTCGCTACACGTGTGCTTTGTGTTTTTTCATTTCAGTCCAAAGTAATATGTATTTCTCCATGCTTTGTACTCTGCGGGTTTGATTACCAAAATGTAGCAATTAATACATTGCTGCATGGCTGTAAAAGTATGTACATTTATTTACTGATGCTTTGTGAAATCCTGCACGATCACATTTTGGACTAGAATGAAAAAACACAAAGGACACGTGTAAGCGAATATGTGTTGTGTGTGAGTGACTTGCCATAGCATTTCTCTAAGGGTTATCCTGTAAGTTCTCATTTTCATAAAGTATACAATAAAAGGTTGTGACATGGTGTCTTGATTTAACAGTATTAAATGTCATGCATGCATTAAAAGGTGGTTACAGTGACGTTTCTACTTTGCTTTTATAACTATATCTACATATAATTATATAGCCTGCAGCCCATAATCTTTATCTAACTTTCTGCTCTGTCAACTCCCATTTTCTTTTTTCCATACTTGAAATACAAATATAAACGTAGACTATAATTTCATGGTTGCTTAATGGTAGGATAGTAAAACAAAATTCCACATAGGTCTAAGATTTTTGGGAGAATTAATTTACTCATATATCTTAAACAGAAGCTTTCTTGGTTTTATTTGTAGAGCATAAGCATAAGTTTTCACAATATTTTTCTTATTCCTGTTTGCATTCATTTCGTTCAAATCAATTATATAACATGTTGCCTTCATGCTATATATTATTATATTTCATTGCCTTCATGCCTAATGTTTAGCCTCCTTCGTATTCCATTTATTTGCATGCAAATTTTGTAAGAAGTAGCTTCCTAGTTCTTGAACACGGTACTTTAAACATGCCGACTCTAATGCTATTTACAAGTTTACTCTTTTCGAAGTTTAATTTTTTTTTCTTATGTTTTTTATAGTGGATTTATTAAATTGATTGCAAGAGATCTGATGACCCTCGGACTCTTACTACTTTGAACCATAAAGGAGGCTATCTGATCTATTTTGACTGCTAGCAGATAGTACTAAATATGCACTTCATTTATGAAAATGTATGTACCACAATAGTATTTTGGGTGTTTTGCTACTATAAAAGGGCCGTATCACATACCATTTCTCTAACTGAAAACTTATAATGCATACTGAGAAGCTAAGTTCCAGCCTTTTGGTATAACATCAATTGATGAACACAAATGAGGTTGGTTGTTGGGGTTTCTTCGACTGCTCAAAGTAATTTCAACCCAAGCACTTTACAGAACTAACATTCTTCAGTCATATAAGAATAATAATATATGGGAAATGCAATGTACTCCTAGAGGTAATTCTATTACTGATTCTCAGTTGATACAGTTTCCTATTACGAAATTTTCTACTTATTTCATGTGCAAGCTAAAGGTAACCGTATAAATTTATTTTATTTTTTGTCATGGCTACTTTATTTCAAAACAGCCCCTCTCCATTGATTTTTGTACATATAACGTATGCCATCATTATATACTTATTTCGTTTTTGCTGCTTATGGCATAACATAATGTGTTATTGGTTTTTGATTGTTATTTTCTCTGAAACAGCAACAAGTATTCAAGTGTATGTTAATTTATATCCATTATGTGTTGTAGGTCAGCCCGCTACCATCCTTTAATTACACCATGTTGTTTTTATCTATATTGCAATTACAAACCTTTAAATGAATAAAATAGGAATAGTTCATGTTTTAACTTATTTCAAGCTTTGGTCGCATTTATCTATGCATACGCCCATTGGACGTGCCTCCATACTGGTAATTGTTGTTAGAATTTGATCATGAGATGATAAAGAGATTAAACGGAAAACCATAAAAGACTACATTGATATTGCTTTATTGATTGATTAATACAAAAGATGTTTGCTTACATTGTCAATTCTTGCCTTTATTTATACATAGTTTATCCTTATCTAAAAGAACATTCTAGAGTATATTTGGTCTATTATAATAAATAATTCTGTATCAAATATAAATCCAAATCAATGCAATTAAATAAATGTAACATATCTTCTAGCATATTCTCTAACATCCCCTCTCAAACCTACGATGCAAAAAATCGTGAGTTTGCCGAATAGAAGCTGCAAACTAAAGAGTAACAAGATCGAGCAACCATTTCAATATTGTTAGAGAGTAATACCAAACACCAAACATCAAACATTCAACTACAACTCCAACTCAACAAATCCAATCTGAAACTCCAAAACAACTCAACTATCTTCTATCTGATCGGTAAGCAAAAGATCTGAACGACCAAATGACAAAACTGGTCTCAGATGTATTTGTATGTTTGTATCTCCTAAACATAAAAATAAAACAAAATAAACTAAAATGAGATGAGATTGCATATGTTTGCATCCCCCAAAAATATCAAACAAAAAACAAAACCAAATCAATAGGGATGAGTCAGCATATGTTTGCATCCTCCAAACATACCTTACAATACCATCTACCACCTTCAATCAACATCAATTGACCTCCTAATAAACAGGGTTACCGATACAGACATCAAATGAACAATAAACATCTTCAAACTAATGTTACTCTCTAACAACTCAATCAACAAACTGCCATTGCAAACCAATGGAGTAGAAATTGCGTCACATAAACCAATAGCTACCACAACACATACACAAAAGCGAACACAACTTCACCAAATCCCCAAACCCGATGCAACAATCATCGCCGAAACGCAACTCAAACTTCAACTTCATCAGTCGCCAGTTCAACTCACGCAACCATCAGCACAGAACCAACTTACCATCATCCTACAACAAATGCACCTGACATAAAACCAAACAATCCATCATCAACTTAGTCCACGAACCAAACCACACACAAATGCCTTAACTCCTGAGAATCACTTCAGCACCCCAACACCATTCAAACAAATATAAAACTCCCATTACCATAACCAGAAATCAAATATCCACTGCCTCCTCAAACTGTCAACAAAACTTCCAAGTTGTCATCACATTTCAGACATCATTCAAAATTCGTCGATCACCAATATCACATCAGCCAAGTCAACAGACTCAATAGTCCTACTCGAATCCACAAAACCATCTTCTTCACACCAAGCAACAGCTTCACGGTCCAAACACCCAATCCACCCGATCTTCCTCTTCTTCAGACCCCTCAGCTTCAAACCTAAATCGCAAATCAACAACCGATCTCCTTCCATCTTCACAATTCACGAACAACTAGCGATCTTACAAATGTCAACAAACCCAAAGTGACTTTTCAGATCTCCACCATTATCTGTCGCAATAATTCATCAGATCGCTACTGAATAACCCAACAACATCAACTCTCTAACATCACCACAACTACTGCCTACCATCAAAATCCCCACTATAAATCTCACGACCACGCAAGCCATAGTACTCCCGAACCAGAACCGAACAAACCCATACCCACTTGACTCTCTCACATCTCACTTATAACTGAAAATCCACTACCATAAGTCACCTCCACAATTCACGATACCCGACTGCTACTTCTTCGAAACCCAATCGCACCAAAAACCCCAATCACACCATCCTAAATTACAATCAAAACGCAAATCAATCAAAGCCAACCCAGAACCTATTCGCAATAAATTAAATCGATTCATCACCAGAAAATACGACTCAAACCAAAATATGATTTTATTTTGGAAAGAAACAGAAGAGAAGGAGAGCTTGCGTGTAAAGGGAAGTTGAAATAATTTATTTTGGAAGTGGCATAAGGTTATAAATATTTTATCAAGAAGCGATTTCGCCCTTGCAATCTAAACAAAGGTGCAGTGGATGCTTTTGAGGAAAATGACGGAAACGAAGGTTTTATGTTTCATGGACTCTAACTATCTCTCTTTTCCCTAGCCTAGCTCTGATACCATGTTAACTTGAAAGTCTGTAACAGATCCAAAGTATGTAACCTTCACATCTCGACTCTCTTTATCTCTCTGTATAACCAAGCTCTGATACCATATTAGAATTTGATATAGAAAGGAGAAAGAGATTAAACGGTAAAACATAAAAGAATACATTGTTATTGCTTTATTGACTGATTATTACAAAAGATACTTGCTTACATTGTCAATTCTTGTCTCTATTTGTACATAGTTTATCCTTATCTAAAAGAACATTCTAGATAAGAATATTCTGGAGTATATTTAGGTCTATTATAATAAGTAATTTTATACCAAATATAAACCCAAATCAGTGCAATTAAATAAAGGCAACATATCTTCTAGCATATTCTCTAGCAATTATAAATGTTTTGAGTGGTAATAATGGTGAACCGAAGAGAAGACTAAAGGAAATGGTGATGGAAGCTACAAGTTATGTATTCTCTTGTTGAATAAAATATATTATATCTAAAGTAACAAAGTTGCATTTATTTTCTTGTTTAAATTGGTGTACGTAATAATTAATAATTGGACCACTACAAGGTTGGATAAATAAGTTTCTGTTTTTCCATTTAATTTTTTTTAATTCATTTGTGTTGTTAGTTTATTACCCTTAATTTTTAATATTAACACAACAATCATGTATTTATTATTTAATTCATCGCACAATTGGGCTTACAAAAAACATGTCACTGCTTATGAAATAATATTTATCAAAATTTCATTACATGAGGACCATAACGTAAGTCAATGATGGAAGAAGAAAAGGAAAACTAACAAGTTGTAGTTGAACCTAATGTCAACTCTAAATTTGTCTAATACTTATCCTAAGCTTCATTAACAATTTTCATGCATGCATCCTATATCTATAGTCATGGTAGATAAAGAGTTATTGCATGTTTGCCTACTAAGTTTTACCTAACTCTACTTTTGTTTTATCATCTCACCATTACATAAAAAATTAAACATGAAGCAAATATTTGACAGAATAACACATCACCTAAAAGCAACAAGAATTAATTCTACATTAGTGGAGGAGATGAAGGCGATCGGATTAGGATCACAATAGAGTTCACTTACAAATAATATAATGGTTCATGCAACACTTTGTGTCAGGATTCATGTCCTACTACTAACAGGTGGAGACGTGGGTGCTAGCAAGAGTTATGTCCTCAAAGACATTAAAAGGGTATAATGTATTTGATTCTAAATGTCAACTTGTTAGTATACTAAAAGGGTATGGTATATTAAATGCATTTGATTTGTTATTGTTAGTAAGGCTGTTATGATAACTGTAAATCTATTATTACCATACCATTACCAGACAATTGTTTGTCGATTTTGAGTAAAATTGGAATGCTGGTATAATCAGTATAGTAACGTTAAATTTACCGTTTTCTACTGAAGAAAATCGATAAAAAATAATAATTTAAAACCAATGGTAATTTACCTATCCAGTTGTAATATGTGCAAATTCATGTAGTGTGTTGTATTATATCTGATTAAAAGAAAACGAGCAATTAAATTTAGTTTAGTAATTAAGTTCAAATGATGCTAAATGCACTTCTTTTCTTTCTCATTGTTGATAGATTTTATTAACTGGCACAATAAAATGTATAATAAAGCATTGTTATAGGTGAAATAAGTTAAGTACTTGATTTTCTAGATAAACAGTAATTTACCATTAGCAACGTAACATTACCTGTTATCGATATACCAGCCAATCAGTAATGGCAACACGATTACGGTAATCTATTTTTTCTTATCAATAAAAAAGGATCCTATTACAATTTTTTGTTAAATGGTAAAGGTAACTGCATTCAGGCCTGAGGCTTCATCGAGAGCAGTGGTCGCCGAAGCTAATGGTTTAAAGGGGACTAATATTTTATATAGGGCTTTATGTTCCAATAAAAGTTTTGATGGCATGTTCTAAACCACCAACCTGGTAATTTATCGATGTTGGATCAATATTTTGATCTGATCAAAGTTTAGAGTAGCTATCTTTCATGCTTGATTCACATTTCCCTCAATATAAGTGTGTTTTTTAAATTGTATGATCAACGTGTTTTTTAAATTATACGATCAACGTGTTTTTTAAATTATTTGTATATAATGATTGTAATGACCCGATCTTTAAATTGTATGATCAACGTGTTTTTTAAATTATACGATCAACGTGTTTTTTAAATTATTTGTATATAATGATTGTAATGACCCGATCTTCACACATATCACTGACACAGATATGAATTAATCGTAAGTATGTCTTTACAAATACGATTTAAAATCCAGACTTTGAAATTCCAAAACATGTTAACATATGTATAATAGCATTTACGTATGTATGTATCACAGCATTTACCAAAACCCATTTTTTCACATTCATGTATGATAGCATGAATTAGATAGCGTTTGTTTAAAATTATTTTACACATGTATGAGGAATAACACTTATGCATAGTAAGTTTAAAAAAAAGTGTCATTTTTATTTCACATGTTTTGTTCATTTTTCCAAAGGATTTAAGAATTTGGGTTTTTGCAAATTCTTGATTGGAAAACTTTTAACACTTGAATAAAACATGCCAAAACTATTTTTTGTCAAAGAAAGTTCAAAAATCAAGTTCAAGTTTACATATACATAAACCAAAACATGAAAGTGCCATCCTCATTTGCAAACATGTTTTCATATATATATATATATATATATATATATATATATATATATATATACATACTCACAATCTACACTAGGGATTTGGCTAGCAAGTAGGGTCTTAGAGGAAATATTGTTCACATGGCCGATTCAATTTAGATAAATGTATTTTCAGTTTCAAAAATCATTTTCTTTTCCTACATAAGATTTTCTAATGTATTTTCAGTTTCAAAAATCATTTTCTTTTCCTACATAAGATTTTCTGAAAATACACTTTCTTGTGATCTTTCAAAAGCATGATTCACCCTGTCATAACATGTGCCACAAGGTCTTGCAAATCCATGTGTATTTAAACCATTGATAAACCTACACTAGATCCTTTTTAACACATAGATTTTTCAAGATTTTCCATGTCCATTTCATCACATGCCAAGATCATCTTGGTACAAAGATTTTAGATTTTGTATCATCTTGGAAGCCAAGGTAGAATTTTATATATTTTTATTGTTAAATCGATTTGTCATGTGAGAATTTTGGTTTAGAAACCCAATAAAAACTAGGGATGTATGGTACAAAAATGGATGCTATAATTTGTTTAAACCAAGGAAATATTTAGTGAAGAACATGGATGGTACAATGGCATTTAAGATGATATCTCATGGTAGGCCAATAGGAGAAAAGAATGTCATGTGCAGGAGATTTTCAGGGTGATGTTGGCTGATATAAGCCATGTGAATTTGGGGTGGTGGTGTTTTGATTTGGTAAGAAAAAGGATTTTCTTATATGTCAATCATTCCTCACACAACGCAAGTCTTTCAAACTAGATCAGTGAAGGAAAAACTGAGAGTTTCAAACTATTCCAGTTGAGTAAACTTTTTCAGAAACTTCTTCCTGCATTTTCTTTCTGTTTTGAACCTGTTCATTTGTGTGTTTTTGGTTTGTTTTGTTGTGATTACACTTGGTTGAATTACCTTCCTTTGCCTAATCAAAGGACTAGTGGTAGGTACCTTAATTTGGTAAGAATCATTTGTTTAGAAAACTCATACTAACAGGTTAATCGTCCTGTTGTTTGATAGAGCAAAGTGATAAATCCTTGGTCAATAACTTAAGTCAGATGACCTTAACATGATTTTAGGTCAGGGTTAAACCTTTACATCATCACTAAAACCACTTAAAGGTAAGAAAGAATGTAAGATACCTTAAACAAACACTGATACTTAAAACAAGGAAAAACACAGACTGTTAGTAGCTCTCTGTTACATCAAAATTTCGATGTGGGTAAAAACTCGTTTCAAATATATAAATGGAATCCTAGATGAAAATGATGTTTTTTAGAAGTGGTTTCATGATTTTTAGGGTCTTGGATTGTGAGCTATGCTAGGATGATCAAAATTTGAATATTGATCAAATTCCGATCACCCAAGCGGTTGGAGGCCGTGTGGTTGGGGGTGAAGCATCATCTAAGATCAGGGATGCTAGGAAAAATATGAAATAATTTTTCTAATGTGTAAAATTGAAGAATTGAATCGAAATAGGGTTAAAAATGGGTTTTTGGGTTTGGTTATTCACGTTGGAACTTCTCTGCGATGGAGGGGCCAGGGGGGTGCGGTTCAGGGGAGATTGCAGCACCAGGGTGTCATGATGTCGTGGTAGGAGCAGGTTGTTGATCGATGGTCAGGGCGAGGAGAAATTTGAACTTTCTTGGCTGAACCCATTTGGTCATGGGGACGTCGAACCGTGAAAACACTGTAGCATGGTGGAGGTGGTGATCGGAGTATGCCAACGTGATCAAAGAAGGTGATGTGACGTGTGGGGACGGTCAGCGACGATGGTTGGTGGCTCGTGTGTGTGTGCACGTGCACGTGTAGGTCAGGGTGATCGGGAGTAGAAACATCAATGTCTAGGGGGCGATCGGGCCAGAAATCATGATGACTAGGGATGTGGTACTTTGGCAAATGACAAAGTACCTGGTGGTACTTTGGCACAATGGTGAAACAGGGTCGTGGCAAGGGATTTCGGGAAGCGACGCATTGGTACTTTGGCACTTCGGTGTTTTAGGTACTTTAGCACTTTGGTAAGGGTCTGGTGCGTGGGAGCTGGGTTGATTTTCACGCGCGCACACCATGATCTGGAAGTGGTAGTTTGGCTAAAGTGGTAGTTTGGCTAAAGTGGTACTTTGCCATTTTTTGTTTTAAAATGAGGATATTTGAATATAATTTAATTAAAACTAGTTTTTAACTACATAATAAATTAAATATAAAAGGGAAAATAAATAATAAAATAAAGATAGAATTTTTTTATTAGCAAGTGGAGAAAAAAAAATGAATCAGGATCAAGTGCAGTTTCGTCAGCAGTTGAAATTAAAGTGTAGAAGCTGTAAATTTTATTAAATTATAAATTTAGTTTATAATTTAGAGTAGAATTTATTTTCTAGTGAAATATTTAAATTTTAAGCAAACAAGGTAAAAAGAAACCGCATGCAACACATACGCTAAATTTGTCAGTTGTAAACTGTAATCTAAATTCCCTGATACAAGTAACTGGTCATGTACTGTTCTGTATTTTTAAAATAAGAATTGTAAATCATATTTTTAATCGTGTTTAGATTGATAAATAAAAAGGTAAATTTTATTGGTATATAAAAGAAGAAGTAGATCGAGCATAAAGGAATAAAAAGGGAAAATTGACAAAAACAATATAAAGAGTAAAAGCTAAAATATAAATTATAAATTTAATTCATTTATGAATAATTAGAATTAGAAGAAATTATGGAAAAATAATTTTGTAAAGAATAATGTAAGTATTTATTTTTAAAATTTACAAACAAAATGGAAAGAAAAACCGTGTGTGACGCGCACACTGAAATTGTCCATTTTTAAAGAGATGATCAAAATACCCAGATATAGGCAAGATGATTACATACTGTTTAGTTTGACTGTAATTATATATGTAAATTAGATTATAATCATGTTAGATTAATAATTTAAAAAGAAAACGTTTCACTAATCATTTCAAAGAGACCGAAATAAATATTTCACTTTGATTTGATTATACGCCACGCGTCAGAGATTTTTAGCTTGAAGACGGAGATATACAAGGGCTATTCTTGAGTAGTGCCTTCGGTTTGTCCAATCCCAGGACAACTTGTATGGACGAATGTCTGACAAAGTAATTCTAATCTTTCCGAACGTATTTATACGGTGGCAGAGGAATTTGTTTCTCTCGCTGTATACCTATAATATATTTTTGGGGAAGTCAATTTGTGGTTGGCGAGTTTTGACGATATGACATTCAAAGAAAATAAGCAGTGATGATGAAACGGTAAGTCTAGCCTCAAGCTTCACACTCAGGAAATGACAAAAGTCGGGCATGCAGCATGGCTATGTGGATCGCTCGCATTAGGGTGTATAATCATCTATCTAGAGAAATTCCTTTTACTTCTTTAATCTTTTTCGATGCTATCTCTTTTTGGGAAACGGTGGTTTGAGCCCAGCCGTTGGTGATATACATTCGATACACTCAAGAGAAATGAGTGGTCGGTCATGTGTGGGCCGGGTTGCAAGAAGTTCTTGTTGAACCCAGGTGTATTCGCCTCTAGAGGTACACTATCGGCATGTGGTCCCATACCTTGTCATAGTCGGAAATCCAATTTCCATAAGCGCCAAGCGGTTTTATTTGTATAATATATAGTAGAATGTGAGATGCAAGCCTTCTTCTAGATTCTAAATTATTTGTGAAAACTTGTAGACAATATGATAATATCTGATTTAAAGTATACAAAATATTTTGATCTCATAAGGTAAAAACCCATTCCGTATTTACGCCGTGGTCTTATGAGATATTTTTGTTTCTTTAATCTGTTTTAAAACTTTTTACTCATACCAGTCCCCTGACTAACCCGGAGTTTATTTTTCTGTGTTTCCCTTAAACTCTTGGGTATTCATAACACTTGTTATGAATAGACAAGTGAATCAGAATTGGATAAAACTTGGAAAGCTGGGATGGAACTTTCTGTGGGCTGATCTACTTATCATATCTACTGTATAATTATAAGTATGCAAGTTTAGTCATCAATGATATGTATAATTAAAGATGTACTATGAATGGCTTGTATCACTAGATCTATGATGCTATGATGTAATATGTACTGATGTGTAATATTATGAAGTATCATCTTTTGTAAAAAGTCCGCTGTGAGATTCTGATGTTTTCTGTGATTTTATCTTCTATCTGTTTCTATTCTTATTAATGACACTACTTCCAATGTGTTCGAAAGTGGGGTCGTTACAATGATTATATGATTGCTGGTTTGAATGTGATTATTAAGTAATTGATTTTTAGTTTTAAATTAACAATTATATAATTGATTGTTCATTTAAACGTGGAAATTATGTGATTGATCGCTGATTTATATGGATATTATAAAAGCGATTGCTGGAAATGATACAAGACATTAACGATAAATAACAACATTTAAAATATTCTCCTAAACAACCTATAACTTTTAGTAGTTTTTTAAAAAATACTGAAAAAACAACCATAAACTAGTACAAAAATACAGTTGGATAAAAAGAATGCTACAGAAAATCAAAAAATTATGCAAGGCAACCAAGAAATGTTAATTTTGATTGCATCTTGTAAATCCTATAAAATAAACTTCTATTCATTTTAGAAACACAAAAATATGGTTAGTTTTGATAGCGTTAACTACAAATGGAACAATTTGTTTAAGACTTTTGGATGCATGTCATATCAGAGCGTTCTATAAACACTACTGAATTTTATAGTAGCGTTTTTTTAATGCTACTAAACATCTTTTTGTGTAGTGTCTCTTTTGGCTTCTCACTTCCAAAAAAAGCAATCATTTCCTCATTCTAAATTACTATCTCTATCACAATGTTGCAATGGTCTCTCAAATATGGCATTTTTACCTTAGCAATTTCTGGCTTCGATTCCTAAATAAAATTCTCATTCCTCTTAAACACGTTGTTAATGGTAGCATGTCCATATCGCGAAAACTCCTCAAACTTATTGGCGTACTCAACCATTGAAATATCAACCTGCTCTGGCTTCATAAACCTTGTGAACAACAGGGTCTTAGCAATTTAAGACAAATACCTCTATTTGAATTTCCTTTGGATATATGCCTAAGTTAGTTTTTCCTCCGATGCTCCAATAGAGACTTCATTTCATCTGAGCAAAGCAACACGCTGCAATTTCCTTAAAGCTAATCTTCTTTTCCACACATCTATCTAACCCCAATCTAAAAAGACCCTTTTATATAGACAAAACCAATTCTCTACCTCAGTAGCATCCTTTATTCCAAGGAAAAATTTCCCTATAAGTTTGATATAATCCCGGCTGATCTTGGAAAAGTTGTCACTAGCTGATGCCATAGGATTAACTCCTTTGACATTAGGAGTACTGACTCTTGCAAAACCAGTATTTAGACCGTCTTGTATCATATTGACAAAGAACTTACACAAATATCCTATATCAAGCAGTGGAATTGCAGCACCTTCATTTAAGTTAGATCAATAACCCTATTTCCCTTTGGCTGTTAGGCCAAGCATCCATTAGTTGTGGTGCTTCCGCACCTTTTGCTCCTTCCCTTCATATCTTACTTTCTTAAAATCTATATGTGAACTTTTGTAAGATAATGAAGGGTGGTCTAAAAAAGTGGGGAAAATACATACTGATATATCAAATATACAAGTATGTTACTATAACTTTATCCCAACCCCAACCTTATTCTATGATTCTTAAGAGTTTAAGTTTCAAAACATTTTTAATTTAAAAAAATTATAATGGGTTATGAACAATATTATTCCCTAGTTGCAAAATATGATTTGTATTAACTACAAGCACAAAATGCATAGGAATATGAAAAGTCATAAAACACATTTCATTGAATAATTTCTTCCTTTTCATACTCCCATGCATAATCCATGTTCATAGAAATATAAAGTATTGCAATATATCTCCAAGACAACATATAAAGATGCGCCATTGGTTGATCAAAATACATATTAGGCAATAATGCATCTTTTCCTTTACATCCAAAAGTGAAATAAAAGCACACCAAAAGAACCTAAAATAACTAAAATGCCTCCTGCACCTCTTTGAAAGCCATTCATTCTAAACTTGATACTTGAAAATCCCTGAATCTTAATCTATTTAAATGAGCACCCAAGAGTTTAAGGGAAAAAATAAAAACTTCGGGTCAGATAATAATTCGGTGTGAATAATAACCTACCATGTTAAACCAAATATATATCTAGTAAGACCACATCGTTTGGGTTTTACTCACATTAGTATCTGATAACAAAATAATTAATCATGAGCTCCTACACTCATATTGGCTAGGAGAATAATAATAAACCAAGTGCATGTATGCAACATATAATAGATTTCTCATCCATGTTATATTTGACTACCCATGATTACCCATCACGTTTAAGTGATAACCCATTATAATTAAGTGTCTCAGTGCAATATCATTACCTTTCATATTTTAAATGATTAATTATCACAATCTTGGAGATTACCCATTTCTTGCTGTTAAGAATACCCATCCCCTTGTTTTATTCTATTTGATTATATGGATTACCAATCCATTGGATACTGCTTAATCTTCGCACATCCCACAGTTTTACATATAGAACGACGATGAACCCCATCATTCCCATATTCTGCAGATGACCCATCCCTAACATCATATGGATTAACCATCTAACAAACCATAGTTTCTCCATAGGTTAACTATAAACCCAAAAATATCTTGTTTAAATCTTCTACCACAAGCATTTAATTTATATTCATTGGTACCCCAATTTAATATCTATTCATGTAATCAGTGGTGACAAGATAGAACTATATAAAACAACGGTAGTCCCATTTGTTCAAAATATCATATAGGCTATACACATGGCTTCGTCCATTGGAGCAATAAAGTATGATTAATTATTGTAGTCTAATAACTTGTAGCAATACAACTGATTTGAAAAAAATGAATTCCTTTTCTAGCCTATTATTAAAACAACACCGCTTCGAGGAATTACCAATTCTGCTCTACCCGTATCGAATCCCTTTAGCTAAAGAAGCATAACAAAACAATGCTTTGTGCGAAGCAAAGACAATCGCTTCTAAGTAATAGGCTTCGAAATATTAGCCTTCACGACAATTGATTTGCTTCCACTTCACTAACATCATGCGATTCAGAACAATAAAGAAAGAAGTACTTCGAGCCTCCTAAAGCAAAACACAAAGAAGTCCTTTGCTTTTGTATATATAGCCCATGTGAGGCGAAAAACATGTATGATTTCGAGCCTTGCCTATTTGACTTGGTTCGAAACGAAACAAAGCAATGTTTTGAAATTTTCAAAGCAAAACAATTTTAAGGATCACTCCAAACCTTTCAAAGAAAAACAAAACAAAGGATAACATCGATTTTTCATAGCTATTTCTAAAGCAATCGAAGTGGCATAGCCAAGCACTTTAGCGGCATAACTATGTTGTTGGCTTCGAACGAACAAAATAAGTGTTGGATTCATTTTGCATAGGTCACTCAGTTTGTAATGATTACGGCTTCACACGTCCTGCTTCGCAACAATCCACCTACAAAGCACTTCATACCAATTTGACTGATATATGATGCTTCGAGCTTTCGAAGCAAAGTAGGACCATGCAAAACGAACAGAATAATTGGGCAAGGCTTCAATTATTGGTAAAAGCGATTTCTTTCTAAAATAAGTGAAGAAATCTCACCAACTCCTAATATTTGTCAAAATATTATTTATGAACCTAATATTTGGAACTTTATTTTCAAAAATCATGTGAATTTTTTTATCTTCTTCCCAAAGTATAACTAAATGGATTTGACTAATTAACAACCCTAATTAATGAATTCCTTAAGCTTTTTAGTGTAAAACAATTTATAATATATCAACTTTGATAGCAAAACTCAGTAAAGAAACATGAAATTCAAGAATTAACCTTCTCTTCATTTTGTAAAATTTTAAGTTCGAAGCAGTTTATTTAATCACCTTAGTGATTAATACAGAAATAAATGATATTCCCACCTTGATAGATTCGTAAAATATTTTTAAATGATGCTAATGGTCAGTATCTTGTAGGTTTAGTTTGTAATGCATTTGTGAAATGAAAGAACAAATAGAAAATGAATGGTTATGTTGTGAACTTAGCATATCACACCTTTTCCCTTCCTGTAAACTTTCCCCTATGTTATTTCAGTTGGTTAATTACTAAGGCCAAATCATGTTATTGATTAGATCTCATCTCATTATCCAACTATCTTATCCTTATTTAATTTATCCAGTTGAATTGCTGAAATAATGTTTTGCTAAAAAATAGGGATGTTACATGAAATCTTGGCAAATTAACCTATTTTTCCAATTGAAAAGACACTACTATAAATTCCCTTCAGAAGTTATCACCAACACATAAAAGTAGAGTCTAACGAATTAACATACTTAACTAATTCAAAACACCTCGTATTAATCTTATTAAATCTTGATATAGCTTAAAATTAAAATCCAACAAATAAACTTCTTTTACCAGTTTAAAGTGTTTGTCTGTAGATACAACCATATTTTAATATCACTTAAAATAGACTTTAAGAAATAAAATTTATTTGCAAACTTGTCTTTTGTTAATTAATAATTGAAATCAAATTTTAGACTAATAACATATTAGACGTTGCAACTTTAAAAGTAAAAACAAAAACCATATGATTTAGATGCATATACCTATTTTCAACATATTATTAAATTTGAAAGTACCACCACATAATTTTATATACTTACAATGGAAAGATGACCATCTAGTGAATTGAAGCTAAATAAGTATTTCATTCTTCATATTATGTTCATCATTATAGACATACCATAAAATAATGTATCATTGATGGTATATGGATTAACAAAGGAAGTCAATGTTCATGAATTACTTATTTTTATATAGTTCTATACTCCTTACAATTGTAATTAGATAAATAAAATATAATGGAGGTATGCATGCTTGGAAGTGCAAACTTTTGATCCAACCGCGAACTTTTCAAAAAACCCTTGACTGATATCATTATTAATAATTGGCTTTAAACCACAATCATTTGGTCAAATTGCTAGCATTCGAAAATACTCTTGACTAATATACAGTGTATCTAAATTTGACATTACCTTAAAATTACATCGAATAAATAACTTCCTTTACTATATCAAAACACTCGTTAGTAGATAATAATAAAGTTTAATAATACTTAAGAATGGTTTTAAGTAATAAACTTTATTTATAATCTCGTTATTTATTAATTAATAATAAAGATTCAAACTAACAAAACAACAAGATATTGCAACTTGAAAATAGGAATAAAACTAAATGTTTTTAATGCAAAAATATAACCAACCATATATATATATATATATATATATATATATATATGTATATGCACACAAATACATACATACATACACATATACAACCATTTGAGTGTATATATGAGTGTGTATGTGTGTGTGTGTGTGTGTGTGTGTGCATGTGTCATTTTTTCCATGAATTTGCTAAACACATAAAATTTATTGAGAAATATCTCATGTGTGAAGCGCTTACCTTCACATATTAAATAATGGCTTTGTAATATTTTAACTAAAGTCTCTGACGTACCTGAAATGATTTTAAAATAAATGTTAACTTTGCTCCAACTACTTTTGCTAAAGAAAACGATATATTAAGAAAACCGATAAATTATCTAATCATTTTGGATTTTTACAAATTTTAAATAATACAAACAATATTGTAAATAACTATGTTCATGCATTTATGCAAAAAAGAAAAGAAACACCATATAATCAAACTAAGCGAAGTAAAAGAAAAAACACCAAATAATCAATTGAAACAAAGAAGCAATTAATATCAAGCCCTGTGTGAACACTATTATTCTTAATTTGATGGTTGTGCTTCTTATTTTTAATGTAAATTTATATACTTGTTAATTTTAACTTTTGTAAAGAATGTTAATTTCACCCACTATCTCATTTATTCTCATAATAAAAAAAGTAAATTTTTTCATAAACAAATAATGAAACAAAGTGGAAATTAAATAGTAGAAAAGTTTGATGTTCCTTATTGTGACAAAAGCACTTATAACGTCTATTGGACAAACATAAATATATAATGCTTAGGGTCATCAGTTTTATATGAAAAATTTTCGTACCTAAATGTTTTTCTACCATTTAGTCACATGAAAAATGTTTCGTTAAATATATTGCAGACCATGACATTTGTTTATTACACTTTGCACCTTCCATTATATCCTTTTAAGGCTATGCCAAAATCATACACTAGGATCTTACTAGGTTTTTTTCTAGGATATCTACAAATCATTCTTTAGAAGAGATTAAAAAACACAAATTCCTCCAAAGGAATACATTAACTTACCGAAAGATTATAAAAAGAGTCTTAAAATTGAGAAGAACTCTTAGTCCCCAATGAATACTAGGCTTAGGTCCTTAAAATCAAACTTCATGCACAAAAACTCCATTCTAAAAAAGTTTATAAATTAGGTCTGTAACATCCCATATTTTTGACGAACGGATATTTTATTCATTTAATTATTTAAATATCAATTTGGTAACATAAATGACTTGAATTAAATAAATTTGAAATATTTAATTAATATTTATGGTGGAATAATACATTTTATTTCCCAAATAGTCAAAAATAGTTGAACTGGCAATATTGTGTGAATTGGATAATTTAAAAGATTTAATTTGGTTTAAAATTGAATTATAATAACGAGTTTAATTATTTAATGACATTCGAACGTATAAATTATAGTATAATTATAATCGAGCTCGCAACGTTGTAGTAGTTCGTAATATTATGTTTTGAACTTTAAATGAATATACAGGATTCATTATAAGCCGGATTTCTTTGAAACAAGGAATGTTTGAATCTATTGAATGATATTTTTTTGATAGAAGTGAAAAATCAATATTTTGTCTTATAAATTGGAAGTTATGTCCATATAAAATTTTAAGAAAGTCAATATGGAATCGTTTATAAATTATAACGATTTATTTAAAAATATAAAGTGATTTTATATAAATTGAATATCAACTTAACTAGAATTTTGGGATATCGAGTTATAAATCCAAGTATGTCTATTTTGGAGCTATACGATATTCTATTGGGATGTATACGATAATATAATTTATTAATGTCAAATTAATTTGTTTTGGTATATATTAATGTTTATTGGTTATATGTAAGTCTTAAAAATAGCCATTTTGCAAACGACCTTTGTTTTCGATGAAACGAATTTTATAAAATATGTAATGGTTAATTATTGCTAGATTTCAAATTTTGCGCCAATTGGAGTTGTTTTGTGACTGTGCGTAATTTAATTGTGAACTGATCAATAATTTGATTTTAAAATAATGCTGTGTGAGCAAATGGACTCGGAGTTCGACGAAACAGTTTCGTTGGGTCCGTAATGTCGAACCATAGCTACATGTCCATTTTCATTGAAAACGGGATTAGTATGTGATCACATAAATTTTTAAATGATGAACGGAGGTAACGGTTCAATGCAAATTTATAAACTAATCGAATAAAAAACTATATATCCTATCCTATAAATACCTTAACCTACCCAAACCGTAAACAAAATTTTCCTGTGGTCAAAAGAGTGAGCCGCCATCTGCTGAAACAAAAATAAGGGAGAATGTGAGTTTTAAATTCAAGATAAAATCGTATAAAATTCCATAAATTCTAAACCCAAGTTGATTGATCTCGATTTGATCAAAGCTTCTTGCTCATATGCTTTTTGTTGAATTCCGTGCTATTTCTGTTCGTTGTTCATTGCGATAGTATGGGTTGCGTGAGCTAGGTTTCAAAATTTTGAGAAGTGGAGGCTTTAATTCATGTAATCGAGTTCGTACATGGATTGGGAAAATCAAATAGAGCTCACGTGAGATATTTTTTTGAAGATTTCGAACAAATATTTGTCGTATGTATTAACGTGAGGGCCTGAACCTGCTCCAGGTCCCACGTGTGAGGGAGCTTGCACACTGAGATATTTTGACATGGATAGATAGAGATTCTAAAAAGAAGGTTTGTGGTAATTTTTTTGTGACTTATTGTTGAGTAGGGAAGGGGATGTTGGATTGAAAACGTTCGACCATGATTTGAAGTATACGCTGGTTGAACTGCTGTGTTGAGGAAGGAAATGGATGAGCGGTATGATTAAGAAGTTTAAAACTGATTTTGGTTTATTTTAATAATAATTTAATTAGTTAATGATCATTATGTACATCATAACTTGTAAAATATATAACTTTTACATACGTGATCAGAAACTTATGAAATAAGATCCGTTGGGATCGTATGGATGAAGGTTACATAATGGAACTGGTTTGGAGCAATTTGGAGCTCGTTACAATTTAAGGCAAAATAAAACGTCTGATCTGAATCAACGACCATTAATCGTTATTTAAATGATTAACGACCAAAATGAGTAAACTCACAAATTCTATCCAGATTATATTTTTATAAACGTAATTTAATATTGATAAATGATGATTGAATGTTGTGTGATGATTGTTTGGATGAATTGCAAATAATTGGTTGAAATTATATATATATAGTATAAATATATAACTCGTTGTTCGAACATTGATTTTATTTGTTGTGATATTTCATAGTGATATGGAATTCATGTTATTTATTTTGATTAATATCTGTGGATGCAGGGAAACAGGATGGAGGGATCCAATTGGATTCCTCAATATTTACATTACTGTTTTTCATATATTATGATATACGATATGATATAAAATTTGTGATTGATTATGTGTGTTTGGATGACACTAACCTTTTTATTTGGTATTTTAAATATCGTATGTAATATTGGAATATAAAAAAGGAATTTTGAAGTGGATATTGAATTTAATAATTTTATAAAATCAATGGATTTTATAAAAGGAAACATTTGGAAATTAAATAAAAAACTTCAGTATAAAATTATTAACAGTTATATGGAAGTTTTAAAAGGCCGTTTTTGTGAAAATACTGAATGAAAGTAATAAGAAGTAAATAAACAATTATATAGAATAAATATGATTTTTGGGAAATTAATAGAATTTTAAAAGGGAAATTGTGAGTTATAAAAGAATTGTGAGAAGATAAATTTAAAGTAGATATTAAATAGAAATCTATTTTTAATAGATAAATTGAGAAGATTAATTTATAAACGATAAATCACTACAAGAAAAATACTCTATTGCAACTTGCTATTTGCAACAGGCGATAAATGAGAGTTATAGTAAATGACATTTATCAACAGAACTATTATAGCGGTTGCAATAGATAAGATTTAGCAACATGTCTTTTCTTTCTGTTGCGGAAAGCATATTTTTAGCAACTGCGCTTCTCTTCCTGTTGCAAAAACATACATTTAGCAATGGTGCTTTCATATCAGTTGCAACAAACATATTATTTGCAACTGCACTTCCTAGCCAGTTGCGAATAAATATATTTAGTAACTGTTTTCGCTAGTTGCATTAACTGTGTTTTTTTACAACCGGTAAAGTCAGTTGCGAAAAATATATAGTACAAGGTTTTATTGATTAACTTTTAATAATTAATTTTAAATAGTTACCAATTAAATGATTAACTACTAGTAATTATATAATAATTAAGATTAATATTTAATTATTATTAATTAATAATAAAATTAAAGTATTTTAAAGTGATATCTATAAATGATGAATAATAAATTAATAATTAACATTAAAAAAATAATAAGATAGATAAATAAGTATTAACTAATAATAAATTAATAATTAAAAACTAATGGATAATAGTTAATAATTAATTTGAAATATGAATTTGTTTAAATATTAAATAAATAATAAAAAATTAAATAATTAATATATTTATATTTAATATATCCATAATAAATAATTAGTATGTTCATAATAAAAAAATAAACAAGTATTAAGTAATAATAATTAATTAATATGAATTAATACTTTAATAAATTAACAAGGTTAGTTATTAATAGTGTGTAAATTATATTTAACAATTATTAATCACATTTAACAATTAATAAATCTAATTAACAACAGATATTAAATAATTAATAAATTATACATAATACATTATATTTTACAATTAGTATTTGATTATAATTGAGAAGTGAAACTACTAATTATTAAATGTAATTAAAATAATTTTTATTAAATGACTTTTCAATAAATATTTACTAAATTACCAACTATATTAGTAACTGTATAATAATTATAATTACAATTTAATATCTTCATTAATTAACATTTTTTTTATAAAGTGATATTAATAGTTAATAACTATATATCAATAATAATTAACAGTTATTTATAATTAATAAATCTATAATCAATAATAATTAACCGTTTATATGCTCCAGCCCTTGAACTTTGGCTCCACATATGTTACAAATGTAAGTTGAAATATGGTTAAAAATCAATAGCAAAATTATTTATTTATGCAAGCTCATGTGTATTGATCTAAATCATCTCATGATGCCTTTTTTCCAATTGTGATTCATTGTAATGACCCGGGATTTTGACGACTTTGGTTATCGCCTTAAACTCAATGATGACTAACCAAACATCGAAATGTACCAGTCATTAATGAAAGAAAACAGAGGGTGAGGAAAGATAAGATAGAAACTTAGAATAGAAGAAGAAGAAGAACACAATATCAGAGTAACACGAATCTCACAGCGGAACGAATAAATATATTTTATAACATAATTTTGAAATACAAATCTGTACTTGAATATACATATCATTATCAAAGTACAACACTTACAACCCAGCGGAAATAAACTATAGCTATATGCTCCTGAAGCCTCCTGCTCCAAGCTCTTCCAGTATATCTGTAAATCCTGACTACTTGACTGCCCGTACAAATTTAGGCACCCAAGAGTTTAGGAAACAAACAGATAAACTCCGGGTCAGTCATGGGACTGGTATGAGTAAAACAGTTTAAAACAGTTTGAACAAATAAACGATATCTCATAAGACCACGCCTTATAACGGAACGGGTTTTTCCCTTATGAGAATCCAAATTATCTTTATATCAAAACCCTTTTGATATTATAATAATGTCTATCAACTACAATATAATAATCATCTAGCAGAACGCTTTCATCTCACGTTCTACATATATAGTATACAATCCAAACTGCAAGCATGTATTGGGTAATGGATTTCCAACTATGACAAGGTATGGAACCACCTTTCGCTAGTGTACCTCTAGAAAGGAATACACTGGGTTCAACAAGAACATCTTGCAACCCGGCCACACATGACCAACCACTCATTTCGCTTGAGTGTATCGAATGTATATCACCAACGGTTGGGATCAGAAACCGTTTCCCAAATGGGACAGCATCAACAATAGATTTTTAGAAGTAAATGAAACTCTAGATCAGGTGATTATACACCCTACTTCGGTGCGACCGACTTAGCCATGCTGCCTGCCCGATTTCTGTCATTTACCGGATGTGAGGCTAGAAGCTACGCTTTATCATCACACCAGATTCACTTTGAATGCCAAGTCGTCAAATCCATCAAATCACCGATTGACGTCCTCAACCATACATTATGTGTTAGCTAAAAGAAGTTTCCTTCTCCGCTTCCACTCTTGGTACGGTTGGAGAAATCAATATACATGATCGTCTGGAAATACTCTATCAGACATCCGTCCATACAAGTCATCCAGGAACAAGATGAACCGAAGGCACTATTCTGTAAACAGGATAGCCCTTGCATAACTCCGTCTTCAATTTCCTTTTGTATATATGATTCGCAACGCTTATGCCAATACAGAGTGGTTCTTTAGATAATAATCCGACCGGTCTCTCCATATTAACAACGTTAAAATGGTCAAAATTTCGATAGTTTGTGATTTAACTATCGAAGAAAACATGTGTGCAAACAACGATATTATTTCCAAATGGTAATTTATATCGATCAAACATCATTCAACATTTATCTCTTTATTTCATTAATTTATTTATCTCTTGTTTCCCTATATTCAATATTTCTTATTTTCTAAATTTGGAAAATATACGTTATTAACAATGGCAAACATTTCCATTTCTTGTTTTCTTTATTAGAAAACATTTCTGGTTTCTTATTTGGAAAAACATTTCCAAAGCTTCTTCATTGGACTTAGACAGATGTTTAAACAAACCATCGTGATGCCAACTCAAACCATTTCCTTTAATTACTAAATTCACTTAACCATCCTTTACTGCCGAACCTTAACCATTTCTTAGTTAAATACGAAGCCAATCAAGTTGGGGTAGAACTACCTCTCAGACCTTAACTGAACAACATTTCTAACTTTGAAATAGGCAAAGTTCACTTTATATTTCTTTAGCTAACTTCCTTACTTAACCTTTTTTTCGAATAACTATATTCGATTAACTCTATTTGATTTACTCCTTTTTGATTTACTCTATTTGATTAACTCTATTTGATTTACTCTATTCGATTTACTCCTTTTTCTATTTACCCTATTGCATTCACTTTAACTGATTAACTTTATTTGATAAATTCTTCTCGAGTAATCCTTTTTCGATTTGTTCTTTTCAATCAACTCTTTTCGAATAAACTATATTCGAATAACTCCTTTCGAATAAACTATATTCGATATCTCCTTTCGAATAAACTATATTCGATTAACTCTATTCGATTTACACCTTTCGATTTACTCCTTTTTGATTTACTCTATTTGATTAACTCTATTTGATTTACTCCTTTGGATTAACTAATTTTGACTAACTCCTTTGGATTAACTAACTTCGACTAACTCCTTTGGATTAACTAACTTCGACTAACTCCTTTGGATTAATTAACTTCGACTAACTCCTTTGGATTAACTAACTTTGAATAACCAATATTTGATAACTCCTCTTCGAATAAATAATATTTGATAACTCTTCTCAAATGAACAATATTCGATAACTCTACTCGAATAAACTATATTCGATTACTCTTCTCTCGAATAACTATATTCGACTACTCTTCTCTCGAATAAACTATATTCGATGACTTTACTCGATTAATTCCATTTGAATAACTCTAATTGGTTAACTCTAACTGGTTAACTCTAACTGATTAACTCTAACTGGTCAACCCTAACTGATTAACTCTAACTGTTTAACTCTAACTATAATCGATTTAACTCTAATCGGTTTATTTAACCGATTATTTCTAACTCTAATCGACTTCTCCTATTCGAATAATTCCTATTTGATAACGTTTATTCATTTATAAAGATTTACTTTTAGTAACGATTCTCCACTTTAAAATGATTTCCTTCTTATAACAGTTTCCTTTTTATAATGGCTTTTCCCCTTTTTATAAATATCTCCTATTTATAAATATTCCAATTTATAAATATTTCTTATTTATAAATATTCCATTTATGAATATTTTATTTTCAAACATCACTTTGAAAATATTCCCTTATCAACATTTCGGTATGTTATGGTATTCAAAATATCAAATCACAATGATCAGTATCGTTCAAACACATATAATCGACAATAGATTATATATCACATCATATATCACAATATATGAAAAATAGTAAAATAAATGTTGAGGAACCCAGTTGGGTTCCTCCAACCTGTTTCCCTGCATCCACGGATGTTACACAATAAAATCAATATTACTTTCAATTCCATATGATATATTCTGTTAAACAGAATCAATATAGAAATCCAACTAACTGACTAGCAGTTCAATCAAACAGTCAACACGCAATCAAACATACAATTTTTAACAGTTCTAAGAATACACTGTAAAAATAGAACTATTCAGAGTTGGTGAGTTTTACTCACTTTGGCGCGTTAACCGTTAAATAATCGGTTTGCGTTCTTTGATTTCAACGGATAATTTATTTCTCCATAAAGTGTAACGAGCTCGGATTCACTCCCAGTCAGCCTCGTTGTGTTTCCATCGTTCATACGATCCCAGCGCAACTTACGGTTCGTCAATTTGATATCGTATGACGAAGATATTGCATCGTAAAGTTAATACACTATTTATTTGAATTAAAACTTTAAATTCCATTTCAATTGGGCCTAACCTTTAAATCACAGCCCAATACCCCTTCGTTCAAGCCCATGCCCAAACATACCAGACCCGTTTAAAAGCTTTCTACCCCAAATCTAACTCCCGTCCTCGTCACTGTTATACGCACCATTACCAGAAGCTTTCGATCCTTCTTCCGTCCTTACCCCTCCACGGTTTTGAAAATCAAAAACACCATCACTCCTCTCGTCTCACAAACTTCGACGCCATACCCACCATACTACACTCGAGCTCCCCAACCAGAACCCGACGTCGGCCCTCCTTCGTCGCTACAGTGCTCACATCGAACGGAAATATCACCGTTCTACACAAACCCGCCCACAAGCTCGAGACTTCATCCTCAATCCGAAACTAAATCCGAATCTTCCTAAATATCAACGAATCAACTCATATTGGGAACCCTAACTTCCGCTGCTAACTAAAACCACGAACGAGAATTGGACCAAACCCATCCAAACATACACCAACTTGAAGAGGGATTGATGCAGATTACATACATATATACTTGAGGATTTTTAGGATTTTACTTCTATTTTTCATTGTTTTTAGAAGTGGATGTTTTCTTCACGTTTTACTGAAGAACAAAAGAAAGAAGTAACGGCTGAATTTTTCCTCGACCAGAGGAAATGAAGACTTAGGTTTAGAATTTCTAAGGGATAGAGAAATAGGCTGAGATATTTTTGTGGAGATATTTATGAAGATATTTTCATTTTAAATATTCGTTTTTGCCTTCTAAAAGTTCCTGTGACCACATATGATACCCAAAAAATCACGAAACTGCCCATGCAACTACAGTTTGACATTACGGTCCCAACGAAACTGGTCTCGTCGAATTCCGACTCCGTTTGCTCACACAGCGTATTTTTAACCGTCACAATACTGATTGTTTTTCACTCTAAAAATCCGTACGGCCACACACTGACTCTAAAAATCACGAAACTTGACATCTAACAATAATTTGATGTTGCGGATCCAACAAAATTAGTTTCGTTGAATTCCGACTTTGTTTGCAAAAAATGGCTATTTTTAAAGCTCTAGATGACCCATTTAAATATATAAATATATTTAAATATAATTAAATTAAATACAAATAAATTTATATTATCGTATATCTTCACATATGATATCGTATAGCTCCAGAATATCATATTAGAATTTACATCTTGATATTTCAGATTCCAGATTATCTCGATATTCGGTTTATACTGAAAATCTATTTATAACGTATATATAGTGTTACGAATTATAAAGAATTTCCACAGCGACTTTTCTGAAATTTGATTTGGACGTAAATCAAAATCTACACGACGAAAATCCTGATTTTTCTCTTCCACTAGAAAGAAATGCTCCACTAGCTACACCTGTTTCTTATTTCATAGAAATCAGGCTTAAAACGAATCCTGTATATTCAGTTGAAGTTCGAATCGCCAATTTACGAACTGCAACGCCATTTCAGCCAATTCTGATTATTTCATAATTAAATATATTATTTAATTTATTATTTTAATTAAATATTCACAATTATTTAATTCCACGATCATTTAATTCACTATATCACTATTTATATAATTAAATAAATTAATTATAATACCTCTGCCAATGCGGGTCATTACAATCTTTCCCACTTAAAAAAATTTCGTCCTCGAAATTGCTAAAAGGTAGAGGACGACCCTATCGACTGGTTAGAACACACTTCTAAATCTTCAGTTTCAACTAAACCAATTTAATTTCAATTAAATTATTAATTAATTCTTATCAACGAAAATTTTCAAAAATCTTGAAAATTTTCTAACGTCTTAACTTTTCAAAAAAATTCGCTAGCACCTCCTTTGTACTGGTCAATAGGTCAAACTCCCACTCGCCTCTCTGGGCCATCTCCAACCCAAAAGAAAATCAAACAGCCAAGCGGCTTGCCAATTCGGCTCATAAATCTTATATCCAATAGAAATATAAACTTGTACCATTTGTTGGCATATCATTATATCCTTTCCACTTGTTATCAATTCAGCGGATACAAGGATCATCCCAATCAAATTCCAATCTGCTTTTATCCACAACACAACCATTTGCTTATATCTGAGCCAAATATCATTTTAACTCGAGTTTCTTCTCGATTCCCAACTCTTAACTTGATCATCCCATTACACTTCAAATTTGAATCTCTCAATCCAATTTGTCTTAATATCATTCTAATTCAATCTCAGTTACCACTGTACTGGCTTTACTTTAATTCAAATTTTCTTTC
Source organism: Allium sativum (assembly GCA_030737875.1). Lineage (NCBI taxonomy): Eukaryota > Viridiplantae > Streptophyta > Magnoliopsida > Asparagales > Amaryllidaceae > Allium > Allium sativum. Next base: position 33,996,794 of record CM060909.1, read on the forward strand.
ACAAATTTCTGTTAAATTTGTTTCTAATTCAAACCGCCTTTCCCTGGGAGTTTTTAAACAGTTTACTCTTTTCAAAAATCAAATTTTCCTTTTGAACATGTCACTGAGCCCTTAATTAATATTCCATTAGTTAAATCACTTCTCTATTTCTTTATCAATATTTGTTAACCAAATATTTTCAATAACCATATTGGCCTTTTATGTTATTTGGAAAACATTTCCGAATATCGCCTTCCTTTATTTTCTAAACTTTAGAAAATATATGCTATTTATAATTGGAAAATATTCCAGTTACTTATCTCTTTTCCGATCTCATTTATTTCTATATTTAGGAAATATTCCTTATTATATTTCCAAGCTTACACTTATTTGGGGTTAAAACAGATGTTGTGTAAAACATCGTTACGACAACCCAAATACTATATTCAACTAACTCTTATTCAACATTGATCTTCGTGCCTGAAATCTTACTATTTATTTGTTAATAATGAAATCAATCAAGTTGGGGTATAACTACCTCTCAGACCTTGACTGAATAACATTTATAACGTCAAAACAAATATGTCTACTTACTCGAAAAATCAATAACATACAACTACTTATTCACTTTTAAACACGTATACGCTTCCTCTTTCTATTCTTACTAGATTTTATTCTTAGTCTTCCTTTTTGATTTTACTATTCTATTTCTAAGTTCGTTTCCTAATCGACTTCTATATATATATCGATACGTTGATTTCTAACTATCAAATTATCTTAAAAACATTCTAACTCCTTAAATTCCCGGAAAAATTCGCCATAACCTCCTTTGTACCAGGAGCATCGGGATATTTCAAATAGCCTCCCATGGCCCTCACCAATCCAAAAGAAAAAGAAAAAGCCAAGCGGCTAGCCGATACGTCACATAAAATCTCATATATGAATTAAATACATACCTTTTCATCGAGCATTCTATTTATATACCTTCATACCTTATCCATACATATCTCATGTATTTATACCTACCCAATCTATTTTAACTATACCTGATCGTTTTCACTTAATTAGTTAACTAATTTGTTAATTAACTCTTTAGTCTATTTCACTTTTATATTTGAACATGACATGTTCAAATATATTTTAACTTGCTTATTAACTAATTTGAATCCAAATTTCAAATTTAAGTTCTAAATTCGATTTCGAATATCCATTTACAAATCCAATTCACCTTTCAAAGTTCAACTTCAAATTTCAAATCTCGATTAACTAATTCCTCTTCGACTTAGTTAATTCTATTCAATTTCTATTCAAATTTTATATCACTTCTATTATTCAAATTCTATATATCAAATTCTATAGTTTAAATTCCATTTGAATTCTATATATTCAAATCCTATATTCGAATTCCTTTATATTTTCTATATTCAAATTCTATATATTCAAATCCTATATTCGAATTCCTTTATATTTTCTATATTCCAATTCTACATTTGAATTCCATTTGAATTACTATATTCAAATTCCATTTGAATTTCTATATTCAAATTCTATATTACTTCCACTGAATTTCATATATTCAAACTCCCTTTGAATTTCTATATTCAATTTCTATTTCAAACTTTCTTTATTCATTCTTTATTATAAATCCCATTTTGAAATTCAACACAACTTGTCTTTCCTAAAACAAATCCAAAACAGTATCTCTGGTAGTAATTCGTCACTTACAACTCGAAAATGAATACTGATGATGCAGCTGTCATCATCAGAATCTATTTTCCAGCGATCGAAGTGAGTTCAATACTATAAAACCATTTTTAAACATTTCCACTTTGAAATTCATTTCAAAATATAATTCACACTGTTTGTAAAACAATTTAAAATCTCTCAAGATCTTAAAATTTCCTTATTTTTAATCCAAATCCAATTACAAACACTTATCCAATTTTCCAGAATTTTAATTAAATATTCTGATTTAATTCACTTCGTAATACTTATACGAATTTTATTTGGTTATATATATAACCATCTCCATTATAATCTTACTCGATTATAATAACAAATATACTTTGGGTAAAATTATTTCATTTACCCTCTTTTCAAAACATATCGTGTCGACCTATCGTATTCGATTGTTTATAAACTCTTACCGATACAGTGGATCAAACTGATCGACCAGAACCCATAAACAACTAAACCAATAAATCACCACAATATAGAACAAATTTTTATATCAATAAAAAATACGTTCACTCGTATATATACACTCAACTCAATCTAGGGTATTACTAACCCCATCTCTACTGAGTCACGCCACAGAGCCAAGGTAATTCACTTAACTTAAGCTCTAATACCAACTGTAATGACCCGGGATTTTGGCGACTTTGGTTATCGCTATAAACTCAATGATGACTAACCAAACATCGAAATATATTGGTCATTAATGAAAGAAAACAGAGGGTGAGGAAAGATAAGGTAGAAACTTAGAATAGAAGAAGAAGAAGAACACAATATCAGAGTAACACGAATCTCACAGCGGAACGAATAAATATATTTCATAATATAACTTTGAAATACAAATCTGTACTTGAATATACATATCATTATCAAAGTACAGCACTTACAACCAAGCGGAAATAAACTATAGCTATATGCTCCTGAAGCCTCCTGCTCCAAGCTCTTCCAGTATATCTGTAAATCCCGACTACTTGACTGCCCGTACAAATTTAGGCACCCAAGAGTTTAGGGAAACAAACAAATAAACTCCGGGTCAGTCATGGGACTGGTATGAGTAAAACAGTTTGAACAAATAAACGATATCTCATAAGACCACGCCGTATAACGGAACGGGTTTTTCCATTATGAGAATCCAAATTATCTTTATATCAAAATCCTTTTGATATTATAATAATGTCTATCAACTACAATATAATAATCATCTAGCAGAACGCTTTCATCTCACGTTCTACATATATAATATACAATCAAAACCGCAAGCACGTATTGGGTAATGGATTTCCAACTACGACAAGGTATGGAACCACCTTTCGCTAGTGTACCTCTAGAAAGGAATACACTGGGTTCAACAAGAACATCTCGCAACCCGGCCACAAATGACCGACCACTCATTTCGCTTGAGCGTATCGAATATATATCACCAACGGTTGGGATCAGCAACCGTTTCCCAAATGGGACAGCATCAACAATAGATTTTTAGACGTAAATGAAACTCTAGATCAGGTGATTATACACCCTACTTCGTTGCGACTGACTTAGCCATGCTGCCTGCCTGATTTCTGTCATTTACCGGATGTGAGGCTAGAAGCTATGCTTTATCATCACACCAGATTCACTTTGAATGCCACATCGTCAAATCCATCAAATCACCGATTGACGTCCTCAACCATACATTATGTGTTAGCTAAAAGAAGTTTCCTTCTCCGCTTCCACTCTTGGTACGGTTGGTGAAATCAATATACGTGATCGTCTGGAAATACTCTGTCAGACATCCGTCCATACAAGTCATCCAGGAATAGGATGAACCGAAGGCACTATTCTGTAAACAGGATAGCTCTTGCATAACTTCGTCTTCAATTTCCTTTGGCATATATGATTCGCAACGCTTATGCCAATACAGAGTGGTTCTATGGATAATAATCCGACCGGTCTCTCCATATTAACAACGTTAAAATGGTCAAAACTTCGATAGTCTGTGATTTAACTACCGAAGAAAATAGGTGTGCAAACAACGATATTATTTCCAAATGGAAATTTATATCGATCAAACATCATTCAACATTTATCTCTTTATTTCATTGATTTACTTATCTCTTGTTTCCCAATATTCAATATTTCTTATTTTCTAAATTTGGAAAATATACGTTATTAACAATGGCAAACATTTCTGTTTCTTGTTTTCTTTATTAGAAAACATTTCTGGTTTCTTATTTGGAAAAATATTTCCAAAGCTTCTTCATTGGACTTAGACAGATGTTTAAACAAACCATCGCGATGCCAACTCAAACCATTTCCTTTAATTACTAAATTCACTTAACCATCCTTTAATGCCGAACCTTAACCATTTCTTAGTTAAATACGAAGCCATTCAAGTTGGGGTAGAACTACCTCTTAGACCTTAACAGAACAACATTTCTAACTTTGAAATAGGCAAAGTTCACTTTATATTTCTTTAACTAACTTCCTTACTTAACCTTTTTTTCGAATAACTATATTCGATTAACTCTATTCAATTTACTCCTTTTTGATTTACTCTATTTGATTAACTATATTTGATTTACTCTATTCGATTTACTCCTTTTTCTATTTACCCTATTGCATTCACTTTAACTGATTAACTTTATTTGATAAATTCTTCTCGAGTAATCCACTTTCGATTAGTTCTTTTCAATTAACTCTTTTCGAATAAACTATATTCAAATAACTCCTTTCGTATAAACTATATTCGATATCTCCTTTCAAATAAATTATATTCGATTAACTCTATTCAATTTACTCCTTTCGATTTACTCCATTTTGATTTACTCGATTTGATTAACTCTATTTGATTTACTCCTTTGGATTAACTAACTTTGACTAACTTCTTTGGATTAACTAACTTCGACTAAATCCTTTGGATTAACTAACTTCGACTAACTCCTTTGGATTAACTAACTTCGACTAACTCCTTTGGATTAACTAACTTCGACTAACTCCTTTGGATTAACTAACTTCGACTAACTCCTTTAGATTAACTAACTTCGAATAACCAATATTCGATAACTCCTCTTCGAATAAATAATATTCGATAACTCTTCTCAAATGAACAATATTCGATAACTCTACTCGAATAAACTATATTCGATTACTCTTCTCTCGAATAACTATATTCGACTACTCTTCTCTCGAATAAACTATATTCGATACTCTACTCGATTAATTCCATTTGAATAACTCTAATTGGTTAACTCTAACTCTAACTGATTAACTCTAACTGGTCAACCCTAACTGATAAACTCTAACTGTTTAACTCTAACTCTAATCAATTTATTTAATCGATTATTTCTAACTCTAATCGACTTCTCCTATTCGAATAACTCCTATTTGATAACGTTTATTCATTTATAAAGATTTACTTTTAGTAACGGTTCTCCACTTTAAAATGATTTCCTTCTTATAACAGTTTCCTTTTTATAACGGTTTTTCCCTTTTTCTAAATATCTCCTATTTATAAATATTCTAATTTATAAATATTTCTTATTTATAAATATTCCATTTATGAATATTTTATTTTCAAATATCACTTTGAAAATATTCCCTTATCAACATTTCGGTATGTTATGGTATTCAACATATCAAATCACGATGATCAGTATCGTTCAAACACATATAATCAACAACAGATTATATATCACATCATATATCACAATATATGAAAAATAGTAAAATAAATGTTGGGTTCCTCCAACCTGTTTCCCTGCATCCACAGATGTTACACAATAAAATCAACATTACTTTCAATTCCATATGATATATTCTGTTAAACAAAATCAATATAGAAATTCAACTAACTGATTAGCAGTTCAATCAAACAGTCAACACGCAATCAAACAGACAATTTTTAACAGTTCTAAGAATACACTGTAAAAATAGAACTATTCAGAGTTGGTGAGTTTTACTCACTTTGGCGCGTTAACCGTTAAATAATCGGTTTGCGTTCTTTGATTTCAACGGACAATTTATTTCTCCATAAATTGTAACGAGCTCGGATTCACTCCCAGTTATTCTCATTGTGTTGCCACCGTCCATACGATGCCAACGCAACTTACGGTTTGTCAATCTGATATCGTATGACGAAGATATTGCATTGTAAAGTTAATACACTATTTATTTGAATTAAAAATTTAAATTCCATTTCAATTGGGCCTAACCTTTAAATCACAGCCCAATACCCCTTCGTTCAAACCCATGCCCAAACATACCAGACCCGTTTAAAAGCTTTCTCCCCCAAATCTAACTCCCGTCCTCGTCACTGTTATACGCACCATTACCAGAAGCTTTCGATCCTTCTTCCGTCCTCACCCCTCCACGGTTTTGAAAATCAAAAACACCATCACTCCTCTCGTCTCACAAACTTCGATGCCATACCCACCATACTACACTCGATCTCCCCAACCAGAACCCGACATCAGCCCTCCATCGTCGCTACAGTGCTCACATCGAACGGAAATATCACCGTTCTGCACAAAAACCCGCCCACAAGCTCGAGAGTTCATCCTCAATCCGAAACTAAATCCGAATCTTCCTAAATATCAACGAATCAACTCTTATTGGGAACCCTAACTTCCGCTGCTAACTAAAACTGCGAACGAGAATTGGACCGAACCCATCCAAACATACACCAACTTGAAGAGGGATTGATGCAGATTACATACATATATACTTGAGGATTTTTAGGATTTTACTTCTATTTTTCATTGATTTTAGAAGTGGATGTTTTCTTCACGTTTTACTGAAGAACAAAAGAAAGAAGTAACGGCGGAATTTTTCCTTGACAAGAGGAAATGAAGACTTAGGTTTAGAATTTCTAAGGGAGGGGTATTTATAGAGAAATAGGCTGAGATATTTTTATGGAGAAATTTATGAAGATATTTTCATTTTAAATATTCGTTTATGCCTTCTAAAAGTTCCTGTGACCACATACGATACCCAAAAATCACGAAACTGCACATGCAGCTACAGTTTGACATTATGGTCCCAACGAAACTGGTCACATCGAATTCCGACTCCGTTTGCTCACACAACGTATTTTTAACCGTCACAATACTGACTATGTTTCACTCTAAAAATCCGTACGGCCACACACTGACTCTAAAAATCACGAAACTTGACATCTAACAATAATTTGATGTTGCGGATCCAACAAAATTAGTTTCGTTGAATTCCGACTTCGTTTGCAAAAATGGCTATTTTTAAAGCTTTGGATGACCCATTTAAATATATAAATATATTTAAATATAATTAAATTAAATTAAATATAAATAAATTATCGTATATCTTCACATGTGATATCGTACAGCTCCAGAATATCATATCAGAATTTACAGCTTGATATTTCAGATTCCAGATTATCTCGATATTCGGTTTATACTGAAAATCTATTTATAACGTATATAAAGCGTTACGAATTATAAAGAATTTCCACAGCGACTTTTCTGAAATTTGATTTGGACGTAAATCAAAATCTGCACAACGAAAATCCCGATTTTTCTCTTCCACTAGAAAGATATGCTCCACCAGCTCCACACGTTTCTTGTTTCATAGAAATTCGGCTTAAAACGAATCATGTATATTCGGTTGAAGTTCGAATCGCCAATTTACGAACTGCAGCGCCATTTCAGCCAATTCTGATTATTTCAGAATAAAATTTATTATTTTAATTAAATATTCACCATTATTTAATTCCTCGATCATTTAATTCACTATATCACTATTTATATAATTAAATAAATTAATTATAATACCTCTGCCAATGCGGGTCATTACATTCATGTTCTTATGCAACTGTATCTTTTAATGGTATCCACTATAATCTCCTACCTTTGTCTATAAGCGTTGTCCTTAATTGCAAAACAACGGTTTTCAGCACAGTAAGGTACAAAACACTTGTCATTTTTTTTTTTTTTTTTTTTTTTTTTTTTTTTTGCATTGATATGCTTTATATGTTTCAATTATACGCACTCATGTGCAGATAAGAGCTCAAAGTTTGGCCTTGAAAATGCGATGGCTTGTGGCTTTTTCTTGGGAAAACCATACTAAAGGTTGAGTCTTTTAACAATAATATACTCACAAGGGTAGGATCATTGAAGTAGCTAAATACTACATGGGATTGATTAGACTACTTGTGATGCACTACGTAGTAAGTTTTCGCCGCATTATCTTTTATTTGCAGCATTAACATATAGCGCATTATCTTTTATTTCCGGTGCATTATCTTTTATTTGATGTGTTTTTCTGCCCTTTTTATGTTTCTCATATATCAAAAAATTTGACAGTGTATTTTCTTTTTAGTTTATTTATGAAGATAAAACTTCTTGACCAGTCAAAGTCTAGTACATAATGCAATGAGGTATTATTTTTATTGTGATGGTTTTATTTTAAATTTAACTATTTTTTTAAACTTGATATGTATATATATATATATGTGTGTGTGTGTGTGTGTGTGTGTGTGTGTATGTGTGTGTTTATATATATACAGTGCAGGACAGATAAAGGATTTATTCCGTCCGATAATTTGCCAGCGAAAAAGAGTAATAGTTAATGCTTGCGTTGTTAAGTTTTTGATCAATTTGTATTGAAAATAATTGTAATCTTGACGAGAAATGTTGATATGTATGTCTGTAACCATCTTTGTTAGTGTATTGTTTTTGCTTGTATTTACAGATATTGTAATAAAATTTGAACTTTTGTGAATATTTAATGAATTTTTTTAGAGTAGTATTATCTTTGAGCTAATATTTAAATTGTATGTATTTTAAATCATGAAATCATGATTTTATAATAGTTGAAATTGTAAAACATTTTGTAATAGATTCAATAGCAATAGAAAAAAACATTTGTGAAAAATTCTTTTGCAACAGGCATAAAATTGTATAAGACTATTTTTCAACAGTCATTTGTTGTTGCAAAAGGATCAGTTGCAACAGTAAAAGTCTGTTGCAAAAAAGTATACCGCAACTTCTTATTGCAACAGGCAAAATCTGTTGCAGACCTATTGCAACTTCGGCTATAGATGGGCGCAGGACTGTTGCAATAGCCCTACTACAACATATATTGCCTGTTGCAAAAAGTGTTTCTTGTTGTAGTGAATTAAGTAAAATATTTATAGTTAGATAAATTAAAATATGAAGTCTGAATTTTTATAGAGAAGTAAAAATCGGTTTTAACACCGGTGTTTCTAATGGAATTTGAACTTAGCGTTTATAAAGGGAATTATAAATCAGATTTTAAGTGTTAGAAGTAAAAATGAGATTTTGTATGAATAATTCTATAAATAGAAGTATAAAAAGAATTTGGATTTGTGTCATTATTTTAAATGCGAAATCAAACTGATTTGATTGTACAAAAGAAATATTATTCACGATCGAAGTAAAAAATGGTTTAAAGTAAATATTTTGCAAGAGATTTGGAAATAAGAATTCAAATGGAAAATTGAATGGAAAAGGGAAATTTGAAATTGTTCGAAAGCGGAACGATGGATTTTATTCTGATGTTTGGAATATAACTAAATTGAGATAATTTAAAGGATTATAATTGGAATTCGACTATGTCGAATTTTATAAATAATTTACTCAAATTATGAAGAATTTGGCAAGAAAAATTATATTTGGTTTCGAACCAATAATGCATAATCGAATATGAATTCGATAGTAAGTGTTTATCCATAAAAATCAATCACATATCGATATATTGAATTTAATCAAAACATAGGGGTCGGTCGTGCATTCAACCACAAGAGCGCTCACACACTCCTCTGGGACACACACCTGTTAGGCGCATGTTAACTTGGTTCGCACATCAATTGGGTCGAGCACTCCTCTGGTTGTTTACACACGGGTCGAGCAGATTATGGTCAAGCAACAATATGGCTCGCGCAACATCATGGAGGTCGCTCGTGCAATATAGCAACATACTGAGTTGGTCACACACCATCTCCTGCTCAAGCGCAGGGGGGCTCGTGCAACTCCTTGATCGGTTGCTCACCCTTCGGGTCGGTCGTGAATTGGTCTGATCGAGCAGGACAACTAGCAGTGGCATTTTTGTAATTATATCGTGAACGACCCATAGCTTGCATATATGAGTTTTAGCTCACAACTTGATTCTAACTTCTCCTATAAATACCCCATGTCTTCCATACTTTTGGGGGATCGATTCTTAGCTCCACGATGCTACCGATTTTTTTTCTCCGCTGTTCTAAATCGTTCTAACTTCCATTAAGCCTTCTTCAATCAAGTTTTACCATCATATCATCCATGGAGTCCTCCAAAACCACTCAACTACTCGAAAGATTGTAGATCTACATCTATACTCGTCATATTTAAAGAAATAGAGCTATTCCTTAGCTGAATTAAGTGAATCATAGTAAGAGAGAGGAAAACGGATGCAAAAGCAATAATCATGTACTTTGTAACAATTGTGATGATAATAAAAGCTCTCTACATAGTGGATGTAGGCCATTTTTAGGCCGAACAACTCTAAAACCACTTGCACTTATTTTTTCCCCACCATTCTCATTCTTAACCTTGTGATTGATTATACATTAGAGTGTTGATTGTATTTTTGGGGCGTTAGTGTAAATTTTTACATTAATAAGTTATAAACTTGTTAATTAGTTAACAAGAAGTGAATTGTAAACAAGAGTTTTAAATGACGTGAAATATGAATGAAAATTTATAAAGGGACTCGATAAGCAAGATTTGAACCCATAATGCTATTTTTAAATGAAATCAAAACCGAATTGATATACCGAGTCTAGATTTCTATAAAAAGAATAATATTCACTTTTAAAGAGAATAACGTTTTGGAAAGCAACAATGTTGCAAATGGAAATGAGGATAAAGAAATGAAGCTGACCTAAACGGTGATATTTTTCCGAAGTTTGGGATATAAATAAAATATGGTTAGTCCGAAGTTCGGAATATGAATCGAATAAAGATTTTTCGAAAGAGAATTTACATTAGAATTCGACTACGTCGAATTCGGGGAAGTATTATTTACTTTTCTATTTTAATAAAGATTAAATTATTCACTAATTTATATTATATAATGATTATCTATACCAATTAATACATAAAAGTTATATTTAAATTTATTATATTTCAAAAGCATCAATTATAACATTATTGTTAAAATCAACGATTTCTGTAAAAGAAGTGGATTCATAAATTAAATCTGAGAATTACGTAATCAATGTTTATTAAAGGTTGAAGTGTGAACTTTGTCTACTTAGAAGTTAATAATGTTGTTCAGTTAAGGTCTAAGAGGTAATTATACCCCAACTTGATTGGCTTCATTGTTAACTAATGAATGGTTAAGGTTCGATAGCGAGGTTTGGTTAAGTGAAGTATATTACACTACAAGAAAACACTGATTTTGCAGTGGAAAAATTCATCGCTAAACTCTCGCTAAAGGTCTGTTAGCGACGGATTTGCAGCATAATACGGTTGTCGCTAAAAAACACGTCAGTATTTTAAGCACAATTTTGAGACGGAAATTAACGTCGATTCTTCATCACTTCACCGTTGTTTTCTGATATATTATCATTTCATTTTAAAATATTTCACCGACGTTTTATCGACAGATATATACAACATAATAAAATCAGTAAATATTTTTCCGTCGCTAAATGCACGCTATTTAGCGAGGGATTACCGACAGAAATATATAACAAACATTTTACATCCCTGTTATCCGTCGGTAAATCCTAGCTATATAGCAACAGATTACCGACAGAAATATATAGCAAACATTTTGCAGCATTTTGAACCATCGAACTAGACATCAAATACATTAATTTCAACATTACTTAACATTCAATACTCATCGTGCAATGAAACATATATACATATATATCAACTAAAAATTTAATGTCACAAAACATTATATAACAATAAAAAATGGTACAATAATTGATAAAATATAACTCCCAACATTCAAAACATTATCCGATACAACTAAAAACATGTCACATAAACAAAAATTATGTTTACATAGTTAATGGATCTATGCATCATAATGTCTGAAGTTAAAAAATAAGAAGAAAAAAAACCTGCACATATACATAAAAAAGCTTCTCATTTTCTGCGTGGAACTATCCTGATAGGGCTCGAATGCTTATCCTCTAATTTGCTCCTTGATCTTGGAACTGTAAGCCTGTACATAACACCAAAATAAGTTTTAGAAATAAAAAGTGGTCAACTATACAACCACGTATATCATTATAACTGCTAGCTAACATTCACAAATAATTCTAAAATGCAATCTACAATCCAAGTTACCAAGATGTCACAAAAGCATTTAGCAGCTGTCAACACTATAAGCCCAATCGTGCACATGCACGAAAAAATCGTTCATTTAAAGCATACACAAAAGCACATCTGCTGTCGGCCTAGTAAATAAAGCAAGCATTAACTTCATAAATAGGTACCCATAACTACAAAAAAGAATTAAACAAGGATAATGTAAATATTACTTAAATGCTTCACTACTCTTTGATGCTCCTACTTCCAGTTTGCACTCTCTTTGCCGCATACACCTTCTGAGTAACTGCTTACAACTGGAACATGACCAACAAGGTTCCATGCCTTTTTCCACCGTGAAATTTCCTGGATCGCACAGTACATGAAATTTTGTAAAATAAGATATATGAAACTAAACTTTGAGTTACTCACGCTCAATAATGCCACCTAGGATTTCTGGTTTTAAAAAGCAACTAGCGGTTCTAACAAACACCCCCACTATCAGTTACATTATACGTCAACCTGAAGGCAGACCATTCAAATAAAACACATTGTATAAAATTATAAAAGATGAAATACATTACTATGTAAATATAAACACAACATACCATGTACATTTTGCATAAAAACCATTATAAAACTGAACTCCTCACTGCTATTCGTGGTATCCGCTTAGGAGCTTTAGGTAGCTTCTTGGAATGTGTCTCCAGCATGAGCATTGTTAGTCAGGACTCCAGTTCCAAGATTTAGCCTCAATCAGGTGCATCGACTACAGATTTGAAGTAAACAAAAAGTGAGAAACTATAAAATATCACAAACTACATATTAATTGATGCATGTAATTAGCACAATTTATTTACATATAGTTAGCATAATTTTTAGTTACGAACTTTTCTTGTGGGAAAAGATAGGAAATTCCAAAATCATAACATGAATCTTTAATTCCAAAGCAACTTCATATTTGAAGTTGGAATAAATATTTTGACGGGTTCCTAATAAAAACATGCTAGAATTTGATACCTTTGAAGTTTGCATCCTCAACCAACTTTATATAGTTGAAGTTAATAAATAAGACTAAAGCGTATACAAGGATGAGACTGATTATTAGGTTTTAGGAAATTAATTAACTACTCAAATTCATGTTATAGGAATATACCTTCTATATAATAGCTTTATTAGTTAGCAGATCCTATAAAATGGAAACATAAAAGTCCATAATATGTAAAAAGAACAATGGACAAGTTCCACTATCGAAGGAGCTCGCATAACATTTACCTGACATTTTTCCAGTGCAAGATCATTGCCAACTTGCAATCTATCAGTGCTATATTGCAAAGGGATTCCGTAACGAACCAGTTTTCGACTCTTTAATATATGAATTTATTTGAAAATTTGGTATTTGAGAAATTGATATTTGTTCAAAATTTGAATTCTAGTCTATTTAAATTTTGGTTTTGAATTTTATTATGTATATTTAAAATTTTATTATTTGAATCTGAATAGCTTTAGTTAATTTGACGTTAGCTGTATTTTCAAATTTATTGATATATATTGTTGAGAGATCTTAAATTTGATTTTTTAAATTTAACCTTGAGTTTCATTTATAATTTATTTTAAGTTTGAATTTGGTTTTAAATTGATTTAAGTTTTATATTTGGAAATTTATAAGATACACTTTTAAATTGTTGTATACTTGATTATAATACCATATAATATGTACGCTTTAAAAAAAATTACTTCTTTAAAAATGGTGCTACTTGTTCAATTCGTTATGCTATTTTTCGCTGCGTGTCCTAGTTGCCAGTATTTTTTCCACCTCCCCTTTCGTTTTATATTTCCCTTCTTCACATTTTATATAATTTAAAAACCCGTTTTATTCGCTTTCCTTCACTGTCTTTCCCATATCAGCCCGCGCCGGCCTTCAACCCATAACCAGTTCACCAGCAAACATAAAGCACACACCAAACTGTCAACCACCGTCTTTTTCTCTCCACCCCACATCAGTTCAACCAGTTCTGTTGTTATCCCTCAGTCCAGTCGTGACAGCCTCACCTCCTTCGGATTGAGAAGAAACGCAAGTGCATGTGTGTGTACGGATTTACATATATTTACATTAGCCGAGTTTAGTTGCATATGAAAGAATTTAACATGTAACGACTTTTAGGTTGTCCATTTATAGTAAAGGATCTGATCAGCAAAAGAAAATTGAGCACAATGAAGGTGAGAACTCTAATTTAAAATAATTTTTTTAGTGTTAATTAACAATGATAAATTGATAAATCTAATATTAGTTGAGTGCGTATGGATATGGATGATTGTAGGAAAATTTTAAATAGACAGTTCGTAGACTTGCATAGATATGTTTCATTTTGCCAATTGTAGTTTGATTGCTGGTAATTACATTTGTATCGCAAAAAAATTCCAAGTTCGGTAAGAACTTGGCATAGTACCCATGCAGAATTGCCATTTGTGATTAGCAAGTTATAGATTAGCAGGTGCTAAATTTTCATGCCAACGATATAGTGGATTTTGGATAAATAAATAACATGCGGATCCCATGCAAAAGAAAAAAAGCCACAGTCAATGCATTAGTAATGAGTCAACATATTTATAGCAGTGAAGTGCTTAACCAAGATAACTAACATGCAAGTGCCTGGGTATCAACATCTAAGATGCAGTCTTTTAAAGAGGTGCTGAGTTGTTCCATTTTGTAGTATAGCAACTTAGATGGCCAACTGGTAACTCAAATCTTATGCGAGATCATTTCTTTCTTCTTTACCAATATTAAAACAAGCATATACACATGTGAATAAGGAAACGTTTATTCTTTTCTTCTTTTTTTTTGGACAAAAAGTAAAATTTACTGTCACAAACTTCCATATTTCCAGCAAATAATTCCTCCTATATATATCAGGTGCATTTAAATGTTGACAAAGATGCTGACAATGTTGCCATGTTGAATTTAACAAGGTATGGATGACTCCATTTAAAAGTCTACTACTCACTAATACTAAATGAATTACTGGAGACGTCAGGATTCATTTCCTTGCACTCAAAATAATTGTACCATTTAAAAAGATCATACCAACTGTTATCAACACCATGAAAGGTTCAAGAGAAAGCCTACAGAGCATATAGCTCAGTGAACAACATGATAAGACAAAGCATAGATATACCCATATTTCCCAAGCATGTGTTCATACAAAATGCATGACAGCTAAGGGCGGAACACGCATGAGTTTCAGATGTAGCATGTATGTGGGGGAAAAGTCTAGGCACAAAGAGTTCTGGAAGGAAAGTAATGCAATCTTAACTAGTTGGACATGAAAAATAGGACATGCAAGCGACATACATGGTGAGCGCAGATTTAAGTCAAAGAACAAGGTACTATTTCATGTATTTTTGGAACGCAAAAGTATACTTATATTCAACTACACTACACCATTTAATGAAAGGAAAGTGACCCAATATGTAAGAAAGATTCGACCTACATTCAGGTTAGTTTAATTGTCTAAAAAAAAAAACTTTGGACCCAATTTGACAATTCACATATTAAACCATATTTCCCATTAATCCAATATGTGCTGTCTAGGACCATATGACAGACTTAAACAATGCCAACCAATACACTCACACAACGACAACACGCAGTGGCAAAATCCTCAAATAAATTATACTTAGTGGACTTGAAATAAGTCAAATCGTAAGTTAGACTTACATTATTGCGATGAGTTGCGAGCAGAGCAGTGAAGAAAAAAAAACAGGGCGGTTTCACTCAGGCGCGGTGATGGCTTCGAACAATGGTTTTTGCATGCTGACGGAAGAAGGAGCGTTCAATCTTTGGTAGCAGTCAGCGCCGTGCCGGTTTGTTGCTGTCTCTTTGGCTTCGATGGGCGTCTCGGGCGTCGGCGACTTCGAGTGGCTTCAATTGCCACGGCAATCGATCGTGGAGGTTGGAGGAACCACCTCTCGTCGGTGGTGACTGGCTTCAAATTGGCGGCATTTGGCTGTTAACGTAAGAGGAGGGGGTAGAGTTCGGGTAGCTGGATTTTAACCGAAATTGGAATTTTGATCGGGATGGGATCACCGGAATCCCACTAGAACAAAATCACTGGATTTCGGCCATAATTTTGTACTTGATATTTTAATTTTCATTGCGGGCTAAATAATGTAAGGTGATATGCATATGCCCCTCAAACTGAACATACATAGAGAAATATCATTATTTAAAATGTCCAAAGAAGTTTAAAAATTGTAGAAAACTAACCAAGATAACAAAGAGTCAAAAAATTGAACCAACCACCGATCACAGAAAGAATCCACAAGCCACTAGTTACCTACGTAATCAATAACAGACACATGATGAGATGGTGACAGTACAAAATAGTTAATAGAAAACAAAAAACAGAAAATAATTTTACCATTATAAATTTCCTTGAGTCTTCTCCTACAACGATAAAATGGAAACTTGTAAAAGCTTTGTTGAGTTCATTTCTAACAGACCGAGCAACTCTTAAGAACTTCTCCTCCGATAAAATAACCTCAGGAATCTTCGGGGGGGGGGGGGGGGGTCTGTTTTTAGAAAAACAGTACGTAAACTGAAAGCGTTTGCAGTTTTTATAAGAGGCTATTACTCACCAAGTGATAAGCACCTACGTTAAAATGGCATAAAATCAGTTATACAAAGTGCACACATTTGAGTACTAGTCCATACCTGTTGAGAAATGATGCTACGTTGGACCAAACAAACAAAGTTATGATTGCATGAATAAAAGCATGACAAAGGAAAGTAATCAGATGATAGCCCATCCATTCAAATAGAAGCCGGACAAAAGTTACAGCAGCTACAATGCTACCTGACACCACTTTGTTTCTCCACAATAATACATTGGCAGCTGCAATCACAATAAACTCAAAAGGTTAGTAGTTTAAATTTTAAACTACTAATCTTAGACAATGCAGCTGTTCAAAAGTAATCGCATATCAAGTATCTTATCCACATCTCAAAAAGTCATGCTCATTAAAATGTTACTGTAGAATAACTAATCCTCATATTTCAGTCCAAAACAAATCTGTGGATAGGTATGTTAAGGATTTAATAATTATATATGTTACAATGTATTAACAAAGGTTTAGGCCAGTAGGTAAATAAAGATGTCAAAGGTTGTATATCCACTTGAGCCAACAACTAAAGAAACACTACAATAATGTATAAGTTTAGTACAACACTTAGGAAAGTACACAAACATTTATTTTGGTTGTTTCTAATACTAAATTCATACTCTACTGTTCTTCCATATGAAGCTGCTATAGCAAGCAACTGTAACATACATACTAAATGAATAAAACAGCGATGTACCATAGATACTGAAACGATAAAACTTAAATACAATTAACCTAATAACAACAACGATTTTAACGTGGTTTATTCTCATTTTTCTTTAGAAATCAACCTTCATTTTACCTGAAATTGCCAATTTATGGATCAGAAACTTCTGACAGTTCAGCATCTTCTTCAGACGGTGCAGGCATGTTTAGATCAAACTCTGCAGCTTTCCTTTCCGTGCTCTCAGCTGATTCAATATTGTTGCTAGCATCAGTGTTTGTGTTTTCGTCAAAATTTGTAGTTGAATCAATAACATGATTACTAGCAGTAGTAGCATCAAGCATGTGAATCCTTTTATGACCGCCTAACGCTTGACCTGAACTAAAAACCCTAGGGCAGAACAGACATTCGTGCCTTTGAGCTACTTCTTCGCGGATCTGAACTACCCCACCCACTTCATTACCAGGTTTCGGATCCAAACCACACCTGGCTCCCTTTCTGTGACTTGCTCTATTCCGGCCCAGCACCTGGTAGGATTTGAACACCTTTTTGCACGTGTTGCACTGGTACCTGCCTCTCTTGCTAACGGGTTGGGTGGGAGTGAAATCACCAGCGTTTGCTTCGTGATACTCTTGGTAACCGTAGTCCTCTTCTTCGTACTCACACCACTTGTCCCGCTACAGGATCAGCAGCGAGATCGCCACTTCCTCGTCGGTGGCATCGGAAACGGAGCAGGCTCCAAGCTCCGGTTCGAGAGTAATTGGATCCGGCAGCGGATTTCAAACCTGCTTAAATCGCCTTTCCTGGATCGGTTCGATTTCGCTGTAGGCTTCGTTTACTGGTACGTTTTTATAATTTGGGGAATTTTTTTATCTAGGTTTTAAGATTGACAAATAAGAAGTAAAGGGGAACGCATGATTTGATCTGCAGGGAGAATAAAAATTTCGTGTTTTACAAACGTTTACTTCTGTTTTTCCATGCATGCGGATGACCAATTACAACGGTTAGATAGTTCGATCTCAATGGCTCAAATTAACAGTGGTGTAAGGATGTGGATTACCCTCTTTATATCTTAGAAATAATATATAAACATTACTTGCAAATCTGTCAGAATTCTGCTGCAAAACAGCTTCAACAAATATTCATCGGTATTCTGCCTCGATTTACAGCGGAAAATAGTGGCAGAAATTTTCCGTTGGTGATTTGACGCAATTTGCAACGGCTTTGTGAGGGATTAGAGAATACAACGGTGATAAATAAATAATAAGTTGAAAAAACAAAAACAAAAAATCCTTGCAGATCACATGGAAATCCATCGCAAATTAGCGACGGAAATTTCCGTTTCTAAATTTTTGATGCTAAATCAGTGTTTTCTTTTAGTGTTAATGAGTGTTACTCTTTTGGAGTTAGCATATCGATGTTTTATTTAACATCTATTTTAATCTACTAAAGGAGTTTTGGAAACGTTTTCCAAATAAAATCAGAAATGTTTTCTAATATAGAAAATAAGAAATGAGAATAAATATGGAAATGTTTTTCGATGTTAATAACGTATAGTTTCTAAATATAGAAGTTGTGAATATATATGAGAATGTTTTCCGATGATTAAAAAGAAATATTTCATGGAGTATAAGAAATAAATAGTTTATCATAGATGGAAACGTTTTCCAAGAATCGTGAGAGGCTAATCGAGTTTGGAGAAATATCTGGTAAAGATATTGAAGAGAAAGGGTAAAATGGTAAATTTAATTAATGAAATATTAATTAAAAATGGGCTCAGTGATTGTTTGATATTAATTAATAGTATTCCCTTGGGAATAGGATCTTTAGATGAATGTTTGTTTCTTCGATAGTTAATAACCGACTATCGAAGTATTGTCCAATTTAATACCATCGTTGTCAATACGGGGAAACCGATTGGATTATTATCCGAAAACTACTTTGTATAGACAAAAGCGTTGCGAATCATATTATACTGAAGATAATTAAAGATGGAGTAAAATGCAAAGGTTGTTCTATTAATCCAAAGTAGAAATTGCCTAATATGGATTGATGGAATAGTGCCTTCGATTTGTCCAGTCTCAGGACATCTTGTACGGATGAATGTCTGATAGAGTAAGCCTAACAGATCACATATGTTGATCTCTTCAAACATATTACATCTAGTTGCGGAGAAATTCGTTTCTCTTAGCTTTATACCTGTGATATTGTTGGGAAATCAATAAATGGTTTGGCAGGTTTGACGATGTGGCATTCAAAATGAATGAAGATGTCGCATGTCAAAAGATAAGCGTGGCCTCAAGCCTCACAACCGGGAAATAGTATAAAATCAGGTAGGTTGCATAGCTAAGTGGGTAGCTCCCAATTAGGGTGTATTGTCACCTGATTTAGAGAAAATCCATTTGCTTCTTTAATCTATTTCGATGTTGTCCCTTTCTGGAATGGTTGCTGATCCCAACCATTGGTGATAATACATTTGGTACACTCAAGCGAAATGAGTGATCGGTCATGTTTAGCTTGGGTTGTAAGGAGTTCTTGTTAAGCTCGATGTATTCCTCTCTAGAGATACACTGTTGGAAGGTGGTCCCATACCTTGCCAGTTGGAATCCATTATCCAATATGAACCCGCAGTTTTGATTGTATATTATGTATGTGGAGTGTAAGATGCAAGCGTTCTACTAGATTACTATTTATTTAGTTTAGACACTATTATAATATCAGAATAACATTGATTTCAAAGAATATTTTGGGTTATTGTAAGGTAAAATCCATCCGTGTTTATGTGTGGATCGGTCTTACGATTATCTTTTCTTTTAAAGGGATTTCAAAAGTTAAACAAAATGGTTGGGGTTTACTCACACCAGTCCCATGATTGACCCAACATTTATTTTGTTTTGTTTTACCCTAAACTCTAGGTGCCCAAATTTGTATGGATAGTCAAGTAGTCGAGATTTTACATATATACTTGGAAGAGCTTAGAGTAGGAGGCTTCGACACTTGATAGCTATTATTTATTTCCGTAGTGTTATAAAGGTTGTATTCTGATTATGGTATGTATATAAAATTACATAATTGTATTCAAGGTTATGTTATATAATATATTTATTCGTTCCGCTGTGAGATTCATGTTTACTCAGATGTCGTTGTATTTATGTTCTTCTTCTTCTTATATTCTAACTTTCTTTCTTTCTATTTCTCACCCTCTAACTTCTTTTTATAAACAATATGGTAAATTCCTAGTGCTTGGTTAGTCGATATGGTATTTGTATCGAGAATCAGGAACCGAAATCTTCGGTTCGTTACAGTGGTATCAAAGATGAAGGTTAAGTAATTACCTTGGCTCTGTGGCGTGACTTGATAGAGATGGGGAGAGTAATACCCTAGATTGAGTTGAGTGTATATATATGAGAGAGCGTATTAGTAATTGTTATAAAAAATGGTTTTATATTGTACAAAATTATCGATTGAGTGGTTTATGAATTTTGATCGACCAGTAGGATACATTGAATCGATAGAGGTTTCTAAACACTTGAATACGATGAATCGACACAGTATTTTTTAAAAAGAGGGTAAATGAAATGATTTTACCCAAAATATATTTTGATATAAAAGAATGATTGATATTAGAATTATTATAATATATTGGATGTGTTGGTTGTTATTATAATCAAATCAGATTATAATTGGAATGGTTATAGATAACCAATTAGAATTCATATAAGTGTAGTATATGAAATCCGATAAATTAAATCTAGATTTAAACTGAGATTAGAATTAGAATCTTGGAAACTTGGAAAAGTGTTTGTAAATGAATTTTAATTAAAAGTATACAAATTTTAAGATCCTGGGAGATTTGGAAATGTTTTTCAAAAGCATGGTGAAGGATATTTTAAGGAAATTTCAAAATAGAAGTGTTTAAGAAATAAGTTCTGAAATAATATAGTATTGAACTAACTTCAATCACTGGAAAATAATTTTGATGATGATGGCTGCATCATCAGTGTTCATTTTCGAGTTTCTAAGTGATGGATTACTACCAAAAATATTGTTTTATATTTTTTTTTTTTTTGAGATAACAAATTGTTTTGAAACATGAAAAGGAATATTCAGTTTTAGAAATAGCTAAGTTGTTTAAAACTCCCAATAAAAGATTGTTTGAGTTAAAAAACAAATTAAAAGAGATTTACGAAAGCAAATTGAAATTAAATTAAAGCCAGTTAAGTGGAAATTGAATTGAAATAGAACGATATCGAGTAAAATTGGATTTTGAATATAACTGGACTCAGGTGAGTAAATGGATAAATTTTTGAAGAAAAAAAAATAGATTTTCGAATTTTAAGATGAAGATAACTGATTTGAGAAATAAATTAGTAAATGGATAACAGATCGAACTTAACATGGTTAAGTAATAGGATTTGCGAGATAGAAATTGGAACGGAATTGGATTGGTAGGTTAATTATTGGAATCAAGAACGAAACTTAGTTTGGAATGGAATTTGATTTGGGTATAAGCAAATGATTAGGCTTGAAGATAAACTGATTTGAGAAAATTGGGAATGCATGGGTATATGTTGATTAGGTAGTCAATTGAACAGATAGAGTTGAATGCCCGACAAAAACAAGTTTATATTTTAATTGAGTATGATATTTATGAGCTATTTGGCAATCCGCTTGCCTATTTGATTTTCTTTTGAATTAGAGAAGACCTGAAGAGTTGAATTGTAGTTGTACAATTGACCAGTACAAAAGAGACGCTGGCGAAATTTTTCAAAAATTTAAGGAACCAGAAAATTTTGATAATTAGAAATCGACTTGGCAATTGTATAAGAAATTTAAAACCCATAGTTGGTTAATAATATTTGAAGTGGAATATAGAGTTGATAAATTGATTTTGAATCAATTATAATATATGTAAAAATATGCAGGAGAGCATACGGATTGAAGATAACAATGTAATAATGGATCACTTAAAAATGGTGAACAAATCGTTCAAAATGAATAATGAAAAGTTGGGTATTGATATGAGTATTAAAGTTCTGGAAAGAACTGAGTTGAGATATGAAGTGTAAAGTTTCAAACAAATGGGTTGAGAGGAGTTGGAAGAGTTATAACATCTTTTCTGCTTTGTAATTTTGGAGACGAAATTCTTTTAAAGGGGAAAGAATGTAAAGTCCCGTATTTTTGATGAACGAATAATTAATTTATTTAATCATTTAAATATCAATTTGGAAATATAAATGACTTGAATTAAATAAATTTGGAATATTTAATTAATATTTATAGTGGAATAATAAAATTTATTTCCGAAATAGTCGAAAATTGTTGAATTGGAAATATTGTGTGAATTGGATTACTTAAGATATTATTCTGTTTAAAATTGAATTATAATAACGAGTTTATTTTTTTAACAACATTCAAATGTATAAATTATAATATAATTATAATCGAACTCGTAACGCCGCGGTAGTTCATAATATTATGTTTTGAACTTTAAATGAATATACAGGATTCGTTATAAGTCGGATTTCTTTGAAACAAGAAACGTTTGAATCTATTGAACGGTATTTTTCTGATGGAAGTGAAAAATCGAGATTTCGTCTTATAAATTGGAAGTTATATCAAATCAGACTTTCAGAAAGTCGCTATAGAATCATTTGTAAATTATATTGATTTATTTAAAAATATAAAGGGATTTTATATAAATTGACTATCAAGTTAACTAGAATTTTGGGATATCGAGTTATGAATCCAAGTATGTCAATTTTGGAGCTATATGATATTCTATTGGGATATATACGATAATATTAATTTATTAATATTATCGTAAATTGTTTATGAATATATCACTATTTTATTGGTTATATGTAAGCCTTAAAAATAGCCATTTTGCAAACGACCTATGTTTTCGACGAAACAAATTTTATAAAACTCGTAATGATTAATTATTGCTAGATTTCAAATTTCACACCAACTGGAGTTGTTTTGTGATCGTGCGTAATTTAGTTGTGAACAGATCAATAATTTGACTTTAAAATAACGTTGTGTGAGCAAACGGACTTGGAGTTCGACGAAACAAATTTCGTTCGATCCGTAATGTAGAACCATAGCTACGTGTCCATTTTCATTGAAAACGGTATTTGTATGTGATCAAACGAATTTTTAAACGATGAACAGAGGTAATGGTTTAACATAAATTTATAACCTAATCGAATAAAGAAAATTATATATCTTATCCTATAAATACCTTAACCTACCCAAACCGTAAACAAAATTTTCCCATGGTCAAAAGAGTAAGCCGCCATCTGCTAAACAAAAGTGAGGGAGAACGTGGGTTTTAAATTCAAGATAAAATCATATAAACTTCCATAAATCCTAAACCCAAGTTCATTGATCTCATTTTGGTCAAAGCTTCATGCTCATATGCATTTTGTTGAATTCTGTGCTATTTCTATTCGCTGCTCATTACGATAGTTTGGGTTGCGCGGGCTAGGTTTCAAAATTTTTAGAAGTGGGGGCATTAATTCATGTAATCGAGTTCGTATATGGATTGGGAAAGTTAAATAGAGCTCGCGTGAGATTTTTTTTGAAGATTTCGAAACATATGTTTTTCGCATGTATTAACGTGAGGGTCTGAAGCTGTTCTAGGTTGCACACTTGAGGGAGCTTGCGCACTAAGATATTTTGATATGGATAGATAGAGATTCTAGAAAAGAAGGTTTGTGGTAATTTTTGTGTGAGTTATTATTGAGTTATGAATGGGACGTTGGATTGAAAACGTTCGGCCATGGTTTGAAGTATACACGGGTTGAACTGATGTGTTGAGGAAGGAAATGGATGAGCGATATAGTTAAGAGGTTTAAAAATTATTAAGGTTTAATTTAATAATAATTTAATTAGTTAATGATCTTTATGTACATCATAACATGTAAAACATATAACTTTTACATACTTGGTCAGGATCCGACGAAACAAGATCCTTTGGGATTGTATGGATGATGGCTACACAATGGAACTGGTTTGGAGAAATTTGGAGCGCATTACAATTTAAGGAAAAATAAAACGTCTGATCTGGATCAACGACCGTTAATCATTAATTAATTATTAACGACTCAATTGAGTAAACTCACTAACTCTGTCCAATTTATATTTCTATAAAAGTAATATTTTATTGATGATTGATGATTGAATGTTGTGTGATGATTGTTTGAATGGATTACAAATACTTGGTTGACATGATATATATAGTATAGATATATAAGTCGTTGTTCGAACATTGATTTATTTGCTGTGATATTTCATAGTGATATGGAATTCATGTTATTTATGTTGATTAACATTTGTGGATGCAGGGAAACAGGTTGGAGGGATCCAACTGAATTCTTCAACATTTACATTACTGTTTTTCATATATTATGATATATGATGTGATACAAAATTTGTGATTGATTATGTTTATTTGGATGACACTGACCCTTTTTATTTGGTATTTTAAATACCGTAAGTAATATTGGTATATAAAAAAGGAATTTTTGAAGTGGATAATGAATTTATTAATTTTATAAAATCAATGGATTTCATAAAAGGAAATATTTGGAAATTAAATAAGAAACTTTTGTATAAAATTATTAACAGTTATATGGAAGTTTTAAAAGATCGTTTTTGTGAAAATACCGAATGAAAGTAATAAGAAGTAAATAAATGATTATACGGAATAAATGTGATTTTTGGGAAATTAATAGAATTTTAAAAAGGGAATTGCTAGTTATAAAAGAATTGCGAAAAGATTGATTTAAAGTAGATATTAAATAGAAATCTGTTTTTAACAGATAAATTAAGAAAATTAGTTTATATATGATGCTTATAAATAAAGTATACTATATATCATTGAATAAATTAAAATCTAGAGTCTGAATTTATATAGAGAAGTAAAAATCTGTTCTAACACCGGTACTTTTAATGGAATTTGAACTTAGCATTTATAAAGGGAATTAAAAATGAGATTTTAAGTGTTAGAAGTAAAAATGAGATTTTTTTTAATAATTCTATAAATAAAAGTATAAAAAGAATTTGGATTTGAGTCATTATTTTAAATGCGAAATCAAACTGATTTGATTGTACAAAAGAAATGTTATTTACGATCGAAGCGAAAAATGGTTTAAAGAAAATATTTTGCAATTGAAAATAGTTAAAGGAAATGTGAGGCTTGGAAATAATAATTCAAATGGGAATTTCAATGCAAAAGTGAAATTTGAAATCGCTCGAAAGTGGAACGATGAATTTTATTTCAATATTTGGAATATAACTAAATTGAGATAAATTCAAAGCAATATAAATGGAATTCAACTATGTAGAATTTTCTAAATAATTTATTTAAATTATTTAGAACTTAGTGAGAAAAATTATATTTGGTTTCAAACCAATAATGTATAATTGAATATGAATTCGATAGTAAATTACAAACTTGTTAATTAATTAATAAGAAGTGAATTGTAAACGAGAGTTTTAAATGAAGTGAAATATGAATGAAAATTTATAAAGGTACTCGATAAACAAGATTTGAACCTAAAATGCTATTTTTAAATGAAATCAAAACTGATTTGATATAACAAGTCCAGATTTCTATAAAAGTAATAATATTCACTTTTATTGGGAATAACATTTTAGAAAGTAACAACGTTGTAAATGGAAACGAGGATAAAGAAATATAGCTTACTTGAATGATGAGATTTTTCTGAAGTTCGGAGTAGAATATTATTCCGAATTTGGAATATTAAATGAATGTGAGGTTATCTTGAAGTTTAGGATATAAATCAAATATGGTTAGTCCGAAATTCGGAATATAAATCGAATAAAGATTTTTCGAAAGAGAATTTACATTAGAATTCGACTACGTTGGATTCAGGAAAGTATTATTTACATTTTGTTTTTAATAAAGATTAAATAATTTACTAGTTTATATTGTATAATGATTATCTGTTTGAATTAATAAATAAAAGTTATATTTAATTTATTATATTTTGGAAGCATGGATACATTATTGTTAAAATCAATGATTTCTGTAAAAGAATTGGATTCGCAAATTGAATCTGAAAGTTATGTAAGCAATGTTTGTTAAAGGTTGAAGTGTAAACTTTGTCTATTTCGAAGTTAATAATGTTGTTCAGTTAAGCTGTGAGACATAATTATACCCCAACTTGATTGGCTTCATTGTTAACTACGAAATGGTTAAGGTTCGATAGTGAGGTTTAGTTAAGTGAAGTAAATTAATGAGTGTTAATGGTTTGGAGTTCGCATAGCGATGTTTTATTTAACATTTGTTTTAATCCAATAAAGGAGTATTGGAAACGTTTTCCAAATGAGATCAGAAATGTTTTCTAATATAGAAAATAAGAAATGGGATAAAATATGGAAATGTTTTCCGATGTTATTAACGTATAGTTTCAAAATATAGAAGTTATGAATATATATGAGAATGTTTTCCGATGATTAAAAAGAAATATTTTTTGGAATATAGAAAATAAATAGTTTATAATAGATGGAAACTTTTTTCAAGAATCGTGAGAGTCTAATCGGTTTAGGAGAAATATTTGGTAAAGATATTGAAGAGAAAGAGGAAAATGATAAATTTTCATTAATTAAATATCAATTAAAAATGGGCTCAGTGATTGTTTGATGTTAATTAATAGTATTCCCTTGGAAATAGCATCTTTGGATGAATGTTTGTTTCTTCGATAGTTAAATAATTGACTATCGGAGTATTGTCCAATTTAATACAATATGCTAAAGTAGGACAAATAACCTGATTATTTTTAAATTGGTACTTTATATACTTGATTTTAGGTGATACATAACGTACTACATGGCAAGTTGGTTATACCTTGCAAGTTGGAAATCGAACCTATGACCTCTTGAACCATGTCCAAGTGTCTTAACCAGTTCAGACAATGTGCTTGTTAAATAAACTAAATATTCTCATCACTTGAATGTTTGAAATCTTTAAAATCACAACTTAATGAAGAAGAGTGTTCTGGATCATACAAACTAAACACAATCTTTGAGATCTTACGTATCGATTATGCATCTTATGACTTACAAACTCTGGCCATGGAAGCAACACATGGGGCTTTGGAAATCAAATACTTACCTACTATTCTTATATCCATTAAAGCCTTCAACTTCCTTTTAGTGTCTTCAAATTTTTTGCATCACACTTCTTACCTCTTTCCGCAACATGCTTACTTCATCCTCTGTGGAAGTTCCGATATTCGCCTATCGAAAGAAACTCCAACATTATGGTTTCGAATCCAAAAGCATCCATAGTCAGAGAGTCGGATATCGTTGCAAAGATCAAAACAAAACTTCTGTATTCTTTCCTTTAGTTTCGAGTTTAAATGAATGTTCTACATCTGTATGTTTTTGTGCACAATGCATGAGAGTGTATGCTCCGGAACGTAATGGAGGTCGTTCACGATGTCTAACACTATACTTACCCTATGCTTCCGTGAAAGGAATTGTGGATTAGCCTTACTTTGATATAACCATTTATCAAGTGATCTGTTTTCCACAAGATTGCATAGAAGGAAGTTATCATTTTATTGCCCCTTAGACACACCAATAAGCTTGATGAAATTCACATGGTTGACCATTCTTATAACATTGACCTTGTTTGTAACAACACCTTTGCTTTGCTTCGTTGAAATTGCTTCCCCTTTTATGATTACTTGATACATCGAATCATGCGATGTTCAATAAAATATTGTTTAGCTTGAACACAAATATTTTCCTATCGATATACTCTGTTACTCCGGTCAAAATCTTGTCTAATCCGACGATCCTTGGGCTATGACTTGGGTCGGTTGTTAAAGTGTTGATCAATCGAAGAAAGTTTTATGTCTTTAGGTTTTAATTTATATGTGTCACAAGCTTACTTGTACATCCTTTCGAAAATAAGAATTGACCTGAACGGCAAGTACATCATAGTCGTTGCAAGGATATATCCCAATAACCAAATAAATATGACCAAAACATGATTGTGCTTACAATAATGACCCTAACCATGGATCCACTAACTAGCAGCAACAATGTTTTCAAACATCCTTGGGTCGATCATAGGTTTTCTTATCATCAGAAACACTACTGGTAATGCAAAATCCATATTGAAGTTTTTATAAATGTTATCTGACATTAAATCTTCGTATGAATTGCTCGTTCTTTTACTCATTGTTACAAATGGTCATCTGATTGCCAAATATAGGTGAGAAAGAAATTAAAGCCTCGATCGAAATCTTGCTTCGTAAGACATTTGTGGAAGCTCCATGAAGAATTTTAAAAGGGAAGATGATTGAGATGATCAAAGTTGAATTTAGGAGAAAGAATATGAAACAGACCTTTTTTGCTTGAGAAATTGTAAAATGAAAATGTTACAAAATATTATGTACAATCTCCTGTATATGTAAATATAAAACGGAAGAGCAAACTTGTGTGTAATATGCCAAAGCCCACTAAGCACTAATACATAGTACATATATAAAAAATAATGAACTCGCATCCTTCGGTCATTATTATCCATACTCTTTTACCCCCTCTCAAACCTAGGATTAGAAGAAACCCTAGGTTTTATTTTCTCTAGAAAAATCCTCCTTTAAATCAGAAGAGCTGATGAAATAAAAGACTGGAGAGAGTTATCAAGAGTAGACAGGCGTATACATATACATACATACATACATACATACATACATACATACATACATACATACATACATACATATATATATATATATTGCTCCTTTTCGCGATCGATTTCTGAATTTCTTGCTCCTTCTCGAGATTCTCTTCTCAATCTCACTGTTGCATGATTCTCTGTTCTTTTCCTCCATGGATTCGTGGCTTCTTTCACTTTCCCCTCGCTTTATATCTCATGATTTTTGCTGGATTGTGTCCCAATTTTTAGGGCATGGCATCGGATCCGCTCTTAAATGAATTCATGATTTCTGGATCCTTTTTACAGCCTTGTCCTCCCTTCGCCAAATATTGCAAGATCAATCTTGGTTGTTTCAAAGGGTCCGATTTCATTGGTTGTGATGGGAACTTCATCCATTGAGGTTCGCCTCTTTTCGCTATCATCGTTTGTAGGGCTTCTTCGTTTCAAGTTTTTGGATGTCGTGGGAGTTTCTCTTGAGCTTTCACCCTCCTACGGGTTGGAATTTGTGACAAAATTACCACCTCGTGAGTGTATTGACCGTGCTAAGCTGCAAAAGGCGGAGGTTTTATCTCGTAGACCTGTAGCCATTCAAGAAAAGGGGATTTCATCACCTCCTTTAATCCTCGTTTGAGCTTCAAGATGTCGTATGATTCCCCTACTGCGGCCGTACATGGGTTTGCGGTGGGTTCGTTGGCTTGCGTAGGTGTTTTTGGGCTGGGGTTTGGTCATCTCATCTCGCCAAAGCTGCCTGTAGAAGGGGATTTGATCACCCCTAACAAGATAGCTCGAGCTGTTGTTGCCATCGAGAAGTTAGAGGCTGTTTCAATGAGTCACCAGTCTAGATCTCGGCGTTGTAGACACATGTCTCGCCACCTGAAGATGTCTAGTGCTGCTTCTATTGAACTCACTCTCTTTGTACTTGTTCGCAAGCCGAATCAGCGGCTTTTTCTTATGCAATGGAGCAGTAGGCTCGTCCTGATCTTTATATGAGTAACATTTTTTTTAGCTTGTGGATGTAGACTTGATGTTGGCTAATGGGCTTGAAGCTCCTTCCTCTTTGAATGATTGTTCACTTCGACAATATGCTGACGAGGAGGAGGATATGGTGTAGTATCAATTGTACTAGCAGCAACCTGCGGCAAGGATTGAACAGTTTGGCCAAGACTCGGTCGAAGTGTTCTCAGCTGGTAATAGTATGGGCTTGCCTTGTAGTCACGTTCGGTTTTCCTCTCTTACTTCTTGTTTTATTTCTTTTAATGCAGAGTTTTCCTTTTTTGAGTGGCAGTTTTATGGGGTCGTGTGTGATTGGTTGAGCCATGTCACACATGTGTGTGAGCTTCTCATCATCGCTAATCCTTCTTTGGAAGTTGCAATAATGGGGCATGAGTGTGTAGATCAGTTTGTGTGTGAATTTTCTCTAATCCTTCTTTTAGAATTCTGTTGCATTAAGAGGGACTTTGGGTATGTGATTGGCTTAGCTGTAATGTGGGGTTATCATGATCCCAATTGCTTGGGTAGGCAGACTGTGTTTTTTGGGGTGGTAGCCTTTTTGCTGCTTGACTTTAGCTCATTTATTAATGAGCATTGCTACTTTTGCACTAGCTTAATTTTCTTTGTTCAGTTGCTTGTGTTCAATTGGATTGTTTTTTGGTATTTCCGGCCATTTTTTATTTCCTTTGGGTTTGGCCATGCTCTTATTCTGTATTTTGTCCGGTGTCCATCAGTAAATGGCCATGCTTTGTACTTTTTCGTGTTGGTTTTTGGTTGGGTTGATGGTGATTTTCGGTCGGTTTGTAGAGTGCTAGTCTTCTATTGACTTGATGAGGCCTTTTCTGTGTCAGAGACTAGTTGGGATTGGCACTTGTTTCTGTGGACTCATGGGTGTTGGTAGCAGTCTTTCAGGTTTGTGTCCTTATGGGAATGGTGGCTTCTCTGTCGTAGGCGTATAGTGCACACTACTGTGGCTCATTATACGGTGTACCAGAGAGGTGGCCTCCCATGTCTGACTACTCCTACTATCGGTTTCGGGCGTTAATTCCTGCAAACTTTACCTATATTGCAGGTCTGTCAATCTGATGATAGTACGACATTAGTAGAGTTCATACATCGATCGATGTTGTCTCCATTGAGCAACCCCACATTCCTTTCTGAGTCTGAGTTTTTTGAGTCTTCATCTGAGGTTGTGTTGGCGTCCCCTGTTTATCCTTGTGCGTCGTCTGTTGCCTCTGTTTCCTCTCCCTTTCTTAGTAAGGATGAGATAGAAGATCATTACTCTCTTACGTGTTCTGATTCTTTCGAGTCTCCCGGTAGGCGGCTGCTAGGGCCTCCTGTCGTAGGGTGCAGTCGGTTCGTACGACTCAATGCACCAGGTGCGCACGCTCTTTAGCGGCATCCGAGCAGATCATTAGATCTACTCGTCACGCCCTATATCTTATCTGAACTGAAAGGTGGTCTTTTTTAGGCCGCCTTTTTCTATGTGGCTTGGTTTCTTGGATTTGTTCTAGATGTCGAACTTTCTCATCTGGAACGTTATGGTATAGGTAACAATGCGTCGTTATGTAGGATCAAGTTCATTGTTAAGAAGCACTCTATCTGCATTGTGGCACTACTGGAACCGTTAGTGGGACCGGAGGCGGTCACCAGCGCTGCCTTATCTATTAGCTTTGGCGGTGCCTTTGCTAATGTCTCTGGCAAGATTTTGATACTATGGTCCAAAGATGTTATCGTCCGTCCTGTCTTCGATTCGGATCAGCTATTGTTGGTTAATTATTCGTGTTCTTCTGTCTTCTTGTCTTTTCTTTTCTCTACAGCCTATGCTAAATGCGACAGGATAGAAAGGTTTACCCTTTGGTCTGATATTCTATCTCTTTCCGCATTGGGCTTTTCTGTTTTAGTGTTGGGAGGCGACTTCAATGTTGTCGTCAGCCAAACTGAAAAGAGGGGAGGTGCTGATGTTAACCGCTTAGCTATAGCAGATTTCAATGCTTTTATCCTTAGCTCGGGTCTTTCTGAGGTGTCTTTCATCGGATTGGCTTTTACTTGGTGTAACAACCAAGACGGGCCAAACCATATTATCTCCAGGCTTGGTAGAGTCTTCGCTTCTAAAGGGTGGCTCAGCGTCCCTTTTTCTTTCTCAGTTTCCCATCTTCACCATACCTTCTTAGACCATGCCCCCTTACTTCTTAGCTTCTCCCCCTTTCCTTGTATGGCCCGTCCTCCTTTAGGTTCCAGAGTATATGGTGATCTCACCATTCCTTCTATGTAGTAGTGGAAGACTCCTGGAACTCCCCTGTTAGTGGCTCCCCTTGTGTTGTATTCTCTCGCAAGTTGAAGCGGCTTAAGGCTTGCCTTAAGGTATAGAATAAGTTGGTTTTCAAGAGTATTTTCGACCGTGTTCGAATAGCCGAAGAAATTCTTGTGCTAGAAGAATCGGCTTTTAATGAAGATCCCTTTGTCGCTGATAAGGAAGCTTGGGCATTGGCCCAGATTGCCGTTTCTTTGGAGCTTTGTATTGAACATGACCAACTTCGCCAAACGGCGAGGATTAAATGAATTGTTGATGGAGATGTGAACTCCAAGTTTTTTCATTCTTCCATTCGTATGAAGAATAGACTTCTCATGATTCTCCAAATCCAAAGACATGATCTTTCTTTGGCTTGCTCTCCGGTTGAAGTCAAAGATACTATTCTATCCAATTTCCAGACATTCTTGAGCTCTCCTTTATTGTCTGCCACTGATCTGTCCCTGCTCGCGTTCATCCCTAGTCTTGTTCTCCCTCGGACAGCTCGGATCCTGCTGCACCCCTTCCCCGGAAGAAATTCGTGTGTGTGCTTTTTCTCTGAGCAAGGACAGTGCAAGTGGGCCGGATGGTTTCAACGGGGTCTTTTACAGAAGTGCGTGGCCGGTTATTCAAGCGGACTTCTGCCTTGCCAATCATCCCTTCTTATCCGGTAGCGAGCTGCCACCAGGTTGGCCCTCCACCGATTTGGTCCTTATTCCTAAGTGCAACCAACCTATCTCTTGTTCGGATTTCCAACCAATCAGCTTGTGTAACTTCTCTAACAAGGTCATCCAAGGTTCTAACCACCAGGCTAGCACCGTCCTTCGAGCATCTTATTTCTTCTTCGCAGGCTGGTTTTGTAAAAGGACGTTTGATCACTGATAATGCCATTTTAGCCTAGGAGCTGATTTCTCAGATAGATAAGAAGGTGGTCGTTAAGATAGATATGGCTAAGGTTTGCTACCGCATGTCGTGGTACTTCATCATTAAGGTTTGAGGGCTTTCATGTTGTCGGAACCCCTAATCGATGTCATTTGGAGGCTTATCTCCAACTGCTAGTTTTCCGTTCTATCTAAGGATCGATCACCGGTTATTTCTGGTCCGGAAGGGGACTTCGTCAGGGTGACCCCCTCTCCCTTTCTCTGTTTGACATTGCTGCTGAAGCATTCGTTCGAGGATTGCATTCTCTTACGATTGCTGGGTAGACTCATAAGTTCAGCATCCCAAGGGGTTTTGCTCTAATCTCTTCCATGTCCTTCGCTGATGACATCATCATTTTCACTAATGGAAGTCGTCGGTTTATTCAGAGCCTGCTGGGTCTTATTCGGTGGTGTGAGAGATGCTCGGGGCAACTTATTAACTCGTCTAAATCTGCTTCCTGGCCGTGAAAGATCTTTCCTTGGTCAGATTGTCCTGGATCAAGACTTCTTCTGGTTTCAAAGCAGCCTCCCTTCCCCCCTTACCTCGGCATTGTGTTATACCGAGGCAGGAAGCTCAGTGCCATATTCGATCCCCTAACTGACAAAGTTAGGGGAAAGATAGTTTGGTGTAATGCTACTCTCCTCTCTCAGGCTGGAAGATTTGTCATTAAGTTTGTTCTTCACTCTATGGGACCTCATATCTTTGCAGCTATGACTTCCACTACTTCGTTCTTCCGCTCTTACTGTTCCTTAGCTTCTTTCTTCTTTTGAGGAAATAAGGACAATGCATCTCGCCACCGCTGGATTTCTTGGAACTCCATTTGTCATCCCAAAAGTGAGGGAGGCTCGGCCTCCCTAACCCTAAAGACATCTGTTCGCCCTTTGCTTGCTAGCGGCGAGGTTTGTAGAGAACTCCCTCTGGGCGACGTTCCTCCATGCCAAATACCATAAGTTGGAAGGTACGAGTTTCTCTGATGTCCCGTCCTTCGCTAGTGAGACGTGGAAACAGATGCAATCCGTGAAGGCCTTGACGATTGCTCATAGAGGTGGTACTGGTTGGGACGGTAGTCCTTCTTTCTTAAGGCAACATGGAATTCCATACAAACTCCTGATCCTCGTCTCCACCTTTTCTCCCTCGTTTGGAATGTCCGTATTCCACCGAAGGTTTCTGTATTTATGTGGAAATCCTTACATAATGGCTTACCAATAGATGAGAATTTCATAGAATCGGCATTTCTCTAGTATCAAAGTGCAGGTGCTGTAGTTCTGGATACTCTGAATCCACTACTCATTTGCTGCTCTTCGGGACTTATGCCAGTTCTGTCTGGAATTACTTCAGGAATCTGATGGGTAACCGAGGTAATGCAACCTCGATGGAAGGTTTACTGAGTTTCTGGTGGTCAGGGACCTCATGAAATTTTTTAAGGTCGATCCTTCTTCATTTGATTCCATGTCTTATCTGCTGGCACATCTGATGCTTGCGGAATAAGGCAATATTTGACGAAGTGGCAATGGACCCTCCTGCCATTATCCGGAAAGTATGGAACGTTGTGTTCCTTGCATTTCGTGGTAGAACTTTCAGGGGAGCCTTAAGCTCCCGCTCTAGGAGGTTGGCTAAGACCTTTGATGTTTCATCGATATCGGCCACTCCTAAGGCAAATATCGGTTGATTTTTAATTATTTGTTTACATTTGGCTTTAATTATGTTTACTGTTTCCACTTTCCCACACTATCCCTCCCCTCCCAATCGATCTTATGTCTTTTGCAGTTGTGTGAGTTGGAGTACGGGATCTCAGATTGGTCAGAAAGGAGCTAGTTGGTGCTTTCTATACTCCATCTCCTGGAGCAGGTGAAGCTGGAGTGATTTGTGGATGTAACAACCCGGAAAATACGAGCCAATTTAAAAATTTTAAATTGGTTATTTCAAAGGAATTTGAACAATTGAAATAGAATATTTCAATAAAATAGTGAATTATAAATAGTGAGTCAGTTTGAAATTTTGAATTCAAACTTTGACTGACTATGCAGGGTGGAAAATATAACGGATTTTAATAAAACCAAAAATATTTAAATCTTTTTATCAATACCTTTCTAACGAATCTGAAAAATCGAAGTTTCATAGCGGGAATCAAAAGTTATGGCCGAATGAATTTTCAGAAAGGTCGCTATATAGAACATATAGCCCTGGAAGATAGATATTTTGCAAACGACCTCAGAATTCGACGAAACCACTTTTGTTGAGTCCGGGATGTCAAACTCTTGCTAGGTTTCAAATTTCATAATTTTTGGAGCTAGTATGTGAGCGTGGCAAAAGAAAATGTGTTTGGTCAATTTTTGTAAAATTGGATCGACCAGAAAATGGCCATTTTTCAAACGATCTCAGAATTCGACGAAACTACTTTTGTTGGGACCGTAGCGTCAAAACATAGCTAGATTTATTTTTCTGGAATTTTTCGAATCAGTTTGTGGCCCTGGAAAATTGAAATGTGCGTTCAAAGTTAAAATTAAATGTAAAGGCCCGCAAATCCGTACTATCCGAATTGACTAATAACACCACACGTCCAACCCAAATTGCACAGAAATACGAATCATTATTAGGAAGAAGTTAGAGGATGAGGAATAGAAAGAAAGAAATATTAGAATAGAAGAAAACAAAGATCACAAACTCACAGCGGAACGAATAAAATATATTATATAACATAACTTTGAAATACAAATCTGTAACTGTATATATACATACCATTATCAGAGCACAACAGTTATTCCTGGAATAGTTATAAACCCCTGTTTCCAGATACAAACATGGTTCACAGCGGAATATATGATAGTCTATAGCTAACTGATGAAGCCTCCTGCTTCCAGCTCTTCCAAGTGAATCTGAAAAATCCTGACTATTGGGCTGCCCGTACAAATTTGGGCACCTAAGAGTTTAGGGAAAACAAAACAAAATAAACTCTAGGTCAGTCATGGGACTGGTGTGAGTAAACTCCAACCACTTGTTTAACTTTAAAAAAATCCTTTCAGAAGAAAAGATAATAGTAAGACCAGCCCACACATAAACACGGACGGTTTTTACCTTACTATAACCCAAAACACTTTGATACGAAAATCCAGCGATATTATAATAATGTCTACATCAAGTAAATAACCAAATAGCAGAACGCTTGCATCTCACGCTCCACATACATAGTATAAAATCAAAAACCGCATGGCGCTTATTGGAGATTGGATTCCGACTATGACAAGGTATGGAACCACCTTCCGCTAGTGTATCTCTAGAGAGGAATACACTTGGTTCAACAAGAACATCTTGCAACCCGGCCCACACATGACCGACCACTCATTTCGCTTGAGTGTATCGAATGTATATCACCAACGGTTGGGATCAGCAACCGTCTCCCGACTGGGACAGCATCGAATAGAATAAGAAATTAAATGAACCTCTAGATAGGTGATTATACATCCTAATGAGAGCGACCCACATAGCCATGCTGCCTGCCCGATTTTTGTCATTTCCCGGTTGTTGAGTCCTGAGGCTACGCTCACTTGCCATTCATTTATCGCACAATCACTTTGAATGCCACATTGTCAGATCCGTTAATCATTTATTGATTTGCACAAATATTCTGGATATTATGCTAAGGGAATAAATCCGTTGCAACCATATATATTTATACATACCAACTCCTGCGATCATTGGAAATACTCTGTCAGACATTCGTCCATTTACGTTCGTTCTGGGATTGAACGAAACCGAAGGCACAATTTCTATTTATAGAAAAAGCCCTTGCACTTCACTCCATCTTCGATTATCTTGATATAATCTGATTCGCAACGCTACTGCCAATACAGAGTGGTTCACGGATAATAATCGAACCGGTCTCTCCATATTGACAACGATGGTAAAAACTTCGATAGTCTGTGATTTAACTATCGAATAAAAGCAAGTGTTCATCCAACATATCAAACAAATCACTGGGCTCTTTAATTAAGATTTCATTAATTAAATCTCTTTTCCATTTCTCCTATCAATATTTGTTAACCAAATATTTCAATAATCATCTTGGCCTCTTATGCCATTTGGAAAACATTTCCCAATATCAACTTCTTTTATTTTCTATATATTAGAAAATATCTCTATTTGCAATTGGAAACAATTCCAATCACTTATCTCTATCCCGACTATTTTA
The DNA here is from genome assembly GCA_030737875.1 of Allium sativum. Classification (NCBI taxonomy): domain Eukaryota; kingdom Viridiplantae; phylum Streptophyta; class Magnoliopsida; order Asparagales; family Amaryllidaceae; genus Allium; species Allium sativum. The sequence goes on from CM060909.1 coordinate 34,034,201, forward strand.
ATTATACTCAGGAAATATTTACTGTTATATTTCCAAAATTCCATCACTTGGGTTTAAAACGAATGTTGTGTAAAACATTGTTACAACAACCTAAAATATTTTATTCAACTAACTCTTTTTCAAACACTTCTCTTCGAGACTGGATCTTGCTATTTATCCACTAAAAATGAAATCAATCAAGCTAGGGTAAAATTACCTCTGAGACCTTAACTGAAAACATCATCAACTTCAAAACGGCAAAACCTCTTACCTCGAATAAACACACAATACAATCCAATTATTCATTTTTAAAACATGTATAAAGTTCGCTTTCTATTCCTAATTTATAGATTTCCCTTTCTGTTTACAATATTCGATTTTTATATTCATTTACCTATCGAATTTTATACGTCGATGCAATGATTTCTAACTATCAAAATATCTTAAAAATATTCTAACTCCTTAAATTCCCAGAAAATTTCGCCATAACCTCCCCTGCATCGGGAGCTTCGGGATATTTCAAATAGCCTCCCATGGCCTTTACCAATTCAAAAGAAAAAGAAAAAGCCAAGCGGCTTGCCGATACGGCACATAAAACCTCATGTATGAATTTAAACATTTACCTTTTTGTCGGGCACATGCATTAAAAATCTTCATATACTTTATATACTTCATTCCATACTTGTCCAACACCTGTTCACCTGTTTTTCCATTCAATTTAACTCAATCCAATCGTTTGAATTCAGTTTCGCTCATTTATTCTTTAATTAGCTATTTTGCCTATTTCACTTCTTTGTTTGAACATAACATGTTCAAATAAAATATTTAACTTGCTCATAACCAAATTGAATTTCAAATTTCAATTCTAGTTTCTTTTCGATTTTGAATATAAATTTCTAAATCGAATTCACTTATTCGAAGTCCAATATCGTTTCAACATTTCACTAACTAATTTCTATTCAAATCAGTTAATTCTATTCAATAATAAAAAATACGATTTTTGTTTCAAAAATCATACTCATTTATACAACTTGAATTCGCATGTATTTTACAACTCAACTCTGAAATTTTCTAAATAGAAATTCGGATTTTATTCACTTCAAATCCTTTTATAAAATTAAATAAACCGTTATGGTTTTAAAACGATTTTGGCGCTGCTTTTCTGAAAATTTGACTTTGACATATCTCAAAATCTATACGACGAAATTCAGATTTTTCCCCTCCATTAGAAAACTATTATCAAATCGGTCCTGACGTTTCTTGTTTCAAAGAATTCCGACTTCAATCGAGTTCTGTATATTCAATTGAAGTTCGAAACGCCAATTTACGAACTGCAGCGCTGCAGCGAGTTCGTTTTAAATTATATTTATATATATAAACGTTTTAAAACTTCGTTTAGAATAAATTCAACTCCATTTTAACTCTATTTGAATTTTTCTTGATTCAAACTCCATTTTCACTTTTATTTGAATTCTATATTCAAATTCCAATTTCGCTTCTATTTGAATCCTCTATTCAAATTCCATATTTCAAATTCCATTCTTCAATTTCTATTTACATTCCTATATTCAAATTCTATATTTGAATTTCCTTTAAAATTTCTACATTCAACATCTGTTTAAATTTCTATATTCAAATTTTAGATTTGAATTCTCTTTGAATTTCTATATTCAATTTCTATATTAAAATCCCATTTGAATCTTTATATTCAAATTCTATATTTAAACTCCATTTGAATATCTATATTCAAATTCCATATTTTTAATTTCATTTGAATTTCCTTTATTCAAATCCATTTGAATTCCTTTGAATTCAAATTCCATTTCAATTCTCCATTTGAATTCAAATTCTATTTCAATTCTCCATTTGAATTCAAATTCTATTTTCAAAACTTCATTTGAATATCTATATTCAAATATGATTTCAATCAAATTGAATTACCTATATTCAAATTCCATTTTTAAAATTTCTTTATTCAAATTCCAATTTACTTTCGATATTCAAATTCTATATTGAATTCCTTTATATTTTCTATATTCATCCTTTAAACAAGTCTTGATTTCAATTCCTTTTGAAATCGATATTTCTACTTTTGAAAATTAGATTTCCTTTTCAATTTCACACTCGTATTTTTATTTCTGAATTATCCAATGATAATTCTTTTTACTTCATTTATAAACTGCGTTTATAAAAGAACTATTTATAACTTCTTTTGTAAAAGAACTATTTGATTTATTTTTCAAACAAGTTTTATCTTTTCAAATCTATTTAAAAATTCAAATTCTATTTTTCAAAACTAGAATTTCCCCTTTAAATCTCAAATACACCTTACCGCGATATTTTTAATTATCAACCTTTGGCCCAGTGGAATTCAAACACCAAAGCAACCAATTATTTATTTTCTAACACATCATATATGACAGTATATATGCAAACAAATAACCGAACAGATAATATATTTTTGAGGAATCCAGTCGGATTCCTCCAACCTGTTTTCCTGCATCCACAGACGTTAGTCAACATAGTAATACCCATCCTGCTTCATGGCAGGATATCGCGGTATAAAAGGGGATCCACTTATATACGTGGGCGTAGGGTCATCCGCTAATGATACCGCGGGCATCCGCTAATGAAACTGCGGGAATCCAACCAATCACCAAACCAATATATATTGTAGCAAGCCCATATAACTAATATTTTTAAATCAACCAGAAAACATTTCAAACAAGCATCAAACGATTATTTTTAGCCAATAAAAATAAATTTGAAATAAAAGGTGAGTGAGATTTACTCACCGGAGTTGCAGTTGTCGAATATCCTGTTTATTTCCAAATCATCGACTATGAATCTTCTCGAATGAATTCGCACCTACGATAATTTGATTTAAATTTTCTGATTAATATTTATTTAAATTAACTATTTAAATAAATAAATTACTTTCCTATATTTTTCTCCTTCTTTTAGTGGTTATTAATTGAAACCTTACTTAACAAATAAAATTAAACTAACCTACGTATCTTTAAACACACACACACACACACACACACACACATATATATATATATGTTAGGTTTACTTGAACAAATAAATAACACATTTTAATTGTTATTTTTTTTTTCATTTTTATTTATGATCTTTGACACAAATCAAACTGATTTCATAAAAGATACATAACTAAACTAATATCTAAATAAATTCACTTTAAATAGATTACCAATTGTATAAATTAATTTCCTGTATTATTTAAAATAAAAATAAAAATTACCTTAATCCATTTTGAATAGGGTATTGGCTCTACAGCCAAATCAAATTCGAGTTCCACTCAGTCGCCTGAACGAGGCCAACTCTGAACTTCCCAGCGTTGGCAACACTCCTCCAGCATCCATCAGGCCTCATGCTCCCCTATCAACGTCGTGCTTAGCCCAGAACCCCACTCGCCTATCATTTGCCTCAAAATCGAACTCTGACTTTCGATTTTTAAACACGACAGTCCCCTCATTCACGATCTGCGTTAGATGATTTCCCCCAAAACAGTATTGCGGTCCTTAAATGCCCACCTGACTGATCGAACTCTCGTTCACTGCCTCCGTTTGATTTGAGATCCATGCTCGAACCCATTTCTAACCTTTCTAGCTTGAGCTTGATTTTCGAACGTCGACTCCCTTCTCTGGAATACGAGCGCATCGAACTATGGTCGAATTTCAAGATCTCGCGATGATGAAAGGGACTGCGATACTTGATTTCGATTTGAAACTGTTTAGGAACTTATAGCAAAGGGGGCGGCTTCGAATTCGATCTATAACTCTCGGTTGGAATTAAAACTTATACGAGTTTATTAGATCGAAGCTTCAATTGAGTGTGGAGATTTTTGATTTCATTTTCTGAGGGACGGGAATAAATAAAAATAGAAGAGGAGTGAGGGGTTAGTCGCGATTTTATAGAAGGAGGGGGACAGAAAGTACAATCAGATCTTTGTATTTAATTTGAAAAGATTTTCTAATTAATTTGATTTGATTCTGATTCGATATAAAGAGATCTTTTATACTTTTTAAATAGATATCGATTTGATTTCGACTCTATCCAAAATCAAACATCTTGGGGTTCACAATTAAAGATCGTGAACCGCTATTTTAGTGTATCGATCGTCGTTATAATGTTATAAAGCTATTTTGAATTCAACGAAATATATTATACAATTTAATTTGAATGTATATTTAGAATAGCCATATTAAATCAATTTAAATTCAAAACAAATAAATTCTTCAACAATAAATCACTATTATCATCGTTCATATTTAAATAGTATATATATATTGATCATCTGAACCGTTTGATTCTGTTTTATCTTTGAATTAAATTATTCAGTTTTCGTATTTCGATAATTATCAAAATAAATCGTATTTCGATTATTTAATCAATAACCCAATAAAATACCATTTATATTATAAATTCAATATTTAAAACCGTACTAAATATTTAAAATAAATCGGCCAAAAACCCGGGTCGTTACATTCTTTCCCCCTTAAAATAATTTCGTCCTCGAAATTGCTAAGGTAGGAAAAATGGTACAAACTCATTACTTTTCAACAATTTACTTATGTTGAAACTCAACTCCTCATATTTCAATAAATTTAATTCCACCAAAACTTTTGGTCTTTCTTCATTTAATTCGAATGATCTACGATCAATCCATTTATATCCAATCTATATTCCATTAAACCTATTCAAATTGATTCTAGTCAATTTATTCACCTCAATCCATTTAACTAGCTTAAGTTAAATTCCACTTCTAGAATCCAAATCCTAGGGTTTTCATTTCAAATTCTTTAAAATACATAAATATATACATATATATTTGTCACTGTCCCAAATTCAAAACATTTGAATTTCAAGCCACTTGTTTTTCTTTCAAACAAATTCCATCAAAAACTTTTCTAAGGTAGCCATTCGTCACTTAGAACTCGAAAATGAACACTGATGATGCTGCAGTCATCATCAAAATTATTTCCCAACCACTGTTCAGTGCTTAAACAATTTCAAAACCCATTCAAAATGATTTTTATTCAAAAATCCCTTTCAAAACAAAGCTATATTATTTTAATATACTTCCAAAAATATTTCAAACTTCCCAGGATTTAAATTCCAAATTCTGGTTTGAATTCAATTTTAATTCATCTCATTTGTATACATTTCATTTGTATACAATTTCTAATTGGTTATAGATAACCAATTTTATAATCTTATTTGATTATAAAAGCAGCATCCAACACACACATCTATTATAATAATTTCAGAAAATTATTCCTTTTTTATAAAAATAGAATTTTGGGCAAAATTATTTCATTTACCCATTTTAAAACAATATCATGTTCAATCTTCTGTTCAAGTATTTACAAACTCTTATCGACGTCGTGGCGTCCCACGATTCGACCAGAATTCATAAGCCACTCAACAGACTAGCCAACACAATATAAAACAATTTTTACATCAATTAACAAATACGCTCTCTCATATATACACTCAACTCATTCTAGGGTACTACTGACCATATCTCTAATGAGCACATCCCACCAAAGCCTAGGTATTCGCTCAACCTAAGCTCTGATACCAACAGGCCCGCAAATCCGTACTATCCGAGTTGACTAATAACACCACACGTCCAACCCTAATTGTACAGAAATACGAATCATTATTAGGAAGAAGTTAGAGGATGAGGAATAGAAAGAAAGAAATATTATAATAGAAGAAAACGAAGATCACAAACTCACAGCGGAACGAATAAAATATATTATATAACATAACTTTGAAATATAAATCAGTAATTGTATATATACATACCATTATCAGAGCACAATAGTTATTCCTGGAACAGTTATAAACCCCTGTTTCCAGATACAAACATGGTTCACAGCGGAATATATGATAGTCTATAGCTAACTGATGAAGCCTCCTGCTTCCAGCTCTTCCAAGTGAATCTGAAAAATCCTGACTACTAGATTGCCCGTACAAATTTGGGCACCCAAGAGTCTAGGGAAAACTAAACAAAATAAACTCTGGGTCAGTCATGGGACTGGTGTGAGTAAACTCCAACCACTTGTTTAACTTTAAAAAATCCTTTCAAAAGAAAAGATAATAGTAAGACCAGCCAACACATAAACACGGACGGTATTTACCTTACTATAACCCAAAACACTTTGATACGAAAATCCAGTGATATTATAATAATGTCTACATCAAGTAAATAACCAAATAGCAGAACGCTTGCATCTCACGCTCCACATACATAGTATAAAATCAAAAACCGCATGGCGCTTATTGGAGATTAGATTCCACTCTGACAAGGTATGGAACCACTTTCCGCTAGTGTATCTCTAGAGAGGAATACACTGGGTTCAACAAGAACATCTTGCAACCCGGCTCACGCATGACCGACCACTCATTTCGCTTGAGTGTATCGAATGTATATCACCAACGGTTGGGATCAGCAACCGTCTCCCGACTAGGACAACATCGAATAGAATAAGAAATTAAATGAACCTCTAGATAGGTGATTATACATCCTAATGGGAGCGACCCACATAGCCATGCTGCCTGCCCGATTTTTGTCATTTTCCGGTTGTTGAGTCCTGAGGCTATGCTCACTTGCCATTCATTTATAGCACAATCACTTTGAATGCCACATTGTCAGATCCGTTAATCATTTATTGATTTGCACAAATATTCTGGATATTATGCTAAGGTAATAAATCCGTTGCAACCATATATATTTATACATACCAACTCCTGCGATCATTGGAAATACTCTGTCAGACATTCGTCCATTTACGTTCGTTCTGGGATTGAACGAAACCGAAGGCACAATTTCTATTTATAGAGAAAGCCCTTGCACTTCACTCCATCTTCGATTATCTTGACATAATCTGATTCGCAACGCTACTGCCAATACAGAGTGGTTCACGGATAATAATCCAACCGGTCTCTCCATATTGACAACGATGGTAAAAACTTCGATAGTCTGTGATTTAACTATCCAATAAAAGCAAGTGTTCATCCAACATATCAAACAAATCACAGGGCTCTTTAATTAAGATTTCATTAATTAAATCTCTTTTCCATTTCTCCTATCAATATTTGTTAACCAAATATTTCAATAATCATCTTGGCCTCTTATGTCATTTGGAAAACGTTTCCCAATATCAACTTCTTTTATTTTCTATATATTAGAAAATATCTCTATTTGCAATTGGAAACAATTCCAATCACTTATCTCTATCCCAACTATTTTAATTATACTCAGGAAATATTTACTATTATATTTCCAAAATTCCATCACTTGGGTTTAAAACGAATGTTGTGTAAAACATTGTTACAACAACCCAAAATATTTTATTCAACTAACTCTTTTTCAAACACTTCTCTTCGAGACTGGATCTTGCTATTTATCCATTAAAAATGAAATCAATCAAGTTGGGGTAAAATTACCTCTCAGACCTTAACTGAAAACATCATCAACTTCAAAACGGCAAAACCACTTACCTCGAATAAACACACAATACAATCCAATTATTCATTTTTAAAACATGTATAAAGTTCACTTTCTATTCCTAATTTATAGATTTCCCTTTCTGTTTACAATATTCGATTTTTATATTCATTTACCTATCGAATTTTATACGTCGATGCAATGATTTCTAACTATCAAAATATCTTAAAAATATTCTAACTCCTTAAATTCCTGGAAAATTTCGCCATAACCTCCCCTGCACCGGGAGCTTCGGGATATTTCAAATAGCCTCCCATGGCCTTTACCAATTCAAAAGAAAAAGAAAAAGCCAAGAGGCTTGCCGATACGGCGCATAAAACCTCATATATTAATTTAAACATGTACCTTTTTGTCGGACACATGCATTAAAAATCTTCGTATACTTTATATACTTCATTCCATACCTGTCCAACACCTGTTCACCTGTTTTTCCATTCAATTTAACTCAATCCAATCGTTTGAATTCAGTTATACTCATTTATTCTTTAATTAGCTATTTTACCTATTTCACTTCTTTGTTTGAACATAACATATTCAAATAAAATATTTAACTTGCTCATAACCAAATTGAATTTCAAATTTCAATTCTAGTTTCTTTTCTATTTTGAATATAGATTTCTAAATCAAATTCACTTATTCGAAGTCCAATATTGTTTCAACATTTCATTAACTAATTTCTATTCAAATCAGTTAATTCAATTCAATAATCAAAAATACGATTTCTGTTTCAAAAATCATATTCATTTATACTACTTGAATTTGCACGTATTTTACAACTCAACTCTGAAATTTTCTAAATAGAAATTCGGATTTTATTCGCTTCAAATCCTTTTATAAAATTAAATAAACCGTTATGGTTTTAAAACGATTTTGGCGCTGCTTTTCTAAAAATTTGACTTTGACATATCTCAAAATCTATACGACGAAATTCAGATTTTTCTCCTCCATTAGAAAACTATTATCAAATCGGTCCTGACGTTTCTTGTTTCAAAGAATTCCGACTTCAATCGAGTTCTATATATTCAATTGAAGTTCGAAATGCCAATTTACGAATTGCAGCGCTGCGGCGAGTTCGTTTTAAATTATATATATATATATATATGTAAATGATTTAAAACTTCATTTAGAATAAATTCAACTCCATTTTAACTCTATTTGAATTTTTCTTGATTCAAACTCCATTTTCACTTTTATTTGAATTCTATATTCAAATTCCAATTTCGCTTCTATTTGAATCCTCTATTCAAATTCCATATTTCAAATTCCGTTCTTCAATTTCTATTTACATTCCTATATTCAAATTCTATATTTTAATTTCCTTTAAAATTTCTACATTCAACATCTGTTTAAATTTCTATATTTAAATTTTAGATTTGAATTCTCTTTGAATTTCTATATTCAATTTCTATATTAAAATCCCATTTGAATCTCTATATTCAAATTCTATATTTAAACTCCATTTGAATATCTATATTCAAATTCCATATTTTTAATTTCATTTGAATTTCCTTTATTCAAATCTATTTGAATTCCTTTGAATTCAAATTCCATTTCAATTCTCCATTTGAATTCAAATTCTATTTCAATTCTCCATTTGAATTCAAATTCTCTTTTTCAAAACTTCATTTGAATATCTATATTCAAATAAAATTTCAATCAAATTGAATTACCTATATTCAAATTCCATTTTTAAAATTTCTTTATTCAAATTCCAATTTACTTTCAATATTCAAATTTTATATTGAATTCCTTTATATTTTCTATATTCATCCTTTAAACAAGTCTTGATTTCAATTCCTTTTGAAATCGATATTTCTACTTTTGAAAATTAGATTTCCTTTTCAATTTCACACTCGTATTTTTATTTCTGAATTATCCAATGATAATTCTTTTTATTTCATTTATAAACTGCGTTTATAAAAGAACTATTTATAACTTCTTTTGTAAAAGAACTATTTGATTTATTTTTCAAACAAGTTTTATCTTTTCAAATCTATTTAAAAATTCAAATTCTATTTTTCAAAACTAGAATTTCCCCTTTAAATCTCAAATACACCTTACCGCGATATTTTTAATTATCAACCTTTGGCCCAGTGGAATTCAAACACCAAAGCAACCAATTATTTATTTTCTAACACATCATATGTGAGTGTATATATGCAAACAAATAACCGAACAAATAATATATTTTTGAGGAATCCAGTCGGATTCCTCTAACCTGTTTTCCTGCATCCACAGACGTTAGTCAACATAGTAATACCCATCCTGCTTCATGGCAGGATATCGCGGTATAAAAGGGGATCCAGTTATATACGTGGGCGTAGGGTCATCCACTAATGATACCGTGGGCATCCGCTAATGAAACTGCGGGAATCCAACCAATCACCAAACCAGTATATATAGCAGCAAGCCCGTATAACTAATATTTTTAAATCAACCAGAAAACATTTCAAACAAGCATCAAACGATTATTTTTAGCCAATAAAAATAAATTCGAAATAAAAGGTGAGTGAGATTTACTCACCGGAGTTGCAGTTGTCGAATATCCTGTTTATTTCCAAATCATCGACTATGAATCTTCTCGAATGAATTCTCACCTACGATAATTTGATTTAAATTTTCTGATTAATATTTATTTAAATTAACTATTTAAATAAATAAATTACTTTCCTATATTTTTCTTCTTCTTTTAGTGGTTATTAACTGAAACCTTACTTAACAAATAAAATTAAACTAACCTACGTATCTTTAAACACAAACACACACACACACACACACACACACACACACACACACACACACATATATATATATATATATATGTTAGGTTTACTTGAACAAATAAATAACACATTTTAATTGTTATTTATTTTTCATTTTTATTTATGATCTTTGACATAAATGAAACTGATTTCATAAAAGAAACATAACTAAACTAATATCTAAATAAATTCACTTTAAATAGATTACCAATTGTATAAATTAATTTCCTGTATTATTTAAAATAAAAATAAAAATTACCTTAATCCATTTTGAATAGGGTCTTGGCTGTACAGCCAAATCAAATTCGAATTCCACTCAGTCGCCTGAACGAGGCCAACTCTGAACTTCCCAGCGTTGGCAACACTCCTCCAGCATCCATCAGGCCTCATGCTCCCCTACCAACGTCGTGCTTAGCCCAGAACCCCACTCGCCTATCATTTGCCTCAAAATCGAACTCCGACTTTCGATTTTTGAACATGACAGTCCACTCATTCACGATCTGCGTTAGATGATTTCCCCCAAAACAGTATTGCGGTCCTCAAATGCCCACCTGACTGATCGAACTCTCGTTCACTGCCTCTGTTTGATTTGAGATCCATGCTCGAACCCATTTCTAACCTTTTTAGCTTGAGCGTGATTTTCGAACGTCGATTCCCTTCTCTGGAATACGAGCGCATCGAACTATGGTCGAATTTCAAGATCTCGCGATGATGAAAGGGACTGCGATACTTGATTTCGATTTGAAACTGTTTAGGAACTTATAGCAAAGGGGGCGGCTTCGAATTCGATCTATAGCTCTCGGTTGGAATTAAAACTCAAACGAGTTTATTAGATCGAAGCTTCAGTTGAGTGTGGAGATTTTTGATTTCATTTTCTGAGGGACGGGAAGAAATAAAAATAGAAGAGGAGTGAGGGGTTAGTCGCGATTTTATAGAAGGAGAGGGACAGGAAGTACAATCAGATCTTTGTATTTAATTTGAAAAGATTTTCTAATTAATTTGATTTGATTTGATTTCGATTCAATATAAAGAGATCTTTTATACTTTTTAAACAGATATCGATTTAATTTTGATTCTATCCAAAATCAAATATCTCGGCGTTCACAATTAAAGATCGTGAACCGCTATTTTAGTGTACCGATCGTCGTTATAATGTTATAACGTTATTTTGAATTCAACGAAATAGATTATACAATTTAATTTGAACGTATATTTAGAATAGCCATATTAAATCAATTTAAATTCAAAACAAATAAATTCTTCAATAATAAATCTCTATTATGATCGTTCATATTTAAATAGTATATATATATTGATCATCTGAACCGTTTCGATTCTGTTATATCTTTGAATTAAATTATTCAGTTTTCGTATTTCGATAATTATCAAAATAAATCGTATTTCGATTATTTAATCGATAACCCAATAAAATACCATTTATATTATAAATTCAATATTTAAAACCATAATCAATATTTAAAATAAATCGGCCAAAATCCGGGTCGTTACATTAAATGTTTTATATTTTAATTTGAAGTATAACTGATTGTAACAGTCGAATTGGCCAACGAAACATATCCCATTGTGCCCGGGATGGGGGTATTTAGCTAGGGGCGACAGTCGTTGGGTTTGAATTGGTGTCCGTGTGGAGAAACACTATTTAAAAATTTAATAAAACCTTTGGCCAATCAAAATTTTTCTTTCATTATTTTAAAAATAAAAAAACCCTCAAAAAATCTCGTTTTCTCTCTCTCCCACCGACGATCCACGTTTTCGCCACTTCCTAGGCCAATCGCCGCCGCCACAGGCGACTGCAACCTCCGCCACCACCAGCAATCGAAGCGCCTCCCTCCCCTCTTCAAATCCGACCAACCCCTGACCCCTATCGTCGCTGCATCGACGAGAATCGTCGACCCAAAGCCGACGACTTCCCAGCGCCGCCCCGATCGTCAGAGAACACCGAACCACCTCCGACCACCACCGATCGACTCCCCTTTCTTCCCTCTTCCACGTTGTACCTTCCGATCGTAGTATCGTGCCTCGGTTCTCGCGAAAACTGCAACCCTAGTTTTGAACCATCGTGAAAGGTGAGTCCTTTTTGATGTTTGAACTTTGAAAAATCATATCTTTATGGTGTGTTGACGAAATTCGATGAAACAGGTAACATCGGGACCGCAAGGAGGCTCTCTACCACATAGAAGAGACCGCGGATTTTTCTGAGTCATCTACGATTTTTAGCACTCCAAAAACCAAGGTGAGAAATCTAAATTAAGTAAATTTTAATGGAAAATGTCGTGTATAAATTATATAAGCGAAATATAAATTACACACGTGTTATATACCTCATGTACATGCATTGTGTAAGCTATATAAGCGAAATATGAATTATACATGCATAGAATAATTGATATATGTGTTGAAATGCAAGTGAAATATAGAAATAATAATTTATATGTATATATACTCCCCTCGTCCACAAACCATTGACGATATTTATTGTTGTGAATTGGTGTGAAATATTGGATGAAAAATGCGAATGGTTGAATAATTGTTTATGGTTGATATTGATTGGTTGTGGTTGAAAAATACCCATTGGTGATTGAAATGAATTGGAAATAATTGTGGAAATAAAAATAAAACATGTCGCCTGCGTGCGAATTAGATGCATGAATCCCCATTGTCAAAAACCGCGAGGTTTTATGGTAGAGCGAGGAGCCGTACTAGGGACGGTGCCGGTTTTAACTACCCTGCCGTTATGCTGCCAAAATTTTGAATAATATTCATGTGTTAGAATTATTTTCATATGTTGAAATTATCTTCATGCGTTGAAATTAAAGTCATGTGTTGAAACTATATCCATGTGTGGAAATGCTCATGTGTTGAGAAGTGATGTGTGAAAATTAAATTCATGTGTGAATGAATAAAGTGTTTAAACAATAAAAATCACATTTTTATAATATATATGAAGTATGTAAAATATTCACTATATATATAAATAGTTTCAACAATAAAAATTTCATCTTTCTTATATGAACAACATATATAAAATATACATATGTGGAAATGCTCATGTGTTCAGAAGTGTGTGTGTTGGAAAAGTTCATGTGTTGAATAAAAAGATTGAACAATAAAAATTACATTTTTATTGAAACTATGAAATGTTAAAATCATTCATTGGTTGAACAAATATTTTAAATGATAAAAATATCATTTTTATCATATATGTGATATGTTAAAGATATGCGAGCGTTGAAATAAATATTTGTGAAAGAAGTATTATTTTTTACATGCATGAGAACTAAATAAAATAGCCATGTGTTTAAATATATTTTAGTTCGCCAAAATTATCATTTTTGAAATGTGAAGTGTTAAAAATAACCACTTGTTCAAATAAATATGCATGAGTTGAAATATTCATTAATTTGCTAATGATATGATTTTGGCCTATGCATGCAACATTAGGATGAATGGTGTTTTCAAACCAAATTGAATCAAATATGAAGTTGAATGGAAAATGATAAGTGATAAGAATTGCATATATGTACATCCATATTTATTGAACAGGTTATAGCAAAGAGGCTAGAGAAGAGGAATAAAATTTTGTGCCTGACAAATAGGTACACGTTTACTGTTTTGTTTGGGTGATGATTTTATGAGCCTGTTAGCTAGCCGCTTGGCTTTTTCTTTTTCTTTTTGAGATGAGACGCCCGTGTGGCTATTTGGGAATTTTCCCAGCCCCTCTCGTACAAAGGAGGTTATGGAGAAATTTCCCAAAATTTAAAGGCGTTAGTGAAATATTTGAAGTGAAAACGATATAGGAATTTTTGAATGAACTATATTTATATAAATATATAAATATAAATAAAATTAAAACAAAACGTGGCCGTGCAGTTTGTGTTTTGAAACCGTGATTTCAAACGACTAGTGCGGGAAATCCGTCCATTGTATTTTCCCGAAACCGCAACCGTTGGGTTCGTCTTGGAAATATCTTTCCAACGGCACCAACTTTGTAAAGATCCGACGATTGGATTGTCTGGAATGTTTAATTCAAATCTGAAGAAAAACAACGCCAGAAACAATTATATATGTATGTGTATAAATATAATTAAATTAAATCGAATAACGACGCTGCAGTTCGTAATTTGAAATCGTAACTTCAAACGACTAGTGTGGAAGATCCGACCGTCGGATTTTCCCGAAACAGAAACCGTTGGATTCGTTTTGAAATGATCTTTCTAATGATATAAAATTTGTGAAGATCCAACTGTTAGATTTTCAAATATTTGTAAAACAAATTTAGTGAAAAATAATGCCAGTGCATCGACACGACCTGAAACGTCGTTTAATTAAATACGGCCGTTTTAAAAAAATAAAAATGGCGAGATATCGTTATAAAATACTATAGACAATATAGAGTGGAAATAAACCAATTTTGTTGTGTTTGCTTAATATGTGATGGTTGAATGTATTTAACATGAAAATTATAACTAAAGAACTGAAATGTGAATGTTGAATAGTCTAACCATGTGATAAATTGATTTGAAAATCTAAATATACGTGGGTTATTTGAAAAGGCCGAGTTCATCTCATTTCAAATAATCGATCGACGTTGAGAAGTCGAAGAGTCGAAGATGGTTGAAGACCGACGATCTTCACATTGGATGGATGGGCGCTACTGATGCTCGTGATTGGAGTAGCTACCTTGAAGGAGCTGAGGTAGTAGCCGTCCAGACATACTGTTGATTTTACGGATATGCGAGGATTTAGTGCCTCCGGTTTCGTTCAAACCCAGAACGAACTTGTAAATGGACTGTGTGTCTGACATTGGATTTTTTTCTGTGCTGATTGATCTCTGTTAAATATATATCTGTCTAGCGGCGGAGAATTTATTCTCTTGCTTAACGCCCTTCTCTGAGACGTACGAGCTCAGAGGTTATGTATTGATAGAAATCAGTCGCATGGAGTGGATTGCCTGCGTGGCACGCCTAAGTGGCATATGATCAAGGCTTCTGTTGCAAAGCAAAGTCTTGTGGTTGATGATCAAAGCAGGGTCTGTGTGACGTAGCTTTGTGTATAACGTGAATTCGCGAGCCTCACACCTCGGTATAAGTCAAAAACGGGAGATGGACCGCTGGGAGAGCACGACGTTTCTTTCTAGCTAAGGTGGTGTCAGTGACCTACCAGCCCTGACATTATATATACTTTTCACCTGTGTGGTTGTTGGAATGCGAGGCGCCTCGATTATAGGTCTGTAAGGACCGGGAAACGTGTGTTCAGGAATTGCCAATCCTCAAAAGTAAGAGAGGACCGGCCCAGCCGATTCCAAGGACCGTTGTGTGCGATACTGGGGCATTTGCTAAAGTGTCTCGAACGGAAAGGAGCTTGGCCCTGCCTCGACTCATGAAGGAATCCAATTTCCAATACGAAATATGCGAATGTGATTGTATTACTAGTATGGCGACATGATATATGGTACCCATGCCGTCTAGGATTGATATTTATGATTGAAATCGCTTTTGAAACATATATGCACTAGTAATAATATCAAACACTTTTGTTTTATTCGTATGAAGCATTTTTGGCCATTATAAGGTAAAACTCTATCCTCAGGCTTGCGTTGCATTGTGTGATGGGACCTGAGTCTTATAATGGCTTCATTTTATAAAAAGCATTGCGATGATTTAATCATTTACTTTATTTCATGCACTAGCACTCATTGGAGTAAACCCGTTCCGCGAAAGTGGCGTGGTCCTTTGATTTGCCTTATTATTGTTGTTAATATGTTAAGTGGATTTCTCATACCAGTCCCTTGACTGACTCGTAGTTTGTTTCACCTTGCAAACTCGGGTGCCCTCATTTTCACATGGGCAGCCTAGTTATAGGTATCTGGTGCACTTTTGGCTCATGGCGAGGCTTGACTACACCGTTATGACTTTGACTCTTTCTGCCATTATTATATATGTATTATGATTCCGCCATTGGCGATGTGGACTGATATTTATTTTGTGTACTCTTTATGTATGATTCCACCTCTGGCGATGGTGACTGATTATGTATTATTATGCACTGAGTTGTATCCTGCACTGTGCTCTCTGATGTGGTGATATCTATATGATTCCACTGTCATATGTGTGTAAATTGTTCTATTTCTTGTTTATGCTATTATCTGTGATCTGTTAATGATGATTAATGTGTTATATTCCAATGATTATCCTTAACACTGTGTCACGGGGTTTTGGGATCGTCACAGCTGGTACCAGAGCTTTGGTTAACCTTAGTTTTGAAGTCTAACACATTAAACACTTCGTCAAAATAGAATCAGTAGTATTCTAAGGCGAGAAGCTCATTAGAGATAGGACTAGTAAAGTCCTATAATGAGCCAAGCAGAATAGCAAAAACAATTTGATCAGTCCATCGTTATCGTTCCTTAAGTTTTCTGCTTAACCATGCAATAAAATTATCATTTCTATAGGCTGACTCTTTTCTTGCTTATACAGAATTTGAACAATGGCTACCCGAGCAGCCATTGCTAGAGGAGGCCGTGCTGGCCGTGGCAGAGGACGAGGAGAAGTCCCAGTTGAATAAGGACCCTTGATACAACCCCGGCCGCTCAACACTTCGAGCTGGACCGCGTAGCTAAGAGATACAAGAACCTAGGAGGCAAGATCTTCTCGGGAACTGGCACTGTAATAGAGGCCCTTGCATGGCTGAAAACATGCGAGAAGGTACTAGAAGGCCTAAGGTTGGGAGATCAAGATAAAGCTTTTATGGGCGCTTGGCTCCTACAAGAAGAAGCTGAACTATGGTGGGAAGCTCTCACCGCCAGGAATAGAGAAGCTGGTAGAACCTGGGACGGATTAAAAGAACTCTTCAAAGAGAAATATGTCCCAGAACAAGCCCTAGAGCGCATGCACGATGACTTCGCCAACCTCCAGCAGGGGGATCTTTTGGTGCAAGATTATCTGAATAAATTTACACAGTTGTCCTGCTATGCTCCGGAGCTTGTCGCCACTGCAAAGTCCAAGAATAAGAGGTTCATCCTCAGGCTGAAGTGACAATACCATGATTGAGCAATGGCCCACATCAAGCTGGGATTTAATGAATTGGTGGAAATGACGTGCAACAACGAAGACCTGGACCAAAGGCATCTGGAGCAGGATCGTGCTAAAAGCCAAGCCGGAAACAAACCCAAGCCTGCTGTGAATCAAGCTGAGTCAAGCCAAGCAGCATCTTTGAAACCACAGATTGGTAGGGCGCCAAAAGGAAGATGCTATAATTGTGGCAAGATGGGGCACTTCTCTAATGTTTGCACAGCCCCGAAGAGGCAGAAGACAAATTCACAAGGTTCAAGACAGGGCTCTCAGAACCATCGCTCCTGCTTTAATTGCCGCAAGACGGATCATCTTGTCAAAGACTACCCTTTGCTTAAAAAGGCCGCAGTAGCTCACGTGTATGACGGGACGAACCCGCCAGCTGCTTCCGATGGTGCAGGTAAACCCGATGTTTTGGGAGGTACCCTTACAATTAAAAATATTCCTGTTTCTGTATTGTTTGACACGGGTGCGTCGCATAGTTTTATTGCTAGTAACACAGTTCACAAATTAAAGTTAAAACAAAGAAAGATGAAAGAATCGGTTGAAGTACATAATCCGATAGGAGGATCTCTCATTCTCAGTTCATATTGTAAAGTGCCTACTTCTTTCTTCCGATACCAGTTTCCCTTTGATCTAATCATCATGGATTTTCCCGAATTCGATATCATTCTCAGGCTTGATTGGTTAACAAGATACGAAGCTGAGGTAAAGTGTGCAGAAAGAATAGTAATAATTCGAACGAAGCTTGGATATATTGCTGTACCATGTCATGGTTCGAATCCAGATAGGGAGGAATTTTGGTCTGCATTAGAATTTATCCCCACTTCCTTAGAAAAGATTCCTATTGTTAGGAACTATGCGGATGTGTTTGAAGAATTCGAAAACTTACCTCCGCAAAGAGAAATAGAATTCAGAATCGATCTAATTCCCAATGCCAGACCAGTGGTACATCCAATTCGCAGAATGACCCCAAAGGAAAAAGAAGAATTAGGCGATCAAACTCATCAACTGTTGTGGAAGGGTCTAATCAGACCTAGCTTTTCTAATTGGGGTGCAGCTGTAGTGTTTGTCCCAAAGTCAGATGGTACTCTTTGATTGTGCGTTGATTACCAAGACCTTAACAAACAGACGCTCAAAAATAAATACCCATTACCCCGCATCAATAATCTGCTAGACTAATTAAATGGGGCGAGAGTATTTTCCCGAATGGACCTAGCTGCAGGTTTTCATCAATTGAGAATAGCAGAGGAGTGTGTTCCTTTGACAACTTTCAGAGGTCCAGACATATTTTATGAATGGTTAGTAATGCCGTTCGGCCTGTGTAACGCTCCAGCATACTTTGTCGATCTAATGAATAGACTGTTCAAGGGAGTTCTGAATAAATTTGTCCTCGTATTCATCGATGATATTTTAATCTACTCCAAATCAAAACCCGAGCATGAAAAACACTTAGAACAAGTATTGGAGATTCTAAGAAAGAACGTCTTCAAAGCCAAATTCTCTAAATATGTCTTCTGGCAAGAAGAAGTGAAGTTTCTTGGCTATATCGTGTCAAAGAAAGGGATTTCTGCAGATCCGAGCAAAATAACAGCGATTCAAGACGGGAAACAACCCACTACACCCATAGAGGTTAGAAGTTTTATGGGGTTGGCTAGTTATTATCGAAAGTTCATTAAGGATTTTTCGAAGATACCCGGTCCGTTAACGAAGCTCACGAAGAAGCATGAGAAATTTAAGTGGACTTCCGACTGTGAAGAAGCTTTCCAGGAACTGAAATCGAAACTGATAACTGCTCCAGTGTTAACCATTATCGATGGCAATCAGGATTTAACAGTTTGGACAGATGCTTCTATTAGAGGTCTTGGTGCAGTGTTAATGCAAAGAGGCCAAGTAGTCGCTTATGCAAGCCGCCAACTGAAACCACATGAGAAGAATTATGTAACTCATGATCTTGGGTTGCTAGCCATCATTTTTGCTTTGAAAATCTGGAGGCATTATTTATTGGGCGAGAAATTTATATTGTATACAGATCATCAATCATTGAAGTATTTATACACCTAGAAAGATCTGAATTTGAGACAGCAGGGTTGGCTAGAATTTCTTGCTGCGTATGATCTTGATATCCAGTATACGCCGGGAAAGGCTAACGTTGTAGCGGATGCGCTTATTAGAAAAACCGCAATCATTGCCAATCTTATAATTACACCTGGCTTGATTGATAAGACATGTGCTCTCCAGAGGAATGATTATTTCATTCAAAGGATCAGAGGGAGAATCCAAAAGGGAGAGACCTCAAGTTTTCAGTTAGATAAAGAAGAAGTTCTGAGACTGAAAGGGAGAATATGTGTTCCCAACATTCCTGAGCTCAAAAGAGAAGTGCTAGATGAATGCCATAAATCCAAACTTTGCATTCATCCTGGTGTGAGTAAAATGTACAACGATATCAAACGCACTTTCTAGTGGAAGGCAATGAAGAGGGATATTTCTTTGTATGTTAGCAGATGCCCTACTTGTCAATTAGTCAAGAGCGACCAACAGAAGCTAGCTGGATTGTTGCAACCGTTAGAAGTCCCAGGTTGGAAATGGGAACAGATTTCCATGGATTTCATAGATGGTTTGCCGCGAACCAGGAATGGTAATGACAACATTTGGGTAATCTTTGATCGCTTCACGAAGACTGCCCATTTCATACCTGTCAGATCCAATAGAACCACTCAAAGTCTAGCACAGATATATTTCAAAGAAATCGTTAAGCTGCATGGAATTCCCATCAGCATAGTCAGTGATAGAGACCCAATATTTGCTAGCAAATTCTGGGAGGCATTCCAGACAGAATTGGGAACAAAAATGAATATGAGCACCGCTTATCACCCTCAGACAGATGGCCAAACTGAGCGGGTGAATAGAATTCTAGAAGATTTATTGCGGGCTTGTATAATTGATTTTGGTGGGTCATGGGAAGATCACTTGCATTTGGCAGAATTCTCATATAATAATAGCTATCAAGCAAGTTTGGGAATGTCGCCATTTGAAGCATTATATGACAGACCATGCAGATCTCCAGCATGTTGGGTAGAACCTGGCACTAGACTTGTGTTAGGACCCGATATGATTAGAGAAGCATCTGATAAAGTCGACTTCATCAAAAAGTGATTGAGAACCGCACAAAGCCGACAGAAAAGTTATGCAGATTCTAGAAGAAGAGATTTGACATTTGCTGTTGGTGACCATATTTATTTGAAAGTTTCTCCGATGAGAGGAGTAATCAGATTTGGCAAAACTGGGAAGTTGGCACCGAGATTTATTGGTCCCTTTCCTATACTTGAATGAATTGGAACTCTTGCTTATAGGGTTCAATTACCAGATTGGTTGCCTGGAGTGCATGATGTATTTCACGTATCACAACTTAGAAGACATGTGCATGATCCGGATCTTGTTGTAGAAGAAGCAACGCAACGGGACTTGGAAATAACTCCAGAATTAGCAGTCAGAAGAGAGCCATTAAAGATTGTTGGCAAAGAAACTAGAGAGCTAAGAAGCAAAAAGGTTCATTTATTTAAAGTGCAGTGGAGTAGTGATCCTAGAGATTGTATTTGGGAGACTGAGGAAAGCATTAAAAAAGCTTACCCCAAATGCAGAGTGGACATCTCAGACTAACTCCGGTGCAAGGTACCTTTACAATACTTTGCATTTACATTTTGTTTCCTACTTTACTGCTATTTCCTTTTCGAGGACGAAAAGTTTTAAGTGGGGGAGATTGTAACAACCCAGAAAATACGAGCCAATTTAAAAATTTTAAATTGGTTATTTCAAAGGAATTTGAACAATTGAAATAGAATATTTCAATAAAATAGTGAATTAGAAATAGTGAGTCAGCTTGAAAATTTGAATTCAAACTTTGACTGACTGTGCGGGGTGGAAAATATAACGGATTTTAGTAAAACCAAAAATATTTAAATCTGTTTATCAATACCTTTCTAACGAATCTGAAAAATCGAAGTTTCATAGCGAGAATCAAAAGTTATGGCCGAATGAATTTTCAGAAAGGTCGCTATATAGAATATATAGCCCTGGAAAATAGATATTTTGCAAACGACCTCGGAATTCGACGAAACAACTTTTGTTGGGTCCGGGTTGTCAAACTATTGCTATGTTTCAAATTTCATAATTTTTGGAGCTAGTATGTGAGCGTGGCAAAAGAAAATGTGTTTGGTCAATTTCTGTTAAATTGGATCGACCAGAAAATGGCCATTTTTCAAACGATCTCAGAATTCGACGAAACAAGTTTTGTTGGGACCGTAGCGTCAAAACATAGCTAGATTTATTTTTCTGGAATTTTTCGAATCAGTTTGTGGCCGTGGCAAATTGAAATGTGCGTTCAAAGTTAAAATTAAATGTTTTATATTTCAATTTGAAGAATAACTGACTGTAATAGTCAAATTGGCCAACGAAACATATCCCATTGTGTCCGGGATGGGGGTATTTAGCTAGGGGCGACAGTCGTTGGGTTTGAATTGGTGTCCGTGTGGAGAAACACTATTTAAAAATTTAATAAAATCATTGGCCAATCAAAATTTTTCTTTCATTATTTTAAAAATAAAAAAACCCTCAAAAGACCTCGTTTTCTCTCTCTCCCACCGACGATCCACGTTTTCGCCACTTCCCAGGCCAATCGCCGCCGCCACAGGCGACTGCAACCTCCGCCACCACCAGCAATCGACGCGCCTCCCTCCCCTCTTCAAATCTGACCAACCCCTGACCCCTATCGTCGCCGCACCGACGAGAATCGTCGACCCAAAGCCGACAACTTCCCAGCGCCGCCCCGATCGCCAGAGACCACCGAACCACCTCCGACCACCACCGATCGACTCCCCTTTCCTCCCTCTTCCACGCTGTACCTTTCGATCGTAGTATCGTGCCTCGGTTCTCGCGAAAACTGCAACCCTAGTTTTGAACCATCGTGAAAGGTGAGTCCTTTTTGATGTTTGATTTTGAAAAATCATATCTTTATGGTGTGTTGATGAAATTCGATGAAACAGGAAACATCGGGACCGCAAGGAGTCTCTCTACCACATAGAAGAGACCGCGGATTTTTCTGAGTCATCTACGATTTTTAGCACTCCAAAAACCAAGGTGAGAAATCTAAATTAAGTGAATTTGAATAGAAAAGGTTGTGTATAAATTATATAAGCGAAATATAAATTACACACGTGTTGTATACCTCATGTACATGCATTGTGTAAGCTATATAAGCGAAGTATGAATTATTCATGCATAGAATAATTGATATATGTGTTGAAATGCAAGTGAAATATAGAAATAATAATTTATATATATATACTCCCCTCGTCCACAAACCATTGACGATATTTATTGTTGTGAATTGGTGTGAAATATTGGATGAAAAATGCGAATGGTTGAATAATTGTTTGTGGTTGATATTGATTGGTTGTGGTTGAAAAATACCCATTGGTGATTGAAATGAATTGGAAATAATTGTGGAAATAAAAATAAAACATGCCGCCTGCGTTCGAATTAGATGCATGAATCCCCATTGTCAAAAACCGCGAGGTTTTAAGGTAGAGCGAGGAGCCATACTAGAGACGGTGCCGGTTTTAACTACCCTGTCGTTATGCTGCCGAAATTTTGAATAATATTCATGTGTTAGAATTATTTTCATATGTTGAAATTATCTTCATGCGTTGAAATTAAAGTCATGTGTTGAAACTATATCCATGTGTGGAGATGCTCATGTGTTGAGAAGTGATGTGTGAAAATTAAATTCATGTGTGAATGAATAAAGTGTTTAAACAATAAAAATCACATTTTTATAATATATATGAAGTATGTAAAATATTCACTATATATATAAATAGTTTCAACAATAAAATTTTCATCTTTCTTATATGAACAACATATATAAAATATCCATGTGTGGAAATGCTCATGTGTTCAGAAGTGTGTATGTTGGAAAAGTTCATGTGTTGAATAAAAAGATTAAACAATAAAAATTACATTTTTATTGAAACTATGAAGTGTTAAAAACATTCATTGGTTGAACAAATATTTTAAATGATAAAAATATCATTTTTATCATATATGTGATATGCTAAAGATATGTGAGCGTTGAAATAAATATTTGTGAAAGAAATATTATTTTTAACATTCATAGGAACCAAATAAAATAGCCATATGTTGAAATATATTTTAGTTCGCCTATCATTTTTGAAATGTGAAGTGTTAAAAATAACCACTTGTTCAAATAAATATGCATGAGTTGAAATATTCATTAATTTGCAAATGATATGATTTTTGCCTATGCATGCAACATTAGGATGAATGGTGTTTTTAAACCAAATTGAATCAAATATGAAGTTGAATGGAAAATGATAAGTGATAAGAATTGCATATATGTACATGCATATTTATTGAACAGGTTATAGCAAAGAGGCTAGAGAAGAGGAATAAAATTTTGTGCCCGACAAATAGGTACACGTTTACTGTTTTGTTTGGGTGATGATTTTATGAGCCTGTTGGCTAGCCGCTTGGCTTTTTCTTTTTGAGTTGGGAATTTTCCCAGCCCCTCCCGTACAAAGGAGGTTATGGCGAAATTTTCCAAAATTTAAAGGCGTTAGTGAAATATTTGAAGTGAAAACGATATAGGAATTTTTGAATGAACTATATTTATATAAATATATAAATATAAATAAAATTAAAAAGAAACGTGGTCGTGCAGTTTGTGTTTTGAAACCGTGATTTCAAACGACTAGTGCGGGAAATCCGACCATTGGATTTTCCCAAAACTGCAACCGTTGGGTTCGCCTTGGAAATATCTTTCCAACGGCACCAACTTTGTAAAGATCCGACGGTTGGATTGTCTGGAATGTTTTATTAAAATCTGAAGAAAAACAGCACCAGAAACGATTATATTTATATTTATATATATATATAAATATATTTAAATTAAATCGAATAACGACGCTGTAGTTCGTAATTTGAAATCGTAACTTCAAACGACTAGTGTGGAAGATCCGACCGTCGGATTTCCCGAAACTAAAACCGTTGGATTCGTTTTGAAATGATCTTTCTAATGATATAAAATTTGTGAAGATCCAATGGTTAGATTTTCAGATATGTGTAAAACAAATTTAGTGAAAAACAACGCCAGTGCATCGGCACGACCTGAAACGTCGTTTAATTAAATATGGCCGTTTAAAAAAAATAAAAATGGTGAGATATTGTTATAAAATATTATAGACGATATAGAGTGGAAATAAACCAATTTTGTTGTGTTTGCTTGATATGTGATGGTTGAATGTATTTACCATGAAAATTATAACTAAAGAACTGAAATGTGAATGTTGAATAGTCTAACCATGTGATAAATTGATTTGAAAATCTAATTATACGTGGGTTATTTGAAAAGGCCGAGTTCATCTCATTTCAAATAATCGATCGACGTTGAGAAGTCAAAGAGTTGAAGATGGTTGAAGACCGACGATCTTCACATTGGATGGATGGGCGCTACTGATGCTTGTGATTGGAGTAGCTACCTTGAAGGAGCTGAGGTAGTAGCCGTCCAGACATACTGTTGATTTTACGAATATGCAAGGATTTGGTGCCTCCGGTTTCGTTCAAACCCAGAACGAACTTGTAAATGGACTGTGTGTCTGACATTGGATTTTGTTCTGTGCTGATTGATCTCTGTTAAATATATATCTGTCTGGCGGCGGAGAATTTATTCTCTTGCTTAACGCCCTTCTCTGAGACGTACGAGCTTAGAGGTTATGTATTGATAGAAATCAGTCGCATGGAGTGGATTGCCTGCGTGGCACGCCTAAGTGGCATATGATCAAGGCTTCTGTTGCAAAGCAAAGTCTTGTGGTTGATGATCAAAGCATGGTCTGTGTGACGTAGCTTTGTGTATAACGTGAATTCGCGAGCCTCACACCCCGGTATGGGTCAAAAACGGGAGATGGACCGCTGGGAGAGCACGACGTTTCTTTCTAGCTAAGGTGGTGTCAGTGACCTACCAGCCCTGACATTATATATACTTTTCACCTGTGTGGTTGTTGGAATGCGAGGCGCCTCGATTATAGGTCTGTAAGGACCGAGAAACGTGTGTTCAGGAATTGCCAATCCTCAAAAGTAAGAGAGGACCAGCCCAGCTGATTCCAAGGACCGTTGTGTGCGATCCTGGGGCATTTGCTAGAGTGTCTCGAACGGAGAGGAGCTTGCCCCTTGCCTCGACTCATGAAGGAATCCAATTTCCAATACGAAATATGCGAATGTGATTGTATTACTAGTATGGCGACATGATATATGGTACCCATGCTGTCTAGGATTGATATTTATGATTGAAATCACTTTTGAAACATATATGCACTAGTAATAATATCAAACACTTTTGTTTTATTCGTATGAAGCATTTTTGGCCATTATAAGGTAAAACTCTATACTCCGGCTTGCGTTGCATTGTGTGATGGGACCTGAGTCTTATAATGGCTTCATTTTATAAAAAGCATTGCGATGATTTAATCATTTACTTTATTTCATGCACTAGCACTCATTGGAGTAAACCCGTTCCGCGAAAGTGGCGTGGTCCTTTGATTTGCCTTATTATTGTTGTTAATAAGTTAAGTGGATTTCTCATACCAGTCCCATGACTGACTCGTAGTTTGTTTCACCTTGCAAACTCGGGTGCCCTCATTTTCACACGGGCAGCCTAGTTACAGGTATCTGGTGCACTTTTGGCTCATGGCGAGGCTTGACTACACCGTGCTGACTTTGACTCTTTCCGCCATTATTATATATGTATTATGATTCCGCCATTGGCGATGCGGACTGATATTTATTTGGTGTACTCTTTATGTATGATTCCACCTCTGGCGATGGAGAATGATTATGTATTATTATGCACTAAGTTGTATCCCGCACTGTGCTCTCTGATGTGGTAATATCTATATGATTCCGCTGTCATATGTGTGTAAATTATTCTATTTCTTGTTTACGCTATTATCTGTGATCTGTTAATGATGATTAATGTGTTATATTCCAATGATTATCCTTAACACCGTGTCACGGGGTTTTGGGATCGTCACAGTGGATCAGGAGATTGGATGATTACTCAGACTTCGGATGCCGCGCTGGATACGTTGGAGCATGGGGACCTAGCGGATTCAGTGGATCAATGCCGATAGTCTGGATTTCCCACCCTTTGCTATGGTTTTACTTGGATGAGTCGTCAGCTGTTATTGCTCTTTGTACGTCCTTTGAGGAGCTCGACATTTCAGAGCTTCCTTTTGCTTCATTTATCATCTGCTGAGGCCTCTATAGTCATGTCTGCTGTTGTGCTAGCTTTTGGTTTTTTCCAATTTTCTGATATAGTTGTTTTTTATCCTATATGTTTTGCATCTTTGTATCATTGTACGCATGGTTTCTGCATTTTGTAGAAACCGTTTTTTTGAGACATTGGAGAATGACTAGGTTCAACCATTTTGTTATATTATATTATTTTTAAAAAAATGTATACTAAAAAAAAAGAGTAGACAGGCGCATGAATAAGATGGAGATAGAGAAGAATGACAAGGAAACTTTCATTCTTTCTGAAGATAGCAAATTAAGTTAGCGGAAGATGGAAAGGAGCTCAATTTGCAGTCTTGCTAGCTTTAATTCAGTGTGAAGCCTCTAATATACTAACATAATCATTATTGGTGGCTAGATCTGTCAGTTTTGTGACATTCAAATCAAATCTAAATACGGTTAAGTTCATCACTAAAATTACTTTCTTTAAAACTCCTGCACGTTGGTAAGTGTGTAGTATGTGGTTTGCTTGTAGTTCACCTCTTTGTACTAGTTCACAAACAAAGTAGAGGTCAATCTCGATGTGTTTAGTTCTGACATGGTGCATTGGGTCTTCTAAAACGTACACGACACTCTTGTTATCATATCTCAAGGTTAGCTTTGTGTCAGACTTTAGATATAATTCATTTAGCACAGACTGTATCCATTTTATTCCTATTGTGGAATTTGCAATGCTTCTATACTCTGCTGCAGTGCTCAGTTTGGACACAGTAGCTTTCTTTTTTGAACACCATGATACTAAGTTAGTGCAAATGTATATATAGTACCCGGAGTCTAATGTCATCTGGGTCTGAAGCCCAGTCAGCATCAGCATATCCAGTGATATTTAGTAGCTTTCTTGCTTTTAATGTTAGTCCATTGTTGATAGTGCCTGTAAGGTATCTCAGAATCCTTTTGATAGCTTTCAAATTCTCGCTCAATGGATTCTGCATAAATTGAGAAACCTTATTAACACTAAATGTAATATTCAGACATGTTATAGTTGCATATTGTAATGCACCTATAACACTCCTATATTGCTTAACATTATAAATTGCTTCTTCCTAGTATTTGGAGAAGTGCTAAATGTTGATCATAGGAGTGGGTTGGGAATTAGCTCCATCCATTTTAGTCTTGGTTAGAAGATCAAAAATGTACTTCTTTTGACGTAACATCATTTCTGTGCTTGATTTTCTCTTGACTTCAATACGTAAGAAGTATGTTATGTCACCCAAGTTTTTGATAAAAATTGATGATCTAAGTAATTAGTCAAGATGTTATGTCAGCGGTATTATTTCCTGTGATAATTAAATCATCAACATATATAAGTATATACACTGTTGATGATTTATCTGTCTTTATAAATGAAGAATTATCTGATTTGGTAGACTGATATCCTAGCTTGATAAAAGCAGTTTTCAGTCTATCAAACCAGATTATAGGGGATTGTTTAAGGCCATAAATATCCTTTTTCAGTTTCCAGACATAGATATTATCTTGATAGTATCCTAGTGGTTGTTGCATATAATTTTCTTCCTTTAAACCCCATTTAAAATGGCATTGTTGACATCTTAATGTCTATAATGCCAGTTTTTTGCATGGGTTAGTAGCAAGTACAAGTCTAATTGTTGTGGGCTTTACAACAGGTGAAAATGTTTGATTGAAATCAAATCCATACTCTTGTGTAAAGCATTTAGCTACAAGTCTAGCCTTGTACTTGTTAACTGTACCATCAGGTTTTTCTTTAATGTGTAAGTCCATCTACACCGATCTGTTTTTTTGTTAGCTGGTGCATGAACTAATTCCCAAGTATTAATTTTGATAAGGGCATTATATTCCTCATCCATTGCATTTTTCCAATGTTTTCTCTTGATAACTTGATCAAATGACTCTGGTTCATTTAAAGTTGACAATGCAGTGAACATCTTTGGTTTGAAAATGCCACTTTTAGCTCTTGTGAACATAGGATGCTCAAATAGTAAATTGGCGTTAATTAGAGGTGCGTTGCACTGATTGTCAGTTTCTGGGCTGTTGACTGGTGTTATTTGTTGAGACACAGTGTTCACTTCACAGGTTTGTTGATTTTGACTTTCACTTTGTGTAGGTGAGTCGATGTCATGGCTGGGTGGCTCATATGATTCACCAAATGTAGAGCTGATGGGTGCATAATTTTGAGCATCAGCAGCCTCCTCATTTCTTGGGTGCTGCCATATGTCTACATACCTTGGTATGTATGCTATGGACCTCTTAGCATTGTATACCTTGTTGGCTATGCTTATTTCTTTTGATTTGAAAGGAAAAATGTTTCAGTTGAAAACAACATGCCTGCTTATATAAATTTTTCCTGCATCATCTAAGCACTTATACCCTTTCTACTTAAGGGCATAGACTAAAAAAGTGAATGGTCATGATCTAAAATTCAACTTATTGTTATTATATGGCCTTATGTAAGGATAACATAGACAGCCAAATACTTTTAAGTGTGGTAATCTAGTTTTATACCATGCAGTTTTTTTCTAAAAATGAATTTCCTTTCAAAATCTTTGTTAGTTATCTGTTTACTAAATAATCAGCAGTATTAATGGTCTCTGGTCAAAACTTTAAAGGTAAATTTGCGTTAACAAGAAGAGTTAAACCAGATTCTACTATATTCCAATGTTTTCTTTCAACTAAACTATTTTGTTGAGATGTATAAGGACAAGTTGTTCTGCGCGCAATGCTCTTTTTTTTGAAAAATGAATTTAGAGTTTAAACTCAATTCAATCATCTGAATGAATCACTCTTCTTATTTACTAATTTGATTTTTATTCATAGAGATAAAATTAACAAGAGCAGTGTTAGTGTCAGATTTTGTTTTAAAAAAATAAATATAAGTGATCTAAGTACATGTAGAACATGTTGATGTAGGGACCCATAAATCAATAGCAAAACCTTTTGGTGATGTGTAATAAAGAGTAGATGAATAAATAAAACGTAGTTTGTGACTCTTACCTAGTTGGCAGTAGTCACAAATATAAGGTACAGTAACAAGCTTGAAATTTATTTTATTGTCAGTCAATACTTGTTTCACAACATTAATGCCAGGATGTCCAACTTTACAATGTCATAGATCAAATTATTTACACTGATGTCAACATTATCCACTTTAGTCAAATTACATAATTTCTCTTGCTTTAAAGCTTTTTAACATATAAAAGACTTAAACTTGTATGGGTCCTTTGTGATATTACCTATAGACTAATATATTTGTTTAGAGTATCTCTAACTAGGCAGTATGTAAGGAAAAAATTCAAAGTAAACATTATTGTCCTTAGCAAATTGGGATACCTAATCAAATTCTTTTTTATTTTTGGTACCCTTCATAAATTATGTGAGTATAATTCTTTTTTACCCTTAATACTAGCATTGCCTAAATGAGTAATTTGAATATTCTTACAATTTCCTATGTATGTGGAATAATTATCTTTGTACTTCCTATTGCCTACATTTTGGTTCTGAACATTGTTATTCAGGTGGTTGGTAGCTCCAGAATCTGGATACCAATCATCGTCTTGAGTATACTCAGCTTTTGCAACATCACTTTGACTTGTATTCCTGCTATAGTTTACTGTGTTGTTACCTTCATGTTCTATGTGTGCAACAATTGTTGTAGGTTTAGTATTCCTTTGATTTTGTCCCTGTCCATAAATGGAATTAAACCTGAAATAGCATTTTAATGCAGTATGTCCAATTTTCTCATAAATTTGGCATTTAGGCTTGTTATTATTTGTAAATCTTCCTCTTCCTCTTGATGTATTGCCACTTCTTTGAAATTGTTGATCCCTTTTGTTACCTGTTTGGTTCTTGCCTTTGTATTATGTAGATAAATTCATAAAGTAATCTGTTTCTTGACTTTTCTTATTGCTAATTCTGGCTTCATGAGCCAGTAAAATAGAATTAATATCATCAGTTGGAGGATTATTTCTTTAAGATGTAATAACAGTCACTATGGCTTTATATTCATCAGTTAGACCATTGAGCAAAATCAACACTTGTTCTGATTCTTAAATATAGTTCCCTGCTGCAGCAAGTCCATCACAAATGTTTTTGACTTTGGCTAGATAGTCTCTCATTGAAATATCATTATGCTAACATTTTGTAGTTGCCTTTTGTAATATAAAACTTTTGCTAATGACTGATTGTTAAATCTTTTCTCAATAGTTAACCATACCTCATTTGATGTTTTATATCCTATCACTTGAGGTAACAAATTGGCACTAATAGAGAAAAGTAGCCAAAAACTGATCAACTTGTCCTGTCTTTTGTAAATGGTGCACTCCTCATTGTTGATAGTGTTATTATCTATGTTAGAAACAAATTTTAAAAGCATGGGTAAGGTACCAATTAAGGAACCTTCTAAACCATAACCTTGTATGAAACACCCCATATCCGTTAATGTCATCCACAAAGGGAATGCATTAACTTACATGAAGCATTATAACTAAACAGAACAGAATATTATAAAACATATACATAAATTAGTACTTGAAAATTTTATAACTTTATTGCAGCAGAAACAGAAATAAGTTTGGTTACATTCTTCAAAATTACAATACCAAAACCCATGTACACAAGTATCAGTCTTATACCAAAATCCTTCAGAATGCATAATTTTAAAACCATAATCCCCAACATAAACTCCCATAAGAAGGTAGAGTCAAAGCCAAGCAATACTTCAAGCACTTCAAGCAGAGAGGATATGAATCAAGCTCCTATGTTTCCACCCTGAGCACCTGGAGGGGAAATGGAAAGAAAAAAGGCGAAAACAAACATGGTCAGACATAAAGTCTGGCGAGTCCAGTAACTTTTAGCATATAAATAGATAGTGGTATCATGACATGTAAATAAAACTGGATGAAAGATTATAGCAACTGGAGTAGCAGGTATGCTTAAGTTAAACAGAAGAAACATAATGATATAGACCAAGATATGATTCTTACCTATATCTTACTTCTCTGCACTAATACTTAGTATAACAAGATTAGATTTTACCCAAATGTCTAAATTGAAACAGAGACGGAAACAGAATAACCTCTACAGAAACAAAATGTTAGTAATGGGCCTTTATCCTTTACTACCCCAACAGGACAGAAGGTACAGAAACAGAATGCTAATAATGGGCCTTTAACACCCCAACTAATGGACCTTTACCACCCCAACAGAAACAGACAGTACACCAACAGAAACAAATAGAACTAGGTGTACCGCAAATACTATCCTAAGCGATCGGCTCCCTAATACATAAATACCCTGTGCCGGCCCCATAAAAGGGTGTATCATTCCCTAAAGTGGCAACCTATAGACATAGACCTATTTACAGATGTCACGGTGTCTTACATCCTCAAAGCAGTCCGGATCCATGCACGCACAAGACCCGGTTGGAATGCGCCATCGACACCCCTCACCATTATTAGAGTGGACCTCTTACAATTAGTTCAGTAAGAGTGCCCGGACCCCTCCTAGTGTTGGGTCATAGTTTTGATACCAGAAAAGGGTTACTGACTAATATGGGTTCCACACAACAGATGACACAAGTAATTACCCCTCTTAATCTTGTGTCCCCAGACTAACAGATTTCAGATTAACTTGCTTACAGATTTTAGATGTACAAAGTTCAGATTAACTAGTTCTCAGATCAGACATATAGGTTAACAAGTTTTCAGACTAACAAATCAGATATACAGATTAACAGACTTACAGATTGTTTCACCTAACCTTGTATTGGGCCTACGGATTTCCGAGATTGGTTTATTAGATTCATCTTCCCAGTTGATTTAACCTTATCCACCCATCACGTATTAGGCATCGTATTTATCCTAGATTTGCATTAATTGATTACTAATGCAGATACCTCCCACATTATTTCGGTAGCTTATGGCCACTGGATGTGCCGGGCGGTTCCGGGAAGACTTCTGCCGCAAACCAGACCTAACCTCGTGTCTAAGCATCTTTTAGTTATGCCTATGACCTTTCACATTAGACTGACAGTTTTCGGTTGCTAGTTAAGCCGGTTGGGTCCGGGCAGGCTTCTACCGCAAACAGAGTCTAACCTCGTGTCTCAGCATTCTTATCCTTAGCTAAAGTATTCATTCACAGATTATGCCAAATCAGACTAATTATGCCAATTCAACAAATTAAACTTCTTTACAAGTTACAGCAGATTATTCAAAGTTCTATTAACTTGTTTTGCTCAATTATAGATCGAGTCTATAGATTTTCATACCCCAAATTACCGTATTCAGTTTCAACAGATTTAGAAGATTAGGCAATTTAACAGATTTAATCATCCCTTAAAATTCCATTGACATGCCTCGCCTAATCATAAAATTAAGTCTAATTTTACATACCTAAATTATGGTCATAATTCACAATATAACATATGCCTCGAATTTTAGTTAAATTTATACAATACAGAATATTCTCTAAAAATCCCAAATCATGATATACAATACGAATTATGCCAAATTATAGCCTTTGATTTCAGAATATGCCTAATATCCAAAATCCCCATTTAGGCGTATTCACATTTAATAGTTATCCTATTATAATATAGATCTTTGCGCCTAAGTCATATACACAATAATTCTCCTTCTTCCAAATCACAGATTATCATATATAGTATGCCCAGATCCAGATCTTAAATTACAACATATGGTCTTTTCTCAAATCTGTCACAAATCAGTCATGTCTAATTATGCATCATTCAATATTTTTCCCAAATTTAGCGTTCGTGCGTTAATCTCTTATGAGATTTGGCTCAGGCTCGTGGTAGCCTGGCTATAGAACAGAAGGAAGGAAGAGATACAGGATAGTTACTATAGTATTAATAAGATAGATCTACACAGAAAAACAGATCTGATAAACAAGAATATGCATAATCTCAAATTCAGATTTATAACCATGTCAAGATCATAATTAAATTTCATATCTGAAAATAACTGTACTCACCTTGGTTGGATTCTAAAAGAAAAAGGGTTGTAGTTGTTCTCTTTTAATCCTATTCAGATTGGATGAAGAAGAAGCACTAGTTCTAGCTTAGGTTTCAGCAGAGTAGAGACGACATTAATTTATTTTAATTAGAACTGAGGCAGTATAGCATTACAATGGTATGGTGTGTAGAGAAAGTGGGGTTCAGGGGTGTTTAAATAGCTATAGAGCCAAAGAATATGTCCAGAAAACAAGTCCAGATACAAAAATCTGAATCTGCCTCAGATCTGTAACAGGTCGACCTGTAGGGTGGGGGGAGGGGAGGTCGACCCCATGGTCGACCTGTATAGGGTAGGTCGACACCCAGGTTGACCAGGCCCCTGGGCGAGAAAAATCCCGCCTTCCCTTTTCTGCGTTTGAATTTGAAATTTGAATTTATAACTGAGTTGTTTTAATTAATTTAAATTTTCTGAAACTTCTGAAGGCCATAACTTCTTCATACGGAGTCCGATTTACGCAAGATCGGACTCTATCTAAAGCAAAATTCCGAGACAAACGCAATGGCGTAACTCGTTTTCCTTAATTCTTATTTTAAAAATTAAGTATACTTTGTTTTGTTACTTTTATGTTCACAGAAAACACGGGGTGTTACATTCTCCCATCCTTAAAGGATTTCGTCCCCGAAATCTTCAAGTTAAGAAGAATGTGTCCTACCATCCAATCACCATCTACTCAACCATCATCAACAAGCATCCATTGTCCTTACTTCTAATGTTTTATGAACATATGCAAAAGTGTGTGTATATGTCCCTTATCTAATGCAAAGATCAGGTGGTCTACTAATTCAGTTAACCTCCTCAATGTGAATTATGCTAGTGCCATGAGTCCAGTTATGTATGCAAGAAATCCTATTTGATACACATCATTTCTATATGAGTGCATAACCATTCATCCAAATGCAACATACATGTGACGAATCAATCATTTTGCATCCACAAAAATTGAAAAATGCGCACACATCCATAAGTAGTATGAGAGTGCTTTTGAGTCGATCTAGTGCCTAGTGTGTGTATATGCATCCACGAGCAACCACTACCAACCACTTGCATCCACTTGCAACCATCAAACATAACATGTCTCAAACACATGTTTACACCCATTAGTTTCTGAAGGTCGAAGACTCGATCGATAGGATATAGCCGAGTGATAGAAGCAAGTATAATTAAAACAAAAGTTCTATTCCCATTAGACATCGGTTAAGAGAATAAATCCCTAAGTATCAACCCCGAAGACCGAAGTCAACATCAGATTGACACTCAGAGAATTACTCCCATTAAACAATGTCAAAAATGGAAATCTTCTTTATGCTTACAGTAAAAAAAAAACCTATCCTTTTCAGAAATATTCAGATACTTACAGACTACTGGTACAGATCGGATTATCAAAACCCAGAATGTATGCTTCATAGTCAACTTAACGCCCAACACAGATACCCCCAACTTATCACAAACAGATGTGTCTTAACCCTTATAAGGTTTGAGACTACAGCGGGATCAGAAACAAGACTAGTATTAAAGTTCAGAGTCTCAGTTATAGAATCAAAATGCCAGAATCAAAAATAGTTTTAACTCAATAATCAGATAAGGAAATTAAACCTTCTACAGAAATTTTCCTATCTCTATCCTATCCACCAGAGATGAGAGCATTCACCTGCCCTTCAGAAGTAGGTCCTGTCCTCTGCCCTTGCCATTGCCCTTGTTTCTTTGGGCAATCCCTAGTGAAGTGTCCCATCTCACCACAGTTGAAGCAAGTGCCCTTCCTCTTTCTGCAATCCTTGTTCAGATGAGTCAAGCTTCCATAAGTAAAGCACTTTTTATCCTTCTTATCTTCAGACTTTTCATCCTTCTTTTGTGTTTCCTTTTTGGGCCATGCTTTCTTGTTCTGTGGTCCTTCAAGATTTTCCTCTTTTTTCTCACTTTTGGCTTCTTCTTCAAGCATCAATGCCATGTCAAACAATTTCTCGAAGGTAGCCCCTATAGGAATGTGGGTCATAGCCAACCCGTATAGTGGCTCATTCAAACCTTTAACGAATCTCAGGGCCTTCTTTTCAGGTGTGTTCACCAAGTCTAAGCCAAATCTCGCTAACTGATTGAACTTGTTAACGTACTCCTTTACTGATAAATTCCCTTGCTTCAACGCCAAGAACCTCTCCATGTATAAATTATCTTCTTCTCGTAAGAGAAATTTCATCTCGAACCTATGCCTGAAATCCATCCATGTCTCCACTGGATGCTCTCCATTCGTGACCTCCCACCAAAACGAGGCTTCGTCCTTCATTAACCAAGCAGCTAATTAGACCTTCCTTCCATCTTCTATCTCGAATACACTAAACAAAACTTCCACCTCCTTAAGCCAATTTCAAGCTTCAACAAACGTCTATGACCCGTGAAAAGGTTTCACGCCCATTTCCCGAAAGTCTTTGCATATATTCGAAAAGTATCAATGCGGGGAAGGGGAGGAGGAGGAGCGGCTGCAGCTGGGAGAGGAGGAACGTCTTCTGGGCCTACGGTGGTGGCACTAGCCTCTAGATACCTTCTGAACCAGGTTGGTATCGGTATGCCCTTGGGTATCTCGGGTACCCTAGTCATGTTGAAAAGAAAAGGGAAGAGATTCAAAATAGAGAATCAAAAGACAGATATATGGCATTTGGGGACTATGTTTTTCAAAATAAACTTTACTTTTGAAAATACTTCCTTTTTAAAATCTTTTTGAAAATAGTTTTCAAAAACTTTTTATCAAATCTGAAAACCTTCAGCTCTGATACGAAGTGTAACACCCCATATCCGTTAATGTCATTCACAAAGGGAATGCATTAACTTCCATGAAGCATTATAAGTAAACAGAATAGAATATTACAAGACAAATACATAATGTAGTACTTGAAAAATTTATAACTTTATTGCAGCAGAAACAAAAACAATTTTGGTTACATTCTTCAAAATTACAATACCAAAACCCAAGTACACAAGTATTAGTCTTATACCAAAATCCTTCAGAATGCATAATTTTAAAACCATAATCCCCAACATAAACTGCCATAAGAAGGTAGAGTCAAAGCCAAGCAATACTTCAAGCACTTCAAGCAGAGAGGATATGAATCAAGCTCCTATGTTTCTACCCTGAGCACCTAGGGGGAGGGGGGAACGGAAAGAAAAGGAGGCAAAAACAAATGAGGTCAGACATAAAGTCTGGCGAGTCCAGTAACTTTCAGCATATAAACAGATAGTAGTATCATGACATGTAAATAAAACTGGATGAAAGATTATAGCAACAGGAGTAGCAGGTATGCTTAAGTTAAATAGAAGAAACATAATGATATAAACCAAGATATGCTTCTTACCTATATCTTACTTCTCTGCACTAATACTTAGTATAAAAGGATTAGGTGTTACCCTAGTGTCTAAACTGAAACAGAAACGGAAACAGAATAATCTCTATAGAAACAGAATGTTAGTAATGGGCCTTTATCACCCCAACAGAGACAGAAGGTACAGAAACAGAATGCTAATAATAGGCCTTTACCACCCCAACTAATGGGCCTTTACCACCCCAACAGAAATAGAAGGTACACCAACAAAAACAAACAGAACGAGGTGTACCCTAAATTCTACCCCAAGCGATCGGCTCCCTAATACATAAATACTCTGTGTCGGCCCCACAAAAGGGTGTATCATTCCCTAAAGTGGCAATCTATAGACACAGACCTATTTACAGATGTCATGGTGACTTACATCCTCAGAGCAGTCGCACATAACCCAGTTGGAATGTGTCATCGACACCCCTCGCCATTATCAGAGTGAACCTCTTACAATTAGTTCAGTAAGCGTGCCCGGACCCCTCCTAGTGTTGGGTCATAATTTTGATACCAGAAAAGGGTTACTGACTAATATGGGCTCCACAAAATAGATGACACAAGTAATTACCCCTCCTAATCTTGTGTCCCCAGACTAACAGATTTCAGATTAACTTGCTTACAGATTTCAGATGTACAAAGTTCAGATTAACTAGTTCTCAGATCAAACATGCAGGTTAACAAGTTTTCAGACTAACGGGTCAGATATACAGATTAACAGACTTACAGATTGTTTCACTTAACCTTGTATTAGGCCTACAGATTTCCGAAATGGGTTTATCTAATTCATTCGCCTAGTTAACTTAACCTTATCCACCCAAAACGTTTTAGGAATCATATTTATCCTAGATTTGCATTAATTAATTATAATGCACAGACCTCCCGCATTAGGTCGGTAGCTTGTGGCCGCTGGATGTGCCGGGCGGTTCCGGGTAGACTTCTGCCGCAAGCCAGACCTAACCTCGTGTCTAAGAATCTTTTAGTTATGCCTACGACCTCTCACATTAGACTGATAGTTTGCGGTTGCTGGTTAAGCTGGTTGGGTCTGGGCAGGCTTCTACCGCAAATAGAGTCTAACCTCGTATCTCAACATTCGTATCCTTAGCTAAAGTATTCATTCACATATTATGCCAATATCCGACTAATTATGCCAATTCAACAAAATAAACTTCTTTACAAGTTACAGCAGATTATTCAAAGTTCGGTTAACTTGTTTTGCTCAATTATAGATCGAGCCTACAGATTTTCATACCCCAAATTACCGTATTCAGTTTCAATAGATTTAGAAGATTAGGCAATTTAACAGATTTATTCATCCCTTAAAATTCCATTGACATGCCTCGCCTAATCATAAAATTAAGTCTAATTTTACATACCCAAATTATTGTCATAATTCACAATATAACATATGCCCCAAATTTTAGTTAAGTTTACACAGTACAGAATATTCCCTAAAAACCCCAAATCATGATATACAATATGAATTATGCCAAATTATTGCCTTTGATTTCAGCGTATGCCTAATATCCAAAATCCCTATTTAGGCATATTCACATTTAATAGTTATCCTATTATAATATAGATATCTTTGCGCCTAAGTCATATACACAATAATTCTCCTTCTTCCAAATCACAGACTATCATATATAGTATGCCCAGATCCAGATCTTAAATTACAACATATGTTCTTTTCTCAAATCAGTCACAAATCAGCCATGCTAATCATGCATGATTCACTATTTTTCCCAAATTTAGTGTTCGTGCATCAATCTCTAATGAGATTTGGCTCAGCATCGTGGTAGCTGGCTATAGAACAGAAGGAAGGAAGAGATGTAGGATAGTTACTATAATATTAATAAGATAGATCTACACAGAAAAACAGATCTGATAAACAATAATATGCATAATCTCAAATTCAGATTTATAACCATGTCAAGATCATAATTAAATTTCATATCTGAAAATAAATGTACTCACCTTTGTTGGATTCTAAAAGAAAATGGGTTGTAGTTGTTCTCTTTTAATCCTATTCAGATTGGAAGAAGAAGAAGCACTAGTTCTAGCTTAGGTTTCAGCAGAGTAAAGACACCATTAATTTATTTTAATTAGAATTGAGGTAAAGCGTTACAATGGTTTGGTGTGGAGTGAAAGTGGTGTTTGGGGGTGTTTAAATAGCTTAGGAGCCAAAGAATCTGTCCAGAAAACAAGTCCAGATACAAAAATCCGAATCTGCCTTGGATCTGAAACAGGTCGACCTGTAGGGTGGAGGTCGACCCCATGGTCGACCTGTATAGGGTAGGTCGACCCCCAGGTCGACCTAGCCCTTCGGTGGGAAAAATCCCACCCACCCTGTTATGCGTTTGAATTCCAATTTTGAATTTATAACTGAGCTGTTTTAATTAATTTAAATTTTGTGAAACTTCTGAAGGCCATAACTTCTTCATACGAAGTCCGATTTACGCAAACTCGGGCTCTATCTGAAGTAGAATTCTGAGACAAACGCAATGGCTTATCCCATTTCCCTTAATTCTTCTTTTAAAAATTAAGTATACTTTGTTTTTTCACTTTTATGTTAACAGAAAATACGGGGTGTTACATTGTATGGCAGCTTCTACTTGTAATTTCCATATAAGGTAAATATATTCCTCTAAGTGTACTTTATCAATTGGCTCTGTGGGTTGACAATTGTTTTCATCAATTGCTGAATAGATGCAGTAGTATCAATAGAATTATTGTTACTAGTATCATATTCCACTGAAGTTGCTTGATCACCTATAATTGACAGACTTCAAGAAAATTAGTGAAATAAAAGGTTGTAGAGAAAATGTGGGTGGAAGAATGAACATAATACAAGGGTTGAAAATCAGGTATGCAACAGCCAGCAATTTACTGATGATGCAGTGAGATTTCTTGATGCTTTAAAGTACCAAAGTGAATCTGGCGAGGCTTGTAATTTAATTTTTTTGCTTTCATGAATTCTTGATTTGATCTTCCATCTTATTTTGATTCTGTAATACTGAATTTGATCATAAAAGAGTTGTTAGCGGTCTGGTTGATGATCAACTTTAGGTGAGGCACTTTAATTTTATGATGGAATTCATCCCCTAAATGATAAGATCAGTACTGATGGGGACAACATTTGGATGATGAAATACCAAATTGATGAGAATATTTGCAAAAGCTTTTCAAAAAATATGCTGTTAGGCTAACAGGCTCTGATACCATGGGGAATTTTAGAAGCGAAGATGATTGAGATCAATCAAGGTTGAATTTGGGAGAAATAATATAAAATAGATCTTTATTGCCTGAGAAATTGTAAAATGAAATGTTACAAAATAATGTTGTACAATACACTATATATATAGCATAGCTGAAATGTAAATCAGACACTGTTTCAAATCTCGCAAATATCGCCCGATATCTCCTCCGATATCTCGTTTTGGGCTCTTTCTGAAACAAAACAAGAAATATCACTCTAAATCACCTTTCGAATATATCATCCAAGATATTGCAATATCGAACGATATATCGACCGAGATGAAATACTAGAATATCGTCCGAGATCATAGTTTTTTGGTAAAAATTTAAATATGTGCCTGAACTAGAACAATAATCAAAAAACTCAAATCTAGCCATAGCAATCTTTTGTTATTTTACATTTTGCATGTTAAATGACTATATTGTATGTTCGTATAATTTTACAATGTTTATGATTTTCATATTTGTCTTTCTACATACATATTACTTATGAAATAATGTATTTTATGGTCTATTTATGCTGAATTTTTTAATGTTTTACATCCTTTTAATGTTTCATGTCTAATAATATTTCTGTTTTAAGCATATTACGATTTAGAGTATGAATGATCTTTCAGAAAATAAAGAATAATAAAGTTATTTTGCATTTTAACTTTAAGTTACTATGTTTTTAACAACATTCATAAAAATCATTTTATTAAAATATCATTTTTAACATATCGTGTATCGCGAGATTGTTCCGATATGAAATTTCAGACTCGAGATGAAAATTCGAGATGAACTCCCGAGTTAGACACGTCTCAACCGAGATCTCCCCCGATATGAGACCGAGTCTATAAAATCACCGAGATGAAACGCCATCGATATCCGATATTTAAACCTTGAAATCAAAAGAGTAAACTTATATGTAATGGGCCAAAGCCCACTAAGCACTAATACATGGTATATATATAATGATGAACCAATAGCCTTCGATCATTATTCTCTATACTCTTTTACTCTGGAACACGACCTCCAACCCGATTCCAAGCTTGGCAGCCTCAAGCTCAGATATCAAGGCTTGGATGGACTTGAAGTTTAGTGGTTTTGATACTTATCGTTGGAGATGTAGTAGAAGCTATTACCTTGGTTGATATAGTATGAAGTGTTGTAGATGTTTGGAACGTGGAATGCAGATCTTAAGGCAAGACAAACACTAGAGGGGGTGAACAATGTTTTCAAGGAATTTAAGAAAATCTAAAACTTATATGATCTACTATATGAATCACACACAACAGAGATAATCACAAATACAGAATCAGACGCAAACACAAAAATAAGAAAATATAAAATGTAGAAAAAAGAAAGAACACACCGAATTTTATACTGGTTTAGATTACTCCTAGTCTAGTCCCACGCAACATTGTACTGCGCAGTTTTATTAATATCACTATCCAAGTACAACACCCTTGATTTCATGGCTACAACGTTAACACCGCTCCAAACACCCATGATTTCATGGCTACGAGGTTCACTCTTTCCTTGATTTTAGGGCTACAAGGAACACACCCTTTCCCAAACAATCCCAAATGATTACTACATCCCTATAACTCTTCAGTAGCACTTCAATTCAGAGAGTAATGAATAGAGAGTGAGAAGAGAAGAAGTTTTATGTAATTAGAATATAAATCGGTAGAGTAGAATTGTAGAAACCAATAAAATAAGTAATGATAATGGAGTAATAAAGAGGGGTGAAAATAAAGAAGAAGAGTGGTTAAAATATTCGAATTCAACCCTTATTTATAAGATTTGAAAGGTTGCAACATTTCTGGAACATTACAAATAGTGAAAAGATACTTCCTTTTAAAATTGAAAAAAATGACAGTTGTATGTCGATATATCAACATATGTTTATCGACATATGTATTGTGACAACCCGAATTCCGACGAATCGAAATTTTTTCAAAATCTCAATCCATCGAAACCCGAGTTGGTTTGCTCTGGTATCCTGCAGAAAAGACAAAGACATAAAACCTGTCTGAGTTTGGAAAACATCTCACAGCAGAAGGAATAAAATATAATGTAGTTGAAACATAGCTTTACCTTAATAATAATACTGCTAAACCAGTATCCAAAGCTATACAGTCTCTGTCATGAACCTAACCTGCGAATGTTATGAGGAGAGGGTCAGAACATAAGTTCTATGTGAATGAATTTAAACTACACTTCTTGGATAATCCTACATATACCGTTCAATTATATTTTCTTATTTATTAGGTTATTTGTGTTATTAGCACTCAAGGCTCACACACACATCGCATCCATCTACTCTTTAGTAGATTAACCTAATATAGTGTATATGTAGCTACCCCCAATTAAGGTATGCTCTACTCGCATGGTCTCCACCATATGTACGCAGTCCCTTATCCAATGTCGCGTGTCGTATGTATATCAATGCCACGTTTGCATAAAACTATCATCACTGTGTTACGCAAGCGTTTGGACTGCCATTCTAGAACCTACTAGATTCTGTCATCAAATAATGTCCTCTAGTCCATGGTACACCACCTAGAGCGGCATGAGTGTACCTAGAATTTCCCCATGTACGTATCGTCAATCGTACTCGATGTCTATTTGCATATGTTCTCTATATGTGCGCCCTAGTCCCGTGGCAGTGCTAATCAAGAAACACGGAACTCAATCGGGAGCTTTTAGATATCCGCTGATGCAGAAGCTAAGTTCTGCTTTTATAGTGACTATGATCCCACTAGACCCCTCCCTCAACTAATGAAAGGCACCCAAGAATATCAAGAATGAGAATTGAAACCCGTGATCCCATTTGAATCCTGAGTAATAATGTCCCATTTGTATTTCCTTTGTATCTCGGGTTTTGGTTGAATTGGAGTTGGTCTTCGGAAGAGTCGTCGCGTAGTAGTAGTGGAGGTCCAAAACCGGTTCGGTTCGTCCTACTCGGTTCGGTTTGTCATGTGGTGCTCAGCTCCACATTTGGTTCGGCTAAATTCCCCTCCCTCGGTTCAGTTTAGGTTCCTCTCCTCCATGCAGTTTGGCTCATATGTCTCGGTTCATCTCCTGCACTCCACATCACTTTAGTCCAATGCCTTCTATTCGGTTCGGTGCTCATGGATCCCGATCCGGTTCGGTGCTTCACTCCAACTCCAACTCCTAGCTAGCGGTCTTCCTTTGTTGCCATACTCTTTCTTCTGCCTGGGCTCCGGTTCGGTTCGAATTCCTTATCTCTGGTGTCGGTTCGGTTTGACCAATCCTATCTGATCCGAACCCCTTCCCCCTATCTGATCCCGATCTCTGTAGTTTTTCCTGCAACTTTTCCAACGACTGTTTTACGCCATACGGCATGACCAACCACTCATAGAATCTAGACGGCGTCCGAAATGCCGTTTAGCTATACTCTCAGCTTCCACCCTAAGCTGATGAAAACCTGTCGCGAGATCCAACTGGGAGAACACTCTCGCGCCACTCAACTGATCAAACAAATCATCTATCCGCAGTAGAGGATACTTATTCTTCCTTGCCACCTTATTCAACTCGCGGTAGTCCAAACACAAACGAAAGGAACCATCTGCCTTGGTTGCAAACACGACTAGTGCTCCCCATTCAGTAACACTTCTTTTGATAAATCCCTTCTTCAAAAGATCGCTCACTTGCACCCCGAGCTCTCGCTGTTCCCTTGGTGCCATACGATGAAGTGGCATTACTATAGGTCTGAAATCTTTCATTAAAT
Organism: Allium sativum; assembly: GCA_030737875.1. NCBI lineage: Eukaryota > Viridiplantae > Streptophyta > Magnoliopsida > Asparagales > Amaryllidaceae > Allium > Allium sativum. The sequence goes on from CM060909.1 coordinate 34,078,296, forward strand.
CAATTCGGAACTCAATCTCTCGGTGTGGTGGAAGTCCGATCACTTCCTCGAAGACGTCCGGATACTGGCCAGCCACGGGCACATCTGACAACTCATCATGCAGGATGTCGAGGGAACTTAGAAAACTAGCCATTACCCCATCACTAGGTAGACACCAAACATTACCCTCCGCCCATCATCCGCTCTAACTGTCACCAAAAAGCCCTCACAGTCTACCACCACCCCGTATCTTTGGAGCCAATCGAGTCCCAAAATAATGCCAAACCCAGTGAAGCCCAAAACAAAGCAATCACAAACAAACATGCATCCATGACTCGATAAGACCACATTACGACAAATCATACAAAGGCTAGTCGAACCACCAATCGGTTTTGTCACTTCTAAAGGTCTATCGACTATCTCGGGTTCCAATCCCAACCTATCTACCAGGTCACCAGATATGAAGGAACGAGAAGGTATCAAATAATACTCGAACAGTAACATCATAAACAGAAAGCATACCTTGAATGACGTCATTCTTTCCTTTCTCCTCCGCAGTTGGGCATTCGACGAAGAAGGAACAACATTGATAGCATATGCTTTCACAATCTGCTTTTCTTTAGGGGGTTGCGGACACTTATCCTTGTGATGTCCCACTTGGCCATAGTTGAAGCACTTCCTATCCACTGGCTTGGCCCGACATTCTTTGGCATAGTGGCCCTTCTTACCACATCTGAAGCACACAATATCTTTCTTATTCTTTTCTTCTGTCCATCCTTGGTCTGATTCTGCTTTCTCTTATTCTGAGAACCATTCTTGCCTCCACTGCTTGCTTGCGGCTTTGGTTCCTCCACAGATGCAACCCCAGTCTTCGACTTAGGGTATAGACTCTCTGATCTCAAAGCTTTCCCCACAATCGATTTAAACATCTCATCGACATGGTTCATAAGCCTTTCCCCCAATTATTGATTTAAGCCTATTATGAACTTTTCATTTTTCTTTTCGGCAGTATCAATAAGGGATAATCCATATTTCGATAGAGTATTGAACTCTGCAATGTACTCCGAGACTGCCCTACCATTCTGCTTAAGCCCCAAAAATTTCCTAAACAACTCTGATTTCTGGGTGGCTAGGATGAACTTATCACTGAATTGGGCCTTAAACTAATCCCATGTAACTTGATCCTTTGGAGTAGCTGCCTTAATAGCATTCCACCAATTCATCGCACGTCTGTGCAGTTAACGGGATGCTAGCTTCCTCTTCATCGCATCCTCGATACGCAAGTCTTCGAAATACGCTCACAGCTATCCAATCAATCCTGAACTTTTGTAGCCGATTCCATCCCTTCGAACGACTTTCCACCAAGACTAGTGTAATCCTTGCAAAGCATGGCAATCGGCCCTAGGCGCCTCCACCGTTGCACCACCATCATTTGCAGCATTGGGAACTGCTCCTTGCACATTTCTAAGCATCTCTCTCATGAAGTCAGTGAATATCTTCCTCATATCAGGAGCATTCCCATTATTAGCTCCTCTACCAGTAACCCTAGTATATCAGCTCATCGTCCAATCTACAAGAAGAAAATGATTAACCATCTCTTCAGTGGTGCCAGTGCAATGCGACTTCATCCTTAAATATACTAGTAGTATATATATATAACTTTTGAAAACCAAAATATCACAAATACGCGCTCTCATATACGTACTATCTCTCCTTGATGTCTTTCCCTAGGTTAGCTACGCAACATGGCTCCGATACCAAATGTGACGGCCCGCCCCGCACCAGCCAACATTTCCAATGAAAGTGCGCTGCGCTAATGCCTGATTAGCACGGGACGGTCGCCAAAGAAAGAAAAAGAAAGGAATTTGAACTAACCAGGAACCTATAGAATGTCTCACAGCGCATGGGATAAAATATAATAACAACATACTTTGACATAAAACAGGCGAGACAGTGCATAAGCTGAAAACTAAACATCATAGCAGCGGAAAATCCAAATACAGCTTATGTTCCACATCATCATTACTACAACTTTTGAAAACTGACTCTAAATCAAATAAATGAGGTACACTACTAATGCCTAGAGTAGTGACCAGCAGCGACACATGGATAATATATATATATCATACGGGGAGCCTCCTGCTCGTCTCTGGTACAGCTACTCGTGCATACCACCTAACATGTCTCCAATTTGCCCATTTAAGAGCACCCAGAGTAATAAGAAGAGACATAAAACTCTGGGTCAGACAAAAGTCTGGTATGAGCGATAAGCAGCAAAACAGAATAATAACAGGTATACTAAACCGTACCTGAACATGGACCTGCAACCAAAGAGTTAGCACAACATACCGTAGAATACTCTAAGATGCCACTAACATATGGTGTAAGGAATACGGGGGTGGGGGTGTGCATTTCATAATGATGTCAAACAATTAAGCATAGTAACCATCCTCTCATCTCTCACTCAGTGCGTAAAGCATACGATATCTACCACTTTGACCACCCAATTCCTTGCTATGATCACTCTGCCCCAGGGAGTCGTAACGACACCACTGCACTGATCCATAGCCACTAATACTTTACTATGTCCACTCTGTCCCATGGAGTCATGATGGCTCCGCTGCACTGGCTCATAGCCTTCCTACGATCACTCTGCCCCATTAAGTCATAACAACTTCACTGCACTGATACGCAGCCTTACATCCGTCTCGGTGGTGAATCAAAGTTGTAGACATCGATAACCCCTTAGCACACGTCCCGTAGCAAAGCCCAACTCATGAAGTTAACCCGTTGATCCCATTTGAATCCTGAGTGATAATGTCCCTTTTGGTCTTCCTTTGCATCTCGGGTTTTGGTCGAATTGGAGTTGGTCTTCAGAAGAGTCGTCGCGTAGTAGTAGTGGAGGTCCAAAACCTATTCGGTTCGTCCTACTCGGTTCGGTTTGGCATGTGGTGCTCAGCTCCCCATTTGGTTCGGCTAAATTCCCTTCCCTCGGTTCGGTTCAGGTTCCTTTCCTCCATGCGGCTCGGCTCGTATGTCTCGGTTCGTCTCTTGCACTCCACTTCACTTTAGTCCAATGCCTCCTGTTAGGTTCGGTGCTTCACTCCAACTCCAACTCTAAGCTAGCGGCCTTCCTTTGTTGCCATACTATTTCTTCTTCCTGGGCTCCGGTTTGTTTCAGATTCCTTATCTCTGGTGTTGGTTTCGGTTCGACCAATCCTATCCGATCCGAACTCCTTCCTTTATCTGATCCGATTGGTTTCGGTTCGACCAATCCTATCCGATCCGAACTCCTTCCTTTATCTGATCCGATCCCGATCCCTGCAGTTTTTCCTACAACTTTTCTAGCGACTGTTTTACGCCATACGATGGCGTTTTCAACTTCCAAACAATCATAAAGCATACCATACAGTCATGGCAACATAGAGAATCAACCATAAACATCAAAACAATAATTTAATGTTAATATGGATCAACATACCCAAAAACCCTTACTTTCCCCTTAATTACGTTTAAGCAAATCTAGTGATAGGATTAGCAAAGCTTAACCAAATCAACCCAAACTTCTAACAGAGGTCTAAAAAAATATTTCAAAATTTATAAATATTTTTCCAGAATTTAATCATGTTAAAATTCGTTTATTAACATTAATCAATCCTAATTAGCCATAATTAGTGTAAAATGGTGCTAATCACTCACCTTAGCCACAAAAAAACTATAGATCTGAAATAATATCTGATATAGATCCAATCTCTATGCGTTCCAGCAGCTCTATTCCAAATTCTATGCTAATTCGCCTTGGTTTGATGTAGATTAAGCCAATACTTGATTAAACGGTGATTAGGAGGTGTTTTAGACGTTTGAGGCCATTGCTAGGTTGAGAGGAATGATAAGTGGCGGTTGGAAAATGAGAAAAGCGTGTTCTATAAACCCCAGCAACCCTTAAATACTCCAAATCCCAAAATCCCCCACTGGGCCTAGCTGTTAATTGCCCAATTAAGCCCGTTAAGCTATTTTTCACCTTCTAAACATTGTTTCAGCCATATCTCCCAAATTGTAAGTCCGTTTGGCTATTGTGACGACTCTATGGAAAGTTAAACCATCATCCGAATCTAATGGAAGTGGTTTTAGGCCAAAACTCCTTTCCAATCAAAAGTTATGACCGAAACAAGATCAGGTAGGGGCAAAACGGTCATTTAAAAATTGGCAAAAATCATGAACATGGGAAATGACCCCAATAGTCGTCTCCCTAAGTTACATGACCACATGACTTCACACGTGAAAGAAATAAATATTCTACGATCCTCTGATTTAAAGAATGCGGGTCGTTACAATTTTCCGAATGCTTTGAGTTAATATTATTACGATAATCAATAAAGTCCTTCAAATTCTCAAGAGCTATACTATATCCGGTCTATTGTTCAATTCAATATCCACATCAAGCCTTTCAGAAATATTGTTGATCGAATCTGCATCGACACCAAGCAGTGCAATAACTTCTAGATTACTCATGCACTCTTGCGTACTTGCCTTATCCTTTAACTGGTCAATCGCAGACTGATCTCCTTTCTGGCTTATTTCATTTAGGTAAGTATCTGTATTGTTAATCACAACTGGATTGCACATAGAAGAAGTGTCAACACTGCTTTGTTTTGAGTTCACAGCCTATTCTATCTCTGCTTTGTTGTTCTAAATATTATCTTTCTCATTGCCATTATGCATGTAGTCGTTCCCACTCAATACCTCAACAGATTTCAAGCTTCCCTGTACCTCTTTGTCATCATTACATGCCACATTTTGACTGCACACCTTAATGCTATCATCAATAATTTCAGGCACAGTTCTTTGCGCAAATGCCCTGGTTAGCGTTTCATCAATCCTTGCAATCTCACCTTCTTCTGAAGTTAAATCGATTTCACCCTCCTCTCTTATTTGATCTAACACTCCAAAGTTGTTCCGGGGGAGGAGTTTTGCACCTCCTCAGGCTGAACATATAAAGGCTTAGCTTTAAATTGAACATTACATCTACCATTCATTTTCTTTCTATGTGGTGCACTAAATACACCTTTTCTTCTAACATTAACCTTGGTCCACTCATCACCATTCAAATTTGCTGATCATTCTTGTCTTTCAATCCTACTCATTTGATAATGTTTTTCAACCATTTTTCATTTTGACTCAAAAGTTTTCTCCTTACCGGCTGTGGATACATTATCGTTAACGTCCATTTCATTGGTGATCCCAACAGCTTCACTGGTAGCATTTTATTTATCACCAGTTCTACATTGAGTTGTCAAGTGACCAAATACCTTACAAATATCACTTACGTCGGGTCGCCACAAATAATGTACATATACTGTTTGTTCCCTCCCATCAGGCATATCTACTTGAAATTCATCTAACAGCGGTGAGTTTGGGTTCGCTTCCACCATACATTTCGCATACTCCAATCGCTCAATTCTCTCCGTGTTCGTATTTATACATAAAAACTTCCCAACAAGCATTGCTAGCCAACTATACCAGCTTTGGACCAAGTGTAGAGAGGAATGTTCCTCAATTTTATCCAAATTGGAACACTTTTAAACAAACTAGCTTCACTGCCTAAATGAACATCCCAAGCTTTCACTATAAACAATTTGTTCTGAATAATAATAGGATCTGCATGGGATATCTTATGTCTAACTTCTGTGTTAGGAATTCAGAAGAAAAAGACAGACCCATTCGACTTAAGATTGGTACCTTCAGGCAATTTCTAGATCTTCTGTAGATGAGTAGTTACCGCTGGTAGTTAATGGCTTGTCAAGGAAGAAGCCGACGAGACATTCTTGCCATTGTTCCTTCACTGCTTGAAGAATATTATCAGTTGGCACCAATTCTTTGCCCGAGAATTGCAGCGTTAGCGGCGGTGGTTCAAAAACACCAACGTTCCATGGTTTTTCATAGAATAAAGAAGAGAACTTCTTCATAATTTCATGAGCGGTTTCCTTTTGTTGGGAAAGGGGCGATGAAGGTGTGTATTGGGGTTGTGGGTTGGTGATATTAGGGTCAGGCGGTGGCTCAGGGGATGGTGGGTCTAGCTGTGATGGCGGGTCAGAGAGCAGTAGTGATGGAAGTGTTGATTTGAGAGGCGTTGGGCTCGAGAGGAGCGGCTCAAAGGGCATTGAGGCTGCCATTATTGAGTGGCTGAAAGGGTATTGATAACATAACGATTCTTGAATTAAAACTTAGTGATATAAATGAGTATTATAAAGTATAAAATCATATGAAAACATAAATATATAATATATAAACATATTTATAAAATTATAAGATTTAAAACAATATAAATATAAATATAAAACTATAAAAGTATATAAATATATACAAACTTTAAAACTTATATTTGAAATTAAAAGATAGAGAAAACTATTTGAAATTAGAATTTTGAAAAAAAAAAAGAACTTGAAATTTGAAAATCAAAATTTAAAAAATAGAATTTGAATTTGAACATAGAGTTGTATTCAAAGTCTTACATATAAACTAGACTCTATCACTATATTTGTCCTGAACCCTTGATAACTTGATTACTCATGAGTCTTGAACTACTCTGAATTCTGACTGAATCTCTTGAATCTCTAAAACTCTAAAACTATATAGTCTTTAGTATTTCAGTCTTGTATACAAATCATGCATATATGTGTATATATATTCTAGATAGAGATGTTAGTATATATTTTGTAATCAATGATAATTGAAATAAGGTTGTTGTCATCAAAACTCCATTCTCCAACAATCTCCCCCTTTTTGATGATGACAACCTTAGTTTATAAAATATTCATGCCTGTTCATACCTGTTGATTCTGATCCTTTTAATACTCCCCCTGTCAATATGAATCCTATATATTTTCCCTTAAACTAAATCTATATTTTATAATTTCTCCCCCTTTGTCATTATCAAAAAGAAATTCTAAAAATACTCCCCCTAAATCCTATATATATCTACACATATCCTATAATTGATTCTATACTAAAGTATACATAACTCCCCCTAAGTTTGTGCCTACATTATATCCTTATTCTATTATAACCATTCTAATACAAATCCCTAAATCTATAAGAAGCGAATATTGTAAGAAGTAAAAAAAAATTCTATTATTGTTTTACAATTCATATAATAGAATCCAAAGCAAATTTCAGTACTACATGAAAATACATAATACTATGTATGTTTTACATCGAATAAACAAAAGAAACCTAATGTCTAGTGGTTCTTCACGAAAGGAGACTTATGAATTGGACAATTGGGCTAATGGAGACAAAATTCTCCATTTCGTTTAATTATATTCCTGTCTCGATTGAACGAAACTTCACCAACGCATACAACTTGATCATCCTCCTCCGCGACTTCTTGTTTTGCTTCTTCTGGTTCCTCATCTTCTCTTCCTCTTCTTCTTCATCCTCTTCTTCTTGTTCCATCGATGGATTATAATCTCCAATGATGATTGGATTTGCTTGATTATCCATTACAAACTTATGGAGATTCTGTATCATCTTTCCATGTTTAATTTGCTCTTGATTCATCTGTATTTGCAATACTTGAATCTCAACGAGCATTTTGAGAACGTACTCCATTTTCTCTTCTAATTTGATTACGCAAATGAGGGTAGAGCATGCAAATAGACCTTCGGATGGTCCGAAGGACGATTAGGGGTTAATTTGGTCATTATAATTAGTGTAGGCCATGATTTATTTTAGTTTTGGATTTTTTTCAAAAGGGAAATGAGAGAATGATGAAGAAAATTCGAAGTAGAAAGTTTAAATGGTTATTATAACTAAGTTTTAATGGGAATTAATTTTTGAAATCTTGCAGTTATATGTCGACATAGGGATATATATATATACATACATACATATATATATATATATATATATATATATATATATATATATATATATATATATATATATGTTAACATACAGGCAATTTTAATTTTATTTTTCTAATTTTTCTTGTTATTCTTATAGATATTAATATATTTAATTACTCTAGTTCACTTAATGAACAAATACCTAAGGCTTCGTTTAATGGTTTTGTTAATATATCTGCTATTTGTTTATCTGTTTCTATAAATTCAAGTGAAATTTTCTCTTTACTTATATTATCTCTTAGAAAATGATGTCGTATATCAATGTGTTTAGTTCTTGAATGACGAGGTAGATTTTTAGATATATTTATAGCGCTTGTATTATCGCAGTATATTGGTGATTTATTTATTTTTAACCCAAAATCATTTAGAGTTTGTTGCATATATATTTGTTGTGAACAAGACAAAGCAACAAAGATATATTCTGCTTCAGTTGTTGACAAAGATATTGTATTTTTCTTTTTACTAATCCATGAGACTAGTGAATGTCCTAAGAAATGACATGTTCCACTAGTGCTTTTACGATTGGATTTACATCCTGCATAATCCGCGTGAAAATAAGAAATCAAATCGAATGAATCATTTTTAGGATTAAATAATCCAAACTCCGATGTATGTTTTACATATCTTAGAATACGTTTTACGGCTTTTAAATGTGTTTCCTTAGGTTGCAATTGATATCTTGCGCAGAGACATACACTATGCATTATATCTGGTCTACTAGCCATTATATACAATAACGATCCTATCATACTTCTATATAATTTTAGATCAACATCTTTTAATGTATCATCTTTATTTAAGGCTATATTAGTCGCCATTGGTGTTGGTCACCCATTAGTTGTCATTAAATTTTATTTATTAATTAAACCACTTGCATATTTTTCTTGATTAATAAATATTCCATTTTTTAATTGATGAATTTGTAAGCCTAAGAAGAATGTTAATTCTCCCATATGACTCATCTCAAATTCTTAGGTCATAATATCTGAAAACTCTTTATTAATCTTATTATTTGTCAATCCGAAAATTATATCGTCAACGCATATTTGTACTAGTTGTATAACTTTCTTATTTCTTTTAATAAACAGAGCATTATCTAGTTTTCCTATTTCGAAGTTAGATTGTAATAAGTAATTTCTTAATCTATCATACAAGCCCTAGGAGCCTGTTTTAATAAATATAACGCTTTCTTACGACCTTACCGTGTTCATTCATTTTATTTTTATAAACCGTTTAGTTCCTATTATAGTTTTATCCTCTGGTCTTGGAACAAGTTCTCATACATCATTTCGAGTAAACCGATTCATTTCCTCTTGCATAGCAAGGATCCATGAATCGTCAAATGATGCTTCCTTTGAATTCTTAGGTTCAATAGTAGAAATAAATGCAGAATTAGTCATATTATTTAATTGATTACAAGTCCTAACGATGGATTCAATATCTCCTAAGATATTTTCTACGGGATGGTCTCTTAGTAATATAATCCTTTTGTTTGGTTGACCATCTTACATATTTGATTCATGGATTTCATTTTCACATCTATCTTCATTGTGTTGTGTAATATTTTTATAGTTTTCATCAAAGGATACAATTAAGGTTTCTTCTATAGTATTGGTTCTTGAATTGAAAACTCTATATGCCTTACTTAAATCTGAATATCCAATAATTATTCCTTTATCTGATTTTGAGTCGAATTTGTCTAAATTATCTTTAGTATTAAGAATAAAACATTTACTTCCAAATATTTTAAAATATGATACTTTTGGTTTCTTATTATACAAAAATTTATATGGTGTCTAATGAGTTAAGAGTCTGAATGAAATTCTATTTAAAATATAGCAAGCTGTTGCAACTGCCTCAGCCCAAAAATTTCTTGGTAAATTACTATCGGATAACATAGTTCTCGCACACTCTTGTATCGTCCTATTTTTACATTCAGCTACTCCGTTTTGTTAAGGGGTTCTAGGGAAAGAAAAATTATAAATTGGACCTACTTCAATATAAACATTTATTAAGTTATCCGTTTTCCACAAACTCGTGCACAAGAAAATAAGAGCAAATCGTCTGTACCCAATTTCCTGCCTTTTGGACACACCAATAAGCTTGATGAAATATGTGTGGTTGACCATTGTTAAAACGTTGATCTCGTTTACAGTGTCACCTTCAGTTTACTTCATGGAAAATTCTTCCCTTTTTAAGATTGCTTGATACATCGAATAGCTTAACAGATATTCGATAAAATGTTATTTAGTTCGAGCATGAATATTTATCTATCGATATACTTTGTTACTCTAGTCAAAAGCTAGTCTAATTCGATGATCCTTGGGCTGAGACTCGGGTTGGTTAAGAAAGTGTTTCTCGATCAAAGTGTTTTTTTCCTTTAAGTTTTAATTTCAACATATCATAAGCTTACTCGAGCTTCCTTTCGGAAGTAAGGGATGTCCTAAATGATGAGTACGTCATGATAAGTGCAAGGATAAAACCTAATAACCAAACCAGCATAACCAAAACATATTCGTAAGTGCAAGGTTTGCTTATCATTGAAGTTACTATTGGAAATGCAATAGCCATGCTGAAGTTCAATAAATGTTATTCGACATCAAATCATCGACTAAAGTGGTCGTTCTTCTATCCATTATTATCAAGTTGTCATCAGACTTCCTAACATAGGTGAGAAAGAAATTAAAGCCTTAGCCGAAATCCTGCTTCATAAGTGTTGACCCACCTTTTGATAAGACCATCACCCTATGAGCTACCATGGACAGGGCCAGTCAGGGCTCGAGAATAGATATGGACAAACTTGAACACCCCTCTTCCAACCCTTGGTTCGATCGCCATTGGGCTCATCTAAGCCCAACAACATCAAGAGCATACTGGGGTCAAAGAAGAGGGTACACGAAGTCTCGAATTGAAGGAGATCCTTCCTGCTTACCTTAGCTTGAATAGGGTTCTATCTTGGATCAAATGAAGCCCCAACTGGGGTTGAAGACTACACTTTAGTAAAAACAGAGCGCTGGGTCGAATAGATCCCCAGGTCGAATGTAGGGGTGAGCGTTCGGTTGGTTTGGAGGTGGAAAAAATCAACCCAAACCGAAACCTAAATTTTTTCGAATCGAACCAAACCAAATTAGTTTTGGTTAATTTGGTCGGTAACCAATTTAACCAAACTTGAAGGTTGTATTATTATTTAAATGATAGATTCACTCAAAGTAAAACATAAATTCATGTTTGGAGAATTTTCATATAGTAAATTTTATTTCTATAATAAGATTTGATCTATTTGCAACAAATGCCTTTATATTATACAACTAAACTAATTATTAAAAGTACCACAATACTATAAAATTAGATAATAAATTAAAAGTTCGGTTAATTTGGTTAAACCGATAAGCAGAAAAATATATTTTACAAACTGAATTCAAACCGATTTAGTTTTAAAACCCAACCGATTGAAATGAACTGGTTTGGTCAGCTAATTTGATTTGAACCGAATATTGCTCACCTCTAATCAAATGGAACTCGGATCAAGTGGAATCCAGGTTGGGTCGAATGGGACCTGACCCCGCTTGGACAGTTACCTTAGCGTGGATATTGGACCTATTCTCACTGCATGTTCCCCTATAAACCCGGATCGGGTTCCACTTGATAATGCACGAATTAAAGAGGTTGTTTCCACGTTCACCATTTCTGCTCCGAACCCTTTTGAATGAATGTCGTGTGGCTATTCGACCCGAAGCATGCTACAACCTATAAATATATGTTTCGACTGTATTTTAAAGGACTTTTGGCCATGTGAAGCTGTGCACTACTTAGCCATGGTTGCCAACATATTTTATCTCGAAATATGAGTGATATTCTTGACTGTAAATAGAAATAATCAATAGAAAGAGTGTTGTATGAGAGAGTCTAACAATCTCATTAATTGTAAGTCCAATATTCTGACATTATAAAGAGATTATAAAGTGGATGTAGACTCGTTAACGCCGAACCACTATAAAAATGTTATTATCTTGTTGTTTCTTGCGTTTTGCAGTTATTTCTCTATATTTCGTGCTCTAAACACGACTTTTTGGGTGTTCGTGCCCTTTTCTGGTCTAACAATAAGTATGGTTGTCAATAGATTATTTTGAATGCAGACAATGTCATATCCTCGTCTGCATCCGAACGTATTTTTAAATATCGATATCTACATCCGCGAATACGGACGGATACTTGATAATTATCTAATCTTCCAACGATCAATAAATCAAGAAACATAAATGAAATTTTTTAGCTTAATATAAAGTTTTTTGTGTCCAAAATATTATTAAAGTGGTAAAATAAACAAATATAATGACAATAAGTAGTTTTGAGCAGTTAATATATGTTTAGTGTGTAGAAAATAGACTTCTAGATAAATAAAATAATAAATTAGTATACTTGATTATAGTAAAATGCACATAATTTAAATTATAATCATTTAAAAATGAACGGGTAATTTCTGGATGTAGATTTGTCAGTAACCACATTTTCACCCGTTCTTTCAGATATCGGATCGACTTTTCGAAAATGAATGTAGATGAATTTTACATTTTCAGGATTTCCATTGACAGTCTCATTCGTAAGTCATCTGCGGAAGATCATGAACATGACATGATCTAAATTAATTCGTATCTCACTCATATGAAATTAGAATTTAACGATTTCTGAAGCGTTGTGATCGAGGAGCCAAACACTACGTTCTCGAACTGATTGCGACTGATTCTGAACCTTTTGAATTATAGATCTGAATTTGAATCAAGGTGAGAAATTTTATATTTTTTATTACTTAATTATGGTATGTGATTCGATCTAAAATTGTTGGACTTAAATTATACGTTGTTAATTTCTATTTGTTATGCTACATGATTTGAACTGTGATTTGTGTGCTTTGTGGATCTGAAAAATTAACATCTTTGTCAATTAGAATTGTGTTTAACAAAAATTATCAGTTTGTTAATTATATTAGTTCTCAAATTTAAAATTTAAAATAAATATATATATTTATTTTGATTCGTGATTTTGTTGATAAATATATACATGCTTGGTAAAACACATATGTGCGTTGTAATAAATTTAGAGTGATTGACTGATGGTGGTTGTATTGATTGGTTGAATTATATATCTTGATAAACAAATATGTCATTATGTTAGGAAAACATATTTACAAACAAATATGTCATTATGTTAGAAAAACATATTTATGAACAAATATGGCATTTGGTTAGGAAAACATATTTATGAACAAATATGTCATTAAGATCGAAATGAAATATAAGAATATCACATACATTAGAAATGTTATGTTAAGATTAAAATTATCATTTTTTGTTAGGAAATGATAAGATTGGATTAAAAATATCATTTGGTTATAAAATGATGAATTAGAACAAAAACACCGTTTATATTAGAATTGACAAATTATAATTGTCTTGTATGTTCGATTAGAATTGATAAATTACAAATGTAATGTATGTTTAATTTCAATTGATAAATTATAAATACCATTTTTGTAATTAGAAATTGTCAACAAACAAAATATCATTTTTATTTGTTATTAGAAATCATAGTAAATTGTCAACAAATAAAATATCATTTTTATTTGTTATTAGAAATCATGGTAAATTGTCAACGAATAAAATATCATTTTTATTGGTTATTAGAAATCATAATAAATTGTCAACAAATAGAATATTCTTTTATTCGGAATATAGAATACATGGAGAATTATAGACAAATAAATATTCTTTCATTTGTTATATGGAATGCATAGAAAATGTAAACATATAAAAGATACTTTTATATGCCATTAGTATTCGTAGTAAAATGTTAAGATTAAAGAAAAATAGCATTTTAATGATAAAATGTTAAGATAAAGAAAAATAACATTTTAGTGATAAAATGTTAAGATAAAGAAAAATAACATTTTAATGATAAAATGTTTATGATAAAGAAAAATAACATTTTAGTTATAAAATGTTAAGGTAAAGTAAAATAACATTTTAAGTATAAAATGTTAAAGTAGAGAAAAATAACATTTTAAGTATAAGATGTTAAGGTAGGGAAAAATAACAGTTTAGTTATAAAATGTTAAAGTGAAGAGAAATAACATTTTAGTAGTAAAATGTTAAGATTGAATAAAAATAACATTTTAGTTAAAATGCTAATATATAAAGAAAAATAACATTTTAGTTATAAAATGTTAAGATTGAAGAAAATAACATTATAGTTATAAAATATTAAGACTTGAAGACAAATAACATTTTTTATAAATGTTAAGATTGATAAGAATAACAATCTAGTATAAAATGTTGAGATGTCTAAAATATCACTTTTTATTTGTTTTGTTGAATTAGAGTTGTCGACAAAACAAAAATATCACCTTTATATGTTTTGTTGAATTAGAGTGGTCGACAAAACAAATATATCACTTTTATATATTTTTGTAGAAATAGAATTGTCAACAAAAACAAAGTTATCCTTTTTATTTGTTTTTTTGAAATGTTAGAATTGATTTAACATAAAAATATCCTTTTTATGTTAATATGAAAGGTTAGGAATGTTAACATAAAACATTCTTTTATATGATATTAGAGAGACATGAATTTATAAAGAATATTTCATTCACATGCTAGATGTGAATAAAAGACACGAAACTTAAGAGTACCATTTTATTTGGAAATTAGTTGCAAATAAAAACTTGAGAAAAAGTACTTTTTTATTTGTCTTTGTAGACGCAAATAAAAACCATAGAATAGAAGTACATTTTTTATTCGCAAGTTAGTTGCAAATAAAAACATGAAGATATAAAGTACATTTTTATTTACATTTTAGATGTAAATAAAAACATGATTATAAAAAGTTTGACATTTTATTTATAATTTAGATTTAAATAAAAACATGAATTAAAAAGGATATTTCTATTTATATTTTAGATATAAATAGAAACATGAAAATAAAAAGTACATTTTTATTCACCCTTTAGATGCGAATAAAAATTTGAATTAAAAAGTGTATTTTTATTTACATTTTATGTAAATAAAAACATGATATGAAAAGTACATTTTTATCTACATTGTAGATGTGAATAAAAACATAGAAATAAAAGTGACATTTTAGAGTTACATATTAGATGTAATAAAAAAGGATAGAATTTAATGTATATTTTTATTGTCAAAATTGAGACAATAAGAGGATCAGAATTAAAAGTATGTTTTTATTTTAGAGGTAAATAAAAACATAAAAATAAAAAGTGTATTTTTATTTATATTTTAGATGTAGATAAAAGAGTAGAAATAAAAATAACATTTTATCGTCATTTTAGATGCGATAAAAAGAATTGATTTTAGAGTTACAGTTTAGATGTGATTAATGGTCAGTAGTTGAAATCACCAAATGAATGAATTATATATATATATATATATATATATATATATATATATATATATATATATTTATTTAAATAAAACAAATCGCGCTGCTACAGTTCTCAGTTTGAAGCCGTAACTTCAAACGATTATACCGAAAGATCCGACCGTCGGATTTTCCCAAAATTGGAACCGTTAGGACCGTTTTGGGAAAATCTTTCCAACATATAAACTTTGTAAAAATCCAATGGTTAGATTTTGAGATAAGTGTTAATCAAATTTGGATAAAAATAGAGCCAGGGCCGCCGATCGACCCGAAGCGTCATTGAATGAATATAGCTATTTTTACATTAAAAAAAATAAGCGATAAATCGTTATTAAATACTAATAACGAAATGAAATGGTTTTAAAAAATATATATGTATGAGAATCATTTGAAAAGTCCGAGTTCAATCTCATTTCAAATGATTATACGACGACATAAGTCGAAGAGTTGAAGACGGTGATTGAAGACCGACGATCTTCACATCGAATGGATGAGGACAACTGACACCCGTGATTGGAGTAGCTACCTTGAAAGGGGCTGCAGTGGTCGTTGTTCGGATGTATTTGTTGATTGTTCGGATATGCGAGGAATAAGATGCCTCCGGTTTCGTTCAGACCCAGAACGGACTCGTAAATGGATCGTATGTATGACGTTGTATGCCTTTATACTGTATTGATTGATCTCTGCTAAATATATATCTGTTTGGTGGTTAACACCCTTCTCTAAGACGTACGAGCTTAGAGGTTATATATTGGTAGGAATCAGTGGTATGGTATGGATTGACAATGTGGCATGCCAAGATGCATGGATCATGGCTTTTTTTGAAAAGCAGGGCCTTGTGGGATGATCAAAGCAGAGCCTGTTTAGGCGTAGCTTTGTGTATAGCGTGACTTCGCGAGCCTGACACCCCGGTATGAGTCAAAAACGGGATTAGGACTGAAGGGAGTGCACACGTTTCTTTCTAGCTAGGAGTAGTGTCAGTGCTTAAACTGGCTGACATTTTACTTATGTGGATGATGGATTGAGGTACCTCGGATTTATAGGTTTTTAGTGGCCATATGGAGGTTCAAAGGAATCGGGAAGCATGTGTTCAGGCATAATTAATCCGCTACTGTTAGGTAGGGACCGGCCCTGAAGATCCAAGGGTTCACTGCGGGGAATCCTGAGGCATTTGCTAGAGTGTGTCGAATCAGAGAGGACAATCCCTAGCCTCGATTTCATGATGGAAAACCAATTTCCAATACAACACCATGCAGTTTTGATTGTAGAACTTGTATGGCGACATAGTAGGATAGGGTACTGTGCAGCCTATGATTAATACATTATGATTGAAATGTTTTTATTAAAACATATATATACACTTATAATAATATCACATCCGTTTTTATCGTATCAAGCATCATTTGACCATTATAATGTAAAACACTATCCTCCGGTTTGCGTTGCATTGTGTGATGGGACTTGAATCTTATAATGGTTTCATTTTTTCTAAAAAGCATTGCGTTGTTTGACGATTTACTTTATTCTATGCACTGGCAATCCAATGGAGTAAATCCGTTCCGCGTTAGCGGCGTGGTCCTGTGATTAGCCTTATTTTTAGATTAGTTAAGTTAAGATTTCTCATATCAGTCCCATGACTGACCTGTAGTTTGTTTCACTAGCAAACTCGGGTGCCCATATTTTTCATACGGGCATTGCAAATATTTATCTCTTTAGCAGGATCCTGGATCGAAGCTAAAAGCTGTGTCCACTTCTGATAATCGTCCACTGCAATGTATTATTTAATGTAAAATTTATCTTCCGTTGTAATTTTATTCAATGTACTCTGATATTCTGTACTCTGATGTAACATTATTATGATGTTTATAAAAGTCTGATGTTATTGTTCTAATGTATTGTATTCCCAGAGTTAAAGTATTCGAGGATTTCCAACCTTTGGATCAGACCTGCGTGGTTTATGGTCGATTCAAAGGACGGGAATTTTCGGGTCTTTACAGTTGGTATCAGAGCTCTGGTTAGCTCAAATCTTTGGGGTACAACTCATTAGAACTGAACAAAAGGCTCGTCATAGATTGGATTAGTAATATCCAATAAGAATACTCATTAGAGATAGGATCAGCAGTATCCTAGAACGAGAAAACTCATTAGAGATGGTGTTAGTAATGCCCTAGAATGAGTTGAGAGTAACAAGTTTACAATTAACGTATGTTTGATTTTATATATTATCCGAGCTTAGAAAATATAATTTTTTAATCTGTATAAGTTATATATATTTGATAAGTTAATCACCTAATAAAATTATTGAGACTAAAAATAAAAATTGAGTTTGGTAATTAAACAACTTTTAGTTTCGTTCCTTTTCGAGGACGAAAAGATTTTAAGTGGTGGTGATTGTAACAACCCGGAATTTTGGGGCCAATTTAAAATTTTATTTTAGAAATTTTAATGGATTTTTAATATTTAAAATTATTTATTTTAAATAATAACGACCAAAATTCTATTTTAATCGAAGTTAAAACGAATAAATCTAATTTAATTATAAAAGGAGTTTAAAACAGCGTTGCAGTTTGAAAATTTGAATTGGAGCTTTGACTGAATGTACAGAATTCATTATAAATCAGAATCGAGCGAAACAAGAAATATTTGAATCTGTTTAATCATATCTTTCAAATGAAAGTAAGAAACTGAAATTTCACTTTGAAATTTAAAAGTTGTGTCCAGTTTAAAATTTAGAAAATCGCTGTATAATTTATATATTTAATATAATTTATAGCCCTTAAAAATAGTCATTTTGCAGACGACCTCGGTTTTCGATGAAACAACTTTTGTTGGAACCGGAATGCCAAATTATTGTTTAGTTTAATTTTCCAGAATTTTTCAAATTCATATGTGAGCATAGCAAAAGAAAATATGTTTTGTCAATTTCAGTTAAATTTAATCGACTGGAAATAGCCATTTTTCAAACAGTTTCAGAATTCGACGAAATTAGTTTTGTTAGAACCGTATAGTCAAAAGAAAGCCAAAAATAATTTTTCTGAAATTTTCCGAGTTCATATGTGGCCCCAGTGAACTTAAATATACGATTGAATTAATTAAATAAAAGATTTAAATATAAAATTAAATAAAACAGGCTACAGACATCCATCTGGGCTCACAAAACATGTTCCATTGTGTCTGGGACGGGGGTTATTAGCTAGGGGCGACACTCGTTGGGTTCAAATTGGGGTTTGTATTATTAAACATGAATTTTTGAACTAAGTGAATTAAATAAAATAGAAAATACGCTATAAATACCACTCAAATACCATCAGAATACATAACCCTAACTCATGAAACCCAGCCGCTACTTCGAGAAACCAATGGCCGAATTTTTCCCAAGTTTGATCCTTAAAATCATCAAATCTAGTACGAATTAGGAGATCAAACAAAATAAAAATCGAAGAGATTCTCGTTCTCTACTAAATCGTATGGTTGGATCATCCCTGGAGCTATAAATCGCCAGAACCGGAACCCCAAACTTGCGCCGAATCAACTGCCGCCGTGCTTCCAAGGTGCGATCGCACCTGACACGCGGGCCCCCCTTGCGTGCGCCTTCCCTAGCCCGTCGGGGTGGTAGTCTCCGATCGTCATCTAACTGCTTGTGGTGTTCGAAAACCTAAGCCATAAGTTCGAACGAGAAGTAAAAGGTCATGGCTGATTCTAAGTTTTGAGGAAGAAGGTGGATTTTCCTATTTTTATTAATTTATTAATTTAATTCAAATGATAATGGATCTAAATTAATTCGTATCTCACTCGTATGAAATCGGAATTTAACGATTTCTGAAGCGTTGTGATCGAGGAGCCAAACACTACGTTCTAGAACTAATTGGGACTGATTCTGAACCTTTTGAATTTTAAATCTGAATTTGAATCAAGGTGAGAAATTTTATATATTTTTTTATTACTTAATTATGGTATGTGATTCAATCTAAAATTGTTGGGGTTAAATTATACGTTGTTAATTTCTATTTGTTATGCTATATGATTTGAACTGTGATTTGTGTGCTATGTGGATCTGAAAAATTAACATGTTTGTCAGTTAGAATTGTGTTTAACAAAAATTATCAGTTTGATAATTAGATTAGTTCTCAAATTTAAAATTTAAAATAAATATATATATTTATTTTGATTCGTGATTTTGTTGATAAATATATACATGCTTGGTAAAACACATATGTGCGTTGTATTAAATTTAGAGTGGTTGACTGATGGTGGTTGTATTGATTGGTTGAATTATATATCTTGATAAACAAATATGTCATTATGTTAGGAAAACATATTTATAAACAAATATGTCATTATGTTAGGAAAACATATTTATGAACAAATATGGCATTTGGTTAGGAAAACATATTTATGAACAAATATGTCATTAAGATTGAAATGAAATATAAGAATATCACATGTATTAGAAATGTTATGTTAAGATTAAAATTGTCGTTTTTGTTAGGAAATGATAAGATTGAATTAAAAATATCATCTATATAATAAAATCCCCCCCTAGACAAACCCTTAGACAAACAAGGAGACAAAGAGCGGCTGAGATTTAATCCCGCAAAAACAAATCCACCATCCTAATTTAAACACATCCCCTATAATTGAGGAACAATGGATTTTGTTGCATGATTGTTTGCAGTTATTTGGATTGAATTGGCATTGAAAGCTTGCGTGATATATGGAATCAATTTGTATGATTTTATAGCCCTTTGAATGTATGTCGTATGATTTCTTGCCCCAAAAATGTTGATCAAAACTGGAAACAATTCAAAATAGTTCTTGCCCAATACCATTTCATGTTTTTTTATTTTATTTTTGAATGGAATTTTTAGTGATTGAAATTTATTACCGTTTTCAAACTTGCATCTTGACGATGTGATTGAAATTTATTACCGTTTTCAAAATAGTTGTTATTGTGATTGAAATTTACAGCTGAAATATAATAATGTATTAAAACTTGCTATAAAAAATTGATCTATACCGTTTTCATTTTCTAAAATATATGTTACATTAAATAGTTAAGGTTTTAGGAAATGGAGTAACATGCAAGTTGAAATCCGCTTGATAAATTTGTCAGTTAATTGATATTTGACATTAAAATATTGGACCACATGAAATTTTCCTTATACTCTCAACTTATTTTTTTAGTCTTTAAATGCATCATATAAGTGGTACTTGATTTTGGTAAATGATGTTCAGTTTGTAATCTAATTTTATCAGGCAAGTGGCTTAGAGTTTGATTTCATTTTTTTATGAACATTAAAATTAGTAATCTTCAACATAGGGAAATTAAATTTCTCTTTCTTTAATGTGCATTTTCCTTTCTTTACATTAATGTTATCCAATAAAACCTTGATTATATCCTTTGTTGATTCAAATCTATTTTAATCAAATGCAACCAAGGAATACAAAGAACATAACTGATATATTTGATAATTTGAGTTTGAATTTTATACAATTCAATACAAGTCATTGCTTTTACGATTATGGCATTAAATTTCGTCCAAACATGTGTTCTACATTTCAAAACGTTGTCATTACATAAATGTTGGTGGATATTAGTATCCATGGTAAAAGTATATAATAATTTTCTGTAATTTTAATCTTTGATATAAGGCAATAGGGCATGCAGGGATATAAAGGTTTATTAAATATAGCATTGTATTTCAATCAAAATTTAATATTCGTACGATTAGCACATTTAACGTCTTTCCTTAAAAACAAAGAGTGTCATTCTCTAATGCTTTTTGAATTTCTATCAAACGTATCCAACGTCTGTATATAAAAAGAAAATACGTTTTTCTCTAGCACTCTTTGAATTTCTATAAAATTTAATACCCGTATTATTTAGCATATTTAACGTCTTTACTTATAAAGAGAATACCCTATTATTGAACACAGTTTGCATTTACTAAATTAGTTGATGAACATAGTAGGAATACAACTAGATACTAAAGGATCAGCTTTATATTTTTGAAATAATTATGTACTTATGTTACATGGCATCCTAGGTTGAAAACTATCGTAACTTTCATTTTAGCATATCTTCCTCATATTATTCTTCTCTTGGTTAAAAAAAACTGAATTTCAATTAGATTTAGCCCAAAATATGTAAATTAATCATTATTTAATGAGGTCTTTATGCTAGGTCTTGCATCCGAAATTGGCGTTGTGGTTTCAACTTTGGATAGTTTGGCTTACCAAATTTTGGTCAACATGTTGTAGTTTTCTGATATAGGTGTTTTCTTATTCCACCTATAAAAATTAGGCATTTTTAAAGAAATAGTTAGTTCAATAGGATTTGAGCTTTTACTCTTGCTAGATTTCCATTTTCTAATTTGGATTCATAAATAGCAATTCCTAAGTTGAAAGTTTTGAAATATTGCTATAATTATTTTCTTTATTTCATATAAACTATGTTTTTTTAATGTTATTTGTCTTCTTCACCCATATATAATTTGACCAAGTTGTTGTCGAGCAACTATGTAAAATCATAAATATTTGTTTCTTTGCATATTATTTAACACCATACTTTTGTTTTCAACTTTCAGTATTCCACCAATTAGGAATTGCTATTTATGAATCAACTTGCACTAATTCAGAGTTTGCCTTTTATTACGGTACCTATATTATTATCAGTATATCTTATTTAGCACTTAATAATCTTTTCATTAGGTAAATGGATGCAAACATATGATATCACAAGCCTATGAAGCATTAATTACTCAACATCAAATATGAAGTAAAATTGGAGTGTTGTGATCACATTACACTTCACAGGAATGTCTAATTTGCAAGAACAAAAAAAATACTTTATCATTCATATACACATTTAATTGTTTAGAAATATCATTTAAATGTTATGTTATTAATATACTTCAATGCTTTTTGAAATTATTCCACGAAATGTAATAAAATTCTCTCCATGGAGTTTTAGCAAATTGTAAGAGCTAGAAATTTTTATATGATTAATGTCTTCACATAGTGTATTTATGTTAATGTTCAAAAAGATGCA
The DNA here is from genome assembly GCA_030737875.1 of Allium sativum. Classification (NCBI taxonomy): domain Eukaryota; kingdom Viridiplantae; phylum Streptophyta; class Magnoliopsida; order Asparagales; family Amaryllidaceae; genus Allium; species Allium sativum. The sequence goes on from CM060909.1 coordinate 34,100,664, forward strand.
TGGAAAGCTTGCAAGCCCAGCAAGCAAAAGTTTTATGAGACAGAGCTTTATATCTGTTTACATAATATTTGTGGCACAACGGTCCATACGCGAAGCGCGAGCCGTGATCATGCGTGAAGCGCATGCCATCATCACGTGCAAAGCGCGTGCCTTGATTACGCGCGAAGCGCGTGCCATCATCACGTGCGAAGCGCGTGCCGTTACGCTCTTCGCGCGAAGCGCATGCCGTTACGACCACGCGCGTGCAAACTACAACACCCCGTACTCTATGCTCCCGTGCAAACTACAACACCCCGTACTCTATGCTTCTGTGCAACGCACGGGTTTCCACTCGTTTGGTTATAAAATGATGAATTAGAACAAAAACACCGTTTACATTAGAATTGACAGATTATAATTGTCTTGTATGTTCGATTAGAATTGATAAATTATAAATGTAATGTATGTTTAATTTCAATTGATAAATTATAAATACCATTTTTGTAATTAGAAATTGTCAACAAACAAAATATCATTTTTATTTGTTATTAGAAATCATAGTAAATTGTCAACAAAAAAAATTTCATTTTTATTTGTTATTAGAAATCATGGTAAATTGTCAACGAATAAAATATCATTTTTATTGGTTATTAGAAATCATAATAAATTGTCAACAAATAGAATATTCTTTTATTTGGAATATAGAATACATGGAGAATTGTAGACAAATAAATATTCTTTCATTTGTTATATGGAATGCATAGAAAATGTAAACATATAAAAGATACTTTTATATGCCATTATTATTCGTAGTAAAATGTTAATATTAAAGAAAAATAACATTTTAATGAAAAAATGTTAAGATAAAGAAAAATAACATTTTAGTGATAAAATGTTAAGATAAAGAAAAATAACATTTTAATGATAAAATGTTAAGATAAAGAAAAATAACGTTTTAGTTATAAAATGGTAAGGTAAATAAAATAACATTTTAAGTATAAAATGTTAAAGTAGAGAAAAATAACATTTTAAGTATAAGATGTTAAGGTAGGGAAAAATAACATTTTAGTTATAAAATGTTAAAGTGAAGAGAAATAACATTTTAGTAGTAAAATGTTAAGATTGAATGAAAATAACATTTTAGTTAAAATGCTAATACATAAAGAAAAATAACATTTTAGTTATAAAATGTTAAGATTGAAGAAAATAACATTATAGTTTTAAAATATTAAGACTTGAAGAAAAATAACATTTTAGTTATAAATGTTAAGATTGATAAGAATAACAATCTGGTATAAAATGTTGGGATGTCTAAAATATCACTTTTTATTTGTTTTGTTGAATTAGAGTTGTCGAAAAAACAAAAATATCACCTTTATATGTTTTGTCGAATTAGAGCGGTCGACAAAACAAATATATCACTTTTATATATTTTTGTAGAAATAGAATTGTCAATAAAAACAAAGTTATCCTTTTTATTTGTTTTTGTTGAAATGTTAGAATTGATTTAACATAAAAATATCCTTTTTATGTTAATATGAAAGGTTAGGAATGTTAGTATATGTTTTATAATCAATGACAACTGAAAAAAGGTTGTTGTCATCAAAACTTCATTCTCCATCAATCTCCCCATTTTTGATGATGACAACTTTAGTTTATAAAATATTCATACCTTCTACTTATCTGATCTGGTTCTTCTAATACTCCCCCTGTCATCATGAATTCTACATACTCTCTTTTGAACTAAGTCTAACTTATTCTTATTTTATAATTTCTCCCCCTTTGTCATTATCAAATATAAATTCTAAACATACTCCCTATAAATCCTATATCTACATATCCTATGATTATACTAAAGGAAATTACTCCCCCTAAATTCATGAAAATAAATCAGTACCAAGTATTTAATAATTACAAGTGTATCAATCCGTATACATACAAGTTTTTAAAACAAATTCACACAAATTCAAACATAATTCAATCAAACAAACCAATCATACCAAACAATCAAACATTTCTTCGAACTTTTATCCATTCATCTTTTCTAGAGATTGGGTCTTTCTTGATGTCCTTCCAGTCTTCTTTATTTGTGAGTGGTGCTTTGTTGTTTTCATCTCTATAGTGAGAAGAAATTAACCAATGAATTAGGTCAAAGTGTTTCTCTTGATATTCAACCACTCACATCTGAATTAACTCTAGATGACGCTAATTACGTGGTACTACAAAAATTCTTGAAAGAATTCAAAGTTTCTTCAAGATTTTCACTCAAATTATGTATTGGATTTGCCATAATTTGATAGCTTTGTTTAACAATTGATTAGAGAGGAAGGAGGAATGATGGAATAATTTTTTTATGGAAGAAATAGGTTTATATAGGGTTTGGAATTCATTGGATTTGAATGGACATGAGTTAGTTATTTAAATTTTAAAATCTGAACAAATTTGAAAATCTAGTAGTTATACGTCGACATATTGATATATGTATGTCGATGTACTTTAAAAAAAAATAAAAAATTTCAATTTTGAGTCATTTATTATTATATTATATTAATATATTTAATTCTAATTTTTTACAATAAGTTAAAGATTGTTTTGACATAAATAAAACATTATTCATTTCAACCTGAAAGCAAATACATCAAACTAACTATGAGACACTAAATACAAGGTTCGAAAGCAAATACTAAAGATCACTTAAACTAGATAGGTTTAGATTTCAGTGGATGATGAGGAGGAAGATGAAATTCCAAGTTTTCTTCCTATTTTTCCAATGAACTTAGACATATGAGTAAGCGTACTTTTGAGATTCTTTTGGTTCTTGGCTAATTTCACTTGGTTTTGAAATGTCTCTTTGGAAATGGTTCTAGTGTTGATTGGACACTCTATACTTTCCAAAGAAGTTTCTTCTTCTTCTTTGATATCCATAGGCTCTTGTTCTTATTGCATTCGAGCTTGTTTGTCTTCGAATGAATCATAAGGCTTGAAAGTGAGTGGAATTTGCATAAGGTGTATATTTGTGGAGTCAAACACCTTTCTTGGTACAAACTCTTTTCCCTTGAAATCAACTCCAAAATATTTGAAAATACGAGTACAGTAAACTTCGTAATAAAGAGTGTTATCTCGAGTTGACATTTCTTTGGGCTTAAGTTCTTTTAAGATCATATCGGCCCAATTGATTCATATCCACCAATAATAACAAAGAGTGCTTTTTAGACTTCGAGAGTTGGATTGTTAAAGTTTCCGGAATGGGGAGTGATGGTACGTTAAAGGAGGAGGTTTACGATTCTTGTTTTTGGGCGGAAAAAGCGATTTTTGAATTCCAAGCGAGCATCGCTTTCAAATATATGGTGATAAGTTTCCAAATCTATTTCTTCGATTACGAATTCCGAAAAATCCGAGCCCGTACTTTTGAAATTTAAGATAATACCCAAAATTTCACAATTTAGAACGATTTGTGTGCATTTACACTACTCCAAATTTGATTTTCATCACCTTCTTAAAAGCTATGATTAAGATTTGCATAGAACATTTTGACGAGTTTCGGGTAACATACTTCGTCGTTATCCAGAGCGTCAATCAAGCTTAATACTTCATTATGATTGAAAAGAGAAGGAAGATCGTAAAATGGTAAATCTCCAAAGGTGGCGAAAGCTCCCGTATTGAGCTTTGCATTTTCTACACATTCAACATAGGTTTTGATTGCTGCTTTATCATTGTGGAGATATCCTTTGATGGTTTTGGATAATCTCATAGTTTGAGGAGTGCTAGAGGAAGCCTTTAGAGAGTTTTGAAGAGTATAGATATGAAGAGAGTAGTTTGAATTTTGAATTAAAGGTAGAGAGAATAGATAGATAAATAGAGATTGAATACTTTTCTGAAATCAATGACACCTTTTTAGACCTTGGGAGTTGGTGAAAAGTTGGAGGGAAATTTGAAATTTTAAACCTTTGGAATTCAAATTTTGAATTTAAATTTATAGGCATAATGTCGACATAAGGATATATGTATGTCGACATACATGCTGAAATTTCAAAGAACATATGGTTTTTGACTTTTGGTTTTATATTATTGATTTATATTTCAGGTTTAACTATTTCCTGAAATAATATTAATCATAACAAACATCTAAAATTTATTTTATTATCATATTTATTATTGTTTTGAATTTCAAATTCAAATTTTAATTTTAAATTTCAAATTCAAAAACAATGCAAATAAACAAAGCAATCAAAACATCTATTCAACCAAAAAATATAAAAATTAATTAAGGCGTACCCAGTTTTAGATCCATTTCTTCGATATTTTCTGAATTCTGAATTGCGGTGAAACACATATTTGAATTTCCGGTTTCCGACTCCTCATCGCTTGATGATGAATCTGAATCATCTAAAGTTACTGCGTATGCCCTCTTTCTTTTCTTCGATGAATTACTATTGTCCGGCTGTTGAATTGATTTATATGGATATGGACGCATTCTCTTTATATGGCCTGGTTTATTGCGGTTATAACATCGATCATCATTTCATCCCGAATTTCCTTGATTATTTCTTTGAAAGTTATTTCTCCTTTTATGTCTCAGAAATTTTCTGAAATTTCTTGTCATTAAGGTTGTTTCTTCATCGTCTTTGCTGCTTGAGTCAGAACCATTTTTTGTCGCTTTGAATGCTATGGATTTTTTTTCAATTGGTTTATGTTCCTTTCTTTTCTGTAATTGGACTTCAAAAGACATCAGATTTCCAATTAACTCCTCAATCTTCATTTCACTGACATTATTGGTTTCTTCAATCGCCAGTGTTTTCTGATCTCATTCTGGAGTCAATGAACTCAATATTTTTCTGACTTGGTCTTCTACTGAATAAGTTTTTCCCAATTCTATTAATGAATGCACTATCTCTTGAAGTTTGCAATACATATTGGAGACAGATTCATTCTCTTTCATTTTGAATAACTCAAACTGATTTATTAGCATTGATATCTTTGTCTATTTAACTCTGTTGGTTCCTTCATGAGTAACTTGTAAAGTTCTCCAAATTTCCTAAGCAGATTTACAAACAAACACTCTATTAATTCCATTTCTATCTAATTAATAAAAAAAATTTGTGGCTTTAGAATTGCTTTGTGTAGCAGCCTTTTGTTCATTAGTCCATTGTGCAAAATTAGTATTGGGTTCAACATACTCAGTCTGTGTACTATTCGATGTGTCTAATCCTACTGATTGTAAATATGTTTTCATTCTACATGCCCAATATGAATAATTAGCACAATTAATCATTGGTGGTATAATAGTAGACCGACCCTCTACAAATGAACTATTATTACCAGTGTTGGTTGCCATTTGATATTTTCAAAAATCAGATTATGAACTTTTTGAAAACCTAAGCTCTTATACTAATTGTTAGGGAATGCGGAATGCAAATCTTAAGGAAAGAGTAACACTAAAGGGTGGTGAATAATGTTTTCAAAGAATTTAAGAAAATCTAAAACTTATATGAATCAAAAACAACAGAGATGATCACAAACATAGAATCAAACACAAACACAGAAACATAAAAATATAAAATGCGGAAAAGGAAAGAACATACTGCATTTTATATCGGTTCGGATTATTCCTACGTTAAGTCCCACGCAACTCTAAATTGCGTAGAGTTTTATTAATATGACTATCCAAGTACAATCCCTTTGATTTCATGACTACAAGGTTAACACCGCTCCAACCACTCTTGATTTTATGGCTACAAGATTATCACCACTCCCTTTCCTTGATTTCAGGGCTACAAGGAACACATCCTTTCCCGAACACTTCCCACAAGATTACAACAACCCTATAAATCTTCAATAACACTTCAATTCAGAGAGTAATGAGTAGAGAGTGAGAAGAGAAGAAGTTTTATATATTAGAGTAGAAACCGACAAAGTAGAAGTGTAGAAATCAATAAAATATGAAATATTAATGGTAGGATGAAGAGGGGTGAAGATGGAGAAGAAGAATGGTTAAAAAAATTCAAATCAAACCCTATTTATAAGATTTGAAAGGTTGCAATGCTTCTGGAACGATACAAACAGTGAAAAGACACTTCCTTTGAAAATTTAAATTCTGACAGTTATATGTCGACGTAGTCATGTATAAAATTTGAATTTGGAACTTTTTTAAGTGTTTAACCGTATATATTAATCTAGAAATTCTTGAATTAAAACTTAGTGATATAGATGAGTATTATAAAGTATAAAATCATATGAAAACACATATATATATACACACACACATTATATAAACATATTTATAAAATTATAAGGTTTAAAACTATATAACTATGAAATTATATAACTATATAAACATATATGAACTTATATAAACTTTAAAACTTATATTTGAAATCATAAGTAAGATAGAAAACTATTTGAAATTATAATTTGAATTTGAAAATCAGAAGTTAAAAATCAGAATTTGAAAATCAGAATTTGAAAAATAGAAGTTGAATTTGAACCTGGAGTGCTATTCAAGGTCTTATACATAAACTAAACTCTATTACTATATTTGTGTTGAAATCTTGATAACTTGATTACTCGTGAGCCTTGAATCTCCACTGAATTTTGAATCTCTTAAAACTCTAAAATTGTACGGTCTTCGGTATTTTCAGTATACAAATCTTGCATGTATATATATACACACACACACACTAGATAGAGATGTTAGTACATATTTTGTAATCAATGATAATTGAAATAAGGTTGTTGCCATCAAAACTCCATTCTCCAACATGTAACATTCGCCCTTTTGGACCGTCCCGAACTGGCGATTAGACCGACCTGAGGCGCTTCCAATCACGGATTGTTAGGATTACTTACTCGTTAACACAGAAACAAAAAGACTTTTTCATTAATATCATCACAATATTACATTAGAGTACAAAAATATATCGGTATACAATAAATACCAGAGTACACTAGAAAAGTACATACATAGCGGAAAAATACATTAGGGGTGGCATTTAGACCCGTCCCGATGGACCCGGACCCGACCTAGCGGGTCTTGGTTCCAGGCAGGTCAAGTTTTGTCGGGTCTAAACTATAAATTTCAAAAATCTGTACCTGAACCAAACTTCGATTCGGGTCGGGTCCGTTCGGGTCCGATTGAATAATAACACTAAAATTACATATACTTCAGTGCTTTTTGGTTGGGTCTTTCGGGTCAGGTCTATGTGGGTCGGTTTTGATCAGGTCTTGATGGTATTTTTCATCACCTAGACCTGACCCAAGACCCATCAGGTTTGGTTCGAGTTCGGCTCTTTTCGGGTTGGTTCGGTTCAGGTTTTCGGTTCTCGGTTCTATTTGCCAGCCCTAAAAACACGGTAGAAAAATATCTAAGAATAGCAGAAGAATACCAGTGCTCGAATAAAATAGCTCCAACTAAAATCCATCACCTGCTCTATAAAACATTTGCAAACCAAAACTATTAGGCTACCCATGTGGAAAATATGGGCACCCAGAGTTTAGGGAAAGAACAATAAACTACGAGTCAGTCATGAGACTGGTTTGAGAACTAAAAACAGTTATTTACATTTATTTTAAAGTTTAGGTAAATCGTAGGACCACGCCGTATACCATGAAATGGGTTTTTCCATATGGATACCAGTGAATAAAAAGTCAAAATGCTTTTGAAAAATGAAGCTAACATAAGGTCTCCTATAACACACAAGTGTGTAAACTCAGCTTAAAAGAAGTTTCCCCTTATGATAGCCAAACATGCTTGATACGTAAAATTCCCTTTTATTATTATTAGCGCATAGTATAGTAATCACTTTCGCAAAATAAGTGTATGGATCCTAGACGGCATAGGTACCATATATAATGTGGCCATATAGGTTTACATCTAAAATCGTACAAATTCATAGTGGAGAATGGATTTCCATTAAATGACCGGGCTAAGGAACTTCGTTATTGATGGGTACACCCCTAGAGGGATGCCATGAGAACAACACAAGTTCTCTGCCAATAAAAGGTCGGTCCAACCTTTTCTAGATGAATTCAAGTACTCCTAAATATGTCATCTCCCAGTCGTTACCAGCCTATAATCGGGACCCCGCAACATCAACAACCACAAAAAGCAAAATCACCACGTAAGTACTAATTGAGCTTCATACCATGGTATACTTTTTATCTAGATAGGAGATGACACACCCATAACCTCGTTGCATCTTTCCTGTTTTGGTCATTTATCGGAGTGTGAGGCTTTTCGAAGTCTCAATACACAAAGCTACGCTTTCTAAGCCAGGCTTTGATCATCAATACCACATCACTTAGCCTGCCGCACTCTCATTCCATAATATATAATTCATAATCACTAACCATATAACCTTTGAGCTCATACATCTCAAAGAGGGTGTTAAGTTGAGATAACCTCTCAACCACCAACTGAAATATATTTAATAAAAACTAATCAATACGTTATAAAATACAATGCCAGACACACATCCATACAATTTCATTATGGGACTGAACGAAACCGAAGACACATTATTTCTCGTCTAATAAAGGAGAGAGGTCCTTGCAATCCGAAAAATCTCCAAGTATGTTCAGATCATTGTCACAATATAACCTCATAATAGGTGGCTGCCTATAGGAGACATCAACAAACACTTCTACGATGTGAAGATTTGCGGTCTTCAACCACCATCTTCAATTGCTCCATTTCATCGCATCATTATTCGAAATGGTAGTCGGATAGAATTCTGATCTCGGTTTTTTAGAATAAAAATCAATATTTTAAAACCACATGGAAAAATAGGATCAATCAAGTCTCTTTCCACTTTAATTGGTTTATGAAAACCCTTCATTAACCTCATAAAACTCTTTATTCATTAATTCCAAATTAGGGGATTATAAAACCCATTCCCTTCAATCTTTAATAAGAATTCATTAAATCATAACGAAGATTTATTCTCAAACTTAACTTTCAAAAAAGTTCATAAATCTTAATTAAAAAAATTGTTATTACTTTCCGTTCCAACTCATATCTTAGTCATAGACGGGTTAAAGAATAACGTTATATATGACGTCATTCACAACAAACCCAAAATTTAATTGATATCAAATATAAGATTTAAATAGAAATTATATAAGCTTATTATTAATACCAATTCACGAAATCAACAAATAATATAAGTGGAATAATGATATGAATATCTTCCAAATCCCTCAATAATATAAGTTTAACTATGGAATTCAATATCAACTATCTTTATGAAATCCAATCATAACTTAACTTAGCTGGGTTAAAGAATAACTTTATTCAAGACGCCATTCACAACAACCTGAAATCAGTTGATATAAAATATAAGACTTGCAGCGAAATCATTTCAGCTCATATCCAATATCAACATCGCATATTCAATAGATACTATAAGCGGAATAGCGGTGTATCCACCTTTTAAATTCCTTGAATGGTATGAGTCTTATCTATGGAATTTACACCAAATACTTGACAATTAATTCCAATCAATCCAGTACTTAAGATTTGAAAATTTTAGTTCATTTAAACTTAGGTTTCCAAAATGTCTGGTTTTACCGTATTTGGTAAATTAGGCTGAAAAACACAGAAATCAAATTATTGTCCAAAACTTCGTTTTTCTTGTCCAAATCACTTTAAAATCATTTATTATGATTTATCATAATATATTCCTATTTTTAATAATTTAAAAATAGCTTAATTCGATAAAATCCAATTTCTGCTCACAAACTATACCAGCGCTCTTTTTATTCAAATTTGATTTAGACTTATATCAAAATATTACTGTTTGATTATAAAACTTTCTTTTTCATTTGAAAACTCTTTTTATTTCGAACCAAACATTTTTCATTTCGAGAAAATCTGATGGTCGAATCTCCCGGTACGTCAATTTGAAGTCATCGGTCGAAATTATCGAAGAGCCGCTACCCGGCTAGTCCTATTCAGACAAAACTTCGATTTATATTAAAAACCAAATTGATTTCAAAATAGTTTATTAATTATATAATAACTTCTAGAAACTATATTTCCTATTTTTAACTTTAGATTCAAATATTCCATTATTTAAATATTGTAGTATTATTTAAATTATTAAAATAATATTATTTTTCAAATTTCATCTTTTGAAACCCAAAATTTCCTGAAACCCATAATAAAAATAAATAAGTTAGTTTGGAAAGTAAAATCTAGTTAAAACATTTTCTAGATATTCAAACCAAACTTCACTTTTAGAAGTTACTATTTGTTTTCATATTCAAATTTAAAACATGTCTTAATTACTTGAAACCTTATTCAAATAAAATTTCCATCTTTATGAAAACTATACATAATTACTTAATCCATCTATCCAAATAATTTTGGATTAAAAATTCAAACTTTTATTTTCACTTATTATTTAATTAATATAATATTAAATTAAATCATCGAAAAGAAATAAGAATTAACCAATTCCCATATATTCCATATAGTTGTGTGTACTGAATACATAATCATTATCAACCATTAAAATAACATTTCCACAATTTATAACATCCATTCACACATAACATATGTATGCATATACACACACACACACACATACATGGAGTATGTGTATATACATATCATGGAATAACTCGTACTGATAAGCGTTAGACAATTAACACTTATATTTTTGTCAATCAACCGATTAACCACAATCATACAATCATCAATCAACCATAAGCATTCATAACAACCACGTTATCATCCAAACCAAAAATCATTTATTTAAGGTATTTGCTTCATAACCATTTAGGTATTCACTTTAATTTCTAAACCACAAAGTAATTAACTTTTCTAACTTTCATTAACATCATTAAACCATAATCTACTTAACAACTTAGCGATTTCCAAACATAGCATGATTAGTAATACTAACTACACTAGTTAACCAAACATGAGCAAAGTGTTCTCACCATAGATTTTCCACTCCACCATTCTTTAAAGGTATGACCTTTAGGCTACCAAACAACTCCAACTTCACTTACAAACCAAGTTACTACTTTTCCAACTGAAACTCTTCACGAACTCAAGCTATATAGGTAGACATGTATTATTTTGCAGTCAAGAAAGGAAAGGTGGGATTTTTAGGCACGTTTAGAGGGTGTAGGGCCCACGTCAAGAGGAGAAAGGACTGATATGGGGCTTCCACATAGCATGGGGTAGGTATAGGGGTGGTGGTGGCTCAAGTAGGGTCTGATTGTCTTGGATGTAAAGTTTTATGGCCTTTAAGGTAGTAAAGGTGTGATTTTTGAAGCAAATATGGGATATTTAAGAGGTGGGGCCAACTTGTAGGGGTAAGGGGTGTTAGGGGGCTGTGTGTGCCGATGTGAGATCTAGGGAGGTGGTGGTGGTGGTAGAAAGGAGGTAGAGGTGGTTTAGTGGTGTAAAATGAAGTAAAAAGAGGTGTTTTAGGCCTTAAGGGAGGAGCTTTGACTATGTGGGGCCCACATGGGGGTAAGGGGCTACCGCGTGCGTGGAGGAGGGCCGGTGGGGTTGTTGGGTGGTCGGCCATTAGAGGAAAGGAAGAGTTTTGGAGAAGAAGAGAAAGTGAAAAAGTGAAAACAAAATGGAAATGAAAAACAAATGGAAAAGAAATCATTATTTATATAAAATAATTACTTAGGAAGGTGGCAATCAAGAAGGAGGTAACATGTGGAGGGGAGAGGCAGTGAGGTGTTAATGGGGAAGAGGGTTTAGAAAGTTGTGTATTTGTTTGATTTGATTTGATTAATCTTGAATTTAATTAAGGGTAAGTTTGGCTCACATGCCTAATAAGTTTCAAAATTAGGCTCACATCCGCTCCTAAATTTTTATAAATTACGTCCCTATTTTTCGAAAAGTCATCAAAAAAATAAAAAAATCGTGGAAATTCATAATTAAATAAAATAACAAATCGTCATCAAATTCATCCCTTAAAACCATTAAAAAAGGCATAAAAAAAACCCAGCGAAATAGCAGTATTACGCATCAAAAGATGCAATTATTTGTAAATAGTTGCACATATTTCAATTTTGCATCAATCTACAGTATTTATGCATACATGTATGTAGTTAAACTGCAATAAATGCATCATTTTATGCCTATGTTCAATTTTGGCCTGTTTTAACAGTTTTCGAATATTGTTGCATACATTTCTGCAGTTCTACAGAATAAATGCATATACTACGAAATAAATGCATACATGCATGCAACTATTCGTAACACATGTATCTCAGTTCAACTTTATATGCATACACGTATGCAACTATTACCAATATATGCATACATGTATGCATATATTATTCCAGATTTTCAACATAAAACACTGGATGAATATATGTATACATGTATATATATATATTTAGTATAAATGCATTGATGTATGCAACTTTTTTTCCAGATTTTTGGGGGTATTCACGAATTTTTTAATCAACCAGCGCATTTTTTCCTTTAGAAAATATGTAACATGAAAAATAGGGACATGCTCTGAATTATAAAGTTGGGGTGGATGCCGATTGTATTTCCAAACATTCCAGGGATGTGTGCCCAATATTCACTTTAATTAAATGACATTTACATGTTTTCAACTTGCATGATCAAACCGTAAGTCCGACCAATACGAAATGTGAAATCCTACTATATTTCATCGTTACAGATCCAATGAAACTGATTTCGTCGAATTATGAGACCGTTTGAAAAATGTCCTATTTCTGGGCTATTATTAAATTTCAATCGATCTTTTGACATGCGTTTATATTACACACGCTCACATACTAACTTCGATTGATATGAAATTTAAAACCTTACCATATTAACGTTTTGGATCCAATGAAACTAGTTTCGTCAAAATCCGAGATCGTTTGCAAAATGTCTATTTTTTCAATATTAAAATAATATTAAATTATCGAATTTTAATATATTTACATTCTAATTCAATTATAAAATTCCACTACCTTACTTTAACTTTATTAAAATATGAAATAAAATTATAATTCATTTTCAATAGTTTTTAAGGTTCAAATTCAACATTTGACCATTTAAAATCTACTAAAAATCTATTTAAAATCCATATTTTAAATTGACTAAAAATACGAGTCATTACATTGGAGGTTCTTGGTAGTAGGGAGAGGTAGATTTAGCGGTTTGGGGTTGGTCTGGGTAGGCTTGTTTTGATTGGTTCATAAGGAGGAAGGAGAGGATTAGACGATATTGGTTTGTCATTTGTGGTGTTGTAACGACCTGTATTTTATGTATCAGAGGATCGTAAAATAATTATATTTATTTCTCTAATAGTCGTATCGTTCTCATATTTTAGTATGTTGTTCATGGTGATGTGAGAAATGTCCATGATTTTTACTAAACCAATTATGACCATTTTGCCCTTAGGCTTACCTTTTTAGCTATGACTTTTGAAAGAAGCTGAATTAGGTGATGAAATCGGTTTTCATGGACCAGAATGGTAGCTGGCAAGATCTACATGTATTGGGTTGTTGTCCATGATTCTCTGTATTCAGCCTAAACCCTAATTACTTCATGTATTCGTTCTAAATGATATCCTAAGGTAAGATCTACATCCGGGAAGATTGGGTCTCGCTACTTCGCATCAAATCAAGGATTTTTGTTGTTGTCTCCTCATTGTCTAGAATTGATTTCATCCTAATTTCATCAGATCTAATGTTTGGTGAGTGGTATATATCTCTCACACGAATATTATGGATAATATATGTTAACTTAGGGTTATTTTACACCATGCATGTTAATATCACCTAAAATTTGATCGTCTATGTTAATTTCAGTATTAGAAGTCCTACATTAATCTGAATTGACCATATGAATCAGTAAGTTGTTAGATTAATCATGTTTAACATATGTTTAGATCCAAATCATGCTAGATTCATGGTTTTTATGCTATATTTCATGTATGTTCATGTTTGTATGATTGAAATTAAATGATTTGCTATCTAGTTTATTGAATTATGATTTTTATTGTTTTGGTTGTTTAGAATTGTGTGTTGTAGAATTATAATTGATAACAGAGCAAATCGGAGGTTCAGATGAAACTTGGCGGAGGAGCTCTGGAGGGTGTCGGGATGATGCCCAGAAAATTTCATCATGAAATATGCCAAGTACATGGGCCGATATCGGTCCATGCCCTATGGACCGGTACTGATCCATGATGATTGATCGGGGTGACTTAAAATTTGGAGCGTGGCTTCATGGGGACGAATGCAGGTCATGTGCAAATTTTGGTAAGATTTGGATGGGTTGAAGTTTGGTCGGTTAAGCTTTCGTTGATGGACTGGTAGGGAAAATTATCGGGAAGAGGTTTTTCTTTGAAATTAGGCCAGAATGGAGTACTCAAGGATGAGAGTGAACCAATCTAACACTGAGCCAAATTTTGGCTAAGTGCATGGACCGATACCAGTCCATAGCTGATGAACCAGTACTGATTCCTAAGGGAAGGTGGTGGAGGGTCAAAACTTCTAGAGTGGAGAATGTTTGTCGTCTAGAGCTTGTTGGTGGTTTTTGATTATGAAATTCTTATACAAAATGGAAGTGTTCATCAACAAGGTGGGTGTAGTTGAAGTTGAATTGATGAGAAGCTGATCGTGGGACAATGCAGCGAGACAATGGATCGACTTGAGTGAGACTGGAGCTCGTAATATGATGGATTTACTCAGGTGGGATATGATCATGGGAGATAATCGAATGATTTGAGTGTGACTCGAAATAAAAGATAAAGTCGTCGAGGATGGCTTGTGAAGTTTGAATCGTCAAGGAATCATTGATAGTTGAAATTTCTAGCGGACTCAAAGCAGGGGTATTGTGAGGATGCCTATCAGGATCTGAGAGATCATGTACCTTAGATCGCTTGGGAGGTGATCTAACTTTCTCGGGTAGGTAAACATACATGGGACGTGCACCAGTCTGACTAGAACCGAGGTTTACATTAGCCCTTGACAGATGGCAACAACTAGTCATTCGATATTATTGCCTTCAAGGCCATAATTGGTGATAGCTAGGTTATTGCTTGTTACGAACGCTATTTTTGCCTGCGTATGTTCTCTTCTAGTCTCCCTTGGTAGGCTATCCCTATAGGACATTTAAGAGAAAATGATACGGAATCCTACTCTGGATGTTTTCTATTCTGTGTTTGTAGCATATTATAGTGAGATTATCATGTGCTAACTCTATGGTTGTAGGGACAGGTCAAGTGAGACCTAAATTGTTTATTATCATATTATCCTATAAAACTATTGTTAGTTATTTTATCACTCACTAAGATTGTTGTCTAACTCAAGGTTTTATGTATCCTCTTATTACCTCGGGCTACTCATTGATGATGTCGATGAATAGACCGAGTACCAGGTTACTTGTTTAGCAGCACTGATGTTGCATGATGACGAGCAGGAGGCGGGCATAATTTTTTGCTTATATCATATTACAATTTTGTTGTTTTATTGAAATACTCTGAGGGATGTAGTGAGGCATGTTGCATTCATATATTCGTACGAGGATGTATTGTACTTGTGATTCCGTGATTTTATAGAGATGAGATCTTCTGCTTTCTTATGCTTCACTAATATATCATGTCATATATCTTACTATTATATGTTATCCATGCATTGTGAACTATACAACAGGTTTTGCTTTAAGACTATTTTTCTTGATGATCATCTCATATTGGCCTGACACGTCAAATTTTTGTAGGAGGTATGCGACGACCATTACATTTTGTATCAGAGCTTTGGTTAAACGATTTTACCCGAAGTTTACGAGCATAAAAGCGTATGAGAGACATACCTGTAATTTTTAATGGACTAGTGTATGACCCATGCTATGCAACGGGCATGTGTAAGTTTGTGATTTTAGGTTTTGTTTTGTCGTTGACATTATTGAGATATTTTGTTAATTTTCTATTTATGTAAAATGGGTAGAAAGTAGATTTGGGGTAATTAAGCTTATACTTTTAATTTTGTTCTTTACTTAAAGAGGTCATGGAAGTGTTGAATATAGTTTGAATGATAATGGATTTAGAAAGCTGATATATGTATAAAGATACTTAATTGATACATTCTCAGATGATGATCGTGAACATGATTTGACTTACAAAATTTGGATCATTTATACTGTAGCATCCTGAAATTCCGATCTAACTTGACTTGACCAAATAACACAAGTCCCACCCATATTACATTGGAAAACTAGAAAACTAATAGAAATAAAACAGAAAGTGAGAATAGATAAGATAGAAACTTAGAAAAGAAGAAGAACATCACAACATCAGAGTAAACACGAATCTCATAGCGGAACGAATAAATATATTTCATAACATAACTTTGAAATAAAACAGTATCTGTATACAATAGCATAATTAGAGTATACCACTTACAACATAGCGAAAATAACCCTAGCTATATAATTCTGAAGCCTCCTGCTCCAGCTCTCCAAATATATCTGTAAATCTCGACTACTTGACTGCCCGTACAAAAATGGGCACCCAAGAGTTTAGGGAGAACAAAACAAAATAAACTCTGGGTCAGTCAAGTGACTGGTGTGAGTAAACTCAAATCATTTGTTTAATTTTAAAGATCCTTTCAAAGAAAGAATAACCGTAAAACCGATCCACACATAAACACGGATGGTTTTTACCTTACGATAACCTAAATCATTTGAAAACAATATTATCTGATATTGTAATAATGTCTAACACAAGTACTATTAATCTAGTATAACACTTGCATCTAACGTTCAACATATATAATATACAATCAAAACCGCAGGCTCTTATTTGTGGAATGGATTCCAACTATGACAAGGTATGGATCCACCTTCCACTCAGTGTACTCTAGAAGCGACACACTGGAGTTCAACAAGAACATCTTGCAACTCTGCCACACATGACCGACCACTCATTTCGCTTGAGTGTATCGAATATATTATCACCTTACAGTTGGTAAACCAACATAACCATTCCTGGGAGATACAGAATTGAAAGAAGCAACAAATATGAATATTCTCTAGATGGTGACAGTATACCCTACTTAGGTGCGGCCCACTTAGCCATGCTGCCTACCCGATTTCTGTCATTTCCCAATTGATGAGGCTGAAGGTCATAACGTATCTTTCAGTAGATTACTCATTCATTTACTTTGAATGCCACATCGTCATACCCGTCAAACCACAAATTGATTTCCCCAAAAATACCATGGGTATAAGCTAAGAGAAACGAATTCCTCCGCTACCAACGTAAATACGTTTGAAATGATCAACTTACGTGATCTGTAACACCCCACGTCCATTAATGTCACTCACAAAGGGAATGCATTAACTTCCATAGAGGTTTTAAGTGAATATAGAACAGAAAAATTACAACAAGACAGATAATAAGTAATACTTGGAAATCTAAAACTTTATTTTATTGCAGCGGAAATTAAACATGTTTGTTACATCATAAAACCATAAATCAGAGTCAAGTACAATATCCATCTTGATAAAACAAAATACATAATCCCATTTCATAAATAACCATTAAAGAAGATAACAAGCTGGACTTTACTTCAACGGTCCAAGCTTTCCAAAAGAGAGATAAAGCAATCCAATCAAACTCCGCTAGAGCTGGGCCCACTCTGAGGACCTGGAGGGGGAAAAAGGATAGAAATAGAGGGGGTTAGACATAAAGTCTGGCGAGTATGATAATTCTAACAATACTATTATCAAAATAACTAGACTAAGGCATAAGCTGGAAAACAAGGAAATGTCTATGAACTATTGGGTATGGAAGAGCAGATAAAGATAACGTTAAAGGCACACCTAATACTAACGAATAATTACTACACTGCACCACACCAGTCACCCTAAAGGTTGATCCCACTTGCTTCAATTAGAAATTATATAAATAGCTTAATGTACCCCTAGCTGACTACATAGGTGCCGCCTGCCCCTATCTCCGCTAGGTGTACCCTACTACCCACTTTCGATCGACTCCCTACTCGTAGATACCCGTGCTGGCTCCACAGTGGGGTGTATCACTCCCCTAAAGTGGCAACCCGATACAACTTGAGGATGCACGACTTATACCTAAACGATGCAACAACGTCTTACCTACCAGCCCGGGTCCACACACGCATATGAAACCCGTTGGACTTGCGTTGCCACCGCTAACCCGTTTGGCCTCTTATAGTCAAGCCCAGTATGCGTGTCCCGTCCTCGACTTGGGTCGAGCCCACAAAGATACGTTTGGCTTACTGGTTGAAATGGGCCCCTACAAGCTATCCACCTAAGCTTGTCCCCACTAGTATATCCCACTTAACCCTCTTCCTAGTCATGTTCATTCACATGTGTGTTTGGTTAAGTCTTACTAATCGTATTTCAAATGCTACTAAAGGCACCCACTAGATTCCTCATGCCACCCAAGGCACCTACTTAACCCCCATGTCCCACTTCACATGTTTATCTGGTTAAGTATTTCTTAATTAATTCAGGCCATAACGTCATAAAGACCTCTCACATTAGACTGACATTTATGGCAGTTGGATTTGCCGGGCGGTTCCGGGCAGTCTTACACCATAAAAGAGTATAACCTCGTGTCTTTACAACTGTTATGCTTTAATTTGGGCCTAGTACCTCTCACATTGGGCTGACATTTGTGACTAATGGATTTGTCGGGCGGGTCCGGGCAGTTTGACGTCACAAACGAGTCCAACCTCGTGTCCTAAGCATCGATTAACACTTATAATCTTTTACCCCAATTTTAAATATATCCCTATTCAAATCATTAATTAATTCCAATTTTAATGATGTCCATAATTGACTCAATTATGGCCATCCACTTACGGTATGCAAAATTATATCAATTGCACCCCAATTTCTTAATACTAAATCCTTAATATTACCCCCACCCCACGTTATACGTTCGCTTATTCAATGCAAAATATACGTTAGACTCGAATAGTCTAACTCATAGCACAAAGATAAATTATCACAACATATAAACAAATAAAATAGATCTAATCATAATAGGGGTGAAACTTGCATAAAACTACACATGTCAAGGATCTAAAGGTGTCAACTTGTTTGGTTAAATGTCACAACTTACATAATATGATCATAATCCAAATTCATGTATAAACTTGCATATGTGGTTTATGCAACATAATGATGGTGTAAGCCAGCATCTAACCCATAGAACTCACACATGTTCTAGCCAAATTTTAGATCTAAATAGATGTCATAGGATATGTGAGATTATACATACTAATCAATCTAAACTTGCATAGGTACATGTGATTTATCATGTGAATCATCATAGCCCCAAACATATATATAATCAACATCATGATTTGGTCAAGCATAAGCTAACTATAACATAAATAATAACTTCATGACTTTGTAACATCGCAACTTAGCATAGAAACTTGCAACATATATAATATCATCATATCATGATTTACAACATATAGGATATCATCATCACATAACATAGGATTTACAACATACATGATAGCATAAGGTTTACAACAACATATACGACAATTCACATCATTTTCTTATGATCCATATCACATCTTAATCTAATTAGTTTGCTAATAATCTTGTTAAGATCATCATACTCACAATTAGAGAAGAAAGAGAGTCTTGATTTGCTTTAGAGTTGAGTAGAATTAGGGTTTTGATTAGCTTTCTTCCTTCTTAGTTGGCGGCGGCTACACTGAGTTCCATAGCGACGGTATGACGGTGGCTATTCTATTTTTCATGTGAATTTAGAGTGAGAGACTACCTAGGTATATATAGAGTTTAGGATTTATTTAGACCGTCAGATCAACTCAGAACTAGCCTGAACCGTTAAATTAGCCAACTTAGCCCTAAAGACACATCAGCAGCTCAAGATTGGGCTCAGCCAAAACCTGGCCGACTGGACCAGGTCGACACCTAGGTCGACTGCGAAG
Source organism: Allium sativum (assembly GCA_030737875.1). Taxonomy (NCBI): domain Eukaryota; kingdom Viridiplantae; phylum Streptophyta; class Magnoliopsida; order Asparagales; family Amaryllidaceae; genus Allium; species Allium sativum. Next base: position 34,120,599 of record CM060909.1, read on the forward strand.
TCGACCTGGTCCCTGGGGTGTCGACTGCCCAGTCGACTCCCCAGTCGACCTGGGTACTGTGCGGGAAATTTCCCGCCTAGCCTGTTTGACTTCGAATTTGAAATTTAAATTTTCTGAAATCTGCTTTGAATTTTCTGAAACTTCCGATGGCCATATCTCCTTCATACGAAGTCCAAATCACGCAAACTCAGACTCTATTTCAACCAGAATTCCGAGATGAACACAATGGCGCAACCTATTTCCCACAATTCTCACTTCTGAGATTAGTTATTCTTTAATTTGTGAATATTAATATTAACAGAATTACGGGGTGTTACATTCTCCCCTCCTTAAAGGATTTCGACCCCGAAATCTTCAAGTCAAGAAGAATGTATATCCTAACATCAAATCGTCCATCTACTCAACCATCAAACACATGCATTCATTGTCCTTATAGACTTTTAATGCTTTCATGTTTAAATGCACAGTGTGTGTATATGTCCATATCTAATGCAAAATCAGGCGGTCCACTGATTCAGTTGACCTCCTTAATGCAAACCATGATAGTGCCATGCGTCCATTATGTATGCAAAAGTTCCTTAATGCTACATATTATCTCTATATGCGTGCACAATCATCATCTGAATGCAGCATCCACATGATACAAAAAATCTTCATATGTCCATTTTACTAAATACATCCATATATATGCAATATGAAGTGACTGAGCCGATCTAGTTCCTAATAATGTGTGTGTATGCGTCCACGAGCAACCACTAGCAAACACTTGCATCCACTTTGCATCCATCATACATAACATGTCTCAAACACATGTTTCAACCATAGGATTATCCTAACTAAAGGTCAAAGATACTAGCGAGAGGACATACTAAAGATAAGATAAGTACAAGCTATGCGATAAAGGAGAAATTAAAAGACATACCCTCAAAAAGAAAAGGGTACAACGAACACATCTTTGCTTCTGTCTCCCAAGTAGCGTTGCTCTCATCATCTCCCCATTGCACTTTGACTAGTCTGACCTCTCGATTCCTCAACTTCTTAATCTCCGACCCAAGAATGCATGTAGGAGCTCGTCGAATCGTCGCATCACGCACTATCTCCACCTCTCTAAGCAAGCTCCGCTCTACCACTTCCGCGATCTCGTGCAAGCACTTCCTCAAATGTGACACATGGAATACGTCGTGTACACCACAAAGTCTCTCAGGCAACTCCACTCTACACGCCATCTGTTCAATCTTCTCCTTAATAGGAAATGGCCCTACGAACCTTGGTGCTAATTTCCCAACGGATCCAAAGCGAACAACGTTCCGTAATGGAGACACTTTGATAAAGACCATGTCCCCAACATCAAACTCAAGATCTGTCCTCCTCTTATCTGCATAAGATTTCTGCCTATCTTGCGCCGTCTTCATCCTCCTTCGAATCAAATCGATCTTTTCCGAAGTCTCTCTAATCATATCGGGCCAAAGTAAGTTCTTATCCGTAGATTCCCACCAACATGTAGGTGAACGACAAGGTCGTCCATAAAGAGCTTCGAAAGGTGCCATGCCAATGCTAGACTGAAAGCTGTTATTATATGCGAACTCTACCAATGGAAGATGCTCTTCCCATGTACCCCCAAAGTCTAGGATACATAGCCTCAAAAGGTCCTCTAGAATACGATTCACCCTCTCGGTCTGGCCGTCCGTTTGAGGATGATACGCGGTGCTCAAACATAACTGAGTCCCTACCGCTTCTTGTAAGCTTTTCCAAAATTCACTAGTGAAAATAGGATCGCTGTCGCTTACTATGTTAGAAGGAACACCATGCAAACGAACTATCTCTCGAACGTATACAGAAGTTACCATGGAGCAGTCCTCTTACTCTTCACGGGAATGAAATGGGTGCTCTTAGTAAGTCTGTCTACTATAACCCAAATCCCCGTATTACCCTTCCTTGATCTTGGTAATCCATCCACAAAATCCATCGAGACACTATCCCACTTCCATTGCGGAACCTCCAATGGGTGAAGCAACCCACCGGGTTTCTTTTGCTCCGCTTTTACTTGTTGGCACACCAAGCATCTAGCGACATACTCGGCCACATCCCTCTTCATACCGGCCCAAAAGAAAACTCGCTTCATGTCTTTGTACATCTTGTCCCCGCCGGGATAAATGGTCATCTTCGAATGATGTGCTTCTTCAAGAATAGCCTTCCTCAAACCTTCGTCTCAAGGTACACAAAGTCTACTATCCCTACGTAACCAACCCTTATCATCTAGGGTATACCTACGGAGATGGCTTGATGACTCCCCTCTTTTGAGCTTTTCTACTAACTCTATCAACTGTGGGTCGTCTCGTTGTGCCTCGCCAATCCGTCCCAAAAGCGTAGGTCTAACCTCTAAGGCTGCTAGCAAACCGAGTACGAAGTCAATGGAAGGTGTAAAGTCAAACGTAGAAATGAACTCTAAACTTCGCCGCTCAACAAACAAAGGACTTAAGGATAATCTTTTTCTACTTAAGGCATCGGCCACTACGTTACCCTTGCCAGGGGTATATGCTATCTCGAAGTCGTAGGATGCTAAGAACTCCATCCACCTTTGCTGCCTTAAGTTCAAGTCCTTCTGAGAGAATAAGTATTTTAGCGATTTGTGATCAGTGAATAATTCGAATTTCTCGCCAAGAAGATAATGATGCCAAGACTTAAGCGCAAAAACAATAGCGGCCAACTCTAGGTCATGCGTGGGGTAATTCTTCTCATGCACCCTTAACTGCCTTCCACAATAGGCTTTTACCCTTCCCTCTTGCATTAAGATTGCGCCTTGTCCTGTCCCACAAGCGTCAGTATAAACGGTAAATGGCTTACTCCCATCTGGCAATACTAAGACTGGGGCTGTGGTCAAAGCTCTCTTTAAACGTTGGAACGCATCATCACAATCTACGTCCCATGTGAAGACTAAGTTCTTCTTCGTCAAGCGTGTTAATGGAGCTGATATTTTTGCGAAGTCTTTGATAAACTTCCTATAGTAGCCAGCCAACCCTAAGAAACTTCTCACCTCGGTAGCATTTTTAGGAACCTTCCAATCTTGGATGGCCACTATCTTCGCGGGATCCACGGCTATCCCTTCTTTGGAAACCACGTGCCCTAAGAATCACACTTCTTTCCTCCAAAAGTGACACTTAGTAAATTTAGCTTTAAAGTTATGCGCTCGTAGAGTCTCCAACACTTCCCTAAGATGTAGGGCATGCTCTTCTTCATTCTTAGAAAAGATCAAGATGTCGTCTATAAAGACCACCACGAATTTATCAAGGTACTCCCTAAACACCCTACTCATCAAATCAACAAAATATGCGGGGGCGTTTGTCAAACCGAAGGGCATCACTAGCCATTCATAGAAACCGTCCGGAGTCCTAAAGGCAGTCTTGTCAATGCTATCCTCAGCCACTCTCAATTGATGGAAACCAGTGGCTAAGTCCAATTGCGAAAACACTGAGGCGCCAACTAACTGATCGAAGAGATCGTCAATCCTCGACAGTGGGTGTCTGTTCTTTTTAGTAAGCTTATTAAGTTCTCTATAGTCCACACACAGTCTAAGGGACCCATCCGCCTTTGTGGAAAATACTACTGGAGCACCCCACTCCGATGTACTTCGTCTTACGAACCCCTTCTCAAGCAACTCCTTCACTTGCTTATTGAGTTCCCTCCTTTCACGAGGAGCCATGTGGCGTACTGGAAAAGATACTGGTTTTGCATTATCCACAAGATATATTCGAAAATCTATCTCCCGCTTCGGAGGCAAGCCCTTCACCTCCTCAAACACATCCGAGTATTCTCGGACCACTCTAACAGAACGTAGATTCTCCACAGACACGTCAAGCGATTCTAGATAACTTAGCATAACAGAATTTATGGGGTCACAAAAGATTTCGAGAATGTTGCCAAGGCAAGTCATGAGCCTAACTACTCTCCTTTCACAATCAAAAACGGCCCCATTTCTGGATAACCAATCCATTCCTAAAATTAGCCCATAGCCCGTGAAGCCCAAAACATAAGCATCACATCTAAACCCAACGCTAAGTATAGAAATTTTCAAATCCAAACATATCATGGACAAATAAGCTGAGCCCCCAATTGGATTCGAAACAACTAAGGGATCCTCTACTAAACTGGTGTTTAAGTGCAGTGATTCAACTAATGATGTAGAGATAAACGAATGCGATGCGCCCGAATCGAATAAGGTACAGACAGGATGATCAAACAGAAAAACTAAGCTTTCAAACGAAATGGTTCTACCTCGTTCTTGCAGCGGTGGGACCGCGAGAGCCTGAACTTGTCCCCTTGCCTGCCCTGGTGCCATAAGAGCCTGCACCTGTCCTCCCGAGGTAGACCCTGCCCTCTGCCTCTTCTTTGGGCAGTCCTTCACTAGATGTCCCGCTTCACCACAGTGAAAACAACCAGTCTTCTTTTTCTTTCTGCAATCCTTGCTGAGATGGCCTGGTGTCCCATGGTTAAAGCATCTTTTCTTTCCTTTGCCATTATTGTCTTTACCACCCCTCTTGTTTTGCTATTGTGGTTTCTTCTGATGCCCTTTCTTCTTGGGTGCCTTATTAGCATTAGCGCCTTTCTCCTCGTGCATGAGTGCCATGTCTACTAGCTTCTCAAAGGTGGCCCCCATAGGGATGTGGGTCATAGCCAACCCCTGCAATGGCTCATTCAAGCCATTAGCGAACCTCAGAGCCTTCTTCTCCGGCGTGTTCACTAAGTCCAAGCCAAACCTTGCTAACTGATTAAATCTGTTGACATATTCTTTCACTGATGAGCTTCCTTGCTTTAATGTCAAGAACCTTTCCATATATAGATTCTCTTCTGCCCTTGAGAGAAACTTTGCCTCAAACCTACGTCTGAAATCCGCCCAAGAATCAACAGGACGCTCCCCATTAGTGACCTCCCACCAAAACGAGGCCTCTCCCTTCATCAACCAAGCTGCTAATTTGACTTTCCTCCCTTCTTCTACTTCAAAGATTTCTAGCAATTCTTCCACCTCCTTAAGCCAATCTCTAGCTTCCACAAACGTTTCTGACCCTTGAAATGGTTTTCCACCCATAGCCTTAAATTCCTTGCATGTCTTTGCAAAAGTATCAGCGCGAGGAGGAGGAGGAGGAGCGGGTGCAACTGGTGGTGGAGGAACATTGGATGGACCTGTAGCGGAGCCTCTAATAACCTCCTATACCATCCTGGTATCGTTACACCATCCGGAAGGTTAAGATCTTCAGCCATGCTGAAACGAAAAAGGAAAGATTCAAAATGGAGAATTCGAAAGATAAAGATATATGGCTATTGGGGATTATGTTTTTCTTAAAAACTTTCCTCTTTAAATTACTCATCAAGACATGTTTTTGAAAACACTTCTTCCAAAAATACTTTAGAAAAATAGTTTTTCTAAAAAATTTACCTGTTCTGGTAACCTTAAGCTCTGATACCACGTGTAACACCCCACGTCCATTAATGTCACTCACAAAGGGAATGCATTAACTTCCATGGAGGTTTTAAGTGAATATAGAATAGAAAAATTACAACAAGACAGATAATAAGTAGTACTTGGAAATCTAAAACTTTATTTTATTGCAGCGGAAATTAAACATGTTTGTTACATCATAAAACCATAAATCAGAGTCAAGTACAATATCCATCTTGATAAAACAAAATACATAATCCTATTTCATAAATAGCCATTAAAGAAGATAACAAGCTGGACTTTACTTCAACGGTCCAAGCTTTCCAAAAGAGAGATAAAGCAATCCAATCAAACTCCGCTAGAGCTGGGCCCACTCTGAGGACCTGGAGGGGAAAAAGGATAGAAATAGAGGGGGTCAGACATAAAGTCTAGCGAGTATGATAATTCTAACAATACTATTATCAAAATAACTAGACTAAGGCATAAGCTAGAAAACAAGGAAATGTCTATGAACTATTGGGTATGGAAGAGCAGATAAAGATAACGTTAAAGGAACACCTAATACTAACGAATAATTACTACACTGCACCACACCAGTCACCCTAAAGGTTGATCCCACTTGCTTCACTTAGAAATTATATAAATAGCTTCGTGTACCCCTAGCTGACTACATAGGTGCCGCCTGCCCCTATCTCTGCTAGGTGTACCCCACTACCCACTTTCGATCGGCTCCCTACTCGTAGATACCCGTGCTGGCCCCACAGTGGGGTGTATCACTCCCTTAAAGTGGCAACCCGATACAACTTGAGGATGCACGGCTTATACCTACACGATGCAACAACGTCTTACCTACCAGCCCGGGTCCACACACGCATATGAAACCCGTTGGACTTGTGTTGCCACCGCTAACCCGTTTGGCCTCTTATAGTCAAGCCCAGTATGCGTGTCCCGTCCTCGACTTGGGTCGAGCCCACAAAGATATGTTTGGGTTACTGGTTGAAATGGGCCCCCACAAGCTATCCACCTAAGCTTGTCCCCACTAGTATATCCCACTTAACCCTCTTCCTAGTCATGTTCATTCACATGTGTGTTTGGTTAAGTCTTACTAATCGTATTTCAAATGCCACTAAAGGCACCCACTAGATTCCTCATGCCACCCAAGGCACCTTCTTAACCCCCATGTCCCACTTCACATGTTTATCTGGTTAAGTATTTCTTAATTCATTCAGGCCATAACCTCATAAAGACCTCTCACATTAGACTGGCATTTATGGCAGCTGGATTTGCCGGGCGGTTCCGGGCAGTCTTACACCATAAAAGAGTCTAACCTCGTGTCTTTACAACTGTTATGCTTTAATTTGGGCCTAGGACCTCTCACATTGGACTGACATTTGTGACTACTGGATTTGCCGGGCAGGTCCGGGCAGTTTTACGTCACAAACGAGTCCAACCTCGTGTCCTAAGCATTGATTAACACTTATAATCTTTTACCCCAGTTTTAAATATATCCCTATTCAAATCATTAATTAATTCCAATTTTAATGATGTCCATAATTGACTCAATTATGGCCATCCACTTACGGTATGCAAAATCATATCAATTGGACCCCAATTTCTTAATACTAAATCCTTAATATTACCCCCCACCCCACGTTATACGTTCGCTTATTCAACGCAAAATATACGTTAGACTCGAATAGTCTAACTCATAGCACAAAGATAAATTATCACAACATATAGACAAATAAAATAGATCTAATCATAATTGGGGTGAAACTTGCATAAAACTACACATGTCAAGGATCTAAAGGTGTCAACTTGTTTGGTTAAATGTCACAACTTATATAATATGATCATAATCCAAATTTATGTATAAACTTGCATATGTGGTTTATGCAACATAATGATGGTCTAAACTAGCATCTAACCCATAGAACTCACACATGTTCTAGCCAAATTTTAGATCTAAATAGATGTCATAGGATATGTGAGATTATACATACTAATCAATCTAAACTTGCATAGGTACATGTGATTTATCATGTGAATCATCATAGCCCCAAACATATATATAATCAACATCATGATTTGGTCAAGCATAAGCTAACTATAACATATATAATAACTTTATGACTTTGTAACATCGCAACTTAGCATAGAAACTTGCAACATATATAATATCATCATAGCATGATTTACAACATATAGGATATCATCATCACATAACATAGGATTTATAACATACATGATAGCATAAGGTTTACAACAATATATATGACAATTCACATCATTTTCTTATGATCCATATCACATCTTAATCTAATTAGTTTTCTAATAATCCTGTTAAGATCATCATACTCACAATTAGAGAAGAAAGAGAGTCTTGATTTGCTTTAGAGTTGAGTAGAATTAGGGTTTTGATTAGCTTTCTTCCTTCTTAGTTGGCGGCGGCTACACTGAGTTCCATGGCGATGGTATGACGGTGGCTATTCTATTTTTCATGTGAATTTAGAGTGAGAGACTACCTAGGTATATATAGAGTTTAGGATTTATTTAGACCGTCAGATCAACTCAGAACTAGCCTGAACCGTTAAATTAGCCAACTCAGCCCTAAAGACACATCAGCAGCTCAAGATTGGGCTCAACCAAAACCTGGCCGACTGGACCAGGTCGACACCCAGGTCGACTGCGCAGTCGACCTGGTCCCTGGGGTGTTGACTGCCCAGTCGACTCCCCAGTCGACCTGGGTGCTAAGCGGGAAATTTCCCGCCTAGCCTGTTTGACTTCGAATTTGAAATTTAAATTTTCTGAAATCTGTTTTGAATTTTCTGAAACTTCCGATAGCCATATCTCCTTCATACGAAGTCCAAATCACGCAAACTCGGACTCTATTTCAACCGGAATTCCGAGACGAACAAAATGGCGCAACCTGTTTCCCACAATTCTCACGTCTGAGATTAGTTATTCTTTAATTTGTGAATATTAATATTAACAGAATTACGGGGTGTTACATGATCCACCAGATATACTCTATCAAACATTCTTCCATACAGGTTGTCCTAGGACTGGACAAACCGAACGCACTATTCTGTGAATAGGATATCCCTTGCATAACTCCGTCTTCAATTTGTCTTCGATCTATTTGATTCGAAATGCTAACGCCCATACAGAGTGGTTCTCGGATAATAACCCAACCGGTCTCTCCGTATTGACGACGGAAAAATGGTCAAAACTTTGATAGTCTATGATTTAACTATCAAAAGAAAACTTGTGTGCAAACAAGATGTTATTTCCAAATGGAAATTTTATCGATCAATCAACATTCAACATTTATCCCTATAAATTAATTTATCATTAATTTATTCATTTCCTTATTTCCCCTTTTCATATATTCTAAATTCTTATTTTCTATTATCAGAAAACATTTCTGATTCTTATTTGGAAAACATTTCCAAAACTCCTTCACTGATGTTTAAATAAACATCGCTATGCCAACACAAACCATTAAGCTCATTAACTAAATTTACTGAACCTACCTTTACTATTAAACCTTAGACATTCCTTAGTTAAGAAGGAAGTCAATCAAGCTGGTGTATAATTACCTCTCAGACCTTAACTGAACAACGTTTTAACTTCGGAATAGACAAAGTTTATCTTTTAAACCTTTAACAAACTTCCTTACGTTACTCTCGGATTCTATTTACGTATCCACTTCTTTATTGAAAACATTGATTATAACTGTAGTGTTATAATCCCTACTTTCGAAATATCTAACTTCAAATTATAACTTCTATTTCTTAATTTAACTAAATAACTAAATAGACCATTTATTTATAAATAAATAAATCTTGATTAAAAACGGAAAGTGAATAGTACTTTCCCGAATTCGATATAAATCGAATTTCAATGTATAACACTCTTTCGAATAAATCTTTATTCGATAATTCCTTTCGAATAAACTAAATTCGATTAACTCCTCTCGAATAATAAATTCGATTAACTCACTTCAAGTAACTAATACTCGATTATCTCCTCTCGAATAACTAAATTCGATTAACTCACTTCGAATAACTAATATTTGATATCTCCTCTGGAATAACTAAATTCGATTAACTCCTTCGAATAAATTATATTCGATAATCTTTCTTTCGAATAAACTATATTCGATTAAATCCTTTAACTCTATTCGAATAAACTATATTCGATAACTCCTTTATCTCTATTCAATTTACTAATACTCGACTAACTCTTAACTCGATTTACTCTATTTGAATAACTCTAGTTCGATTTAACTCTAATCGGTTAACTCAAATTGATTAATTCTAACTGTTTAATCTAACTGATTAACTCTAACTGGTTAACTCTAACTGATTAACTCTAACTGGTTACCCCTATCCAATTTACTCTTCGTCCATATTCAGTTTCAAATATCGATGTTGAAATCGATTCTTACTTCTGTATATAAGTCCCGACATATATTTTCTATTTATCCAATGATAAATATTTTATTTAATTTATAAAACCTCATTTATAAATTAATCTTCTTACTTTATCTCTTAAAACAGATTTCTCTTAAATATTCACTTTGAATTCATATTCTGTTATACCCGTGTGCGAAGCACGAGTCTAAACCTTTCAAATATAAAATTCTCTTTTATATTATTCTATTCATTTTCAAGTATTTCCTTTTATAATCTATTTATTTACCAAATAAATTCCTTTTGATAATTCCATTTATTTTATAAAATATTTCCTTTTCTATTTTATTTATTTGACAAATAAATGTTCCTTTCCTATTGGTTTCACAAATAATTTCCTTTTATATTTGTTTCATAAATATTTTGCTTTTCAATTCTATTTGTAAATGTTTTTACAAATATTCCCTTTACAAATTCCATTTGTAAATGTTTTACAAATAATTCCTTTTCTATATAAAATCTATTGATTTTATGTAAATAATTCATTTTCAAAATATACCTTGAAAATTCCCTTTTCTATATTCCAGTATTTCTTACGGTATTTAAAATACCGAATAACAATGATCAATATCATTTTAACACATATCATCAACAATAGATATATCACATCATATATCATCATATATGATAAACAATAAAATAAATGTTGAGGAATCCAGTTGGATTCCTCCGACCTGTTTCCCTGCATCCACAGATGTTAAGCAATATAATTAACATTGATTTCATTTAATATGAAATATTCTGCTAAACAGAATCAATATTTGATTAATGATTTATATATATATCGTTATCTATACTTTCAACCAACTGACTAGCAGTTCATCCAAATAGTCAACACACATCAATCAACCAATATTTATCGGTTCTAAAAATACGTTATAAAAATATAAACTGTTCAGAGTTAGTGAGATTTACTCATTTTGGCAGTTTATTGTTAAAGAACGATAAAATGTCGTTTGATTTGAATCAAACAAATTATTTCGCCATAAATTCAAACGAGCTCCAATCCGCTCCCAGTCAGTTCTATGTGTTGCTCCCGTCCATACGATCCTAACGGATCCAACGGTTCGAAATTCTGATTCAGTATGTACAAGTTATGGTATTTAGAAGTTAATACATTTATTTAAAATATAACTTAGAATTTTAAATTTCCTTTTGGGCCTCACCCTCACAACCATGGCCCACCAACCATTGAAGCCCATGCCCAACGCCCTTCTTCCCCAAAACAATAAATCACGCTGCTCTAGATAACCACCATTTCGAAATTCTTTGCATCATCGATTCTCCTCCAACACTCAATTAGTCTCGAAACCAACTCCATTAATGAACTCCCCATTCAGAACCGCACCCGATCGTACCAGTTTCATCCATCTCATTCCTCTTCCTGTTGCAACCTCGAGTGGGTACAACAGGGATCGGTCGACACTTATTGGGTTCGAATTCATCAACACTTGGGCTACAGCTGCGAAAACACTCATAGATCCCCAAGCTAACCTCCACTTCCACCAACAATCACCACAGAAGCCACAACCGCAAACCCTAGAAATCGCTGAACAATCCCAGCGGACCCAAACTTTGATCAAAGATTCCCAAAACCAGTACTAACGCGAAGCCCTTCTCACCATGAATCCATCTATATATTTTTCTGAATTTATAGACTTTGTTTTTTATTTCTATGATTTTCTAAAGGCCACGTTTTTGGGTTGAGAATGAAATCGTGGCTGCTGTTTTGAGGAGAGAAATAAAAGGGCTAAGAAGAGGAAGATGTGGCCTTGTTTAGGTTCACTAAAGTTAGGATACTTTGTTTTTTTATATATATATTCATTATATAGTTGATCGTTGCTTGTACTTGTCTTCTAAAAATTCCTATGATCATGCATGATCTCTAAAAATCATGAAAATGGTCATGCAGCTACAGTTCGACATTACGGCCCCAAAGAAACTGGTTTCGTCGAATTCCGACTCCGTTTGCTCACACATTGTATTTTAACTGTCAAAATACTGACTGTTTTTCACATTAAAAATCCGTATGGCCACATACTGACTTCAAAAATCACAGAAATTGAAATCTAATAATAATTTAATATTGCAGATCCAATAAAATTAGTTTCGTCGAAAACAAAGTTCGTTTGCAAAACTGGCTATTTTTAAAGCTCTAAATAACCCATTTAAATATATAAATATATTTAAAAATAATTAAGTTTAATATTTAAAAATAAATATTATCATATATATATTCATAATAGAATATCATACAGCTCCACTGGGATTTACAACACGATATTTCAAAGTTCTCAATTATATCAACATTCGATTTATATATAAAATCCTTTTATGATATTAATATATATTTATAAATTTCAAAGGAATTCCATAGCGACTTTTCTAAAATTTGATTTGGACATAAATCAAAATCTACATAATGAAATCCCGATTTTTCTCTTCCATTAGAAAAATATACTTCACCAGCTCCGAACGTTTCTTGTTTCACAGAAATTCGATTTAAAACAGATTCTGTATATTCAATTGAAGTTCAAATCGCCAAATAGCGAACTGTCGCGCCATTTGGAGCTCGATTTTAATTAAAATATAATTATACGTTCAAAATGTCATTCAAATAATATATTCGTCATTCTAATTCAATTCTAAGCTGAATTAAATACTTTGAATTGTCCAGTTCACATTATTTTGTCAATTCACTATTTCTGATTATTTCAGAAATTAAATATATTCTTCTATTATATATTTTAATTAAATATTCAATATAATTTAATTAAACAACCAAAATCACTATTTAAATAATTAAATAAATTAATTATTATCCGTATAAATACCGGTCGTTACATATACCACACTCAATAATGGAGCAAGAAATATTTATGTGGAAGCTATAAAATTTCCTGTCTTTAAACATATAAGAATAGCCCCTACAGTGAATTGATAATTGATGAACCTAAATATGCATACAAGAACCAGCCATAAAAACAATCCTCATAAGGCCATGTTATCATAAATTAAACTTCAGCAAAACATAAAATACAACGTAAGACGGGTCCATAAAATCAATCTATAACCTTGAATCATGCGACCAATTATACATCAAAATCTAAAAGCTTACAATTAAAAATATATATATAAAATATGGCAATTACATTGAATTGTTGGCAACTTTAAGTGTGCTCCTCTTCTTTCATTCCAGTTGGATTCCTCTTTTCACAGTAAGAAAAAAGTATAATTCGTTAGTCATATACAACAGTAACATACTAACTGTTGTAAGTTATTGATTAAGATTCTGGAAAAACTTTCGACATTCCCCACCTTTTTTCAAAACTTCACCTATAAACCAATATCTTCAGCATCACCATAGAAAGTAGTACATATATGAAAGTAGCTTACGGTTTTGAACTTTCACTTAGTGTAAATAATTCAAAGTTTGTCAAAGTGCTATGGTGAACGTGTCTTGAACGAGGGACATTTTCATGACTTACCGGAGTCATCACACATACTAATTTCATAGCAAAGTGCAAATCTTTGTTCCTACGCGTTAATGGCCTTGCGTAATATCTTGATTTCATGAATGTTATAGAGACGGTCCAATCTCATCGAAAGCGACCTAACTTTCTTATTCATATAGGCGGGTTCTAACTAAAGTGATTCTTCGAGTCACTCCTCCCTATAATTGAACCCATTAAGAATTTACATCATCCTCTTCTTGTGGAATTTATACACTAGAGATTTTTCTTTTACAATGGGATCTTATTATTGTACTCTAATGTATCACCAATTTCATACTTCAACTTGTTTTTTTTATCCTTTGAATTTGTCTGTTTTTCAAAACATAAGTAGGGTTCCTATTGAAGAATGAATTCACATAGACCTTAATCCCTTTCCCATTGATGTTTTCGCAATCATCTCTCTAGCCAGTCCTTTCGTCAAAGGATATGCTAAATTATTCTTTGGTTCAATATAGTCGACTGTAATTACTCCTTGTTTGAGTAATCCTCTAATAAATTGATGTCAAAGGCTAAGATGTCTTTGTTTACCATTGTAAGTCTTTTGTGCCACTTTGTACAAAGTATCTTGACTATCACAATGTACTTTAATAGCTGGAGTAGGTTTCATCCAAATCGGAATATCTATCAATAACTCTCTTAGCCATTCAGCCTCTTTACATGCATCTGCAAGTGCTACAAATTCTGCCAACATAGTTGAGTCAGAGATGCATGTTCTTTTATTAGAACTCCATGATATGGCAGCCCCACCTATTGTGAATATCCATCCTGAAGTGGACTAAGAGTTAGATTCTATGTTGTTCCAACTTGCATCGCTGTAACCTTCAAGTACTGATGGTTCTCCCTTGAAAACCAAACCATGATTCATAGTCCATTTCAGATATCTTAGAACTCTTGGTACTGCATTCCAATGTTCTCTTCCTGGATTACTAGTGAATCGACACAAGATTCCTATAGCATATGCTATATCTGTTCTAGTGTAGTGCATGGCATACATAAGACTATCAATCACAGTGGCATATTTCAACTGATCGCAACATCTACGAGTATTTTTCATTAATTTGACACTAGGATCGATGGGTGTTTTTGCAAGAGGGAGATCTGGGTGATTGCATTTCTCAAGAATACTTTCAATATAATGAGATTGTGTTAATAAGATTGATCCTTCTTTTCTCACTATTTTGATTCCTAAGATTACATTTGCTTCTCCCAAATCTTTCATATCAAAATTAGATTCTAGAAACTTCTTGGTTTCTATTATACTTTCTATATTTGAACCAAATATTAGCATATCATCCACATACAAACAGACAATTACATATATTCCATCTTTGCATGTGGAATATATACATTTGTCTGCTTCATTCACTTTGAACCCTTTTGACAACATGACTTTGTGTTAACATAAATATTTCTATTCCAACACATCATGTAACCAACTTATGAAACCTTTCACTGAATGATAATATCATAAATTGCTCATTAGTGTAGTTTAATTTTTATTGCATAGGATAATTCTTATGTTAGATTCAATCTATGCAAATTTTGTATTATATAAAAGTCGGTTCCCCTGGACACCGTAATAATATTTCATTTCATCCCACATATATAATTTTCAATGTTATCACTCCATAAATAAATTCACATAACTCAATACAATATTAAAAATAATACTTTGTAGTAAACAAAAGAATAAAATCTTTAGCCAATCCAACTTCACACGATTTATTTATAATTTCTAATCATTAAAATTCAAAGAAAAGTAAAGTAGACATGCTGCCAACATGCGTTTAAGAACTAATAGATTATGCGGTAGCATCCTTACCAATATTTGTGTTTCTTTGAACATAAAAAAAACCATGAATTGTTCCCTTTAGTTAATCACAACAGTAAGCTAGATCGTAAACCAAACAAATATCAATTAAGACAGTGAAAAGATGTGGAAGGAAACATAGGTAATATTATCAAAATAAGAGTTCAAAATGGTTGATTTGGAAGGAAAAAAGGCAGGTAACAAACTTACAAACATGGAAGTAAAGGACAACTGCATTCTAATAATCCAAAGATGTCAATAGGACTTTGGACTCGTCGGCAAATCCAATTCTTTTTGACATGGACAAATTCATACTGATGATGGTAGCAAAAAAAAGATTATGTAACAAAATTCAATATTTGATTTCATTGTCCATGATGTTGATTTGATATTGTAAGATGGAAGAAGCAATAATTATTTACAGAAATTTAAAAATAAATTGTACTTACATAGTGAATGAAGTCGATCTATGAATGAAGCTGTTTAGCATGGATTAGTTATTATTTTGTACAAAAGGGCATTAGAAACGAGATGAAACTGCATTTATCATTTAATCGAACGATTATTAGGAATTCATTTGTACCAACTAATCAAGAGTGAACGGAACATTAATAAAGATTTGATTTGTGAACCAAACTAACCCGTCCGATGTTGCTTAATGCAAGTTGTTGATGTGTGCTCCTAAGGCATGCATGATGCAGCGTTTGTGCAATCTATCATCAGTATCAGTTGGGTTTTCTCAAAACTGTAGATGTATTGAATTGCTCGTGAAGTACTCAATGAACTGCCAAAGCTTGTTTGCTTTTTGGGATAAGACTGATGTGGACTTGTGTATTATCATTTTTTCCTTATGTGATGGCTCAGATCTATGTTGGTAGATGTGCTTAAAGCCTTATCCGACTCAGAAGTGGGGATCTGATTCAAGTTGAGGCTGGCAGTGCCCTGACGTCCAGTTCTGAGCAGATGATTAAATTCTATTTGTGGCTGTTGGAAATCTGTGGTGCCTACTTCAAAATTGAAAGGGAAAAAGGAAGAAATAAAAAGGAAAAAAGGTCCTATTATGTATATATTTATATGTAAATACTGATATTGCGTTGTAGGCTGCGTTTGAGAATGTATATAGTTAGAGATATATTTATGTCCCCTGCTTTGTGTCAAATATAAAGCAAGAGAGAAATCTATTATCCACGTTTTTGTTTAGTTTATCCACCCTATAATATAGGAATACATAACTTTTGAAGTTATTATAAAATTATTTACTTCATCCACCGATTACTTAATACTAGTTTTTCTTTCTGATTTTAATGTTCTACTTCTTCCATTTTTAATTCACCTATTAGATTAAAACATAAACTTTGATGTCATTTTGCTTTCATCGCTGAACCTATAAACATTACTAAATTAAAATTTTAGCTATAGACTAAGGATCATCAATGTAAATAATCAAATATTTATAGTTTCAGTACCAATATGTGGTACAACTAATTGTAGATGCATAATGTAGCAATGGAATTCAATTTGTATTAATAGATTCAGAACAATGAAAAGTGTTTTAAACAAAATTACATTTGAACATGTAGCAAGATTCATTATATCATAGCAGTTGATCCTAGAAAAAGGGCAAACCACATTCAGAAATTTGGATACATCTTCCATGGTTTTTACACACAAGTATATTAAGTACAAACAACTCACATGTAAAAGTACAATCCTATTCTTTTTTTTTCATATCTCTTTTTTTTTTGGTACCGAACAGTTGTGAATACAAAAATAACAATTCTCAGTCTTTGGGAACGGATATGTGTTTAAGGACATGAAAGTATGATCAACTATATTAGTATGTATATATTTACTTAATCGACTCATGAAAGAAGAAAACATGATTCATGAACTTAATATTTCTAGATTATGAGCTATAGCCTACAGGTATTTAAGATTCATGTTTGTTCTTAGATTAAATTAAAATTGAGAAATAGAAGGAATGAAAAAAAACGTACATCACCAAGAAGAGCTTTCGCAGGAAGAATAATCAAAGAAGAAGCATTAAATCTTTATGTTAATCCACGTGTGGATTAATTACAAAATAGTTGTGGATCAACTTATCAAAACAAAATGGTGGATTAACTGATGGAATACATGAATGAAAATAAAATTTACCTATTAATATTGATAGGTATCTAACTTCTACGCAGGTTTTTTATCATCTATATATATTTGTCTCACTTTGTGTGTGTGTGCGCGCATGTGTATACCTATACGCGTATGCATAAATTATGTATATGGATATTACTTAAAGCTTTATTTGAAACTATGAATAAATATTTACCTCGTAGTTAGTTAGAGCTATGAAGATGTTTCCAAAATACATATTCACGTAGTTGCAAATACAATAATTAATTACTGTTATATATTTTTAAATAAAGCTTTTGTAATCCAACTTATATTTACTTATTGATGTGACAATACATGTATATTCATCATTTGCATATAAATATTGATACACACACACACACACACACACACACACACACATATATATATATATATATATATATATATATATATATATATATATATATTAATTTGCAGCAAGGGCCATGATGTTCTAATTAGCACAAGTGGTACTATATAAAAATATATGCAAATGTAAAGTTATATGCATAGCTGCCTATGTATTTGCATATAGCTTGAGTTGTATCATTGTGCAAATGGGTACAAAATTAATTTGTGTATACTTCAGCAAGGGTTCAAATAGCAACAATCTATAAAGTGGTACAATAAAAAAATGTGGAGGATGAGATTCCAGTACAGTAGGGCATTTTAATGCAAAACCTTTCAGCAGAAATTCCAACCTCACAAACAAACGAACTGTAGCATATATATAGCTAATGCACAGGTATGAAAAGAGAATTAAGAATATGATAGCTATCAAACCCAATTATAATATCTATAGCTTTGCACATATTGGTGATTAATGATTTTCATGATTAATAAGTACTTATACAGAACACAAATAAATCAAAATCATTATCTTCTGTTGTTACTTGTTAGGTATGGTTATATTCATTATTTTCGCACACGGACAGATGTGTAATCTATAACATCAAGGAGAAGTATTCCGGAGTTGGTGTAGTGGTAATTGGTGTGTGCAAGTTGACATAAAATGAACCTACATCTGTAATAATTATGTAAGCGTGGGTCATAACGTTGTTTTATAAGGCATGAATCCTGATGTGGTACAACGTTATGAGACAGATGATTTATTGTAGCAGCAGTAAAATGGTACGGTTCCATAAACGGAGCAAGGTGGATCCAGGAATTAACAAAGGGGTGAGCAGATTTACAATTTGATAGCAATGCATTTGTAATTTTGACATTTGTAAATTCAATGTTGATGAAATTACCTGAGTTGTAGTAGAAGTTTTGACCGAGCTTTTAGCAGGTAAGGATTCCGTGAAATTCATGCTTTAGTAAGTTAATACAATTTATTTATGCAGAAGAACTGAGCATAATACAAATTAAAAGAAATGAAACTTTGCTTTTAACCCGCCGTTCGTAGCTCGGATGGTTTGAAGTAGGGAAATGAGAATCAAAGCACTGTGTGCGGGCATGTTTGAATCCCGCTGCAAACCACTTCGGGGGCTAGGACGTTAAGCATCCGTGTTAACGGAGTATGCGACCAGTCTGAAGTTTTATGTAGTGGGTCAACGGACTGGTTGTTATGGTGATGGGCAATAAACATAGCATGTGTCAAAACCATACAAGTGCAGTTTGTAAAAGGTAGATGCCGCAGTTTGTAAATCACGTACATCATCAAGTCATTAACTGAAAATCCAAGGATACCAAATTATGCATTATCATTTTTGTGTTACTTTTAGAAAAACCATTCAGCTATCACCATCAGCCATTTGCAAAGAATAAGAGAAAAATAAATAGACCTGGCAAACATGGCAGAAAAAATGAAGTGGTCAAATATTGTATTCTACGGTCCACTGTGTTTCCAATTCAAATATTGCTCTGCTCTGCTTGCCCCAGGCTGTACGCTGCATTTGATTGGCTCATATTACAATGTCAGTGCTGGAACAATTAACATGTCATAGTTGCATTTATGTTCGCTTTTCTGGATTGAGCTCGTGTCAATGCTGGAACAATTCTAAAAATGCAGCGGTGTTTTAGTAGATTTAGTATGATGCTGTATAACCAAGATAACCCATACCTATGTAGAGGTCATATATATATATATATATATATATATAACCTATGTAGAGGTGTTTTAGTAGATTTAGTATGATGCTGTATAACCAAGATAGGATTGTTGGTAAATAAGGAAAGACAGAGAATGAATTGAGGTTTAATTTACTTGAAATATTGAAAATTGAAAATTTCCTTCCTATCATAAAGCCTACATTATTAACACTCAGGCAGCATTGGCAGTCAGTTTACTTACCATTGGAACTAACACTTAGGCAGTATTGGCAGCCAGTTTATTTACTATTGGAACACGTTTGACGTCTCAATAGAGCTGGGTCATATTTTTGCAAGCTTAGTTTGTTGGAGAGAATCGACCCGGTGGTGACAAACGCGTCGTATGCATCATGATTTAATATTATTAAAACTAATCAAGTTTCCAAAACTAAATAACACTGCATTCTAAAAATGCAACAAATTTTTGCCAAAATACCCGCATTCGGTTGCTGGACGCAAAATTATAGACAAACTGTAAATGGATACTTCGTAGAAATGAACAGCAAAAACCTTGAATTGTCGTTAAACCAGTCAAATACAGAGAAATCATTTTTTCATATGAAGTCAGTTGAAAAATAAAATAAACATTACAGAAACATGTTGAATCAAAGAAAAAAAAAAAAAAAAATCTTGCCTTTGATGAAATAAATTTATCCAGAACCTGGCAGATTAATATCCAACTCTTCATCAAGCTTTGCAGCCAGTACCTTAACCTAAGGTTGATAAGCAACCATCTAAATTTCACATTTCCAATGATTTTGGGCTGTGTTTTAAGCTGTTATGACAATGATCGATTTCGTTTTCAAATTGTTGATTTTTGTGGGACAATTTCCTCCTACGACACCCTATGAAGTTTAAGATGGAATTACATCAATACTTTCAAGTAGTTTTTTTTTTAGAATCAATAAAAGAAAGTTGTAGTACCTAATTTGGTCTTCATTTCTTTGTAGATCGATTACTACCTGCGGGAAGCATTATTGTTAGAAAAGAGTGTATTTTAATCAAACTTATGAAGAGCATCCATGTATCATATGTTCATATAGGAAGCATCAACTTATAAATGAAAAGGATCCAACTCATCGGCTTGTGATAAATAATAGTGAAAAGGTGAAAAATAAATATAATCTTAGTGGTTAATTATCTATTTGGGGAACATTGAATTCCTTTGGTATGGAAACAACAGCAAGAAACAAATTATCAGTATTAGTATATGTGAAAATGATAATTGTGTAGATTACAGGCCTTAAGATAGCGGAGATTAATGCTACTGTAAACAATGAACTGAAAGTAATCATCAATTTTTTCGTTTGGACTATTGTGCAGAGAATAATCTGATTATGAAATGCATTTAATCTGTACAGAATTAATGCCGAAACAGCTAAGGATAGTAGTAATGGCTACATATCCAATTAAAATTGCATCAAACTTGAGGCAAATGTGATAATAGAATACTGATGCCCCCTTCATGATCCATATGAGCAGGAATGCAGGCGACTCTTAGGTGCCGTTTGGTTTATTTTGTGTTTTGCATTTTTAGTTTTCGGCGATAATTATGAAAGTTGTGAAGATTTGAAGTGTAGCGGTGGTGATGAATCAAAGGAAAAGGGAGTGACGGAGGGGACCGCGGGAATGGTGGATAGACGGATTTGTTATTGTCATTCCCTTATTTTTTAAAATATGAAGAATAATAAAAAGTTGTTTTCGGTTTTGTATGTTAACTCCGTTTTGTAAAACGGTCATTTTTCACGATATACGTGCATTGTCGGTATTTTTGTATATGTGAAAACTCAAAATTGAAAAATCTAAACCAAACGCTACCTAAGGAATGCAGGCGACTCTTAGCTTCTTATTAAAAAAAACTTCGGAATCAATATGCATGATAAGTTTTGACAATATGTGATGGTTTCCTGAGTCCAAATCATAACATTTGTTTAATGTATAGGCTAAGAACACTGATTAGCAATTTCGAAACTGGCAGTTACATCTTCAAAACTACTTGTACGTCATATTTCATTGTTTCAAAATCCTAATAAAATACAGCACACATTGAAGTTTTTGACTACCAGTTAAGAGAAATAACTACTACACAGTTATAATTTCATGGTCTGCAAGCTATTAGATTAAATATTGACAACTGTAAAGAGATGATGAAACTAAACGAAATAAGCATATAAGTCTAAAGTATACACTTTAAATAAACTTCGATCAAGTGCCATTGGTTTTCCAAATACTATCCTCTGCCAAGTAGAAAATGATATTAGACCACAGAGCACAACCAACAATGACTTGTTTAGTTACTAAACAAGTCACGGAGCAACCAGGTGTGGCTTGTTCAGTCACCCGTGACTAATCTATGACTATTTTTGAGCTCGTTCGTGGCTGGTTGACTGAACAGGGGTTGGTGCTTATAACGGCAAAGTGTTTGCCTTTGCCGTTATAATCTTATAACGGCAAAGAGTTTGCCGTTATAAGCTTTGCCGTTATAACATTAGTTTTATAATCTTATAACGGCGAAGTGTTTGCCGTTGTAACCTTATAACGGCAAACACTTTGCCGTTATACCCCCCTCCCTCTTACCTGACCCGTGGCTGGTTCCTTCTTTTGGTTGCTTCGCTCGTTGGACCAGTTTCAAAGCAAGAGAGAGAATAACTGAACAGAACGGATGGTTGGTTAGTACTTTGGCCAAAGCTTTAAAGCAAGTATAAAAACCAAACATTGTAACAGTAAGGTAGTCTTACTTAATTCTTTATTTTGTGTCGAACCTTACGACTAAGACAAATGTAATGTTATAAGTTACAGGAGGCACATAAAATTAAACCTTCATAGGCGAATAAGGTGCAAACTGAATTAAATAAGAGATGCTAGTCATAGAAATTAAACTTGCATGATCCAAAAAATGTTGCAGTACGCTACAGAAAATTGTTGTGTCATCAAGGAATTGTTTGAATTATAATTATTGGTGTTAGCGTAATTAATATTCTCTAAAGGGCAATATAGTCTTTTGTTTTATGTTTTGCCTATATATAAAGGCCTCTTGTGTTGTTTTAGGGTTAAGCTTTTCTCTTCTTTTAGCCGTCATCTGCTTTGTACTGTAATGGCGTAAATGAATAAATGAATTGTTGTTGGTCTCTTTATTAGAATTATCATGGTATCAAAGCCAATAAAATCCACAATCCTAATCTAATCTGGTTTTACCCTCTCGCTCAAGTTTCAGCATCTCGATCTGGTAATCTCCTCTCAGCAAATCCACGAAGTCCTTCTCAATCTCGGCAAGCTTCAGCAGTTTCAGCACCTTAGCACGTTCATCCGATCTACAGCAGATCCAGCAATCTCAGCACGTTCATCTCGGCACGTTCATCCCATCTCAGCACGTTCATCCCATCTCAGCAACCAAGACCGAAGTTTTCCCAAACCCAAAATCTGAACCGAAATTATCCTCGCCATCCTCAGACTCGAATCCGCCATCGCCATCCTCAGACCCAATTTCCGCCGTACCCTGTAGCTCCATACCCGAACCCAATAGGTTTGTCATCTAGTTCATCAGGTATATCTTCTTCTACCTGGATTTTAGATTCTGGTGCTTCGAATCATATGTCACCTAATTTCTCCGATTTCACTTCTTTGGCTCCTAAAGTTTCTGTACCTGTCATGAGTGCTAGTGGTACATCTATGCCCGTGCAAGGTGTTGGTTCAGTCATTACACCTTCTTTGTCATTATCTAATGTCTATCACATTCCTAGACTTGCATTAAATCTTGCTTCTGTTGGTCAAATTTGTGATAATGGCTACTTGGTTTCTTTTTCTTCTTCTGAATGTTATGTTCAGGATCCAAAGTCTCAGAAAGTGATTGGGACCGGCCATAGAGAAGGAGGACTTTATGTATTGGATCAGCTCAAAGATCCTAAGATTTCAGAGATTGCAGCTTCTATTCCAGGTGTGGATGTTTCGTCTTTTCGTTTGAGTCAGTCATCTTCTATGTTTTATTTGTGGCATTCTCATCTGGGCCATGTATCTAAGTCTCGATTGCAATTCTTAGCGTCTACAGGAGTTTTGGGAGAATTGAAAACTCATGACATTTCTGATTGTAGTGGTTGTAAACTTGCAAAATTCTCTACTTTACCTTTTCCCCAAAGTAATACAGTTTCTACTGCACCTTTTGATCTTATTCACTCTGATGTTTGGGGACCCTCTCCTGTTTCTACAAAGGGAGGCTCTCGTTATTATGTCTCCTTTATTGATGACTACACTCGTTATTGTTGGATTTATCTTATGAAACGTCGTTCAGAATTTTTTGGCATCTATAATGAGTTTCGATCTCTTATTAAAACTCAGCATGGAGCTGTTATTAAATGTTTCAGATGTGACTTAGGGGGAGAATATACTTCTCATGCTTTTAAAGAACTTCTTGCTTTAGATGGCACAATTTATCAGACTTCTTGCACTGATACTCCTGAACAAAATGGGGTTGCTGAAAGGAAACATAGACATATTCTTGAGACTGCTCGATCTCTTTTATTGTCTGCTAGTGTTCCAAGTGAATTTTGGGGAGAGGCAGCTCTTACTTCTGTTTATTTGATTAATAGAATTCCTACTGCTCATAATTCTGGCTTGTCCCCCTATGAAAAGTTGTATGGTTGTCCACCAGATTATTCTTCTCTTCGTGTTTTTGGTTCCACATGTTTTGTTCTTCTTCCTCATGTCCAACGGAGTAAGCTAACTTCACGGTCTGCTATATGTGTTTTTCTTGGTTATGGTGCAGGACAAAAAGGATATCGTTGTTTTGATCCAGTCAGTCACAAGCTATATGTTTCTCGTCATGTTGTTTTTCTTGAACATATTCCTTATTTTACTATTCCTGATCGTACTCACAATATATCTATGTCTGATATTGTTCATATTGATCCTTTCACTGCTGATGATGATGAGCTACTTCCTGCTGAAAATCCAGACATTTCCATTGACTCAACAACCACCCAATCACCTTCTGAGACAGTAGATACTAGTGAACGTCGATATCCTATCCGAAATCGTCAGTCTACTAGGCGACCTGATTTTGAATATTCTTGTCTTTCCAGCTCATTTTCTTCATTTCTTGCTTCTATACATTGTCTCTCTGAGCCTTCATCTTTCAAAGATGCGGTTCGTGATCCTCTTTGGCAACGTGCTATGGCTGAGGAGCTGACTGCTCTTCATCAGACTCATACTTGGGATTTAGTACCTCTTCCTGCAGGAAAACGTGCTATTGGTTCTCGTTGGATCTATAAGATTAAAACTAAAGCTGATGGATCTATTGAAAGGTATAAAGCTCGCTTGGTTGCTAAAGGTTATTCTCAAGAATATGGTATGGATTATGAGGAGACTTTTGCTCCTGTTGCAAAAATGACTACAGTTTGAACTCTTATTGCGGTAGCTTCTGTTCGCCACTGGAATATTACTCAAATGGATGTTAAAAATGCCTTTTTGAATGGGGATCTTCATGAAGAAGTCTATATGGTTCCTCCTCCTGGTATTGATCATCAACCTGGTGAAGTCTGCAAACTTAGGAAAGCTCTTTATGGTCTCAAACAGGCTCCCCGTGCTTGGTTTGAGAAATTCTCTACTGTGATTACTTCTCTTGGTTTTTACCTGAGTAACCATGATTCTGCTTTGTTTGTCAAGTGTACCTCGGCTGGTCGAATTTTGCTTTCTCTTTATGTTGATGATATGATTATTACAGGCGATGATGTTGTTGGAATTAACTTGTTGAAGTCTGAGTTGACTCGATGTTTTGCTATGAAAGACTTAGGTCTCCTTCGTTACTTCTTGGGTATTGAAGTTGCTTCTTCTCCAAAAGGTTATCTTCTTTCTCAATCTAAGTACATTTCTGACATTTTTGAGCGCGCTCGTCTCTCAGATAATAAGACTGTTGATACTCCAATTGAGCTCAATGCTCGATACTCTATTACTGATGGATCTCCATTACCAGATCCTAGTCTTTATAGAACGATTGTTGGAAGTCTGGTTTATCTCACTATCACTCGCCCTGACATTGCATATGCTGTTCACATAGTCAGTCAGTTTGTTACTTCTCCTACTACAGTTCATTGGGCTGCTGTTATTCGCATTTTGAGATATCTCCGTGGCACTCAGTTTCAGACTCTTTTGCTTTCTTCTACTTCATCTTTAGAGTTATGTGCTTACTCTGACGCAGATTGGGCTTGTGATCCTACTGATCGCAAATCCACTACTGGCTTTTGTATTTTTCTAGGAGATTCTCTAATCTCTTGGAAAAGTAAGAAGCAGGATGTTATATCTCGGTCTTCAACAGAGGCAGAATATCGTGCTATGGCTTCTACTACTTGTGAAATTGTTTGGCTACGATGGTTGCTTGCTGATATGGGTGTTTTCTTGCGACGACCAACTCCTTTGTACTGTGATAATAAAAGTGCTATTCAGATTGCTCATAACTGCGTCTTTCACGAAAGGACCAAGCATATTGAGATTGACTGTCATATTACTCGCCACCATCTTCAGAATGGCACATTGACATTGCCATTTGTCTCTTCCTCCTTGCAACTTGCAGATTTGTTCACTAAATCTTTGTCATCTTCACGCTTCCGGTTTTTGACTGACAAACTCTCGATGCTCATTGCTATCGCATCGTGAGTTTGAGGGGGGATGTTAGCGTAATTAATATTCTCTAAAGGGCAATATAGTCTTTTGTTTTATGTTTTGCCTATATATAAAGGCCTCTTGTGTTGTTTTAGGGTTAAGCTTTTCTCTTCTTTTAGCCGTCATCTGCTTTGTACTGTAATGGCATAAATGAATAAATGAATTATTGTTGGTCTCTTTATTAGAATTATCAATTGGTTACTTAACTTTGGACGTGTCATTCAAATGAAGAAAAAGGAATAATACGTTCTATTCAGATTGTCAATTCCAGGCATACCAAAAAATAGATTAATGACAATCGAGGCATGCGTGGTTTAAAATGCTAATACAAAATAAAATTTAACAACGTTCAACAGGGCGAAAATAGTCATGCAACTCATTGTAAGAATAGCTGAAAATAGCCATCATATAATGAAAAATCAAGTTAGCTATTAATCTAGTAAACGAATCAACTTGCTTTTAACAAATAGTCTGGTTAATATGGAAATTATGATTATACCAAAAAATAAGTCGGAAGGAAATGGGTAAAGAGAGGAAGTACATACTACGCAGAGAATCACAGGGATGTTTTAATGGAAAGGGTATAGGCAGGACTACAACAATAGGGAGGACGACGTACTTTGACAACACAGTCCCAATGTTGAACACAGATTGACATGGGTATGAGCCGTGATTGAGTGACCAAAGTCGAAATTCAATTCGTAGATCATTAATGAATCACCGGAAAAGCAGCGAAGCAAGCAACATTAGAAATCACAAATGGAGGAGGTCTCTGCGGATTTGAAATTTGATTTGGTGGAAACACAACACATTCCGATTTGGGGGTAGAAAAGGAAAAACCGATGGAATATAGCATGACATTGGTTAAACAGTTTAATTCTCTCAAAAGGTGCTCCTCTCATCGGTAATCTCATAGTTGAAAAAGCATAGGTTGTGTAAAACATAGACACGTTGGACATATAAGAAAACAAAGTGGTCCACCTCCGCATTTGCTCTATTCTATTTCCTATTATAAATAATAGATAAATAATAGATAGATTGATTTTTTTTGTGTAAATGTTTATTCTCCACAATGTTTTCGTTTTCCCTTTTATTTGGGCAATATTATTCCATTGTCGTTGTGTACATGAACTTCACTTCAGAAATCCCATTTGCCAATAATTGTACTATTTTTTATCGACAACAATATCATAATTCTTCACTCTCTATTGCCTGAACCAACACAGTAGCACAAACATTGGTATCTTGGATATCGTTTAGCTTGTTACTGCTAGTCCACATCAAATGAGAAATCTTTTACTATTATTTATCAATTTAAAAAATCAACATTTTCTGTGATTAATTAACACGTCTAATAACTATTCTACATAGATTTAATGTTATTTATTTGTCACAATCCCCAATAAGCATTCTAAGTTTTTTTTTTAAATACTTTCATTTCGGTTATTTGAATAATTCACAATTTGTATTCTATTTTCCAAATACTTCCTTGATTTTAATATAAATTCCAATTCTTTTTTTTAATACTTCAAAATAATTTAGAATAAATACTTAAGTACGTGCATAAAATATATATTAAGAAGAATTAAAATAACCCAACCCATTTTTAATTTTCACCTATAATATAACAAAATGCTATTATTTAACCAAAATTCCCGTGTATCGACGTAGTTTTGGAATGCCCCAAAGTTTCAGTATTTAAATAATAGGCCATGTATTTAAAATGCTACCATAACTTAAGAGTGTCTGCATCACCTTATGTCAGAAGTGACAATATTGTAATAAAATATGCAACCTACTGTTTGTTTAGTTTTTAAATGACCATTATTTATATGGCTAAAGGAAGTCATCCATGGACTCGCATCTATACATACAAATAATCTTATTCAAGATTACTAACTCAACATAGGAACTGTTAAAGAAATTTTAGCAATATAAAATGGGCCAATTCTATTACCATAACTTTTGCCTTACGCACCCACTGAAGATTAAAAAAAATGATGAATTTATCCTTATATATTATTGTACTTAGCATATTCATTTTTTCATTCAGTTATCCGCTTTATACATTGTAAAATATTATGAGAACGAAACGACAATTGATTAGAAGAGACAATTGATTTGAAGAAGACAATATTTTTTTTAGAAAAGAATAATGTTTTATAAATTTTCCCTTTTTCTAAAAAATATATTTATAGTTCGATTGTTTTTCGAATTAAACTGAAAATGTAACTTTTTTATATTGTACAATTAATGAAAATAATAATTATGAATTACTACTTTATCGATTTTTGTTTTCATTTTTTAATTTTATTACTAATGTCAAGTTAATATCATCAAAATAAAGGGAAATTCTAGTATATATCGGGATGGGAACAGTATAAAGTGGGTATGATGCATTTTGTTTAAATAATGGGGTTGGAAAAACAATAAGTGGGGTGGAAATAGACGTGGCCTATAAAATAGTCGACCTACACAATTCTGACTAGGTAATCAAATAATGTAACTATGTGTTCGGATAATGAAATCAAACACAAAGCTACGCTTATACAAAGTCATGCTTTAATCATCCATAGCTCATTCACTTGTCATGCCACACTGTCATTTCATAACATATAATTGATAATCACTAACAATATCAACTTTGAGCTCATACGTTTCAAAGAAGGGTGTTAAGTTAAGAGAATAAATTATCCGCCATCAAATAGAAATATGTTTAGTAAAGATCAATCAATACATTACAAAGTACAATGTCAGATACATATCCATACAAGCTCGTTCTGGGACTGAACGAAACCAAAGGCGCTTTACACTACAAGAAAACTTCACATAGACATCGGCTAAAAACGGTGTCTTCATTTTTTGGTGTGATGTCTTTGTCGGTGATGTCTAAAGTACCCCTTTTTTACATTAGTTAAAAGACGATGTCAAAGCAGCTTTAAGACATCATAAATTAATTAATTAACTATTATAATAAGTATTTTACCATATCAGCTTTCGACTGATGCCTATGGCTTTATACTGATGTCTATGATGGCTTGTTTATGTTGTTTTCTCATCTCATATATAGAAATAAATATTTATTAAAAGAAATACTAGTGCACAAAATTTAATATTCAAACAGTATTTTTATTTAATTAATTTTTTTTTAAATATGAAATAGCACAAATTTCTGACTTCAACTATTTTACATTCACATTTCTCATACAAAATTCAATACATTACACAATCAATTTTACATTGCCACCTCGCTACAACACTCATCAATCTAGCTGATTTGATCTTGATTTTCATTGTGTAGCTTGTGCTCCTGTCCATTCTTCTGTACCTTTCATTTCTAGAGCAGTAAAATATAATTTAATTTGAACTTTTCAGCCATTTATCATCACAGGTGAAGCCTGAATACCAGTTTAAAAAATTGAAAACATCATTTTTGGCTGCAGTGAGAAAAAACATGAAAACATACAAGAAAAGTGGTATATTTACTACATCTATTGCACTCTGAACAGCACTAGCAGACTCGAAGTCGGTAAAACCAAAACAAAACCCTTGCATCTGTACAAATTTCGGAAAACAATGAGATTGTGCTTTGAAGGAGTAATTCCTGCAAATATGATAACATAACATTAATAATTTGGACAAACACTAATCCAAAAGCACACGAGTAATAAATCCATTATGAAGAAAAACTGTATATGCACCGATTACTTTTTAGCTGATAACAACATCAATGTACATTACAAAAACAACATAATGACAGTGATGATACAGTATACGGAGAAGTTGTGCATGTTTACACAGTTCTTTGTAGAAGAACCTTGTGTATACTATTTATTTTTCTAGTATACGAGAGCATACAGTTGCATGTTTTGTCCATTTTGTACTCCATTTATCATATACAATGCTCCACCACTGATTTATACATATACATACTTCTAGGACATGAATTACTTTGTTCTGCAATAAAAAAAATGGTATCAGATAAAGGGCAAGACCCAAAATTTTGAAATAGGTGTTATCATTATATACACCTACAATAATAAGAGCTACTATAAATGTAAAGTAACAATTTATCACCTAAATGAATATCCTTTTCAGTAAACAACTTTTAAGTCACCCAATTCTTCATTTATTGATCAAGAAGAAAGCAAATAAAAAATAGCACTGCTATAACATGTTGTTGGCTTCTTGAATTGAAGGACCATCATCAATGACATTTTCAAAAGCTAATACTTGCAATGAAATAAAATACCAATAACAGAATGGATTTATTATCACTTGCAAGTAAAATTAAACTTATATCTAATTTTGAATGTAAGTATTAAACTGTAGAGAACAAATGGAAACAATACTCACAAACTATGAAGCATTAATGAATTGTTAAAGCCGACTGAGTCATACTATTTGATCTTCTTTCTCTATGCTTAATCCCTCACCTTCCTTGGCTTTACAATTGTAACCTACAAAGACACTAAAACTGCAAATACAATAAATAAAGGATAGATGATCTGACACCATTATTGAAACGACCCCGGAAATCCGAGCTATCTGAGTTGACTAAATACACCACACGTCCAACTCAAATTGCACAGAAATACGACTCATTATTAGAAAGAAGTTAGAGGATGAGAAATAGAAAGAAAGAAATATTAGAATAGAAGAAAAACGAAGATCACAACTCACAGCGGAACGAAGAAAATATATTATATAACATAACTTTTGAAATACAAATCAGTAACTTTATATACATACCATCATCAGAGCACAACAGTCATTTCTGGAACAGTTATAAACACCTGTTTCCCGATACAAACAAGGTCCACAGCGGAATATATGATAGTCTATAGCTAACTGGTGAAGCCTCCTGCTTCCAGCTCCTCCAAATGAATCTGTGAAATCCGGACTACTTGACTGCCCGTACAAATTTGGGCACCCAAGAGTTTAGGGAAAACAAAACAAAATAAACTCTGGGTCAGTCATGGGACTGGTGTGAGTAAATTCCAACCACTTGTTTAACTTTAAAAAATCCTTTCAAAAGAAAAGATAATAGTAAGACCAGCCCCCACATAAACACGGACGGTTTTTACCTTACTATAACCCAAAACACTTTGATACGAAATCCAGTGATATTATAATAATGTTTACATCAAATAAATAACCAAATAGCAGAACGCTTGCATCTCACGCTCCACATATATATTATAAAATCAAAAACCGCATGGCGCTTATTGGAGATTGGATTTCTAACATGACAAGGTATGGGACCACCTTCCGATGATGTATCTCTAGAGGCGAATACACCTGGGTTCAACAAGAACGTCTTGCAACCCGGCCCACACATGACCGACCACTCATTTCGCTTGAGTGTATCGAATGTATATCACCAACGGTTGGGCTCAAACCACCGTTTCCCGAATGGGCAGAATCGATAGAATAAGAACAAAAGGAATTTATCTAGATAGGTGATTATATACCCTAATGGGTGCGACCCACATAGCCATGCTGCCTGCCCGATTTTTGTCCTTTCCCGGTTGTTGAGGCCTGAGGGTACGAATACTTCCCATTCATTGATAGCACAATCACTTTGAATGCCACATTGTCAGATCCGTTAATCACAAGTTGAGTTTGCACAAATATTCTGGGTATTATGCTAAGGGATAAATCCGTTGCAACCATGTATATTCATACAGACCAACCCATTTGATCATTGGAAATACTCTGTCAGACATTCGTCCATTTACGTTCGTTCTGGGATTGAACGACACCGAAGGCACCTTTTCTATTACTAGAAAAGCCCTTGCACTTTACTCCGTCTTCAATATATTCAGCATACTTGGTTCGCAACGCTTATGCCGATACGGAGTGGTTCTTCGGATAATAATCCAACCGGTCTCTTCATATTGACAACGATGGTCAAAAACTTCGATAGTCTGTGATTTAACTATCGAATAAAAACAAGTGTTCAATCAACATATCAACCAAATCACTGGGCCCTTTTATTAATATTCCATTAATTAAATCTCTTCTCCATTTCCTTATCAATATTTGTTAACCAAATATTTTCAATAATCATCTCGGCCTCTTATGCCATTTGGAAAACGTTTCCAAATATCAACTTCTTTTATTTTCTATATATTAGAAAAAATCTCTATTTGCAATTGGAAACAATTCCAATCACTTATCTCTATCCCTTTTTGTTTACAACATTCGATTTTTATATTCACTTTCCTATCGAATATTCAATACGTCGATACAATGATTTCTAATTATCAAAATATCTTAAAAATATTCTAACTTCTTAAATTTCCGGAAAAATTCGCCATAACCTTCCCTGTATCGGGAGCATCGGGAAATTTCAAATAGCTTCCCGGTATCTTCCTCAATCAAAAGAAAAAGGAAAAAGCCAAGCGGCCTGCCGATACGGCGCATAAAACCCATATATGAATTTAAACATGTACCTTTTTGTCGGGCACATAAATAAAAATCTTCATATACTCCATCCCATATCTGTTTAACACCTGTTCACCTGTTTCCAATTCAATTCAACTAAATCCATTCGTTTGAATCAAATTTTGAATCGTTTGAATTCAGTTTCGCTCAATTATTCTTATATCAGCCTTTTTTCTCCTATTTCACTTCTTTGTTGAACATAACATGTTCAAACAAAATATATAACTCGTTCATAACCAAATTGAAGTTCAATTTCAATTCTAGTTCTCTTTTCTATTTCAAATATAAATTTTCAAATCGAATTCACTTATTTAAGGCCCAATATCAATTCAACATCTCATTTACTAATTTCTATTCAATTTAGTTAATTCTATTCAATAAATCAAAATCTGGTTTCTGTTTCAAAAATCATATTCATTTACACAACTTGAATTCGCATATATTTTACAACTCAACTCTGAGATTTTCTAAATAGAAACTTCGGATTTTAATCGCTTAAAATCCTTTTATAAATGAAATAAACCGTTATGGTTTCAAACCGATTCTGGAGCTGTTTTTCTAAAAATTTGATTTTAGATATAACTCAAAATCTATTCGACGAAATCCAGATTTTTCTCCTTCATTAGAAAACTATTATCAAACCGGTCCTGACGTTTCTTGTTTCAAAGAATTTTGACTTCAATTGCGTTCTGTATATTCAATTGAAGTTCGAATCGCTATTTTACGAACTGCAGCGCTGCGGCGAGTTCGTTTTAATTATATTTATATATATAAACCTTTTTAAACTTCTTTTGAATGAAATTCAATTCCATTCTGATTTTAATATATTCAAATCCATAGTTTCAATTCCATTTGAATTCCATATTCAAATCCCATAGTTAATTCTATTTCGAGTTCTATTTGAAATTCTATTTTCAAAGTTTTAATTCAAGTTCTACTTTGAATTTCTACATTTGAATTTCCTTATTCAAATCCCATTTCCAATCTCCATTTAAATTTCTATACTCAAATCTATTTTCATTCTATTAGAATTTCAAATCTCATATTAAACTTCACTTTGAATTCAAATACCATATTTAAATTTCTCTTGAATTCAAATTCTATATTTATATCCCTTGGATTCAAATTCTAGATTTATATCTCTTGAATTCCAATTCTGGATTTAAACTCCATTCTCAAATTTTATTTGAAATTCCTATATTTAAAGTCTATTTGAATTCTCGAATATCCCAACTCCATTTGAAATTCAAATATTCAAACTCCATTTAAATTCTATTTGAAATTCTAAATGTTTCAAATTCCATTTTCTCTTATTTGGAATTCCCAATATTTCAAATTACATTTTTCTTTTATTTGAAATTCCATTTTTGAATTTCCTTTATTCCAATCCCATTTGAATTCCTTTGAATTCAAATTCTATTTCAAAACTATTTGGATTTCCTATTTTGAAATCCTATTTCAATCCTACTTTGAAATCCTACTTTCAAAGTTTATTTCAAATTCTATTTTGAAATTCCATATTCCAATTTCTACATGAATTCCTATGTTCAATTTCATGTTCAAATTCAATACTTGAATTTCTATTTCAAATCTCTATTCAAATTTCATATTTGAATTCCATTTCAAATCTCTATTCAAATTTCATATTTGAATTCTTCTTTGAAATTATATATTTCAAATTCTATTCAATTCTTCTTTGAAATTCTATATTTCAAATTCTGTTCAATTCTTCTTTGAAATTCTATATTTCAAAGTCTGTTTTCTATTTGAACTTTTATATCCAACTTCTTTAAACAAGTCTCGACTTCAATTCCCTTTGAAATCGATATTTCTATTTTCTTTTGAAGATAGATGTCTCATTCCAATTTCACACTTGTATTTCTATTTCTGAATTATCAAATGATAATTCCTTTCTCTTCATTTTATAACTTCGTTATAAAAGAACTATTTATAAACTTCGTTTATAAAGGAACTACTTGTTATTTTTTTTCAAAACCAAGTTTTATATTTTTATTCCATTTAAAAATTCAAATTCTATTTAAAAATAGAATTTTCCCTTTTAAAATCTCAAATATCCTTCCACGATATTTTAAATAAATTAACACTTAGCCCAGTGATATTTAAAACAATCAAATCACCAAATTTTCAATCATTTTATTTTTTTTCACATCATATATGAATATATATGAAATCAAACAAACAACAAACAAACAAATAATATAATTTTTGAGGAATCCAGTTGGATTCCTCCAACCTGTTTTCCTGCATCCACAGATGTTAGCACATAAATAATACCCATTCTGCTTCGTGGTAGAATATCGCGGTATAGAAGGTCATCCACTAATCATAGCGTGGGGCGTATAGGGTAATCATCCGCTATGAAACTGCGGGCATCCGCTAATGAGACTGCGGGGATTCAACCAATCAATCAACCCAATATATATATATATATAGCCTAAATAACTAATATATATAAAACAACCATAAAACATTCACACAAGCAACAAACAATTATTTTTAATGAAATAAAAATAATTCTAAAGGTGAGTGAGATTTACTCACCAGATTTCGTTTGTGCTGAATATCCCTTTAAATTTAACATTTCGTATCTTCTCGGCTTCGACCCCATTTAAATCTTTTGTCTTGAACCTATGATTATATATTTTAATTTAACGATTAAACACTATATTAATTTAAATTAACCTAACCAATTAATAAATTTATTATCCTGAGTATTTAAAAATAAAGACGTATACCTTATTATCTCCGCATGACTCGACCAATCCCCGAAGTCAACTCAACAAATATCGATCCATTCCCACTTGAATTAGCTTCAAAACAGCGGTCATCCATTATGGCCTTTGATCGAACACCTTACTGGCAGCTTCCCTCTTTCATCGCTCCTGCCCCATCATCATCCCATTCAAGCTCCACAAACTCGAATCCCACCAAAACCATTACCGAGCTCCAGTACGCCATCATCACTGCAGTTTCCCCTATAGGTCATCGCAGCCCCGCCCTAACCGTCATCTCCACTCGCGAGCAACTCCAATACAGCTCCGCCCTTC
Source organism: Allium sativum (assembly GCA_030737875.1). Lineage (NCBI taxonomy): Eukaryota > Viridiplantae > Streptophyta > Magnoliopsida > Asparagales > Amaryllidaceae > Allium > Allium sativum. Next base: position 34,156,250 of record CM060909.1, read on the forward strand.
CAGAAATTGAAATCCCCTCAGACATCGCACTCCACCAGATGCAACAACCCAACGTCGATCTCCCTCCTAATATCGCAGCACCCATACACATCAACATTAGATGCTCTTCCTCCCCCGAAGCCAAAAACCGAAGTCGAGATGTTCAGTAGCGATCGCGTTCTGGAGCCCAAATCGAGCTCCTTGCTCTGAATCGCGACCCCATCCTATTGCCGTGCGTCAGGAGGGTCCAGGGTTTATCGCGATTTGAGTTCGCGATTTTCTGATTTGGTTTTGCGGTTTGGTTTGCCTGGAAACAGAAAATGGAATAACGAAAAGGAGAAAGGTAGATACTCGAATAAGCTTCAGAAATAGGAAAACAAAGGCGATGGGTTCCATTTATATAAGTGAGAAAGGGGACCATCGTACAATTGCTATTAAACACTGGTTTCCTAGACATCAAAGGAAGAAGACAGTAATTTCAGCTCGAGGATATCATAGGTCTGTGCGTTTTCATTTTTTTAGGGTGTTATTCTGAATATAGGTCGGCTTCTGCAAACGTCGGGTGGCTGATATTAATTAGATTTGACTAGATTTTGTTTTAAATTAATTAACGTAAAATATCTCGCGGTACCCGAACTGCTATTTTAACGTAGCGATTTACGTCTTCAGATTATGGTGTTATTTTAAAATTCACGGAACCGACTCTGTAATTTAATTCGACTAAATGAAGGAAATAACAATTTAAATTAACGATTTAAATTAAATTCAATTTAAAATATAAATGGTTTCAAACAATTTAAATTATCGATAACTATCGTTATAATTCAATATATAATTTATATTAGCCATTTGAATCTTTTAGATTCAGTTTTGAATTCTGAATCCAATTATTTATCGTTTCCATAATATGCTAATTAAATATATTAGATAATTATTCATATACCGATTATTAAATTGATAAATTCAATATAAAAATCAACTTATTATCCTAATTAAATAATTTAAATAAATTTAAATACTCAATATTAACTGGCTAAAAATCCGGGATGTTACATTCTTTCCCCCTTAAAATAATTTCGTCCTCGAAATTGCTAAGGTAGGAAAAATACTATAAACCCATTAACTTTTCAAATCTTACTTATGTTTAAACTCAACTTTTCAAATTTTGACAAATTCAGTCTGACCAAAACTTTTGGTTCTCGTTTATATTACATCTCATATATATTCACATCCATTTCATATTCAAGTCATATGTATTCAACTCATCCAGATTGGTTTTACTCAATTTATTTGCTTCAATCTATTTAACTTACTCAAGTTAAATTTTAAATTCCAAAATTCAAATTCCCGGGTTTCTATTTCAAATTCTTTTGAAATCCCATAAATATATACCTATATTTATTTTCATTTCAAATTCAAAACATTTGAATTTTCAAACCACTTGTTTTCTTTCAAATAAATTCCAATCAAAACTTTTCTAAGGCAGCAATTCATCACTTAGAAACTTGAAAATGAACACTGATGATGTTGCAATCATCATCAGAATTATTTTCCAGCTACTGAAGTGAGTTCAGTGCTTTAAAAATTTTAAAACCCAATCTAAAATGATTTTAAATCAAAAATCCTTCCAAACAAAGCTATATTATTTTAATATACTTTGAAAAATAAATTTCAACTTCCCAGGATTTTGAATTCTTAATTCTGGTTTGAATTTAATTCTAATTCATCTCATTTATATATTTAATTCCTATACAAATTCTATTTGGTCCTAAATAACCATTTCATTTCTTATAATTCCATTTAATTATAATAATATCAACCAATACATTCATATATAATAATTTCAAAAATTATTCTTTCTATATGAAAATAGAATTTTGGGTAAAATAATTTCACCCACTTTAAAACAATATCGTGTTCAATCTCCTGTTCAAGTGTTTAGAAATTCCTATCGACTTTGTGGCGTCCCACTATCCGACCAGAATTCATAAACCACTCAACAGACTAGCCAACACAATATAAAACAAATTTTATATCAAATTACAAATACGCTCTCTCGTATATATACGCTCAACTCATTCTAGAGTACTACTGACCCTATCTCTAATGAGTACATACCACACAAGCCTAGGTATTCGCTCAACCTAAGCTCTGATACCAACTGAAACGACCTCGGAAATCCGAGCTATCTGAGTTGACTAAATACACCACACGTCCAACTCAAATTGCACAGAAATACGACTCATTATTAGAAAGAAGTTAGAGGATGAGAAATAGAAAGAAAGAAATATTAGAATAGAAGAAAAACGAAGATCACAACTCACAGCGGAACGAAGAAAATATATTATATAACATAACTTTTGAAATACAAATCAGTAACTTTATATACATACCATCATCAGAGCACAACAGTCATTTCTGGAACAGTTATAAACACCTGTTTCCCGATACAAACAAGGTCCACAGCGGAATATATGATAGTCTATAGCTAACTGGTGAAGCCTCCTGCTTCCAGCTCCTCCAAATGAATCTGTGAAATCCCGACTACTTGACTGCCCGTACAAATTTGGGCACCCAAGAGTTTAGGGAAAACAAAACAAAATAAACTCTGGGTCAGTCATGGGACTGGTGTGAGTAAATTCCAACCACTTGTTTAACTTTAAAAAATCCTTTCAAAAGAAAAGATAATAGTAAGACCAGCCCCCACATAAACACGGACGGTTTTTACCTTACTATAACCCAAAACACTTTGATACGAAATCCAGTGATATTATAATAATGTCTACATCAAATAAATAACCAAATAGCAGAACGCTTGCATCTCACGCTCCACATATATATTATAAAATCAAAAACCGCATGGCGCTTATTGGAGATTGGATTTCTAACATGACAAGGTATGGGACCACCTTCCGATGATGTATCTCTAGAGGCGAATACACCTGGGTTCAACAAGAACGTCTTGCAACCCGGCCCACACATGACCGACCACTCATTTCGCTTGAGTGTATCGAATGTATATCACCAACGGTTGGGCTCAAACCACCGTTTCCCGAATGGGCAGAATCGATAGAATAAGAACAAAAGGAATTTCTCTAGATAGGTGATTATACACCCAAATGGGTGCGACCCACATAGCCATGCTGCCTGCCCGATTTTTGTCCTTTCCCGGTTGTTGAGGCCTGAGGCTACGAATACTTCCCATTCATTGATAGCACAATCACTTTGAATGCCACATTGTCAGATCCGTTAATCACTAGTTGAGTTTGCACAAATATTCTGGGTATTATGCTAAGGGATAAATCCGTTGCAACCATGTATATTCATACAGACCAACCCATTTGATCATTGGAAATACTCTGTCAGACATTCGTCCATTTACGTTCGTTCTGGGATTGAACGACACCGAAGGCACTATTTCTATTACTAGAAAAGCCCTTGCACTTTACTCCGTCTTCAATATATTCAGCATACTTGGTTCGCAACGCTTATGCCGATACGGAGTGGTTCTTCGGATAATAATCCAACCGGTCTCTCCATATTGACAACGATGGTCAAAAACTTCGATAGTCTGTGATTTAACCATCGAATAAAAACAAGTGTTCAATCAACATATCAACCAAATCACTGGGCCCTTTTATTAATATTCCATTAATTAAATCTCTTCTCCATTTCCTTATCAATATTTGTTAACCAAATATTTTCAATAATCATCTCGGCCTCTTATGCCATTTGGAAAACGTTTCCAAATATCAACTTCTTTTATTTTCTATATATTAGAAAAAATCTCTATTTGCAATTGGAAACAATTCCAATCACTTATCTCTATCCCTTTTTGTTTACAACATTCGATTTTTATATTCACTTTCCTATCGAATATTCAATACGTCGATACAATGATTTCTAATTATCAAAATATCTTAAAAATATTCTAACTTCTTAAATTTCCGGAAAAATTCGCCATAACCTTCCCTTTATCGGGAGCATCGGGAAATTTCAAATAGCTTCCCGGTATCTTCCTCAATCAAAAGAAAAAAGAAAAAGCCAAGCGGCCTGCCGATACGGCGCATAAAACCCATATATGAATTTAAACATGTACCTTTTTGTCGGGCACATAAATAAAAATCTTCATATACTCCATCCCATATCTGTTTAACACCTGTTCACCTGTTTCCAATTCAATTCAACTAAATCCATTCGTTTGAATCAAATTTTGAATCGTTTGAATTCAGTTTCGCTCAATTATTCTTATATCAGCCTTTTTTCTCCTATTTCACTTCTTTGTTGAACATAACATGTTCAAACAAAATATTTAACTCGTTCATAACCAAATTGAAGTTCAATTTCAATTCTAGTTCTCTTTTCTATTTCGAATATAAATTTTCAAATCGAATTCACTTATTTAAGGCCCAATATCAATTCAACATCTCATTTACTAATTTCTATTCAATTTAGTTAATTCTATTCAATAAATCAAAATCTGGTTTCTGTTTCAAAAATCATATTCATTTACACAACTTGAATTCGCATATATTTTACAACTCAACTCTGAGATTTTCTAAATAGAAACTTCGGATTTTAATCGCTTAAAATCCTTTTATAAATGAAATAAACCGTTATGGTTTCAAACCGATTCTGGCGCTGTTTTTCTAAAAATTTGATTTTAGATATAACTCAAAATCTATTCGACGAAATCCAGATTTTTCTCCTTCATTAGAAAACTATTATCAAACCGGTCCTGACGTTTCTTGTTTCAAAGAATTTTGACTTCAATTGCGTTCTGTATATTCAATTGAAGTTCGAATCGCTATTTTACGAACTGCAGCGCTGCGGCGAGTTCGTTTTAATTATATTTATATATATAAACCTTTTTAAACTTCTTTTGAATGAAATTCAATTCCATTCTGATTTTAATATATTCAAATCCATAGTTTCAATTCCATTTGAATTCCATATTTAAATCCCATAGTTAATTCTATTTCGAGTTCTATTTGAAATTCTATTTTCAAAGTTTTAATTCAAGTTCTACTTTGAAATTCTACATTTGAATTTCCTTATTCAAATCCCATTTCCAATCTCCATTTAAATTTCTATACTCAAATCTATTTTCATTCTATTAGAATTTCAAATCTCATATTAAACTTCACTTTGAATTCAAATACCATATTTAAATTTCTCTTGAATTCAAATTCTATATTTATATCCCTTGGATTCAAATTCTAGATTTATATCTCTTGAATTCCAATTCTGGATTTAAACTCCATTCTCAAATTTTGTTTGAAATTCCTATATTTAAAGTCTATTTGAATTCTCGAATATCCCAACTCCATTTGAAATTCAAATATTCAAACTCCATTTAAATTCTATTTGAAATTCTAAATGTTTCAAATTCCATTTTCTCTTATTTGGAATTCCCAATATTTCAAATTACATTTTTCTTTTATTTGAAATTCCATTTTTGAATTTCCTTTATTCCAATCCCATTTGAATTCCTTTGAATTCAAATTCTATTTCAAAACTATTTGGATTTCCTATTTTGAAATCCTATTTCAATCCTACTTTGAAATCCTACTTTCAAAGTTTATTTCAAATTCTATTTTGAAATTCCATATTCCAATTTCTACTTGAATTCCTATGTTCAATTTCATGTTCAAATTCAATACTTGAATTTCTATTTCAAATCTCTATTCAAATTTCATATTTGAATTCCATTTCAAATCTCTATTCAAATTTCATATTTGAATTCTTCTCTGAAATTCTATATTTCAAATTCTATTCAATTCTTCTTTGAAATTCTATATTTCAAATTCTATTCAATTCTTCTTTGAAATTCTATATTTCAAAGTCTGTTTTCTATTTGAACTCTTATATCCAACTTCTTTAAACAAGTCTCGACTTCAATTCCCTTTGAAATCGATATTTCTATTTTCTTTTGAAGATAGATGTCTCATTCCAATTTCACACTTGTATTTCTATTTCTGAATTATCAAATGATAATTCCTTTCTCTTCATTTTATAACTTCGTTATAAAAGAACTATTTATAAACTTCGTTTATAAAGGAACTACATGTTATTTTTTTTCAAAACCAAGTTTTATATTTTTATTCCATTTAAAAATTCAAATTCTATTTAAAAATAGAATTTTCCCTTTTAAAATCTCAAATATCCTTCCACGATATTTTAAATAAATTAACACTTAGCCCAGTGATATTTAAAACAATCAAATCACCCAATTTTCAATCATTTTATTTTTTTTCACATCATATATGAATATATATGAAATCAAACAAACAACAAACAAACAAATAATATAATTTTTGAGGAATCCAGTTGGATTCCTCCGACTTGTTTTCCTGCATCCACAGATGTTAGCACATAAATAATACCCATTCTGCTTCATGGCAGAATATCGCGGTATTGAAGGTCATCCACTAATCATAGCGTGGGGCGTATAGGGTAATCATCCGCTATGAAACTGCGGGCATCCGCTAATGAGACTGCGGGGATTCAACCAATCAATCAACCCAATATATATATATATATATATATATATATATATATATATATATAGCCTAAATAACTAATATATATAAAACAACCATAAAACATTCACACAAGCAACAAACAATTATTTTTAATGAAATAAAAGTAATTCTAAAGGTGAGTGAGATTTACTCACCAGATTTCGTTTGTGCTGAATATCCCTTTAAATTTAACATTTCGTATCTTCTCGGCTTCGACCCCATTTAAATCTTTTGTCTTGAACCTATGATTATATATTTTAATTTAACGATTAAACACTGTATTAATTTAAATTAACCTAACCAATTAATAAATTTATTATCCTGAGTATTTAAAAATAAAGACGTATACCTTATTATCTCCGCATGACTCGACCAATCCCCGAAGTCAACTCAACAAATATCGATCCATTCCCACTTGAATTAGCTTCAAAACAGCGGTCATCCATTATGGCCTTTGATCGAACACCTTACTGGCAGCTTCCCTCTTTCATCGCTCCTGCCCCATCATCATCCCATTCAAGCTCCACAAACTCGAATCCCACCAAAACCATTACCGAGCTCCAGTACGCCATCATCACTGCAGTTTCCCCTGTAGGTCATCGCAGCCACGCCCTAACCGTCATCTCCACTCGCGAGCAACTCCAATACAGCTCCGCCCTTCCAGAAATTGAAATCCCCTCAGACATCGCACTCCACCAGATGCAACAACCCAATGTCGATCTCCCTCCTAATATCGCAGCACCCATACACATCAACATTAGATGCTCTTCCTCCCCCGAAGCCAAAAACCGAAGTCGAGATGTTCAGTAGCGATCGCGTTCTGGAGCCCAAATCGAGCTCCTTGCTCTGAATCGCGACCCCATCCTATTGCCGTGCGTCAGGAGGGTCCAGGGTTTATCGCGATTTGAGTTCGCGATTTTCTGATTTGGTTTTGCGGTTTGGTTTGCCTGGAAACAGAAAATGGAATAACGAAAAGGAGAAAGGTAGATACTCGAATAAGCTTCAGAAATAGGAAAACAAAGGCGATGGGTTCCATTTATATAAGTGAGAAAGGGGACCATCGTACAATTGCTATTAAACACTGGTTTCCTAGACATCAAAGGAAGAAGACAGTAATTTCAGCTCGAGGAGATCATAGGTCTGTGCGTTTTCATTTTTTTAGGGTGTTATTCTGAATATAGGTCGGCTTCTGCAAATGTCGGGTGGCTGATATTAATTAGTTTTGACTAGATTTTGTTTTAAATTAATTAACGTAAAATATCTCGCGGTACCCGAACTGCTATTTTAACGTAGCGATTTACGTCTTCAGATTATGGTGTTATTTTAAAATTCACGGAACCGACTCTGTAATTTAATTCGACTAAATGAAGGAAATAACAATTTAAATTAACGATTTAAATTAAATTCAATTTAAAATATAAATGGTTTCAAACAATTTAAATTATCGATAACTATCGTTATAATTCAATATATAATTTATATTAGCCATTTGAATCTTTTAGATTCAGTTTTGAATTCTGAATCCAATTATTTATCGTTTCCATAATATGCTAATTAAATATATTAGATAATTATTCATATACCGATTATTAAATTGATAAATTCAATATAAAAATCAACTTATTATCCTAATTAAATAATTTAAATAAATTTAAATACTCAATATTAACTGGCTAAAAATCCGGGATGTTACAATTATGGACTGTGAACAAGTAGACATGGAATAAGGACGAAGTAGATTTGTTTTGAGGAGAAAGGAAGGATTATTGAATGTGATTTACGAATTGGGAAAGAATTGGATTAGAAAATGGAAATAGAAAAACGAATGGATGATTTCAATGAAGTAAGGGGAACTGCAACTTCATGTCCATCTTCGACATATAAATGACCCTGCGGTCCCATGTCATATAAATTTGAGAACTCGTTTACATCTAAAATAATAAACTGTGAATAATTAGTATTTGAAAAGAAAATATGACCTTCAGCGTATTGTTGGCAGGAAGATAAGGGGGCTACAGATCCTCTCACCAAGCATTAAAACCGTATTTCCCATTTAGATGTGGAAGAAGCATTATATTTTGCTAGACTACCAATTTTAAATTAGGCAATTACCTAGAGAGCCACAAGATCTACAAAATAAAAGAGAGTCATAAGATCATATGCATCGGCAATCCTAGATTATACTAAAATGCTAACCACAATGCATCAACTCGTTTTCACTGGAGCTGTGATGATTTTAGTAAATGAAAAAAGGTGGAACATAAGTTTCCACTTGATGGTTTAAGACGTAAATATTATAATAAAATTATAACTTACACTTTGAAACCTCAAATCAAAGAGCAAGGACTCAGTTTCCAAAAGAAAAATCCATTAAATCACTAATTATACAATAAGCACTATACAATTCAAGATTATGTTAACTGGTTCATTTTCAAAAGGAATAAAGGATTATTAGAACTACTTTTGTGCTTACATTAAATTCTTTTTCTAGCATGATCAAATTTAAAGCTAAAATTTGACCTTATACATGATCAATCATCCAATTAACAGCTTGAATTTCTGTTCACCCAAAATATGGTGATACAATCTAGGGGACTAGATTCGGTTCAAATACCACCTCTCTAATTTAAGATTCAACAAAAAACCAATACCAAACTAGTCATTTCTATTCTTGATTGACAGAAATTAAAATTAGTACTAACAATTATCCAGAGTACAAAAATTATACAATTAAGTCTTAAAAAGAATACAAACTTTTTTAACTTGATCTTGCTGCATCTCTGATAAATCTCAAATACACTCCAATTCAAGTGAATCAACATCAGATAATTTAATAAGAAAAGAATAAAAGATCTATCTAGGATCGATATAAAAAAACTCATCCACATTTCTCGCATCTATCCTGGCACCTTCTCAAAACCTCAAAAGCTATTTCGTATGTGCCCTAGCTACTGTCGATTGCCAAGACCTGAGAGCGGCTATCTGGAGATGGAGATTCGAATGCTTGTCGTCACCGCTAGATGGAGAGTCGCAGTTGTCAAGTACCACTTTGCGTGATTTGTGAACCGCGACTTTTTTTGTGTATCAGAGAAAATAGATGCCTAGGCTATTTGGTGCCCTACGCGCAAGCTTCAAATCAAAGGGATTCGTAACCCTAGCTTATAACGCACCGCCATTTTTTCCAAAGAATAGATAACGGGTTGAGATATAAAATGGATGTGGTCTGTGTTGAGAAATAAAACATAAAGGAAAAAAAAAGAAGTGGGAGTGTGAAACGGGAAAAGGGAAATTGCTGATGATGCGGAAGAGGCTGATTAGAGGGTTTTGATGTTTGCAAATTAGGAGAAGTCACCAACAGCTAGATATAGGAAATTATGGGTGGTGCGGATTGACAAGGAAAGCAAATTATGAGACCTTTAACATCAGGCATGAATCTGATGTAAATGATGCATAAAAACTGATGTTAAAACTCATTTCAATTTATTTATTAATGTAAGATATAATTTTACTATAAAATATAATTAATAAATATAACTATGGTTAATAAATATTAACTATAATTTACTAATTATAATATTAACTATAATTAATAAATATTAACTGTAATTACTGTTGAATAACAAGATTTTGATCGATGCCAACGAATGAAGCTATTATGGGAATTGAATCATAAAGATAAAGTTTATATATATATATATATATATATTTGTGTGTGTGTGTGTGTGTTTAAACCTTCAAAAGCCAGATATGTGCAGAAACTGGCCTACCAGTCGACTGGTAGGAAATGGACCTGTCGACTGGTCAAGCTGTTTCTGCATATAACGGCTAGTTTTGATAAAAAAAATTATTTATACGATTTAATTTTACCAGTCAACTAATGATTTTTAACCAGTTGACTGATTCGACCCAGAAACTATTTTGTGAAGAGTCACCATCCATCATGAAGAGATTCCTCTTCATTAATCAAAGGAAATGGACATAAATTTTTGTGGAATCTATTCATGAAGGATTGCTACTCTTATACCATTATATAAACAAGTTTAATTATGTTTTACAATCACCGATTTTAACCAAATTATACTGATTTTTCTTATCATTATTCTATTCTCTCCGTTTATATTCTTTCCAATTAAAATCTCTCTAATTCAAATTAGGGCTGCACAAATTTTGGGTTGGGTCGGGTCAAGCCAAATACTTCATCGGACCCGTATTGGTTTGGGTTGATGAAAATTGAACCTGCACCCAATCTCATATAGGGTTGGGTTGGGTTAGGTTGAAGTATGGGTTGGTTCGGGTTAAATAGGGTTGGGTTGGGTTATATGCATGATTAATCCATAACAAAAAATTTGACTTAATAATTTATGTTTTAAGACATGCAAAACATACCTCATGGAAAAACCAACCAATTTCTCACACTAGTTCACCACGCAAGAGACTCAACACATAATATAACTAAATATCCTATGCATATCCAACTAAATATAAGCAAGTTAATAATGTATGAAGACCAAGGCCAAGCTAGATGGAAAAGCGGCTGGCTGTCTGGAATGAATAAATTTTCATTAATTCGGTGCAGATATCAAAGCAGAAGTGTGAAAGGTTTTTTTATTTTTTCAAAGTGAGGTTGGGTTGGGTTAATATAGGGTTGGGTTGATTGAAAAATTAAACCCGACTCATATATAGTATGGGTTAAAAATTGAAACCCATATCCAATCCGAACTACTTTGGGTTGGGTCGAGTTTATGTGGGTTGGGTCGGATTGGTGGGTTGGGTCGGGTTGGATATGGGTTGTGTGCAGCCCTAATTCAAATAATTGTTGATTCCTTAAATCACTTTAATATCATTTGATTCAACAAGAAATCTTCTTCCTTAAATCTTCGCATTCAAATCATATACTCGAGAATCAGATTATAGGAATGTTGTACTTAAAATATTTACTATCTGTGTTGATTCAAGAACACAAATCAGAAGTCAAAGCCTTGTAATTGTTGAAGACCTATGTAGTTGCTCAGGCAAGAGGCATCCTTGTTGGGGCTCAGGTGTACTGACATATTCCTCCAGGTTAAGAGAGGGCATTGTCAGTGAATTCCGAAGAGGAGCTTCGAGACTGGACGTAGGGCAGGAAGTCTGAACCAGTATAAAAATTCCTGGTGTTGTTTTACTTTATTTTCTGCATTTACTTTATTTATGATATATCTTGGTAACTTAGATTTTATTTGCACCGCATATTACTTACCTAGCATATCACATATATTTTCGCTATATCCATATAGATCCCTTAAGTCGTACACATCGACTTTTTCATTTGGTATCAGAGAAAGGCCATCATATAACCATAAAACCATTATTTGATATTTAGATAATATGGATAATAATACTAGTACTAGCATTAACACCGGGTATCCTGAAGGCCAATCAACTGCTAGGCCACCCAGTTAATCAGCCTTTTGGGCCGGTTACCAAAAGTACTCAAGACACACTCGACTCAACTCATCGCGTGAAGACAGGGCCAAGGGCGAAGCTTAGGAAGTGCAGGAGGAAGACCGAAGAGAGAACGTGCCAACGAGCCTCGACCACAACCCTCACCAAACATACTTCGCACCATGCCAGGTGCGAAATTTCGTACCTGGTAGGTGCGAAATTCCGCACCTACCAAGTGCGAAATTTCGCACCTCACATATGCGAAATTTCGCACCTGGCAGGTACGTAATTTCGCACCCAATAGGTGCAAAATTTCACACCCAGCAGGTGCGTAACTTCGCACCTAGTAGGTGCGTAATTTCGCACCTAGCAGGTGCGAAATTTCACACCCAGCAGGTGCAAAATTTCGCACCTCTGTCCAGGTGCGAATTTTCAGTGGCCAATAGTTGGAGGCGCGAATTTCCTATAAATGGTCCCCATTTCTACCTACTCCTACCTAACCCCTACCTAACCACTTCCTATAAATACCCCATGGCCTCACACTTCAAAAGGGTTGGGTTCTTGAGCTTGGAAACCTCCATAGAGCTTCATTAATGGCATCTCCTCTTTGAGGAAGAAGAAGGACAAAATTGTCTTTTTCCTTATTTGTTTAATATATGATGATTATGACATCATACATCATGAAAAGTGAATGTAATGAGATATCATGAGATAGTCTCAACCTTTTATTCTTCCAAGTGATCAATAAAATTCCAACGACTCTTCAAAGTGGACGTAGGCCCTCACTGAGGCCGAACCACTATAAATTCCTTGTGTTATTTACTGCTTATGTTTTATTTTATGTTCTTGTCTATGCGACCATATTTATAATTCCTAGTAATTGGGAATCTTTGGTGTTTACGACATTTTTTGCCGTCAACATTTGGTGCTTTCATTGAGAGAACTCGGGTATTGCGTCTTTCTCGCACATTACCATCTCGACTTCGCCGAGCTTAAGGTTCCTTCTTAACCTGCCGTATGGTCCGCTTATGATGGTAAAGAAGTCAAAGAACGCAATGATCGGTTCTTCAGCCGCAGCCGAGGCCATTACATCTCAACTCGGTGGATATCCAGCCACTAATGAAAATGAACCTCCAGTTGCAGACCCCCAAAATTCCCGCAACCCAAGCACAAGTCTGCACGCTTAGTCAGAAGTATGAAAGTACAGCTGTCGAGCTTAATCAAGCTCTAAGCAATAACATTGACCTTATGCGGCAACGCCAGGAAAGTCAGCGCGCCATCGCTCGGTTACAACTAGCTTGAAACAATGCTCGACCTCGACCACCAACATTGGAAACTTCCTCTTCCAAGTCTAGGGGCCCGAACCAAAGAAGGAGGTTCAGTCTCATCAACAACGTCGCTGCCCGAACAAACGCCCTCGATAATGGCCATGGCAATGAGTATGCCAACGGCAATGGCGATTGGGCCACGGTTACCTATAGCGAGGGTGCCCAATATCGGGACCGTCCTCACTTAATCATCAATGAAGGACCCGCTCCTACTAACCAACCTCCTCCTCGACAAGACCCTACTGCCGCCCGTCGAGACAATGAACCCATGGTTTTGACGGCCCGTGCCTTTCCGGAACCGGATCCGCGTGACCCTGCTCCCCATCATCACGCACACCAGGATCCCATTATAGATGTCGAGGACATGGAAGAAGATGATCCAGACATCCAACCTAGAAGACGCCCTCGTGCTTGAACTCCAGAACCTCGCCAAAACCCATGGGTCTCGATGGCGGACCCCCATCCGACCTATCTTCCCGACATGGTCCGAAGAATCATGAGGGACATGCGAGGGAATATGCGTGACTCATGGGAAGCACACATTAGACGCAATCCTTTCACTCGTAGTGTCAGTGAAGTTGCATGGCCGCGACGCTTCAGCATGCCGCAGATGCCGCTTTATGACAGCACCACTGACCCTTTTGCTTTCCCGAACCATTATAAATGGCAAATGGACTCGAGCAGAGGCGACGATCCAGTCAAGTGCAAACGCTTTCCAGTCTTCCAATCGGGGACCTCCCTATTATGGTTCTCTCGCTTTTCGCTTAACTCCATCAACAACTTCGGCCAATCGGCGACACAATTAGTTAAGCAGTTTAGGATGCATATCCCAACTCCGAAGAATGCCCTCACCCTTTCCAACCTATGCCAAGGGCCCTCAGAGTCACTCAAAAGCTAACTTTCCAGCTTCAACATCGCCCTCGCCGAGGTCGAGGATCCAGATCCGCGCACCGTACTCTTCCAGCTAGCTAAAGGCGTCCTTCCAACTTCTAAATTTAGGGCATGGATCAACCAAAAACAATCAAAAAGCATCGATGCTTTCTTTGAGAGAGCGCGGCAGTTCTTATGCCAAGAAAAAGCGAGATGGAACCGCATCTCCGAGACCAATCGCCCCAATATCCCTCGAGCGGACACCGCCAATAACCGTCCTAGGGGACGGGAAGCGGGAGGACCCTCCAATCCGAACATGGGGGCAGGACCACCCAGAAAGAGACCAAACATTGGGGGGCAAGGTGACCGAAGCAACACTCAGGTCCTGACAGAGCCGAGGAAGCCCGGCCCTTACCAAGCCTACGAGACATACACTCCGCTAAACGAAGATCCGGAAACTATCTACCTAGAGACATGTAACACCTTGTCATACAAGAAGCCCCGCGTCAGGGAATCGACCGATGCCGAGAAGAACTTGGGGAGGTACTGCTGATATCATGATATATATGGGCACAATATGAATGAATGTCATCAGTTAAGGGATGAAACTGAAAAGCTTATCCGAGAAAAGCGACTTGAACAATACATCTAAGAGCCCTTTCCCCCCGAAACCAATCCAAAACCTCCAGCGCCAACTCCTCAGACGACCGCCAAGGCAGCCCAGGACCGTCTAACTCGAGACGAGGAATCATGATCAACACTATATGCGGTGGGCCTGGCCCCACGCATGACAGCTTCCGAAAGATGGAGGAATATGTGGGCTTCATTAAGCATGCAACCTACGAGTCTTTCTCTGCTCTCGATGAGTCTATCCCGGCCAAGCTCCGGAAAACCATGTGGGACAACATTATCTTTAATGGAACTGAGTCCACGGGAATTGAAATCCCGACCACCGATCCTTTGGCCATCACTGCCCAAATTGGCGCTGCAACTATTCGAAAAATATTGGTCGATTCAGTAAGCTTGGTCAACATCATTTTCATAGCCGCCTATGACCAGATGAAATTAGAGGCAAGAGATCTCAAACCATGCCATTCCACGTTCCATGGTTTTAATGGGGCATCCAGCTGTCTGGTAGGAGTCATTGACCTACACGTCGAACTCGGTACGGGGGATCGGAGCCGAGTCCGAGTCCTCACCTTCGTGGTTATCGACATCATCTTGCCGTATAACATCTTCCTTGGACGTCCGTTCCTTACAGAATTTCGCGTCTGCCTATCACCATGGTCCCTCCTGATGAAGTTTCCAATTGAAAATGGGATCGGAACGGTCAGAGGCGACCAATAATGTTATGCCATAGAATGGAAGAACGCACGCAATAAGGACAAAGGCAAAGCAGCGTACGTAACCTTTTGCGCCAAGACCGCCTACACATAACAATCAGCGGCGTCTGGGCCATGGCTCAGATGCCACTCCTGTCTTTCGGATGACCTCGATTCAAGGAAAGACGAAGGGCCCGAGCATGAGAGACCTACTCCTGTTGAGCCCACAGTAGATGTACCCGTCAGTCTCGACGATCCATCGCGAGTCTTAAAGATAGGATCACACCTTCACCCAGCAGTCAAAGACGATCTTGTGGATTTCCTAAAGGATAATCTGGGCGTATTCGCATGGACTCATTCCGACATGAAAGGCATAGACCCGGCAATCGCCTGCCACTCCCTAGGCATAGATCCTACGATGCCTCCGGTCAAACAAAAGCCCCACTTCCTGGGACCCGAGAGATCCAAGGCACTCAAAGAAGAGGTAGATCGCTTGCTAAACAACAACTTCATCCGTGAAGCCGATTACCTCGAATGGGTCCCCAATCCGGTCTAGTCAAAAAGGCCAATAGAAAATGGCGAACATGTATTGACTTTTCTGATTTAAACAAAGCATGTCCCAAGGTTCCCGCTCCCAAAGATCGATCGGCTAGTCGATTCAATCGCAGGATACCAATTGCTATCTTTCATGGATGCCTACTCTGGTTACAACCAGATCGCGATGAATCTCCGTGATCAGGATCATACCTCCTTCATAACCGACCTCGGACTTTATTGCTATCGCGTCATGCCTTTCGGCCTCAAGAACGCCGGCGCCACATATCAACGGATGGTTAACCGACTCTTCAATAATTAGATCGGGAAATCCATGGAGGTGTACGTGGACGACATGCTAGTTAAATCAAAGGTGTCTAGCAACCATGTTCACGACCTCTTCGAAATGTTCGATGTCCTCCATCGATACGACATGAAACTCAACCCTCTCAAATGTTCCTTTGGCGTCGCTTCAAGAAAGTTTCTGGGTTTCATCGTCAACGCCCGGGGCATCGAAGCTGATCCCGAGAAAATCCAAGCCATTTGGGATATCCAAATCTTATCAAGGATGTTCAAAGTTAAAATGGAAAGGTCACCACTTTAAGTCAATTCACCTCAAAGGCCACAGACAAGTGCATTCCTTTCTTCGATTTACTTTGGAAAGGGAAACGCAACTTCAAGTGGACCCCTGAGTGCGCTTCCGCATTCAGGGAATTCCTGGATCACTTGGAGCGACCGCCCATCTTGTCTAAGCCTGTAGATCACGAGGACTTATATATTTACCTGGTTGTTTCTACGCAAGCAATCAGCTCGCATTAATACGGCTTGAAGATCACGTTCAAGGACCTGTCTACTACATAAGCAAGCGATTGACGGGGGTAGAAAGGAACTACCCGAAACTCGAGAAACTGGCATTCTGCTTACTAATCTCCTCCCGGAAACTTCGGCCATACTTCCAGGCTCATCCCATAAAGGTCTTCAACGACCAGCCGCTGCGTCCTGTTCTACAACGACCCGAGGCATCCGGTCGACAACTAAAGTGGAGCATGGAACTAAGTCAGTTCGAGAAAACATTCATCCCCCGCCGAGCCATCCTCGGATAGCACCTCGCCGACTTCATAGTGGAGTTCACAGCCCCCAAGGAAACTTCACCAGGGAACGCTGAGGGCTCGACAGTAGGTGGAAGTTGTTTGTTGACGGGTCCTCCAGCAACAAGTGTTCGGGGGACGACATCGTACTCATCACTCCCGAGGGGCGTCTGATACACTATGCGCTAAAGCTAAATTTCCCCGCTACCAGCAACGATACAGAGTATGAGGCGTTGATAGCTGGGCTAAGGATCGCAATCGAACTCAGTCTAAAGATTATTCAGATTTTCTTCGATTCACAGCTCATCGCATGCCAGTTGAAGGAAGAATTCCAGACTAAGGGGGAAAGACTTGTTCTATACCTAGCTCAAGTATAGGAGCTACTCACTCACTTTGACCACTTCATTATCACTCACATTCCATGGGAGAAAAATGAAAGGGCCGACTCACTGGCCAGATTAGCAAGTTCCGAGGATCCGCAGCTGGTGGGGTTCGCCCCCGTCGAGGTGCTCAACACGACCATAAGCACCGAACCCGAGCCGGAATCTTGGATGACACCAATCAAGAAATACCTGCGATAGGGGATCCTCCCAGAGAGCTGCAAAGAAAGGCGAGCGCTCACCCGTCAGTCAACTCGTTATCTCCTTATAAATGGGGTACTCTATCGAAGAGGCTTCTATGTCCCCTTACTCAGATTTGTGGCCCATGAAGACGCCACCAAGGTTCTAGTCAGCGTACATGAAGGAGAAAGCGGTGACCACACCGAGGGGCAAACCTTGACTAGGAAGATACTCCGACATGGCTACTACTGGCCCACACTCGACCAGGATGCCATCAATTACACTCGCAAGTGCGATAAATGCTAACGCTTCTCAAAGATCCCGAGAGCCCCGCCCATGGAACTGACGCAAATGACCAGCCCATGGCCGTTCCCCATGTGGAGAATCGACATCATTGGGACTCTTCCCATGGCCAAGGGCGGGGCACGATACGCTGTCATTGTTGTCGATTATTTTACCAAATGGGCAGAGGCCGAGGCCCTCGCCACAATCACTACCAAGAAAATGATCAACTTTGTTGTACGCAACATCATCTCTCGATACGGGGTCCCATAGGCCATCATTTTAGACAACGACACTCAATTTGAGAGTGCAAAGTTCAAATCCTTCTGTCAGCGGCATGACATCGAAAAAAGATTCTCCGCCGTAGCATACCCACAGGCTAACGGACTAGTTGAGGCAGTTAACATAGTTATCAAGTCCATCATTAAGAAGCGCCTCGAGAAGGCCGGGGGCATGTGGATAGATGAACTTCCTTTAGCCCTTTGGGCCTACCTGACAACCCACAAGACAGCAACCGGGCACACTCCCTTCGCCCTCGCCTTCGGGTCCGAAGCCATCATCCCCATCGAGCTCGAGCTTAAGTCTCATCGAGTCACCTATTTTGATCCAAAGACGAATGAAGACTTGCTCATGGGGTCACTCGACCTGCTTGAAGAAGAGAGGAACGAAGCTGACCTCTAAGCCGCTGCCCAACGACAACGAGTCGCCTGGTACTTCAACTCTCGAGTCCGCCACAAGGACCTCAACAACGGCGACCTCGTCCTAAAATGGGTATTCCATCCGCCAACAGGCCTCGCTCCCCGTTGGAAGGGCCCGTACTCTATCCTACAAAGGCTCAGTGATGGAACTTTCAAGCTGGTGACCGTGGACATAGCTGAACTACCAAGGGCTTGGAACAATGAACATCTCCGCCGCTACTTCACTTAACTTAGTATATGGTTGTTTACGCTTTCCAGTGATGTTTTGTAGCAATTCAAGGCATTGTAAAGGCTACTCATGCCAAAAGTTATTAGTGGAAATGATGTTCAGCTTTCTACCTCTTTACTCTGTGTTTACTCTTCCCGTGACTTGTTTGATTAATTCTGGCATCTAGCTTTTGTAAACAGCCGACCGCCGTACCGACCGTTAGCGTGAGGGCCGGCACCGCCGGCCGAGCAGCGAGTCAACCTCGTGGCATAATCACATTGGCAACGATCGGCACCCAGAGCACGGGAGTTGGCAACGCTACTCGAGTCGCCGGCCCGTGGCATGACCGAGTATAAATAACCTCGAACTCGAACCTCGGCCCAGTGCCGAGACCGAGGATAAATTGTTCAACCACCCAACGGCCTGACGGGGCGATACAAACTCCCCCCGAACTACGGGTGATGGTCGAATCTTGGCACAGCACTGAGACCGACCTTAAATCGTCTCTTCCCCGAAGCTCTCAAGGCTAAGAGGTAGCCCATGGCCACGATCGGAACCTATGGGCTGATGATTCGGTCTTCTCTTTCCTGGCGAATGACAATGCCTACAGGCTCGCCTCAACCCGATGAATAATGAGAGAGCCTACGCCGGACGGACCGCACAACGCGACGTCATGCGCCTTCGCTACACTTGGGATTGACCTCCGGCAACCCAAGAAAAAACAACAGGCGCTCGAGCCCGGCTTTGCAAACTATGGGTTTCCTGAGCTGAGGGAAACCTACTAGAAGCTTGCACACTATCATGCCCCTCTGGAATAATCAACCCGAGGCACGGAATACACAATTTCTTTTTTGTTACATGTAACGATAAGTAGGCCTATGCAAGTATGGGACGCCCGAAAACATGGGAAGAGCATCCGAACATTTAATAGAAAGTGCGATCTTTACTAATACAACACACACGCATATTGCCACCAACTACATAACTAATATCTTTCTTTCTAATGACAGGATGTACATGAGAACCACACCGTGTCTTGAAAAGCCAAAAGCGAGGGCTGAACTCGCGTAAACTACCGGCCTACACTACCAAAATAAGCACTAAACCTACGCTTAAGAAACTAATGCTAACCGTGCTTCTTCTTCTTCTTCTTCTTGTCTTTTTGCTTTTTCTTTGCAAATTCGGCACTTAACGACTTATCCTTGGAGCTAGGCTTTCTCTTTCCAGACCCGCCTTTTCCACTTCAGCTCCTTTGGGAGGTGGTCGACTTGTGAGAAGCTGGGAGACACCTCTCGCCCACTCCATCGCCACTAGAAATCTTAGTGACGTTAGCAGGGGCAACATGCGGCAGAGATCGGGGGGCACCCCCGGCAGCAAGGCCTATCACTATGGCACTCGTCTCTGGGATAGTTTTCCCCTCCCGTCTAGCTTTCTCCTTGGCTTCCTAAGCAGCTCGTCGCTTAATAAGTTTCTGGGATTTGTGTTCTAGATCACCGGCCCTGTTTTTATTCTGAGTCTCGATGGCCCTCCGCCGAGCCTCCTCATCGTCTCGTCTCTTTTGAGCCTCGTCAGCTGCCCTCTTCCTCTCTGCTTCCTTATCAGTATGTTCCTAGGAAACAATCACATCAGCCCTCTCCATAGTGTCCTCCCGGGTCTGTGTTACGACCTCCTGCCTTGTATCTTCATCCGGCCCCAACTTTTCCTCCACCAAACCTCGGGCAGTCACACTTTGCCCATTTACTTCCTCTCCTTCGTCAATATGGCCTTCGTAGAGGCTGGGAGTTATCCTCAACCCCGAGAAGGTATCAAGACAATCTCCGCTCTCTCCAAACTGTATCCCTAAAGTCCTACCCAAGACTCGGTCACTTGGGGGATCGTGGGGGCAGGGCCTGATGCCGTAGTTAATCCAGAAGGGGCTGCACAATGAAAACACAACCTTTTAGTCCGTAAACTCGGTAATCACATCATCCTCAAGGATGCAGTGTAAAGGAACTTTACCTCTGGCCAAGGGTGGTGTAGGAAGGGCGGAAAGGGCACCCGGCGTTATGGGCAGCGTAAATCCAATCTCTCCTGGCTCCAGATGCTCAGGATCATGATCAGTCGAAACCCGACTCAGAGCTGTCGGGTCAATCACCATAGCCGATTCAGGAATGGATGACCGATAAGAACATCCCTCTACAGGATACTCCGCTACCACAATGTTCTTGGTGACGGCAAACTGCCCTTTTTCGGTAGCAAGCCTCTCCAACCTCTCTCTTTTCGCATCCTCAAGCAGCAACTTCCTACCCTCCTCCAACTTCTTGCGCTCCTCCTCGGTCAAGAGGTCAATCATAAGTTGTCGCTCATCCAAGGTCCCAACATCCACTTCGCGCAAGAAGACCTTATATGGAACCAGCCTTTCCCAGGTTCGAGCTAGCTTATGTGAATAGTTATCCATCCAAGAAATTCCATGGAATTTTAGGACCTTAACAAGCATGTCCTTAATATCCTCCTCTATAGATGACTGTGCTCGGTACTCAACATTCGCTAGCTCATCTCTTAATTGCTCCACCTTTCTCTGGAACTCGGCTTTTGATCCTTCTACGGTGCCTAACACATCCTGATTGCTAGCTTCCGCGTCCTCCTTCGCCTTCTTCATCGCTTCAAGTTCCCTCTTTAAGCGGTCATTCTCCGCTTGTAAAGCTTCATTATCCTCCTGAAGCTGAAGACCTTGGCGTTTTCTCTCTCCAAGTCAATGCAAGCCTGGTCCACCTCAGCCTTTTCGATCTTCAAAGTCATGTTCTGGATGGTTAATTCGGCTATAGTCTCTGTGAACACAGAGTGAGATTCATCGGCCTCCTTTCTGAGCGTCTCGTACCCTTGTTTCAGCTCAGTTGGAAGGCCATAAGACCCGTAAGCCAGTGTTTAAAGATACAAAAACAAAAGACTCCTAATGAACATGAAAGGAGGAGGAAGAGGAAACCTACTAATTTCCATATTCAAGTTAGCAACGGAAGTCTTCTTAGCGTCAATGGTTAGTTGATGGTTCAGGAGGTGCAGGTTCTTCTGCTTAATCAGGTCCGATATGTGGTGAGAGTATTTTGTAAGCTCGTTGACATGGTGATACGCGGCCTCCACATGCATCCATATTTCCCCAGATGCCCTATTAGGAGCTGGGCGAAGATTAGGGAGAGACAATAGCTCATCGAAGTAAAGTCGAGAGAAATGATGCTTTAAGAACGCTTTCTTCTCCTTTAGGGAAAGCTCTTGAACTTGGGGCTCCGTCAAATCTTGTGTTTCTACCACAGTCGCCTTATCCGATCATGGCTGGGCAAGCGGTGGCTCTCTCCTCTTTGAAGTCTAAATGGGAGCAGACAGAGCAGTAATGGGTGGAGTTGGTGACGACGTATGACTCGACCCTCCTAGATCAAGCAGTGAATCTCCTCTGGGCACCCGAATCGGAGGGGGAGGGGGAGGAGTAGTGAAAACTGAGGCCTATCCTGGTAATG
Organism: Allium sativum; assembly: GCA_030737875.1. NCBI lineage: Eukaryota > Viridiplantae > Streptophyta > Magnoliopsida > Asparagales > Amaryllidaceae > Allium > Allium sativum. Next base: position 34,178,552 of record CM060909.1, read on the forward strand.
AAACCCGCGACCCCGTGGGGGTGGAACATTGCAATATAAACTAGCTCCCCGTTTGAAGGATCTGATGAAAGCACTTTTGGGGCGATGGCGGTCTCCGCGACCTCGTCTTCCACTTCCTATGGCCATGTCACCTGTCAAAGAAACAAAGCAAAATCAGTCAGGCAACACGCATAGGCACTCTTCTATGCGATGTGGTGTGCACAAGTGTATGCTCTAAGTATTCTCTCAACAGACCAGATTGTTCCCCAATCGGGGGAGCCAGCCCCTCCGCGGCATGAGCTAGATCCTCCATACTAGCTGCACTCGGCCATAGAGACAAGTCCATAGGGACGGTACCTAGACCCGCAAACTGATCCACTTTTTCGAGGGAAGTGATAACATCTAGAGAGGTCACAGGAGAATGAGGGCAAGCCAACGCTTCTTCTCCCGTCCCTCACACCGGGGGCGGGACAGAAGCGTCAATTAGCCCCTCATCCCGAGCAGCCGTCTCCACGCTACCAACTTTCCTATCGCCAACATCTTCTTGGAACTTAACGGCCTTCTTTGTTCCAGGCCCGGTAGAAGCTATTTTCCTCTTCAAATCAGATATAGTAGGGCCTTCCGTCGTTGTCCTTTTCAATGCACCACTCGCCACGGCAGGCCTGATCATGAACCTGTTGGCCGAAAGCAATCCAACATGCCGAAGGCAGTCTTGATTGTTACGAAAAGGAATTTCGCTCGATCCGAATCAGTCGCTAAACCGATCTAGACCGTTCGAAACGCCTGATTGTTCTGAGAACATGACAAAATAGAACGCAGACGGAAGAACATTTCATTGTATATTACAACAATTTATCAGAATACAAGAATATATAGAGTATGAATGAATAAATATCACACAGGAATATCAGAGATTTAAATTACATTTAAATCCATCGCAGCGAAAATAATACAAAACACAACTGAAGGAGATATATGGATACAAAGCTTTCCAGATATCATTCCAGCTGTAAACCAGGATCCTGTGAATATAAATCTGCAAAACCAAAACTACTAGCTGCCCATGTCGAAATAAGGGCACCCAGAGTTTAGGTTAAAACAATAAACTCCAGGTCAGTCATGTGACTGGTGTGAGAACTAAAACAGTTATTAATCTTTATTTCATAGTTCGGTAAATCAAGGGACCACGCCGTATAACATGGAATGGGTTTCCTCCCAAGAATACCAGTGCATAAACAAACAGTGCAATGCTAAGTAAAGAAAAATGAAGCTATTATAAGACCCAGTTCCCATCACACAATGCAACGCAAGCCGGAGGATAGGGTTTATACCTTATAATAGCCAAGAATGCTTGATACGTTTAAAACAAATCATTAGATACTATTATAAGTGCATAGTGTATAAAACAAATTCAAATCATAAGTATCAATCATAGGCGACATGAGTGTCCCATGCCACTATGTCGCCATATATAGGTTTACAAATAAAACCGCAAAGTCACGTATTTGGAAATTGGATTTCCATCTATGAACCGAGGCAAAAGATAATCCTCTACCGATTCGAGACAATCTAGCCTATGTCTCAGGAACAGGCGCAACTGCCCCATGGATCGTCAGGGCCGGTCCACCGATGTGGATTATTAATGCTGAACACTACGTCTCCCCGCCTTATGAGGCGTAAATGAGTCCAATGACTCCATCGGTCCCGGATCGACCGATATATCCGAGGCGCCTCGCAACAGCAACAACCACATAAGTCAAACTCGTCAGGGCGTGTAAAACCACTGACGCCACTTCTAGCTAGAAAGAAACGCATGTCCTCCCTGATGTCCTCTCCCGTTTCTGGTTCACAACCGGGGGTGTGAGGCTCGCGAATTCACGTTACACAAAGCAATGCCACACAGGCGGTGCTTTGATCATCAACCACAAGACTTTGCTTTTCAATAGAAGCCTTGATCATTTGCATCTTAGGCATGCCACACAGGCAAATCACTATATGCGTTTGATATCCATCTGTATATAACCCCTGAGCTCGTACGTCTCAGAGAAGGGCGTTAAGCAAGAGAATAAATTCTCCGCCGCCAAACAGATATATATTTAATAGAAATCAACCTCACAGACTAAAATCCAATGTCAGACACACAGTCCACTTACAAGTCTGTTCTGGGTCTGAACGAAACCGGAGGCACCTAGTACCCCGCATATCCATCGATCTCCAAGTACGTCTGGACGATCACCAACTGTTTCCATCTTCTTGGAGGTACAGCCCAATCAAGATCATCAGTAATCACCCAAACGACGTGAAGACCTCCGGTCTTCGACCACCGTCTTCATCTTCGACACCACGTCGAATCAGTTATTCATAACGGGATAAACCCGATCTTTCTGAATAAGTCGCGTATATAATAAATAAGTGTTACACAAACACAACATGCGCCTCATTCCAATTCAGAATATTCGTTTATTCAAATATTCCTATACTTTGGTAAAAGTTCCCATTAATTTTATCAAAGATAAATTCTTTAAATTTATTCTTTAACCTCCTTTGAATATCAATTCAAACTAGTTGGGATTAGCGAACCACACCGAAGTAATCATTTATTTTATTTCCCAATCCCAACCTATTCATCCCATGAAGTAAAACTGGTAATACTTCATATCTAACACCACAGTGTTATAGGTAAATTCAATTACAATTTCACGTTCAAATCTAATTAAAGATTTAACTATCGCCTAGAGCAAAAATGGTGATACTCCATTCTCGATCTTTTCAATCTAATTAAAGATTCATTAAAACTCCACTTAGTTTTAATCTTTAACTGGGTTAAAGAATCAGTGTCATTTTAAAACACGGTTCACGATAAACCCAAAATAACATTCATTAATTATCGGGTTAAAGAACAAGTGTTATTTAAAACACTGTCACAATAAACCCAAAAACCAATACCAGTTCAATTCCAATTAAATATTATTTAATTGGTACACATCATTAAATCTAAATAAAATGATTCAATCTTTTCTCAAGTGGGTTCAAGAACAGCGTTAATAAAGACACCATTCACGACAAACCCAAATGACATTTGATATTAAATACGAGGCTCTGAATAGAAAATATATCGGCTTATATTCAATATCAAATTCTACGACCAACCAATATCGTATTGCAAATAACGATATATATACATATCTTTCAAATTTCCATAACAACATCTGTATGATCACGAAATCCAACATCGAAATTTTCCAAAGACAATTTCGATTCAGATCCATTCAAATTCAATTATTGGAAATTCTGGTTATATTTCAAAACCATTTCAAACTCACTTTATTTATTTTTAAAAATAAATAAATTACTATTCTAGTTCAAAACTAGTTCATTTCGATAAAAACCTATTTTTATCTTTTCAAATATGGAGTTTTTCATCCCAATTCTTCTCAAATTATTTCTTATGATTTTACACAAATTATTACTATTTGTAATAATTTTATCAAGGCCCGTACAGTCGATTTCCATCAACGGCCATCGAACTGCACTTACAGCGACCTTTTCCAAATTTGATTTGGACATAATTCCAAATCCAACCGTTAGATTTCAAATTTCTAATATTCGTTAGAAAGCTCTTTTCGATACGAACCCAACGGTTCCGGTTTTAGGAGAATCCAACGGTTATATCTCCCGCAATGTCCGTTCGAAGTCAATGGTCGAAATTCACGAACTACCACGGTGCGGCGCGGCGCGTTCTATTCAGGCCATTATATATATAATATATATATATTATATATATATTTCGTCGATTTCCCTTTTAAAACGAATTTTATAAATCATTTCAAATTTGTTTCAAAAACAATTTCAACCTTTATTTCAAATTTAAATCAAAATTGAATTTTCCCTTATAAATTCTTTTTACATTCACTTCTATTTGATTTCAATTCAAATCGATTTCAATTCTATTTCAATTCGTTTTCAATTGAATTCAATTCAATTCAGATTTGTTTTCTATTCGATTCAATTCGAATTCGTTTTCAATTCAATTCAATTCGAATTCGTTTTCAATTCAATTCAATTCGAATTCGTTTTCTATTCAATTCAAATTCGTTTTCTATTAAATTCAATTCAAATTGGTTTTCTATTCAATTCAATTCGAATTCGTTTTCTATTCAATTCAATTCAAATTCGTTTTCTATTCAATTCAATTCGAATTCCTTTTCTATTCAATTCAATTCGAATTCGTTTTCTATTAAATTCAAATTCGTTTGAATTTCAATTCTTTTCAAAATATCAAATTTTGAAATCACTTTCGATATTCATTATAAAATGAATAAAATCGATATCCATTATAAAATGAATGAAATCGATATAAATATCGTTCACGTCAAAATGGCGTCAATCTAATCAACATGGCTTCATATATTTCTATTTTCAAATATTCTATTTCAAATATTTCTTTTTCTAATATTTCTATTCAAATATTTCTATTTCAAATATTTCTATTCAAATATTTCTATTTCAGATATTGAATGAAGCCCAATCAATTACCATGTAATGTTAATTATATGGATTTTCTACAACATATGTATACAATAACAACGATGAATAATCAACCATCATCCAAAGTGCACTCTACACTGTATAAGCATCGAATATAAATATTTAACGCTTATAACAGTCTGTCAATCAATCGATCGACATACAACTAAACAATCAGGATCAGTGTACGTCAAATATCATCCCAATACCCGTGTGGGGTTTCAAATAATCAAACACAAATTTTATTTGTGCAGTTGGGCGATGTGTAAAATTTATCGTCCCAATCAATATCAGTCAAATTTGTGTATATAAATAAATCATTCGATTTGTTTATATAAATTTATTTCATTTCATATACACGTTAAAAATTCTATTTTTAACTATAAAATATTTTCCACTATAAAATATTTTATTTCAACTATATAAATGTTTTATTTCATTTCACATCACATCACACAATCAACTACACATCAAAATCAAACAAACAAGCATACAAGCCGTCCATGGTCTGTGGACGACGGGTGTCGGGTGCTACTAAACACCGTCTGCATCCTAGTATATATTTCAACTAGAAATAAAATTAAAAACTGAAAAATTCTCACCGATAGCTAATCCAACGCCACGACTCTTCTTAGGTAGAAATCTTCGCCGTTTCTTCTTTCATCACTTTCGTTGCCCGTATTCTCTACATATGTAAAAATCAAATTTTTTACTTTGCTATTCAATATATAAAAATCGAATTTTTACTTCGCTATTCAATATATAAAAATCGAATTTTTACTTTGCTATTCAATATATAAAAATCGAATTTTTACTTCGCTATTCAATATATAAAAATCGAATTTTTACTTCGCTATGTATATAAAAATCACATTTTATAACTATGCTATATGGATAAAAATCACATTTTTATACCGCTACTATATAGGTAAAAATTCTATTTTTATCATGCTAACTTCATAATAAAAATTATATTTTTATACAGCTTTCACATACGTAAAAATCACTCCTTTACAACGCTACTTCCATGATAAAAATTATATTTTATCTTGCTAGTAATATAATAAAAATTATATTTTTATTACTCTACATGAATATAAGCTATATTTTTAACCTTTCTATATTATATAAATTATATTTTTAACCTTTCTACTGATATAAAAATTATATCTTCTTCTTCACTTAAAATCGAAAAAAATAATAAACAAAGCTATTTTTAAAAACAAAACTGAATATTTCAAAGAATTAAAATAGGAAAAAGAAAAAAGAACTCACAGTGTCTAGAGGAAGGAGAAGAGGGCTGAAGGGAGGAAGAAGAAGAAACAGCGGCGGCAGGTTGGATTTGGGGGCGGCGGTTTCAACGAGGAGGAGAGAGGAGGAGGGCGAGCAGAAGGAGGCGGGGCTGAGGGGGTTCGAGCGCAGGAAAAGGGGGAAAGGAGAAGGAGAGGAGGAAGAGGGAGGAGGAGTGCGAGCGTGCGGTGGCTCGTGCGGCGGAGGGGGGGGGGGAGTTTCGTGCGACGCGTTGGAGGATAGGGGGGTCGCGTCGAGCAGAAGAAGGGGTGGAAGGAGGAGAAGGGGGCGGCGCGATGTGGGTGTGGTCAGCCTCAGGAGGCGCAGTGGCGCTCCGATGGGAGGAGCGGCGGCGCTCCTCCCCGCTCTTCGTCTCTCTTTTCTTTCTTTCTGATAATCGATTTAGAAATGAGGGGGGGGGGGGGGTTCGGCGACTTTGAAGAGAGGATTGGGGGGGGGGGGTATTTAATTATTTAATTATTTAATTTTTCTAAAAAGTAACTTTTTATTTCGACCTCGAAACGAGGCCCACCGCTTGACATCCATAGCTAATTACCCCCATTCCGAACACAATGGGATATGCCACGTAGGCTGATTCGATCGTTTCGATCAGTTTTCGTTAAAATCAACATATAACTCTATATATTGAATTTGAACGCGCATTTCAATTTACTGGGGTCACATACTAACTCGGAAAATTCCCGAAAAATATTTTCTAGTTTCGTATTGACGATACGGTCCTAACAAAACTAGTTTCGTCGAATTCTGAGACCATTTGAAAAATGGCCATTTTCCAGTCGATTAAAATCAACTAAAACTGGTCAAACGCATTTTCCTTTGCCACACTCACATATTGATTCGAAAAATTATGAAATTTTGAATCTAACAATAATTTGACATCACGGATCCAACAAAAGTGGTTTCGTCGAAATCCGAGGTCGTTTGAAAAATTTCCATTTTTAAGGGCCTGAATTCCATAGCGACTATTCTGAAATTTCAACTGGACATATCTTTTGATCCCCGCTATGAAATTTCGATTTTTCGGATTCGTTGGAAAGATATTATCTATTAGATCCTAATATTTTTGGTTTCGCTAAATTCTGGTTTATTTTGCACCCAGTACATTCATTCGAAGTTTGAAATCGAATTATCGAACTACCGCGCCATTTTCAATTCCTTTTATAATTTAAAATAAATATTTATATTCTAACGACGATTTATATAATATATACGTTCAAATTATATTCAAAATAAATTTCTCGTTGTTATTATTTAAAATAATTCATTTTAAATAATCATGATTCGCTAAAATTGCCAAAATAAAAATTTTAAACTGGCCCAGATTTCCGGGTTATTACAATCTCCCCCACTTAAAAATGTTCGTCCCCGAAAAGGAACAAAGCCGTTTAAATACCAACTCAACTTTCATTGTTTTGATTACGGCTTAAGTTCTTCAACTTTTCATTTTCTAAGAACTTTTCAAATTTTTCAAAAATTTGGCTAACACCCTAAATTTTCGAAAAATTTCGCCATAACCTCCCCAGCACCGGGAGCACGGGAAAATCCCGAAATTGCCATACGGCCTTCTGATCTCAAAAAGAAAAAGAAAAAGCCAAGCGGCTCATAAAATCATCATCACCCAAACAAAACAGTAAATTATAGTAAACATGTACCTATTTGTCGGGCAAACAATTTTATTCTTCTGCTCTAGCCTCTTTGCTAAGACCTGTTCAATCTAAGTACATGTATATGAAAGCAAATGCGACCAAATTTCAATACAACTCGTTATTTGATTCAGTTAGGCTAAATGGTTCAAAATTATCAAACAAATAAACAAACAACACAAACATCAATCCATTAGTTGGTTATCATTTCAAATGCATAACTTTGATATATAGTCAAAAATCAGATTTTTGATGCCAAATCACAACAATAGGCCCTATCTAATTTTGGTTCTCACACCAGTCAATAGGAAATATATAGAAAGCCCACTTTTGTCACTCGAACATAAATTCTAATGATGGAGCTCCATCATCAAAATCATCTCCGGGCGATTAGAGTGTAATTCTATATCTATCCAGTATATTAAAACTTCAAATACACGTTTGCAAGGCGTATATGCAAAATCTTTATATATTGGACTGTCCAAATCAATATAAATAAATAATCAAATACGAATAATTGATTTAAATTTTCAAAACAAAATTTGTTTTCACTTTAAAAATATACTCTTCACACTCGTTCTAGGATACTACTGATCCCATCTCAAACGAGTCATTCCCGTTGGATATTACTAATCCAGTTTCTGATGAATTCTTTCATATGGTTCTAATGTGTCTTGTTCTCTGAGCTTTGTAAACCAAAGCTCTGATACCAACAGTTACGAAAAGGAATTTCGCTCGATCCGAATTAGTCGCTAAACCGATCTAGACCGTTCGAAACGCCTGATTGTTTTGAGAACGCAGACGGAAGAACATTGATTGTATATTACAACAATTCATCAGAATACAAGAATATACAGAGTATGAATGAATAAATATTACACAGGAATATCAGATATTTAAATTACATTTAAATCCATCGCAGCGGAAATAATACAAAACACAACTGAAGGAGATATACGGATACAAAGCTTTCCGGATATCATTCCAGCTGTAAACCAGGATCATGTGAATATAAATCTGCAAAACCAAAACTACTAGCCGCCCGCGTCGAAATAAGGGCACCCAGAGTTTAGGTTAAAACAATAAACTCCAGGTCAGTCATGTGACTGGTGTGAGAACTAAAACAGTTATTAATCTTTATTTCAAAGTTCGGTAAATCAAGGGACCACGCCGTATAACACGGAACGGGTTTCCTCCCAAGAATACCAGTGCATAAACAAATAGCGCAAAGCTAAATAAAGAAAAATGAAGCTATTATAAGACCCAGTTCCCATCACACAATGCAACGCAAGTCGGAGGATAGGGTTTTTACCTTATAATAGCCAAGAATGCTTGATACATTTAAAACAAATCATTAGATACTATTATAAGTGCATAGTGTATAAAACAACTTAAAATCATAAGTATCAATCATAGGCGACATGAGCGTCCCATGCCACTATGTCGCCATATATAGGTTTAAAAATAAAACCGCAAAGTCACGTATTTGGAAATTGGATTTCCATCTATGAACCGAGGCAAAAGATAGTCCTCTACCGATTCGAGATAATCTAGCCCATGTCTCAGGAACAGCCGCAACTGCCCCATGGATCGTCAGGGCCGGTCCACCGATGTGGATTATTATGCCTGAACACTACGCCTCCCCGCCTTATTGGGCGTAAATGAGTCCAATGACTCCATCAGTCCCGAATCGACCGATATATCCGAGGCGTCTCGCAACAGCAACAACCACATAAGTCAAACTCGTCAGGGCGTGTAAAACCACTGACGCCACTTCTAGCTAGAAAGAAACACATGTCCTCCCTGATGTCCTCTCCAGTTTCTGGTTCACAACCGGGGGAGTGAGGCTCACGAATTCACGTTACACAAAGCTATGCCACACAGGCGGTGCTTTGATCATCAACCACAAGACTTTGCTTTTCAACAGAAGCCTTGATCATTTGCATCTTAGGCATGCCACACAGGCAATTCACTCTATGCGTTTGATATCCATCTGTATATAACCCCTGAGCTCGTACGTCTCAAAGAAGGGCGTTAAGCAAGAGAATAAATTCTCCATCGCCAAACAGATATATATTTAATAGAAATCAATCACACAGACTAAAATCCAATGTCAGACACGCAGTCCATTTACAAGTCTGTTCTGGGTCTGAACGAAACCGGAGGCACCTAGTACCCCGCATATCCATCGATCTCCAAGTACGTCTGGACGATCACCAACTGTTTCCATCTTCTTGGGTGTACAGCCCAATCAAGATCATTAGTAATCACCCAAACGACGTGAAGACCTCCGGTCTTCGACCACCATCTTCATCTTCGACACCACGTCGAATCAGTTATTCAGAATGGGATAAACCCGGTCTTTCTGAATAACTCGCGTATATAATAAATAAGTGTTACACAAACACAACATACGCCTCATTCCAATTCAGAATATTCTTTTATTCAAATATTCCTATACTTTGGGAAAAGTTTCCATTAATTTTATCAAAGATAAATTCTTTAAATTTATTCTTTAACCTCCTTTGAATATCAATTCAAACTAGTCGGGATTAGCGAACCACACCGAAGTAATCATTTATTTTATTTCCCAATCCCAACCTATTCATCCCATGAAGTAAAACTGGTAATACTTCATATCTAACACCACAGTGCTATCGGTAAATTCAATTACAATTTCACGTTCAAATCTAATTAAAGATTTAACTATCACCTGGAGCAAAACCGGTGATACTCCATTCTCGATCTTTTCAATCTAATTAAAGATTCATTAAAACTCCACTTAGTTTTAATCTTTAACTGGGTTAAAGAATCAGTGTCATTTTAAAACACGGTTCACGATAAACCCAAAATCACATTCATTAATTATCGGGTTAAAGAACATGTGTTATTTAAAACACTGTTTACAATAAACCCAAAAATCAATACCAGTTCAATTCCAATTAAATATTATTTAATTGGTACACTTCATTAAATCTAAATAAAAAGATTCAGTCTTTTCTCAACTGGGTTCAAGAACAGTGTTAATAAAGACACCATTCACGAAAAACCCAAATCACATTTGATATTAAATACGAGGCTCTGAGTAGAAAATATATCGGCTTATATTCAATATCAAATTCTACGACCAACAAATATCGTATTGGAAATAACGATATATATACATATCTTTCAAATTTCCATAACAACATCTATATGGTCACGAAATCCAACATCGAAATATTCCAAAGACAATTTCGATTCAAATCCATTCAAATTCAATTATTGGAAATTCTGGTTATATTTCAAAACCATTTCAAACTCACTTTATTTATTTTTAAAAATAAATAAATTACTATTCAAGTTCAAAACTAGTTCATTTCGATAAAAATCTATTTTTATCTTTTCAAATATGGAGTTTTTCATCCCAATTCTTCCCAAATCATTTCTTATGATTTTACACAAATTATTACTATTTTTAATAATTTTATCAAGGCCCGTACAGTCGATTTCCATCAACGGCCATCGAACTGCACTTACAGCGACCTTTTCCAAATTTGATTTGGACATAATTCCCAATCCAACCGTTAGATATCAAATTTCTAATATTCGTTAGAAAGCTCTTTTCGATACGAACCCAACGGTTCCGGTTTTAGGAGAATCCGACGGTCGGATCTCCCGCAATGTCCGTTCGAAGTCAATGGTCGAAATTCACGAACTACCGCGGCGCGGCGCGTTCTATTCAGGCCATTATATATATATATATATATATATATATATATATATATATCATCGATTTCCCTTTTAAAACAAATTTTATAAATCATTTCAAATTTGTTTCAAAAACAATTTCAACCTTTATTTCAAATTTAAATCAAAATTGAATTTTCCCTTATAAATTCTTTTTACATTCACTTCTATTTGATTTCAATTCAAATCGATTTCAATTCTATTTCAATTCGTTTTCAATTGAATTCAATTGAATTCAAATTTGTTTTCTATTTGATTCAATTCAAATTCGTTTTCAATTCAATTCAATTCGAATTCGTTTTCTATTCAATTCAAATTCGTTTTCTATTAAATTCAATTCAAATTCATTTTCTATTCAATTCAATTCGAATTCGTTTTCTATTCAATTCAATTCAAATTCGTTTTCTATTAAATTCAATTCGAATTCGTTTTCTATTCAATTCAATTCGAATTCGTTTTCTATTCAATTCAATTCGAATTCGTTTTCTATTAAATTCAAATTCGTTTTAATTTCAATTCTTTTCAAAATATCAAATTTTGAAATCACTTTCGATATTCATTATAAAATGAATAAAATCGATATCCATTATAAAATGAATGAAATCGATATAAATATCGTTCACGTCAAAATGGCGTCAATCTAATCAACATGGCTTCATATATTTCTATTTTCAAATATTCTATTTCAAATATTTCTTTTTCAAATATTTCTATTCAAATATTTCTATTTCAAATATTTCTATTCAAATATTTCTATTTCAGATATTGAATGAAGCCCAATCAATTACCATATAATGTTAATTATATGGATTTTCTACAACACATGTATACAATAACAACGATGAATAATCAACCATCATCCAAAGTGCACTCTACACTGTATAAGCATCGAATATAAATATTTAACGCTTATAACAGTCTGTCAATCAATCGATCGACATACAACTAAACAATCGGGATTAGTGTACGTCAAATATCATCCCAATACCCGTGTGGGGTTTCAAACAATCAAACACAGATTTTATTTGTGCAGTTGGGCGATGTGTAAAATTTATCGTCCCAATCAATATCAGTCAAATGTGTGTATATAAACAAATCGTTCGATTTGTTTATATAAATTTATTTCATTTCATATACACGTTAAAAATTCTATTTTTAACTATAAAATATTTTCCACTATAAAATATTTTATTTCAACTATATAAATGTTTTATTTCATTTCACATCACATCACACAATCAACTACACATCAAAATCAAACAAACAAGCATACAAGCCGTCCATGGTCTGTGGACGACAGGTGTCGGGTGCTACTAAACACCGTATGCATCCTAATATATATTTCAACTAGAAATAAAATTAAAAAGTGAGAAATTCTCACCGATAGCTAATCCAATGCCACGACTCTTCTTAAGTAGAAATTTTCGTCGTTTCTTCTTTCATCACTTTCGTTGCCCGTATTCTCTACATATGTAAAAATCGAATTTTTTACTTTGCTATTCAATATATAAAAATCAAATTTTTTTACTTCGCTATTCAATATATAAAAATTGAATTTTTACTTCGCTATTCAATATATAAAAATCGAATTTTTACTTTGCTATTAAATATATAAAAAACAAATTTTTACTTCGCTATTCAATATATAAAAATCGAATTTTTACTTCGCTATGTATATGAAAATCACATTTTTATAACTATGCTATATGGATAAAAATCTCATTTTTATACCGCTATTATATAGGTAAAAATTCTATTTTTATCATGCTAACTTCATAATAAAAATTATATTTTTATACCGCTTTCACATACGTAAAAATCACTCCTTTACAACGCTACTTCCACGATAAAAATTATATTTTTATCTTGCTAGTAATATAATAAAAATTATATTTTTATTACTCTACATGAATATAAGCTATATTTTTAACCTTTCTATATTATAAAAATTATATTTTTAACCTTTTTACTAATATAAAAATTATATCTTCTTCTTCACTTAAAATAAAATAAAATAAAATAAACAAAGCTATTTTTATAAACAAAACTGAATATTTCAAAGAATTAAAATAGGAAAAAGAAAAAAGAACTCATAGTGTCTAGAGGAAGGAGAAGAGGGCTGAAGGGAGGAAGAAGAAGAAACAGCGGCGGCAGGTTGGATTTGGGGGCGACGGTTTCAACGAGGAGGAGAGAGGAGGAGGGCGAGTAGAAGGAGGCGGGGCTGAGGGCGTTCGAGCGCAGGCCGGGGGGAAAGGAGAAGGAGTGGAGGAAGAGGGAGGAGGAGTGCGAACATGCGGTGGCTCGTGCGACGGAGGGGGGGGGGGTTTCGTGCGACGCGCTGGAGGATAGGAGGGTCGCGTTGAGCAGAAGAAGGGGTGGGAGGAGGAGAAGGGGGCGGCGCGATGTGGGTGTGGTCAGCCTCAGGAGGCGCGGTGGCGCTCCGATGGGAGGAGCGGCGACGCTCCTCCCCGCTCTTCGTCTCTTTTTTTCTTCTTCTGATAATTGATTTAGAAATGAGGGGGGGGGGTTCGGCGACTTTGAAGAGAGGATTGTGGCGAGAGGGGTTTATTTAATTATTTAATTTTTCTAAAAAGTAACTTTTTATTTCGACCTCGAAACGAGGCCCACCGCCTGACATCCATAGCTAATTACCCCCATTCCGAACACAATGGGATATGCCACGTAGGCTGATTCGATCGTTTCGATCAGTTTTCGTTAAAATCAACATATAACTCTATATATTGAATTTGAACGCGCATTTCAATTTACTGGGGTCACATACTAACTCGGAAAATTCCCGAAAAATATTTTCTAGTTTCGTATTGACGATACGGTCCTAACAAAACTAGTTTCGTCGAATTCTGAGACCATTTGAAATATAGCCATTTTCCAGTCGATTAAAATCAACTAAAACTGGTCAAACGCATTTTCCTTTGCCACGCTCACATATTGATTCGAAAAATTATGAAATTTGGAATCTAACAATAATTTGACATCACGGATCCAACAAAAGTTGTTTCATCGAAATCCGAGGTCGTTTGCAAAATTTTCATTTTTAAGGGCCTGAATTCCATAGCGACTATTCTGAAATTTCAACTGGACATATCTTTTGATTCCCGCTATGAAATTTTGATTTTTCGGATTCGTTGGAAAGATATTATCTATTAGATCCTAATATTTTTGGTTTTGCTATATTTCGGTTCATTTTGCACCCGGTACATTCATTCGATGTTTGAAATCAAATTATCGAACTATCGCGCCATTTTCAATTCCTTTTATAATTTAAAATAAATATTTATGTTCTAACGACGATTTATATAATATATACGTTCGAATTATATTCAAAATAAATTTCTCGTTGTTATTATTTAAAATAATTCATTTTAAATAATCAAAATTCGCTAAAATTGCCAAAATAAAAATTTTAAACTGGCCCAGATTTCCGGGTTATTACAATCTGATCTACCACAGTGTTCGTCTTGCGGGAGCCTTCAGGGATGGCTCGGAGGGCATCGAGACGTTGACGATACTCGTCATCAGTAGGCGCCTCAAGATTTCCTGCCACAATCGGAAAACAATGAGACACGGAGCCCGACAACACTCTAAGAAGAGATCGAAGGTACTCACTTCCTTGTATCCATCTCCTCGCAAACCCGTGAGGGCAGCGAATGAAGAACTAATCATGCTTAATAACAGACGGTCTGGGCCACTTTCCAACAAAAAATTTAGTAGCGGGAGATGCTTCCAAGAACCATTGGGAGGACGATCCACCAGTTGATCGCCTAAAATGAAAGAGATACCTAACGTCCTCTCTTGTAGGGTCACAATGTAGAAATTCTTAATAAAGAACGCAAGTACCCAAAAGTGAGGAATAAGCATTCGTGTGCAGGTGTGAAGGTGCGAGGCGGAAGTAGAATAACATTTCCCGAATGAAGTCATTGGCCAGGGGCATGCACCCCGCAAAGCAAGTATGTCGATTCCAACCAGTGAAACCCTCCGGCGGTGCTTGGGCCCTTCCACTCATTCCAGAGGCATGAGCATCTCCCTCCTGGATGCTAAACCGCAACGCCAACTTTCTAACTGCTGTGGCATCCAAACGCGACAGCACCGAGTCCAGTAGATTGGCTAAAATAACAGCGTGAGGCAGCATGTCCGGAGCTACTGGAGCAGGTGGTTCGCCGCCACCAATGATGTCCACGTTTTCCATTTCTGCGTGTATGACGGGAGAATGTATCCTCTCTATGTGCTCCCCGTGCTCAGGTACCTAGGGTAAGCTGCCCGATTGGGAGGGAATCGATTCTTTAGTAGTCTCAAGCTCGCTGCCGCCTGAGTTTTCATTATCAGTAGAGTCAGATGTGTGAGAAGATGGTGGGGAAGCCTCAGCTTCTAGAAGTTTCCTAGTCCTTGATCTTGTTTGCATGGCTGGCTATAATTTAATGCACCCGTATTAGACATCACAGTGAAATACCCTGTACCCCTCGCGTTGGTGAATATTAAAAAGTGCGTGCGGTGTCATGCAAAAAACCAGAATGTACATAGAAGCTTTAAAAGACCCTAGCAGTTCGGTGACAGTCCAGATATATGTTCTATCGTATGTGAAAGAATCGAGTACCTGTACGTACAGTTATATATGCGCACCTTGGTACATTCATGCAATCAAACAGGAAGTACATAAGTCCAGGGTTAGGCAGTCCGGAAATCGAAGTTCGATGCGGCAAATACCGACATCCAATCATGGCAACACTATTAAGCTCGCCCCCGGGCTCGAAAATTCGAACCACTTCGGTCTGAAGATTCGAGCCTAGGTGGCTCGAAAACTCGAACCACGCTGGGATCGAAAATTCGAACCTAGTTGGCTTGAAAATTCGAACCATGGCGGTTTGAAAATTCGAGCCCCTTTGGTTCGAACTTTCGGGTTCTCGGGGTTTGGAGTTTCGAGGCCTTAGATTCGAAGTCTCGAACCCCAGTGCTCGAAAGGTCTCGGCCTTAGGGGTATCGGAACTTTGAGCCCAAGGCTCGAAATTTCGAACCCTACAAGGTTCGAAAAATCGAGTCCCATCAGGTTCGAATTTCCGAACCTCCCCTGCCAGGCTCAAAATCTCAAGCCTCCTCTGACCACCATACTTCGACCTCCCTTTTTCCATCCCTCTTTCGACCGAGTCCATTACCTAGAATTTTCTCTCTCGAAAGGGTCGAGTAACGAAGCTTTCGGAACAATGGAAACTGATGACGTAAAATAGAAGGAAGAGAAATGAAGGGGGGAGGGGCCTATTTATAATAAAAAGGGAAAAAGTCCCTTCCCATTCTGAGGCTCGAAATTTCAAACCCACAGGGCTCGAAATTTTGAGCCTTGCGGTTCAAAGTTCGAACCACCGCGGTTTGAAATTTCGAACCTATATGATTTGAAATTTTGAACCCCAGTGGTTAGGAATTTTGTACCCCTCAGAAAAAAATCGACCATCACGCTTACGTACGCTTACTCCCCGCAAGTGTCAAATCGCCCGAAATGTGCAACGATGACGCCATGTGAATACCTAGCAACACGCATGCGACACCAAACCAAAAGCAACTCGCTCACTTTTCCCCCAACGAGCGAGCCCGCTAGCTAACATGTTTTTTCCAATAACTTGCAGGATAAATCCGCAACCCAACTACCATCTCAACTTTCATTCCAAAGGATATCATGACAAGACAAGACGTACTTTGGGGGGAAAATGTTAACCGGACTTTTGGTCCGGTTACCAAAAGTACTCAAGACATGCTCAACTCAACTCATCGCGTAAGACAGGGCCAAGGACAAAGCTTAGGAAGTGCAGGAAGAAGACCGAAGTGAGAACGTGCCAACGAGCCTCGACCACATCCCTCATCAAACATACTTCACACCATGCCAGGTGCGAAATTTCGTACCTGATAGGTGCGAAATTCCGCACCTCTGTCCAGTGCGAATTTTTAGTGGCCGACAGCTGGAGGCACGAATTTCCTATAGATGCCTCCATTTCTACCTACTCCTACCTAACCCCTACCTAACTACTTCCTATAAATACCCTATGGCCTCACACTTCAAAAGGGTTGGATTCTTAAGCTTGGAAACCTCCATAGAGGTTCATTAATGCCATCTCCTCTTTGAGAAAGAAGAAGGACAAAATTGTCTTTTTCCTTATTTGTCCAATATATGATGATTATGACATCATACATCATGAAAAGTGAATGTAATGAGATATCGTGAGATAGTCCCAACTAACCTTCCAAGTGATCAATAAAATTCCAATGACTCTTCAAAGTGGACGTAGGCCCTCACTGAGGCCGAACCACTATAAATACCTTGTGTTATTTACTGCTTATGTTCTATTTTATGTTCTTTTCTATTCGACCATATTTATAATTCCTAATAATTGGGAATCTTTGCTGTTTACGACATTTTTTGCCGTCAACACACCCTTCTTTAATGGCATGAATTATAGTTACTGGGTCACTAGGATGAGAATATACATGCTAGCAAATAGTTATGATGCGTGGAATATTACTAAAAAGAGTATACATCACCTACTATTGCATACACTGAATGCCCAAATATTGAGAAAAATGAAGTTACTGCAAATGCTAAGGCCATGAACATGTTACATTGTGCTCTAGATAGAAATGAGTTCAATCAGATTTGTATGTGCAACACTGCATATGAAATCTGGAGAACACTTAAGATTACTCATGAAGGCACTAACAAAGTTAAATAAAGTAAAATATCTATGCTCAAGATTCAGTTTCAGAATTTAAAAATAAATGAAAACGAATCCATAAATGATATGTATTCACATTTTCAAAATATCTATCATTCTTTATTAGGACTAGAATAGAAATATTCCGACTTTGACATAGTTTCAAAAATATTGAATTCCTTAACGGATGAATGGGAGAGAAAAGTATTAGCAATCGAAGAAGCTATTGATCTCTCTGCCATGAAACCCGAAGAATTGATCGGTAATCTAATGTCTTATGAAGTGAATTTGCAGGCAAAGAAAGCATAGGTACAAGATAAGAAAATTTTTGCTTTCCATGTAGAAAAAGAGGATTCCGATTTAGATGAATAAGATATAACATTTGTTGCTAAGAATTTTAGAAAATCTCTAAAATACAGAAAAAGTCAAAACAAAAATATAAAGAAGAATTCATCGAAAGAACCTAATCCTGCTCTAGTAGAATGCTTTAACTGTCACAAGACCGGACACTATCAAAAGAATTGTCCAGAACTAAAGAGAAATCACAAAAATGAAAAAAAGAGCTTTTTTAATCACTTGGGACAACTCAGATTCATTTTCTGAAAGTGATAGCGACAGTGATAGTGAGCAAGCAAACGTGTGCTTCATGACTAAGGATAATGGTGTCCCACTTAACAAAAACAGAGGAATATATATACTAGACAGTGGTTGCTCAAAACATATGACAGGAGACAAGGAAATGCTATCAAATATCACTTACTCAAAAGGAGGAACTATCACATTTGGAGATAAATCCAAAGGATACACCATCGGTAAAGGCGATGTGAGCAATTATTGTATATCTAATTCACCTCTTATTTCGGATGTTTTATTAGTTAAGAACTTAAAACACAACTTACTAAGTATAAAATGACTGTGTGATTTATATTTTCCGCTATTATTATAATTATTCTATTGCTGCTGTGGTTACTGCGCTTCAAATTATATTGGCCATCATCGATCCAGTGCATAAAGATTATTCATTCATTGCCCCAAAATTGTGTTTCATTATTAACATGCGATGCTAAATACATATCTGCTGCACTAGCTTGTGCTCAGGTATTATATATGCAGTAAACACTAAAAGATTTCAATGTAAATTTGTCAAATTGCATAATGTATTGTGACAATACAAGCGCAATAAATTTATGTAAGAATCCGGTAAACCATTCCAGAACTAAACACATTGATATCTGACGTCACTTCTTGAGAGATAATATTGAAAAATAAACAATTAATTTAGAATTTATTAACTTAGAAAATCAAATTGCAGATATCTTTACTAAACCGGTTTGGAGAATTCTTTCATTAAACTCCAATGAGAACTAGGAACTGTATCATTCAAAGATCTCTAAAAAGTTCTTCGATTATCATATGCTTATAATGTCTTAATACCTTTTTAATCAATGACAAAGGGGGAGAAATATTTCTCATGATTATACTATTTTTATGTTTCCATGTTATTATACTCTTATATTTTCCATACTATTGGAAAATTGTGCTAACATTTGTGAATGCAGGAATCAATGGTAAGGATATAAGATTACGACTAACAAATTTGTGCAGAAATTCAGAGGGAGCTATGCATTCAGGGGGAGAAAATCCAAAGTGTTGTCATCAATCAAAAAGGGGGAGAATGTTGAGTAATAAGATTTTGATCGATGTCAATGAATGAAGCTACTATGGGAATTGAATCATGAAGATAAGGTTCATATATATATATATATATATATATTGAGTTGTGTTAGAATTATGTTAAAATCTATCCTCAACCACTAATGTGCTAATCAAAGTTATATATATATACATGTTTTCAAACCTTGAAAAGCGAGATATGTGCAGAAACTGGCCTACCAGTCGACTGGTAGGAAATGGACCAGTCGACTGGTCAAGCTGATTCTGCATATAACAGCTATTTTGATAAAAAGGAATTATTTATACGGTTTAATTTTACCAGTCAACTGATGATTTTTAACTATTCGATTGATTCGACCCATAAACTATTTTGTGAAGAGTCACCATCCTTCATGAAGAGATTCCTCTTCATTAATCAAGGGAAATGGACATAATTTTTTATAGAACCTATTCATGAAGGATTGCTACTCTTATACCATTATATAAACAAGTTTAATTATGTTTTACAATCACCGGTTTTAACCAAATTATACTGATTTTTCTTATCATCATTCTATTCTCTCCATTTATATTCTTTGCAATTAAAAGCTCTCCAATTCAAATACTTGTTGAATCCTTGAATCAATTTAATATCATTTGATTCAACAAGCAATCTTCTTCCTTAAATCTTCACATTCAAATCATATACTCAACGATCAGATTAGGAAGGTTATACTTAAAATATTGGCTATCCATGTTGATTTAAGAACACAAATCAGAAGTCAAACACTTGTAATTGTTGAAGACCTGTGTAGTTGCTCAGGCGAGAGGCATCTTTGTTCGGGCTCGGGTGTACTGACCTATTCCTCCGAGTTAAGAGAGGGCGTTGTCAGTGAATTCCAAGAGGATCTTCGGGACTGGACGTAGGGCGGGAAGTCCGAACCATTATAAAAATTCTGGTGTCGCTTTACTTTATTTTCCGCGTTTACTTTGTTTGTGATATATCTCGGTAACTTAGATTTTATTTGCATTGTATATTACTTAACTATCATATCACATATATTTCCGCTATATCCATATAGATCCTTTAAGTCGTACACATCAACTTTTTCAATTACTAAAATATTAAATATAATTTACTAATTATTATATAATTAATAAATATTAACTATAATTACAAAAAATATTAACTATAATTAATAAAAATTATTAACTATAATTACTAAAATGTATTAACTATAATTTACTAATTATAATATTAATTATAATTAATAAACATTAACTATAATTACAAAAAATATTAATTATAATTACTCATTATAATATAATTAATAAATATTAAGTATAATTACAAAAAAATATTAACTATAATTTACTAATTATAATATATTTAATAAATATTTACTATAATTAATAAATATTAACTATAACTACTAAAAAATATTAACTATAAAATATTATTAATAAATATTAACTTTAATTTTCTAATTATTGATCATTAACAATAATACATTTAACAAGTGATGTAATATACAACAACTATTTTAATAAGTGATGTAATAGCCAAGATTTTTGGTATGGCCTAAGTTCAATTTGTCAACAATGTATTTAAGACATTATTCATTCAATGAATCGATGTCTGAGAAACAAACAACATCACTTTAAAATTTATCGATGTTAAAAAAACATTTTGACATCCGTTGAATTTACGATCGATGTTAAAACTGTGATGTCTATTCTACTTTTTCTTGTAGTGTTAATCCTCATTCAATAAAGGAGAGAAGCCCTTGCAAATCCGAAAATTCTCCAAATACGTCTGAAAAATTGCTATAATATAAATAATCAATTTTAAGATGGAAGCCACCCTCTTGAGACCATCAGTGAGCAGTCCTTTTGATGTAAAGATTTCCATTCTTCAACTACCGTCTCCGATAACCTCCATTTGCTCCATTTCGTCGTATCATTATTCAAAATGGTTTTCGAATAGAAATTTTATCCCGATCTTTCTGAATAACGAGCGCAGTTTTAAAACCATATGGAAATACAGGATTTGTTAAGTCTCTTCCCAATTCAATTGGTTAATTAAAACCTTCATTAATAAGAATCGTCAATTCATTAATCCAAAAATATGCTCCTTTAAATCAAGATTTGTTATCTTTAACCAAGGTTTCTTAAATCTTAATTAAAAGATTAATTCCATAAATTTCTCATTTTAAAACATACCTTTTAAACCAAGTATAATTGAACTTTGTTAATCCAGATAAATATTGCTTATAGCCATTCTTATGATAACCTGACATATTTAAGACCATTATTGATTCCTTGATTAAGAATTATTCCAAAAATTATTCATTAATCTTTGGTCAAACCAAAATAGATTCATATCGAATAATTGAAAATTTGGTGTGGAGATGGGTCCAATTATTCATTATTCTCATTCAAATCCAATTCTTTTATAATTCGAAACGTAAATTTAATTATTTGAAAATATTATTGTAGAGTATCCGGGCTTTCCTTTCTACATGTTCCAACTCTTGCCCTGATAAACAAACGTTGGCTAGGTAAGTTCAGTGCACTGGTTGTTCCAATCTTACCTTAGTTATGCACCCCGTTTATCATTCCAGATCTTATAGGTGGGACAGTGTACTAGTTATTGCAACATACTTAATTAGTTGAGTTTATCCATTCCTTAACTTGATTACATTTTCCAAACTTCCAAATTATTATTAAAAGACCTTATTATTTATTTGAAAAAGTTTACAAAGGTTTTGGATAGTAATCCTTAAGTAAAAATCATTTAATTCAAATATTGGTAAAACCTGTTGCAAAAACATCGTAAAATTCTTCCAAAATGGCTTATATTAACTAGTTCGAAAAAAATATCCTTTTTATTATCCAAAACTTAATATTTCCAATTCAAATCACTTCTAAATAGTCTATTGTGATCGATCATTATTTTTTCATATTTTTAAATTTTTTAAAAGTAGTGGTTTCCCTTTGTCGTCAACGAACTACGCTACCTCGATTTTTATTAAAATAATTTGAACATATCTTGAAAACTATATATTGAAATTGGAAAATTGCTTCTTCATTTGAAAACTATAATTGGGAAGCAAACATTTTTCATTTCAAGAAAATCCGACTTAAATTTCATCCGGTATACTAGCTTAAAATATACGGTCGAAATTCGTGAAGTATAGCAGCACGGCAAGTTCTATTCTTACCGTAATTTAACCTTATGTTAAAACTAATCCATTTTACTTCAAAATATGTTAGGAAACAATTTAAAACATATATAATCACTTTCCAAAACAATATTTCAAAATTTCATCTTTAAATTCAAATATTTATTTTTAATGAATATTATATTATTATTAATTAATAAAATATTAATATTTTTTAAAAAAATAACTTTTTGAATTCCAAACTTTGTAGAAATCAAATTAAACATTATGTTAGACTATTGGAACAATCAATTTGAGTTTCAAACATCGTTTACATATCTATCTCAAATTTGATTTCAAAGTTGAAATCGATTTCACTATTAAAATTTAACAAGCTGTTTTATATCAAATCCTTGTCCAAATCAATTTCCACCTTCATAAACTTTTTCATTAACATTTTAATTTCATTTCTATTTAGTTTTAATTATAAAATTCCAACTTTCATTTTTAAGCCTTATTTTCACTTAAATAAATAAAATATTAAATTATATTATCCAAATGGAACGAGACTTAACCAATGCCATTTAATCCAACATATGGGGTGTTGTGTGTCATATTATCACTAATGAAAACCACAGTAGCATTTATATCAATCGTGCATCCATCATATAATATTTATAACGTAAGAGTTTTCGGGATATAACGCTTAGACACGTGATTAAGATAATTGTAATAACATCCACAACAAACACAAAGCAACCATATCAACCACAAAGCAACCAATATAATCATACTATAATTATAATAAATATCAAATTAGTTCTCACTTAGGGTTCCACTCCGCCAAACTTTATTGTAGGACCTTGACTGTACTGATTGACAGTTTTACTGCGCCTTCCACTATAATTTTGGCTCTACCAAATATATATGTATATATAATTTTCTTATTTGGAAGAGGGGTGGCCGAACCTAGGTTGGCCGTGGGCTAGGGCATAGGTGGCGCAAGTGGAGTAGGCTTAGCGGGTAGGTATGGGGTCGGGTTTGTGGTGCTTGGTGTGGGGATGGGGGGAGGCGCAAGGGTATGGAGTTGTGACCGAGAGGACTTTTATGGGGGGTTGGTTTTAGCCGAGGTGGTGGTGAGTTATGGTGTGGATGGTGGCCGAGATGGTGAAGGTTGGTGGTGGGTTGGAGGTGAGGAGGTGGGGGCCGAAATGGGTGAGAGGGAGGAGGATGGTGGAGGTTGACCTTAGGCTGATTTAAAGGAGAGAAGGAAGGGGAATAAGGAGGAGGAAAGAGGCCAAAAAGCCATAACTATGAAAGGGAAGAGGAGTAGGAAAAGAAGGAGAAGAGATGAGTGAAAATGAAAGGGGAAGGGGTCATTTATAGGAAGAAAATAAGGGTATTTTGGTAAAAATTCAAGGATACATAGCATGTAAGGAAGCCCCATTAATAATTATTAGGACAACCGATGGTACATGACGATAAAATCCGACAAATTATCACTTATTTTCCTTATTGAACTTAATAATTCGAAATAACTATTTTATTTTATAATCTAGATTTAAAATTTATATTTAACCAAAAAGATCATATTTAAAATGGTTTTATTTATGCTTATTTAAACAATCGATTTTGATAAAAGCTGATATATTTTTATCAATATATTTTACAGTTATACTATATAGTTTTAAACAATAATCGATTTTTATGGTAAAAAAATGCTTTGCCTTGAATGGAAATTAAAAACCATCAATAATGGCAGCTGTGGAAAATTCTT
The DNA here is from genome assembly GCA_030737875.1 of Allium sativum. Taxonomy (NCBI): domain Eukaryota; kingdom Viridiplantae; phylum Streptophyta; class Magnoliopsida; order Asparagales; family Amaryllidaceae; genus Allium; species Allium sativum. Next base: position 34,203,048 of record CM060909.1, read on the forward strand.
CTTCTCCATCCTTCGCCTTTGATGCGGCTTTCCCTCCTCTCCCGTCTCATTCTTCTCCTCCCAAACCCCCTGATCCTGCCCCCTCCAATGAGATTCCTTCTTCTTGTAATGTTCCTGATTCGTCAAATCCAATTGGTCAGGAAATCCCTAATTTTCAATTCAGCACTTCCAGTGCTTCTTTTCATCCTTCGTGAAATCAGACTATGCTTCACTCTTTAAATCACTTCCAAGAAATGCTGGATGCTATCAGCCTAGACAATTTATAATTGCAAAAGATGGATCAAGAAATTTGATTCCTGAGTTGATCAATGATGAAGGTAAAAAGTTCTGGAGCAATTTTTTGATTGGATTCTTTCTTGATGGTACGTTATCATGTCTTACAGTCTCTACTTTCTTGAACAGGCGTTGGCGTCTTAATGGGGATATTGATATAAAATCAAACGGTTTTCATTTCTATTTTAATTTCTCAAATGATGCTAATCGCAAGAAAATCCTACATTCATATCCTATTTTCATACTGGGCATAATGTTTATCATCATGAAATGGGATCCATCAATTGGATGCTCACAATCTCAAATTAGGAAGGTATCGGTTTGGATTCAGTTATTTAGAATTCCAATGATTTTATAGACTTTGGTGGGAATCAATTGGTTAATCAATCACATTGGTAGATAAATATGATATGATGCTAGCACCGAGAGGTTGAATAGATTCAGATATGCCAAAGCATTAGTTAAGGTGACTCCAGATTTTGAGCTTCCTGAGTTTATTGGGATGGATGAATTGGGTGACAATTGTCCTCTTGTTCAGGTTAGATATGATTGGAGACCAATGATATGTACTAGATGTAAGGTTTTCGGACATGCTAGTTCTACTTGTGAGGTTCATAGAAAGGATAATATGCATAATGTAGAGCATTTTGATGTTGATGAATAATTTTGTATGGATAATCAAGCTCGTCCTGTTAATAGGAATAATTGGACTACAGTTGATAATAAGAAAAAGCAGTTTTGGAGAAAAAAGGATGTTAGTGGAAATAAGGCTAATGTAGAGAAGGTTTCTGGAGCTGGCAGTGTGAGAGGTAATGCTTTTGAATCCTTGGCAACTAATGGTACTTCAAACATAGGTGGCTCTGTTCATGTAACTGCAGTGAATGTTAACAATGGAGATGGTTTGGGAAATAATATTTTGGATAGCAATAATGGAACTAACATAGCTGATCAATCAAACCTGCATAATGACATGACTAAAGATAATTCTCATTTTAATAATGAAGCTAATTCTGAAGGAAATGCCAATCGAGATGGTAATCATGAGGAGGAGGTTCAAGATTTTTGACTAGGTAGTTTATTTGATAATGGAAATGCGTCTAATCTTTCTTTAGGGAAGGGGAAGACAGTAAATTCTGATGTGCAGGGTTATTCAAAATCAAACATTCAGATGTCAGATGCAGCTATCCATGCTTTAACTGCTCATTCAAATTCATTTTCTTCAAGTCATAAGGCTCAGGTTGATCTTCATTCTAAGTCTTCTTATTTAGGTAAATCTTCTGCATCGTCGACAGGTTTAAAAGGGAAGTTTTGGGAGGATTCTGAAGACGTAACTGACGTTAGACAAGATGAAGAGTTATCTTCAAAGTGTAATGTTGGCTGAGCAAATGCTAATACTTCTGCTTCAGGCAATTCTCCTTATTCACATTTAAAACCTCCTCCTCACATTATTTTGCCACCCCTTCTACTATTTCTTCTACTGGTACTCCTTCGTCTTCGGCTAAAACTAAAACTGCTTCTAAGAATGCCAAAAGGCATGCTCGAAAGAAAAAGGCTGCTGAGGGCATTGACGAAGATGAAGATGTGGGTATTGATTACTTGCTTGATATGATTATTCGCTTAATTGTGATATGATTATTCGTCTATTTATGGATTCATGTATTGGCAAGGTGCGCTCAGTAATTTTTGGTTATTTTGTGATGCAGTATGATGTTTGAGAGTAATAATGGAGTTCTATTTGGTTAATAACAAGCATAAATGTTCAAAATTTATTTTGGAGTAATGAAGTTTCACTGGCTATTTAGTTATGTAATTGCTATGCTGGTATTGGAGTGTGATATAGCAGTATTTTAAGTGAAGAGATGCCGTAGGTTTTGTGAAAATGTTTTTAAGTGAAGAGCTCATGGATTGTCGTTGCTGTGTTGATGAAGGCCTTTGGCTCAAGTGATTCTAGTTGAAGTAGTGATGCTTCAGGTGATTGCATAGTGGTACTGGATCTGTTTGTGTAGAGTTAGATTGCGGTATTGAATTTTTTTTTGGTTTGTTTGCAATATTGTATAGTTTTTTTTCTCAATGCCGCAGAGTAGTTCTTCTACTATAGTCATATTGTATATCATTGTAAAAGCTTCTAGAGTGAAATAATATAATAGTTGCCTTTCAAAATAAATTATTTTATTATTCAAACCAAATTCAATATTGGACTCAAAATTATCTAATTGGAATTTCAAACGATTAAATCCAGTACAATTTAACAAGTTACAAAATTCTATTCCGATTTGATAAATTAATTAAACACTATAAATTTACAAAACCGGTTTTCAACTTAATATAAATGTTATATTCAACTAATTATCATATTGAAACCATTTTTCAAAATACATATTCGAAATTATATGAATTATACAAATTAACTAGGGTTCAAAAATATGGTTTGTTACATCAGGTTTGGTTTTCCATACAGCATGTTCCAATTATTTTTAGTACTTGAGATTTTTATCGCTCATAGCAGACTTTGTTTGACATAGAATCTTATGTTTTGATTCTTATTACTTTGGGTGCTATCACATGAATAGATTAGAGGTAGGTTAGGGGTAAGAACAAGTAGTTGATTAAGAGATAAGTAGTAGGTTGTTACATGTATTATTTATAAGTACTCCATTACTTTCCTCTATTCCATGCTATGGGGCTCAATAGTATCTTTATTTTAGAGAATGGCCCTTTTGGGCTATTTCCGCTTGTATAACTCTATGAAACTAATGCTTACTGTTTTGAGCTATTTCTCTGATTGTGAGAGTCATTTTAGGATTTTCTATCTCATCTATTTTATACAGTATGTTTTATTATTATATATTATTCCATGTGTTATGAGATAAATAATATGCTTGGTGTAATTTTTATCACTTTTCTACCTAGATGGTTACCTTACACTGCTCGAGAGCCATTGCAGCACACTCTTTAGGTATACTGAGTGCCAAAAGTGTTGGGTAGTTGTCTCACATTGAAATCCATAACACCCAAACATAGTAATCACGCAGAAAAAGTTGGACAAAACAAGAAAAATCAGAACTCCTATGAAACCCATACTAAGGTTGGTTGATCCCCCAATAGGGTTCAACACACAAACATATTCTAAAACCATAAATAGCTTAAATTTCAGTCTATCAAAAAAAATACGATTAATGAAATTAAGGGAAGCACTAGTACCAAATAAGAACGAATAGGAATGCGAAAAATAAATAGAATAACTTCTAGAATTTGCTTCCCATTTGTTGTTGTAGGAGTGGAAGGTGTTGATGCTAAAGTAAAAGCACGAGATTATTTACTTTTTCAAAGTAATGGACATTCCCTAGTAAAATGGCATGTTTAATGGCAGTTGTAACGGCTCTTTGGCGTGAACTATGATTTGACCATTTAAGGGTCAACCTTAAGAACCTTAGCAATATATGACCTAACCATTGGTGCCATCGCCCCCTGTTTCCTTCCAACCTCCGTGCATCTTCAAACAAAATGCCCCTTCCTTCCAAATTTGTAACAAATAAAACCAGATATATCTTTAGGATCACATGTTTTTCTCTCCAGTTAGTGTGGAATTAGCTAAATCCAAAATCAAACTCTCAAACCTTAATCCCACTTTCACTAATCTATAAAGGACCTCTTGATGTGATTTGTCATATCATGTTGGGACCTCGGACGTCTTGCAATGAACTTACCATTCTTCTTCAAAGGTGTGTTGATCAAACCTAATCTGAAGACTCCAAACAAAGATAATATGGTGAATCACTTCTATACTCTTCCATAATCGTGGCCTAATTCTTCAAGTTGATGAAACACCTATATAACAAAATCTTTCAAGCTTTCGATACAATCTTCATTTCATATTCTACCTTATATTAGGCCCAAGAAAAGTCATTCTCTTGGTCTTCCATTATAATGGAACTCCACAAATCCATTGCCACCTCACTCAAGTCTGGATTTCTATAATTTAATTTAAGCCATTAGTCCTCTTTCCCCTAAGCCTCTCATGGTCATAACAAAGTGAATCAAATGCCATCAGACTTGTGCGACCTCCTTTACAACATTCGTTATTGGTTCCTCAACAATAGTTGCAATCCTCATTGCACGATTTGCACCATTGGAGACAGTACCACCTCGACCCCCTCTACCCCTACCTCATATAGTATTTGCAGTATGAGTACCATAGTTTACTGCCTGAATTATAGAAAACGCCTTTAGCATACTTTAAGATGGAGTTATTTCACAAAAAAATATACAAAAAAGGTTTACTTCAAAGAAAGGACAGTTCTGTAAAGGGTTATAAAAAAAAGACATTACCTAAGGAATATTTCTAAAGTCTAGATTTTCAAAATACAAATACACTCTCATATGATAATACCTTTCACTCATTTTTGGGTCTCACTTAATCAATCTCTAATCAACCATATTCAACCAAAGTCAAGGCGTTTGCTCAACCTTGTGCTTGGGTACTAAATGTAATGATCTAACTTTTCAAACCTCAGATGTCGATACTAGATACATCTACAGTAATCAGTTTGCCAAACATCCAAGTTACAAAAAGAAGAATTATTGAGTAACATAAAAAATGAAAAGAATTAGGAAGAAAGAACACAATATCAAGATATCACAGTGGACTAATAATATGTAATGTAAAAATATAGCACAAAAGGTTACTTTGAATGCAGAAATCTCAGTGCTACAAACCTAAGTACTATAATCAGTCTTGATAAATATAACTGTTTGTGCTCACAATGCTGATATTTATGTAACTAATATTTTACAACACAAATAAAAATTAATATATAATGGAATCCTCTATCTCATCTTTCGAACTTTGAAGTATCCAAAATGAAACCTGGATTACTCAGCCTACTTGAAAGGGTACATGAGGATTTTCGGGAAAACAAAGCTAACTGTCAAACATAATGGTATAAGAAAACTCAATATACATGTAACATGTAATGGTAATTAATGAGACCGTAGGTACTACCTCACTTTTTTCCCGCAAAAGAAAAAACCATTCATTATGTTTATTATAGTGATATAATAATAATGACTTGGGTATAAAATACAATTCATTTCAAATAGCTGGAATGGTCGTACTAGTTACATTCAGTATCATATTATTTTACATTCAAAACTGCTAAAGTTCGTTTGCTCATGTGGATTTTCCATAGAGAAATCTTCCTTCACGATGGATCTAAAATTCATCACAAGGATCAGAAACCACCTTCCATGCATTGTATATCTATAAATAATATATCCCATAAGGCAGACACAACTGGTCCATTCATACACACTGATATGAACCGAGTAGGACTAAGTATCATAACTCCCGCTAGCAACATCGATAAGCATATTCTAAATAATTGTGTTGATATACATTTTCATGGGTTAGCTAATCCAAGTTTATGCATCCTACTCCATCTTTAACCATTTTTGTTGTCGATGTTATGTTCGACATCTTTAACAAGTTTCATCGCTCGACCAAAACATATATCCCAAAATGAGTTTCATTTATTGAAAAGACCATGAATCACTACATGAAATTAAGCATCTCGAGAAGATTCTGCATATCCATATATATTCTTTTTTCACAACAACTTCCAAAAAATTGAATTTTATGGTTCTTTCAAAAGTAATCAAAAGCTAGAGACGTTTCGTACCAACATTCCTCGGGGGTTCTCATTGGTATGAAATCATGAAGCTTTTAGATACTTCTTATGTTATATCAATATAGTTCGATGGTCAACTAGTCGACCATCTAGTCAAAAATTACTACTTACTCATAGAGACTATGTCTTGTATACTTAATGCCTTTTCAATATTCCAGCTTGTACCATTCCTTTGCAAAAGTGAAGCCATTTAAGTTAGAGTCATTACACTATGTTGTCCACTTTTTCACACCCAATATAGAAATCTTCTCATGATGTTGAACTATGGAAACCTTACAATGGTCCAAGCCTTAGTAAAACTAATTAGCATGGTCGCAGGCCGTAGAAATTAGCAACAGCTTTTGACCACTCCAATTTATTCTAGTTTTTGTTATCCTTTATCAGCATATGCATACAATACAATAAACATGATACCCTTCTCAAAATATAACGCCCCTTCATAAAAAAAGAACGCCCTTGTTTCCATTATATATCCCTTTGCCAGCTAGTGAAATAATTTCAATCCCGGATCCAAAGCCATCAATTTCTGCCTAAATCCCATCCCTCATTGATTTGCCCCATAAACATGAATTTTGTCAAGTGCGGTTGGGCCTGCTTTATGTAATTAGGGTGCCTTATCTGATTTGGTCCATGATTTGGGAATTATAGCGGTTATGTATAAAGCTTACATATTGCTGGATGTAATATGTATCATGCATATATTGAAAAAGCAAAAGAAACTCATTCTTGCTACTATATTCTTTTCTTATTTCATACTTATTGTTCCTTCACCCTCTACCCCCATTCTCTGGCCATCTTCTCCGATCAGTTTCCCGTCTCAGCTACTCCTAACCTCTTGCTTAATTCAAGAAACCTACCTATCTCCTCATGTACTCTTTTCCCATATTATTGAGAGTATTACAATACAATATCTCTTAATACCATATACAATGGGCCTAGCTTATATTTAGCCCATGTTCTATTATTAACGTTACAGACAATTGTATAAATAGAACAGTCTCGTGTACACTTAATTCATTTAGTACATTATACAAGTTTTATTACTTTAATAAAATAAATAATCTTCATTTCTTTTATGGTATCAGAGCCACTGCACAGTGGCACAATATCAATCCAGCTTTGGTGATCAATGACTCAACTGTCCAATATCCAAGAATAGAAGCCAATTCACTAGAGATTTTTTTGTTGAAGAGTCTCCTCAGTATTGATTTCATCATCGGAGAGCTATACCCTTCTCTTTAATCAAGAAGTATCCCTTGTTCATCAGTTTTCTGCAACCTATGCCGTGCTTGAAAGTTGATCTGGATTTCCATCATATCAACCTTTGGCTACATTAAGTTGCCTGCTATCAGATCTTGACAACATCGAGTTCTTGTAAAGGTTCTTGTACCATATCATTGGCTGCAACCACTGTGCCACGCCATCATCAGAGGACGCATCAGTAGTGCCTCGCCAAGCAACACTTTTTGAACCTCGCTTCTGCATATTCCATTCTATAACAATGGCCAGGGATGATGTCAGCACTGCTACATCAAGATATGACAACACCAATCCCCCAAATCTCATCCTTAATCTAAAACCCAAGAGTCAAGTAATCACAATCCCATTAGATGAAGAGAACTTCATTCTTTGGAAATACCAAATTGAAACTACTTTGAAGGGTTACGGATTGCAAGATTACGTGAAAGGCACCAGGCCAGTTCTACCTGCCATGGTCATTAAAGAAGGCAATACTGTTAGTGATCCAGAGTATGTATTCTACCAAAAACAAGATAGTTTACTATCATCTTGGATTCTTTCATCCATAAGTGCTAGCTTATTTTCACAAATAGTTGGATGTAATACTTCTTTCGAAACATGGTCCAAAATTGAAGACATATTCAATTCTGAGTCCTCTGCACGTATAATGTAGTACAGAAGAGAATTACAAAATGCAAGAAAGGAAGATTCATCAATGAGGGATTACCTTACAAAGATAAAATCATTATGTGACAAGTTAAATGCAGTAGGTCACAAAATATACTGACAATGCGCAGGTTCTTGTAATAACTAATGGTCTTGACCATGAATATGAATCTTTTGTCACATACTTAGCTACACAAAAGACGTTACCTGATTTACAGCATGCCAATTCAGCACTATTGGCTAATGAAGGTTGGGTCGAGCAATGGAAAGCCATGCAAGGAGGATTTTCAGTCAATTATGCATCTACATCAAGAAACAAGAATCAGTAAAGAAATATTAATAATCAAAGCAAACCAAACAATCAAACTCAAAGAAGTCAACAACCTCAAATGGGAAGAGGTCGTGGATGGTGGAATAGCAATAATAGGGTAAGGTGCTAGATATGTGAAAACCAGGACACGTTGCAAGCAGATGTTATTTCAGATTTAACTCATAGTTTAGTGTTGCCCAATCGAATCCAAATAACCAAAGGGTCCCAAGTGCAAACATGGCTCAAGCTAATACAATATCCAGCAACAGTACAATCACTCCTGGAGGGAGTGAAGATGGCACAAGGAATGAAGACACCAATTCCGATGACTAGTATCCAGATTCATGTGCCACCAATCACTTGACAATTAATTTGCAAAATCTTAATCTAGGGAACAGAAACTACTCAAGTAAACAAACTATATTTATGGGAAATGGTGAAGAGATAAGTATATCTCATGTTGGAGATGGCTACATTAAAGGTAAAAGACAACTTTACCTTAACAATCTATTAAGGGTACCACAGATTAAGAAAAATTTAATCAGTTTATCACAGTTTTCCAGCGAAAACAACGTATACTTTGAGTTTCACCCAAAGTTTTGCCTTGTTAAAGACTTACTAAGTCAGCAAATATTATTACAGGGTAGAATGGACCATGGCCTGTACAAGTTTACTGTTGGATCAACAAGAAATTTTAATGATCATTCTGTGTACCCTAGTGATGTTCATGAAAGTTATTTTCATGATGTATGTAATGACATTGATGATATTAATGCTAACAAATGCTATAATGTTGCTAATACTGTTAATGATGTTCATACAAATGTTTTAGACATCACATATGATGACAGTAATGATAGCAATGCCAAAAGATGTGATGCTAATATTGCTAACACCACCACTGGAAACAATATTAATTGTAGCGACCCAAACTTCCCCATGAAGGAAAGCACGGATTGAGTTGAAGACAAGACAAACCAAAACACAAACAGAAGAACAATTCATTGTTAATTACAACTATTCCATCAGAATACAAGAATATACAGAGTATGAATGAATATTACACATCATAAAATATCAGAGATTTAAATCACATTACATAGCAGCGGAAAAATAATACAATACAAAACTGAAAGAGATATACAGATACAGAGCTTTCCGGATATCATTCCAGTTGTAAACCAGGTTCCTGTGAATATAAATCTGCAAAACCAAAACTACTAGCTGCCCATGTGGAAAATAGGGGCACCCAGAGTTTAGTTTAAAACAATAAACTCCAGGTCAGTCACGCGACTGGTGTGAGAACTAAAACCGTTATTTAAAACTTTACTTTAAAAGAGAGTAATTCAAGGGACCACACCGTATAACGCGGAACGGGTTTCCTCCCGAGAATAGCAGCGCAATGCTTTTTGTAAAAATGAAGCTATTATAAGACTCAGGTCCCATCACACAATGCAACGCAAGGATAGAGTTTTATCTTATAATAGCCAAACATGCTTGGTACGTTTAAAACAAATCATTTTGATACTATTATAATGTACAGTGTATGAAAACAACTTCAAATATAAATGTATCAATTATAGGTGGCATAGTGCCCCATCCCATTATGTCGCCATATTAGGCTCTACAAATAAAACCGAAATGTCACGTATTGGAAATTGGATTTCCGTCATGAGTCGAGGCCAGGGATGGCTCCTCACCACTTCGAGACACTCTAGCAGATGTCTCAGGACTACACACTCTGGGTAACCCTTGGATCTTCAGGGCCGGTTCACACTTAGGTTAGTGGATTAGTTATTCCTGAACACACATTTCTCGGTCCTAACGGACCATCCATCGGCTCTGAAGAGACCGATATATCCGAGGTGCCTCGCAATCCAACAACCACAAAAGTAAAATGTCAAGGCTAGAAAAACGCTGACACCACCCATAACTAGACAGAAACGTCGTGCACTCCCTATAGTCACGATCCCGCTTTTGACTCATACCGAGGTGTGAGGCTCGCGAATCAATGCTATACACAAAGCTACGCTGTATTAAAGCCGTGCTTTGATCATCAATCACAAGACTCTGCTTTTCAACAAAAGCCTTGATCACTGCATCTCAGCATGCCACACAGGCAATTCATGCCATGCGACTGATATCTGTCAATATATAACCTCTGAGCTCGTACGTCTCAGAGAAGGGCGTTAAGCAAGAGAATAAATTCTCCGCTGCCAAACAGATATATATTTAAAAGAAATCAATCAACCCAGAATAAAATCCAATGTCAGACACACAATCCATTTACAAGTCCGTTCTGGGTCTGAACGAAACCGGTGGCACCTTATACCTCGCATATCCATTGATCTCCAAATACGTCCGAACGATCACCAACTGATTCCCTCCTCTTGGGTGTATAGCCCAATCAAGATCATCAGTAATTATCCAAACGATGTGAAGACCTCCGGTCTTCAACCGCCGTCTTCATCATCGACAAATCGTCGAATCAGTTATCCAGAATGGGTATAAACCCGGCCTTTCCGAATAACTCGGGTATATAATAAACAAGTGTTATAAAAACACAACATATGCCTCATTCCAATTCTAAATATTCTTTTATTTAAATATTCACAACTTTAGGGATTTGTTCCCATAAATTTTATCAAAGATAAATTCTTTAAATTTTTTTCTTTAATCTTCCTTTGGATATCATTTCAAACCATATTACGGTTTTCCAAACTAGTCGGGATTAACAAACCATACCGAAGTAATCATTTATTTTATTTCCCAATCCCAACCTATTCATCCCATGGAGCAAAACGTTATTACCCCATAACTAACACCACAGTGTTATTGATAGATTTAATTACCATTTTCCGATCAAATCTAATTAAAGATTTAACTATTGCTAGGAGCAAAACTGGCGATAATCCACTCTCGATCATTTTCCAAATTTGATAATTTAAATTATCAATCCACCTTTCAATCTAATTAAAGATTCATTAAAACTCCACTTAGTTTTAATCTTCCCAAAAATCAATATTAATGATTATTTAACTTTGGAAACACAAACATGTCGCATCGACAATCTACACTATACTATTGATTTCTGCCGATATATAACCTCTAAGCTCATACGTCTCAAAGAAGGGCGTTAAGCAAGAGAATAAATTCTCCACCGCCAAACAGATATATATTAAGCAGAGATCAACCATACAGTTTGAAATACAATGACAGACATGTAATCCTGTCTTTTGCTGGATTAAAGAACTAATGTCATTTAAAACACAGTCCACGATAAACCCAAATCACATTCCATTAATTATGGAATCTTCACGGAAAAACAAATCAATATATAATCGATATTAATTTCCGTATCCGACTAATAATATAAATGGAATAACGACAAAGCTTTTTAAATTCCATATGTATTAACAGTCTTCCTCCACAGAATTTCATTTCGATTATCATTAAATCGAATTCCATTCAATTCCAATTTAATGTATTAAATTGGAAAACTTTTCTTTGGAAAATCCCATTAAATCTTTATAAAAAGATTTATAAATTCCAAATCATATTTCACCTTAAATCTGGTTAAAGAACGAATGTTATTAAAAACACAGTTCACAATAAACCCAATTCACATTCTGTTTATAATCGGGTTAAAGAACAGGTGTTATTTAAAACACCATTCACGATAAACCCAAAAATCAATACTAATTCAATTCTAATTAAATATATTAATGAATTGGTATACTTCATTAAATCTAAATAAAAAGATTTAATCTTTTCCTCAACTTGGTTTAAGAACAGTGTTAATGAAGACACCATTGACGACAAACCCAAATCTCATTTGACATTAAATACAAGGCTCTGAATAGAAAATATATCGGCTTATATTCAGTATCAAATCCTGAAATCAACAAATATCGCTTTGGAAATAACGATATAAAATATATCTTCCAAATTTCCATAACAATATCCGTATAATCCCGAACCCAACATCGAAATATTCCAATGATAATTTCGATTCAAATCCATTCCAATTCATATATTGGAAATCCTGGTTATTTTTGAAACCATTTCAAATCCAATTTATTTATTTTAAAAATAATAATTGAATTATAATTCTAGTTCAAAACTAGTTCATTTCGATAAAAATATATTTTTATCTTTTCAAGTATGGAATTTTTCATCCCAATTCTTTCCAAATCACTTCTTATGATTTCACACAGATTATTGCTATTTTTAATAATTTTGTCAAGGCAAGTACAGTCGATTTCCAAAAAGACTATCGAACTGCACTTACAGCGACCTTTTCCAAATTTGATTTGGATATAATTCCAAATCCAATCGTTAGATTTATAATTTCTCATATTCGTTAGAAAGCTATTTTCGATACGAACCCAATGGTTCCAGTTTTAGGAGAATCCGACAGCCGGATCTCCCGTAATGTTCGTTCGAAGTCAATGGTTGAAATTCATGAACTGCCGCGGCATGGGGCGTTCTATTCAGGCCATATATATATATATATTATATATATTTCATCGATTTCCTTTTTAAATCATATTTTATAAATCGTTTTAAATTCATTTTCAAAACGTTTTCAACTTCATATTCAATTTCAAATCAAAATTGAATATTCCATATCATCGATATATAAATGATAATATTTTCAAAACATTAGGTTTTGAAATCAATTCCTTTTCGATATTCATTATGAAAATGAATAAAATCGATATAAATATCGTTCACGTCTAAATGGCGTCAATCTGTTCAACACGGCTTTATATATTTAAATATTTTCGTGTCATCCCAAATCGGACATCAAAATCAAATTTTGATCTTTTACTGAATATTATTTTAAAATATTCATCATTTTAAAATAATCGTTATTTTAAAATATTCATTATTTTCTGAACTGGAATCATACACAATCAATTACCATATAATGTGATTATATGGATTTCATACAACACACGTACACCATAACAAGCAAACACAGTCAACCATCATCCATAGTTTGTTCTACACTGCATAAGCATCAAATATAAATATCTAACGCTTATAACAGCCTGTCAATCAATCAATTGACATACAGTTAATTATTGGGATTAGTGTATGCCATATATCATCCCAATACCCGTGTGGGGTTTCAAACAATCAAACACAGATTTATTTGTGCAGTTGGGCGATGTGTAAAATTTATCATCCCAATTAATATCAGTCAAATGTTTGTACATAAAAAAATCGTCCGATTTGTTTATAAATATTTATTTCATTTTATATACACATCAAAAATTATATTTTTAACTATAAAATATTTATTTTCATTCCACATCACACAATCAACTTTCATAACACATCAATCAAACAAACAAATCATCCATGGTCTGTGGACGACAGGTGTCGGGTGCTGCTAAGCACCGTCTGCATCCTAGTAAATATTTTAAACTAGAAAACTAAATTAAAAGTGAGAAGTTCCCACCTTTGGGTTCCACCCAGCCATTTCATTTCTGAATTTCTGAATAGCCTGAATTTGCCCGAAATTCCAATGCAATCTTTTTCACGCTATTCACATTAAAAATCACATTTTTATTTCACTATATATATAATAATTATCAGATTTTTATTTCGCTACATATATAAAAATTATATTTTTATATTCTCTATTATATAAAAATTCTAATTTCAATCCGCTACTTGTATAAAAATCAAAATTTTATTTCGCTACAACATATATAAAAATTGCTACAACATATATAAAAATTGTATTTTTATTTCGTCACAATATATATAAAAAATCTCGCCTTTCTATATATAAAAATAATGCCTTTCTATATTTAAAAATACCGCCTTTCTATATATAAAAATCCATTCTTTTCATTATTAAAAATCTTATCTTATATAAAATATAATCTTTCCTATATAAAAATCTAATCTTTATCTATTTTAAAAATCAATTCTTTTACCTAATAAAAATCTAAACTTTTTTTTGTTATTCATACGATAAAAAGCATATTTTTACATAACAAAAACTATATTTTTATATTGCTTTTTCTTATTTTTATACCCCTTTCAAACAAATAAAAATCAGATTTTTCTTTCACTTCTATATGGACAAAAATCAAATTCTTCTTTCACTTCTAAATAAACAAAAATCAAATTCTTCTTTCACTTCTAAATAAACAAAAATAAAATTCTTCATTCCTAACAAAAAAATTTATACCTTTGCTATGCTATAATATATATAAAATTTCTATTTTTCCATTGCTTAAACAAATCAAAATGAAAAGGACTTACCGACGGAAATGGGGATTCAAGACAGCATGGGGGGTTTAAGGCGCGTAGCAGGTGGTCGAGGCGTTGGAGTGGGGCATACTTCGGTGGTGGGGCCCCCTTCTGGCACTGCGGCGGTCTCGTTTCGATTAAAAGAGGAGGGAGAGCGAGAATGGAGAGAGGATAAAGAAGGAGGGGGATCGGAGGTGTGAGGCGGAGAGATGGGGAAAGAAGATGGAGGCGGCGACGAAGTCCTAGGGGGAGCGACGACGAGGGGGTTGCGACTAGGGCTTCCGTCGCCCATTTTTTTTTTCTTTTCAAAATCGATTTCTGTATAGAGGAGAGAGAAGAGGGAGGGGGATGAGTTATATAAATATTTATATATTTTATTATTTTTAAATTTCAAAAAGCAACTTTTTATTTCGAGCTCGAAATCGAACCCACCGACTGTCGTCCCTAGCTAATTACCCCCATTCCAAACACAACGAGATATGTTTCATAAGCCAGTTTGGCTGTTTTGATTGGTTTATGTCAAAATCAAAATATAAATCTATATATTGAATTTGAACGTGCATTTCAATTTGTCGGGGCCACATATGGTCTCTAAAAATTCCTGAAAAATATTTTCTAGCTTCGTATTGGCGATACGGTTCTAACAAAACTAATTTCGTCAAATTCTAAGACCGTTTGAAAAAATGGCCATTTTCTGGTCGATCGAAATTGACCGAAATTGCCCAAACACGTTTTACTTCGCCACGCTCACATATTGATTCAGAAAATTATGAGTTTTGGAATCCAACAATAACTTGACATCCCGAATCCAACAAAAGTGGTTTCGTCAAAAAACAGAGATCATTTGCAAAATTTCCATTTTTAAGGGCAAGAATTCCATAGCGACTATTCTGAATTTTCAACTGGACATAATTTTTTATTCCTACTATGAAATTTTGATTTTTTGGATACGTTGGAAAGATATTCTCAAATAGATTCTATTATTTTTGGTTTCACTAAAATCCGGTTTATTTTGAATCCTGTACATTCATTTGAAATTTGAAATCGAATTTTCAAACTACTGCGCCATTTACAATTCCTCTTATAATTTAAAATAAATATTCATATTCTAACGACGATTCAAATAAATATATACGTTCTATTCCTATTAAAAATAAATTTCTCCCCATTATTATTTAAATAATTCATTTTAAATATTCAAAATTCATTAAAATTTCCAAAATAAAAATTTTAAATTGGTTCGGATTTCCGGGTTATTACATTAATACTAATAGTATTATTGATATTTGGCATCATAAGCTAGGACACCCTAGTCTGTACATTGTTAAACATGTTCTTAACGAATGCAATATTACTTATAACAAAGCCTATGTTCCGCAATTATGCACATATTGCCAACTCGGCAAAAGCAATAAACAACCATTCAGATAATCTACAACTATTTACACTAACCCATTGCACTAATAGCGGCTGATTTATGGGGACCAGCTCCTGTTAATTCTATACAAGGACACATGTATTATCTATCTTTAGTGGATTCATATTCTAGATATACATGGATTTTCTTCCTGAAACTTAAATCTGATGCGTGCAATGCTATCATAAGTTATATTACCTTTATAGAAAAATAGTTAAACTTAAGTGTAAAATTTTTTCAAACCGATGATGGAACTGAATTTAAGACACATAAGGAATTTTTCAACAAAAAGGGTATCTTGAATAGGATTACTTCTCCTCATACATCAGAACAAAATGGCTTGGTCGAAAGGAAACACAGGCATATCATAGAAACCGTTATTACCTTACTATCTCAAGCATCATTACCTATGAAATATTGGGGAGATGCATTCAGTACATCCGTCTACTTAATTAATAGAATGCCAACAAAGGTATTAAAATACAAATGTTTATATGAGAAGTTTCTTGGAGTCAAACCTGGCTACAAACAACTCAGAGTATCCAGAAGCATGTGTTTTCCCTACCTTAGATCGTATAATCAACAGTTAAGCCTAAGATCTAGTCCATGCACTTTTCTAGGGTATATGAGTAATCAAAAGGGGTATAAATGTATGGACTGCAAAAGCAAAATAATTATATCCAGGCATGTGCTGTTTAATGAGTCTGTTTATCCACATGCAGATAAAGGGAAAAACAACAATTAAAAATTGGAAACATAAAGATAGAAGAACCATCTATACCAATCTTATATAAAGAACCATGCAACAATAACAATAGCACGATCAACAAAGAATTAAGCCAAGACCCAAGCATATCAAGTACAAGAAGTGGATACAGTTCAGATGATATAAACATGCAAGCAGACCAGCAATATAGTAGTGATGAATCACGTACCAAAGATACTGCAAACAGTAATCAAACACCCCATGACGATGCAACTATGTAGCATGATGATGATGAGCACCATGAAGCAGCACAAACAGGCCATCACATGATGACAAGATCCAAACACGGGATATTCAAGCCAAAACTATTTACAACAACCCTGGAAAACATAGAACCAACTACATATGAACAAGCCATCACTCATGAAAAATGGAGAAATGCAATCAATGAAGAATATAATGCGTTGATCAAAAACCATACATGGAGTATCGTTGATCCACCACAGCATAAAAACATTATTGGATGTAAATGGACTTACAAATTTAAAAGAGATGATAATGGGAACATATCAAAGTATAAAGCAAGGCTGGTGGCGAAAGGTTATTCTCAACAATATGGCTTCGATTTCAGTGAAACTTCCCCCTTTTCGTAAAACCTACCACTATTATGGTTATCCTAGCCATTGCTCTACATAACCAATGGAGAATTAGGCAACTTGACATGAATAATGCATTCTTAAATGGAGAACTTCAAGAAGAAGTCTATATGGAACAGCTTAGAGGGTATGAGATAAAAGGCAGCAACGAAGTTTGCAAACTTCATAAAGCAATTTACGAATTGAAGCAAGCTTCTAGGGCCTGGTATAACAAACTCAAAGTTACTCTAACTAACGTGGGTTTCACTGCCACTAAAACGGACAATTCACTGCCACTAAAAAGGACAATTCACTCTACACTAAGTCATGCAAGGGCAAGAATACTTACATTTTAGTATACGTGGACGACATCCTACTCACTGGAGATAATGCTGATGACATCAACAGTGTTTTTCAACAATTATACCATACATTTGCTATTAAGGACTTGGGTGAATTGAGTTATTTTCTTAGCATACATATTAAAAGGAGGTCAGATAAAGAATTGTTCTTCTCACATAAGCACTACATTCAAGAAGTTCTCGCTGGAGCTGGTATGGAACACGCCAAACATATAAAAACACCCATAGTTAGCAACTTACAATTATCTAAACATAATGGAGAAGCCATTGACAATATCAAGCAATATAGGAGCATTGTAGATGCACCAAAATATGTGACTATTACTAGGCCAGAAATTTGCTATAGCAAGAACAAAGTATGCCAACATATGCAAACCCCACTAAGTGAACATTGGAAGGCTATTAAACGTGTGTTACGCTACATAAAAGGGATATAGACTTCGGATTAACCCTAAAATACAGTAAAAGTATGGACCTGGAAGCTTACAGTGATGCGGATTAGGCTAATGATCCAGAAGATCGAAAATCTATCTCTGGATATTGCATTTTTCTCGGTGGCAACCCTATATCCTTGTGTACTAAAAAGAAAAGCACCACATCTCGATCGAGCACTGAGGCCGAGTATACACCCATCGCTAGTTGTACTTCCAAATTGATTTGGGTTGAAGCCCTAATTCGAGAATTAAGGTTCCACAATCCGCAAAGACACATCATCTGGTGTGACAACTCCGGCGCTCTCTCACTGTCCATCAACCCCATTCAACACTCAAGAACCAAACACATTGAAGTTGATTTATATTTCATGCGAGAAAGGACCGACAGTGGAAAGTTGACAGTGAGACACATTCCAGCATACTACCAAAAGGCCGATATCTTAACTAAGGTAATTTCGTCTAAGAATTTTAGTAGATTGAGAGGAGAAGTGAGGATTGAGGATGGCGACGGAGAGACGAAAGGGAATAAAAACCCTATTTCGATCTGCTGGGGGGGGGGGGGTATTGAGAGTATTACAATACAATGTCTCTTAATACCCATATGTAATGGGCCTAGCTTATATTTAGCCCATGTTCTATTATTTACGTTACAGACAATGGTATAAATAGACCAGTCTCGTGTATAGTTAATTCATTCAGTACATTGTACAAGTTTTAATACTTCAATAGAATAAATCATCTTCATTGCTTTTACGTATCCTCCTATCTCTCTTTCCCTTTCAAAACTTAATCTCTCCATTCCTTTAATCTCCCTTCAACTACATAACGTCGCTGATGAACAACATGGTCCTCACAAATTGGTATCAGAGCACTCGGGTGAGTTCAATTCTGACCCTCACCTTTAAGGTCCACCTGTTCATCAAGAGAGCAAAGAGGCATCATCATCTTTGGACTGTGCAAATCTAGATAGTTTATCTCAGCAAGAACTTTGGCTTCGATAAAACCTAGTTAACAACAGAAATGAGGTTTTCTTGAAGAAACTAGAAAATACTATTCAAGAGTTAGCATTTCAGAAATAGGATTTTAGATAAAAGTTGGATGATCTTGGTATAAAAGTAGACAAAACTCAACAAAAACTCAATAACACAAGAAATACCATCAAAGGTAAAAATTAAGAGACAACCTTGTATTAAACTGAATCAAAGATCAATTGTATATATTCCTCCAAACATCAAGCCACCACTGTTAGCTAGACCTGATCAAACAAACCAGGAAATCTCCCTTTCAATAAATAATGACACACAACTAGCTACATCCAAGGACCCTTCAAAAATAAATTTCAAGATAGACATCCCTATAATTTCAGAAAAAGATAAAGTTATCGATTGGCTGCGGCAAGCGGAGCAATTCTTTATGAATTACAACATTGATGTCCAAAAATGGGTTCATATTTGTTTTACAATACTAGAAAGGACGCACTACAATGGTTTTATAGATATTCTTATAGTGTAACAGATTATGATAATTAGCCAACTATCTACAAAGCAATTAAAGTACAATTTCAGCCATAGGAAACTAGTATGAAAGCTGTTACATTTAAGCTACAAGAAGATGATATTAGAGGAAATAAATATACGTCTATGGAAGCTACACTTGATAAGTGTTGACATGGAAAATTGGTTACTTACACATTCCACCCCCCTAAGTGTAAGTTTAACAGTAAACTTGCAATCAAGATTTCCAAAGTACGAGAAATGTAAAGGGACACACAACTTTTATAGTGGTTCAACATTAACTCCTACGTCCACTTTATAATAATCATTTATCATATATTTTTCGATTACAATGCTTGTACAAGTTCGGACAATTTGTGTATAATAAGTTGTATGATAGAATAACAAATAGATTGTTAATTCATAACCATAACCAAAATTTCCTTCTTCATCTTCGTTGAGCCAAATTGCGTTGGTATGAGCAACAATGTCCAAGAAAGTCCAAACATGTCCAAATATGTCCAAAAGCAAGCCAAAGTCCAAGTGAATGCCAGAATGTTGTAGGCAAACTTCTATGTGAAGTTTACTAGTCCATGAAGAAGTCTCAAGTCATGAGAATCACCATGGGAGCCATTAATGGTGTCTTGGAGCTCCAATCTCGTATTTCAAAGCATGGCCAAAGTCCAAAAATGTCCACCCTTTAGAATGCCAAGAAAGGGAGTATTTATAGGTGTGGTTTGTAGGCATCGGCCCGAATTTCGCATTCGTGTCTCGAGGGGATGCGGAATTCGCATCCTGAAAAATTAGCTAAATAACCATGATTCTTTGCAAAATTCGAATCCCAGAGCCATGGAATTTCGCATCCCAAAATCTTTTGAGCAACACGAGGCGCTCATCCAAATCCAAGTGATTCGCATGTGGAAAATCCACTTTGCCACTTCGCTTTGCCATTTACCAAAATTCGTATCCGGCGTTGTGCCGAATTTTTGTATCCTGATCATTGAGTCACACACAAGAATTCACATCGCCTCCTTGCTTCAATCAGGGGATTTTGCATCTTGATCCCATAGCCAAATCCATTTCCTCCTCTTTGCCAGATATGTAGAATTCACATCTTGAACCATCAATGTGCACATGGCAATTTTGCATCACCTCCCGAGTCGATCCACTATTTTTGACTTCGAATCCTGGGACATGAGAATTGCCAGATCAATGTGCCAAAATCTGGAGCCTCCCAAGCTTGATGCGTACTCATTGTTTTTGATGATTTTCATGTGTCGATCAAGTCATTTTGATGTGCCAAATCATGAGTTTTCCAAATTGCCAAGTTTTGAGATGTTGAGATGTGCACAAGATTTTTGGTGATCATGCCATGCCGATCAGTACTTTTTGACTACGCAAAACCAGAATTTATCAAAATCCATTTTTTTGCCACGATGAGTTTTGGCATGTGATTAGACCAAAGTAGTCAAGGATTTTGAGCTGATAGGACTGATCCGATCATGTATTCTTTCCATGCCAGATTTTCTAAGTTTATTAACAATTTTTCCAATCCAATAATCGGCAATTTCGAGAATCGACGATATTTCCAACCTTTTTTGAACACATTGCGAGTTTGACCAAATCGCTTCATGTTTTCCGACTACATTCTAAAGACTTGAGCGCATTGCTAACCATAATCTTAACATGTGACCGCTTTGCTAAAAAGATGGTCAACACTTTGCCTCCTAAAACATATCTTCCTTGACTAAGGTAAATGTGTTTTACGGGTAAACCAGAAATCCTTAAACCAAAGTCAGAAAAAGCCCAAAGGGAAATCTAATAATAGGAAGATTGAAGAGCCACGATCGCACCTAATTGTGTTAACCAGAAATCCATTATCGTGCTCGATCGTATTAACTAGTGAAATCAAAGCCTGAATAGTATTGAAACCCAATGATAGCTCTAGATTGTTTCTTGAGAGATAACCTGAATGACCAAGGTAGCCAAGTATCCGAGGGACCTACGGGAATAACCACAGAGAGTAAATTAGGAAAACGCAAAATCGGTGAGTTCAAAGTAACCAATAACCAAATAACCAGACAACCAGATGAGTTCAAGGCGATCTTGCCAAGGCAAGATGACCAAGTGTAGCCAAAAGAGTTCAATTTGTTCTTACCAAGGCAAGATGACCAAGAATAGCTTGAAGAGTTCAAGGTAATCTTGTCGTGGCAAGACGACCAAGAATAGCCGAAAACAGTGGACTAGAGTCCTTAGAGTTCACAATCCGATTTTAGGTTTCCTTATTTCACGATCGGCATCCCGACAAACGAAGTAATTTTTACAGAAGTTATAAAACTTTGGTGTTTTTAGTAAAGCCAAAAGGAAAACTTAACGGTTTATCATCCGTAAAGAGCATGCCTAGGGATGCCTGTTCCCATACATGGGTATGTTGACTTAGCCGTTTTTTATTTCAAATTCATTCGTAAAGGAGATTGAATGGTTATCATTCGTGAAGAGAATGCTTAGGACCTTGTCGGTTCATGTTACATGTGTAAGAAAACTTAGCCATTCTAGCTCCAAAACTCAAAAGAGTTCAAGGAGGCCTTGCTAGAGCAAAATGACTAAGAATAGGCAAAAGAGTTTCCATTTTATTAACAAGTAGGGGGTGATGGTGTGTTATCAAGCAAAGAGCATGTCTAGGAATTATAACAACTCCCGTACATGGGTAGGTCGATTCAACCATCTATAACCAGAAAGCCACAAGGATACATCTAGAGGAATGAAGCCTACAAAGCCAAAACCGTAGGCCGGAGCCTAAGTATCCAAAGTCCAAAAGAAGCCAGGATCAAACCATAATCCAGAAGAACAGAGAAGATCGAAAGTCGGAAAACCAAGAACCAGAAAGCTAAAAAATACTAGAAACCAAGAAACCAAAGAGCCAGCAAGAGCCAAAATCAAGAGTCAAGTAACCAAAGAATCCACATTCCTAGAAGACTAGAAACCACAAGCCACGAGATACTGATGTCCATGAGGCCTGAATCTAAGACACCAGAGCCAGAATAAGATCAATTAATAATAATGTATCCAGGGCAATACCCCGACCTATTCCTATCATAAGCCAAAGCGGGCATTCGTGCTTACCCTTGAACTGCAGCTCAATTCCGAAAAAACTATTCTAGCTCATCATGTCTGACATTCTCCTTGACCATATCCCTGAGATATCGACAATCATTTGTATTATGACCGTCGAGATCACGAAACAAACAATGTCATCTAGAATCCTTATCTTTTTGAGTCGAATCCCATGCGGGAGGCTTCCTAAAAGGAGCACTAGGATGAATTTCCAAGTAAATATCTTCAAGGGTGTGAGTATGTTCCGAATAAGACGGGAACTTAGGTTGCTTTCAAGCCGTGTTTCAATCATTCTGTGAAGGAGGGTTACTTGTACCAGAAGCCTTAGCTTTACTAGAGTCGGACGGTGTCCCGCCCTTAACAACATTAGCCTCGAGAACTTTTCTATTAGTTCTCGCATCCTCTTCATAGAGACTTTTTTTCTTCAAAGTATAACTCACCAAGATCCCTCGGTCGTTCCCATTATAATGAAATTTTGAAGCCAGACTTATCTTGAACACCAGAGACTACAACCATCAATACCATAGACGGTCCGGGTCAGTCGGCAGATGCCGCCACCACATTAAACCTTTTTAAGAACTTATGCAGAGTCTCGTCATACTTATGCTTAATTATCGTTAGAGTCATAACACTTTTCGGACGAGCGATATGAACTCTAAACTGCTCGACAAACCAGCTAACCAAAGCATTCCAGGAGTGAATAAAATCTGTTTCCAACTGCCTAAACCACATGGAAGAATCTTTTAGGTAAAGCGGAAAAAACATTGCCATAACACTAACTGAAGCAAAGAGAACTTCCATATGTCACACATAGCGCATAAAGTAAGCAGTCGGATCCTTTTGACCATCGTAAGCTTCCAACACCGATAACTTGAAGTCTTATAGGTTATGAAAATTCCTGATATCCAAAGAGAATGAACTACGAGTGACACAATCCAAATTCGAAGAAGAGGCACTGCCTCGAGTAAATCGATGGATAACATCCGTGATTTCAGATCCATTACCAAAAGCCAGCAACTGATTCAAGTTATCCAAAGAGACACTAGTGCCCCTAATGTTTAAGTCCATGTTAGGAATTAGCTGATTAGAAAAAGCAACATCCAGTTGAATCACAACCTGAGGAGTCACCTCGGGCGTTATCCTTACTCGTGGAACCGTGGAAGAGCTAATGTAACAACCCACACTTTTCTGAGCCCAAATTTTGAAAAAAGTCGATACTCGAACACATCTAAGCATGGAGCGTGTAAATATGGTATCTGCAAATAAATAAGCATGAGCATAATCAGAGTACGATGAAATAAATCACAACAGAAAAAACATAGGATAGGCTAATATTAACTAAAGTAACTACCTTATAAAAGTGAGTCGCTATGTTAATACCGAGCATGAGAGAGAATGAGAACAAAAAGCCAAACTTAGACACCTATGAGAACCCGACTTTCTCTTGGAAACCTGGGAGGTTGTAATGAGGATGAGGGTCAGAACTACAAGTTCTGGTGAACAAGAAGAGTACAACACAGTTAACAATACATAGATATATCCGGTTTGGTTCAACCAAAGATATATGCCTGCCAAGGTTAGTAATTCTAACCTAACCTTGTAAACATTTACGCACGACTCCAACCACCATCCCAGAGGTAGTATTCCCAATGATAATGTTACAAACATAAAATGTTTACACATACATTTATAAAGCCTTTAAATCATCATTTAACTGGTTATTAAACCAAGAAGTGAACTCCTAACTATGGAGTTTAGTTACTTATGTGTGTAAACTTAGCCACTTAACACCTCACTATCGATTGATAAATAAGGGTGGATCCTCTTGATCACTTAAGACCCCAGGCGGACCTAATAGTCATTTAATACCTCTTGAGGATTTACTCAGTGTTATTATAAACTAGAGGACATTAGCTACATGGCCCTACTAATTAAGGCTTCTTTCATTTAGGCACATAAACCCATGCCCCACATAAGGTGAGAGATGGTATCTCATCGCTTAAGACCGATAGGGTCAGGTTGACAACATATTACCATTTATGACCTTCCTATGGTGGAATTTCATTGTACCATCTAGCTGACCTTATTGGATAATATCCTAGATGCTTAATACTTCCCGTAGGATAGGTAGCCCTATGGAATAACCATATGGGACGTTTTTGAATCCAGGTTTAGGACTCACACACCATTTAATTCCCTTAACTGGATGACCTATTCCCAGCTAGACTCCTTAACCCAAAGCCACTTAAGACCCAAGAAAGTAGACTATTCGTGAAGATTATCAAACTCATATTCAATTAAAATTTAATGCTTCTAATTATGGGAGGTGGGCTACGCGATCGCTTAATACTTTTTTATAGGTGGATCTAACTACCTAATACCTTAATTCCAAAGTAGGTTATTGAGTTATTCCCGTTTAGTTTCTTTTCACGTAAATACCATTCTTACACAAACTAACTATCGTCACGGTTTCCTAAGGTAAATAATAATTTATCACTATTTACCTACTAAGTCCATTCTTTATTTTCTAGATTTACTAGTATGAAATAAGGAAAGTTATATCCTTCTTATCCTAGGATAATTATTTAATTGTTTTCCTTATTGGACTGAGTATTTAAATCGACAATCAATACCTATTAATTCCCTTGTTATTTTATTTGTTTCTATTCAATAGGGTAATTTACATTTATGACCATAGCAGTCATAGTTTTCTAAGGCAATAATTTATCATTTAATTGTTATTTACTGCCATTGATTCTAATTAATATCACTTATCAACCTAACAGTCATAATTCGCTAAGACATTAATTATCCTTAACTATCAGTCCCGAAATATCTATTTGTTGTACCCCAACAAATATTACTAATTTATCAATTTATTGTCTGTTGTATATATACGTATGTATATACTTTTACACTAGGCGTCGCATTTTAAGCCGACCACTTGTGGATGCTGGATTTGTCTAGCGGTTCTAGGCAAACTTTTACCACAAGTTGAGCTTAACCTCGTGTCTTAGTGTCGTTATAATTTAATTCCTAATTAAGGTGTACAAAATTAATGCTAGCCAATTTAGAAATTGTAACCATAAGACTTAACTGCCTAATTAAATTTGTTTTCCCCAAATCAATTATGGTTACAATAGTTAATTATTTATGGCCCTATTTTTAGCAATCAATTGCACTAATTACTACAATGGTCACCACAAATATTTTCATTTAATATGGATTACATTTACGTATATAATTCTATAAAATGAAAACCATTTGAACATTCAAACATTCATTATAATATATATTTCGTTGTTTACATAGATTTGGACGAACAATGTATGTGTGTATATATATACACACACGCACTTTTGCATAGTTAATGTAGTTATTTTTATTTTATTATTGTTAAGTTCAATGTTTTGGTTCAATAACCAAACATTCCTTATTTCATTCAATTTTGACATAAGGTTCCAAATCTTCACAAATAGACAATCAACTATAATTATTGTAAATTATGCATGTATATTAAAAAGAGGAGTAAACATACTTCAAAACAACAATTAATATGTATTATGTATATTTTGGAATAGTTGATGTTAACTACGCACAAATATATATTTATACGTGAATTTGCATAACTTTTCAGATTTTTAGTATTTGACACATTTCTTGTTGGTTACAAATAATGTCTTTTTATTTGAAGAGGACAAAAAGGAACAATTTATAATAAATAATTAAAACCCAACCAAAATTGAGCACAAATAGGTTTATGTCTTTCTAATCAAATTTACATAATTTATCATTTAACACTGAAACTAGAGATCTAAAATAAAACTACGTCATAGTGTTTTATGGGACTGATTTCTAGATCCACAGTGTTTTACAATAACCACAAAATATTTTCAAATACAATTAAAAACAATAATTTAAACAATTAAGTAAGCCTAAAAATAATATTATTCAAAACCAAAAATCTATACTTTTAGGTTTTTGACAACATTTATCAATAGATCTGATAAGCACCATTTCAGATTTAACAATACATGAGCAGATCTGATAAATGTTAGGCATAGATTTAAGATCTAATACAAACGAGATAATAAGTTACTGTATGTAGAGTTCCGAGGATTTTGACATTGAATCTAGATACTAACACATCCCGTGCCCAAAATTCAAGTATCAAAAATCCAGAAAGCTATAAGAAGGAAGTTAGAGGGTGAGATAAGAAAGAAAGAATATTAGAATAGAAGAATAAGAAGAACCAACACAACACAGAGTCTCACATCGCAGCGGTAAAAAATATAATATAGAAATAACTTTTATTGGGAGCTTGAAATAATAATCACAATATCAAAGTACATCAATACACATGGACAGTTATAATGACTTGTCCTCATATATTTAAAACACATAGCGGAAAAATAACAGTATAACACCATACGTCTGAACTCGTTTAGCTTGTCTTTGGACTTCAGAGCATTCAATAACCTAAACCTATACACTCAGTCTAACCGGAGCGTTATAAACACCGGGTCAGTCTGGTGAACAGAAGTGAGAAAAACTCACTATATTTATAATATCATCCAACTTGATTTTAAAGTTAAAACCTTTTTGAAACAAAAGGATAATCATAAGACCAAATCCACACATAAATATGGATGGCTTTTACCTTACGATAACCCAAAACATTTTTGAAATCAATACTCGTTTGATATAATAATAATGTCTAAATGTAGCAGAACGCTTGCATCTCACGCTCTATATATATAGTATACAATCAAAACCGTAGACTTATTGGAGATTGGATTCCAACTATGACAAAGTATGGAAACACCTGTCGATAGTGTATTTTTAGAGAGGAATACACTGGGTTTGACAAGAACGTCTTGCAACCCGGCCCACACATGACCGACCACTCATTTCGCTTGAGTGTATCGAATGTATATCACCAACGATTGGTATCAAACCACCGTTTCATGAAAAGGACAACATCGAAATAGATTAAAGAAGAAAAAGGAATTTCTTTAGATAGGTGAGAATACACCCTAATAGGAGTGACCCACATAGCCATGCTACCTACCCGATTTCTGTCATTTCCCGATTGCTAAGGCTTAAGGTTTAAATTACCCTTTTCTGATAGCATGCCACCAATTACTTTGAATTCCACATTGACATGTCCGTCAAATCGCTAATTGACGTCTATAAATATACTCTGGGCATAAAAGAAGTGCCCCTCTTTGCCACCAACTCGATATATTTGTAAAAATCAACGTACTTGGTTTTTAGGAAATACTCTGTCAGACGTTCGTCCATACATGAAATCTAGGAACAGGATGAAGTGAAGGTACTCTCCTACTGCATCCAATATAGGAGTCGCACATGGATTAGTAGCGAGTGGTCCTTGTAATCCGTAGATTCCAATCACAACAGAATCAGTGCCAAATATATATCTCTAGGGATCTGCCAGAGAAATTCAACGGTAGTCACTCCGCTCGTGAATATTTATGGTCTTCAATTGCTCCATGTTGATTAGCATCTTCAACATATTCGTATTTATTGCTCGGAATGGTTTTCAAATATAAATTTGATCCCAGTCTTTTCGTACCAATACGCATTTGGTCTGATTTTGATAGTCGGTTATTTAACTATCAAAATAAATAATCAAAATAAAATAGATCTATTGGTTTAGTACACAACGTCATTTGGCCTTTAAAATAATATACCAATTGAAATACCAATAATATATCAGTTTTAATATACTCTCAAATCATTTTGTTTTAATGCTTCAGAAAATATCTTAAAATTATATACAATTCTTCCTTTAAATATCATTCAACGTTTGCCACTTCTTATCTATCATTTGGGAATCGATTCAATTTATCTTTCGCAAACCAATTGTTATGGTATCGCCTTTTGTTTCGTTATTTGAACAAAATAATCGTCACTTATTCTTTTTGAATAAGCCCCATTCAAAATCACATCTCCTTAATTTGGAAATATCGTTATATCTCACTAATCTCCTTTTATTTCTTTATTATGGAAATACCCTTTCATATCCTCAAGCCCCCTTTGTAATCTGGAATCCCGACCTATATACTACCAAAATTTTCAAATAACGTTACCTTAATATCTCTCAAAATAAACTACTTCTAATATCTCCACCATTATAATTAATATCATACTCTGATAATCCTGAAATTGTTCAAGTTGGGGTATTTTAGTTACCTCTCAGACCTTGATCAACAGCATTCTTATCTTAAGATAAATATCAGTTGTAATGCCAAACATGATATTCATTCCCAATACCAAAAAAAATCCCTAGTTCTATCTTGATGAAACATCATATCTTCTTTAAAATGGTGGATCTATATCGCATCTTTATAACTCATTTCGTTTAACTACTCTCATTCAACTTAGGTTTACGTTTGATTTCCATTTTATATCTCCATTAGTTCCTAACCGTAACAGAAAATAATTCCCTAAATATTAACTCCGAAGGCCGAAACCAATATCAGATCAATACTTATGAAATCGTTTATCTCGATTAATCTTTAATTAGGTTCTAATCTTTTTATTTCATATCTTAGACTTTTGTTTCATTCAAAATCCATTACTAAGAACCTGTCTCAATATATACAAATAAATTGGGTTTTACAGTTTGTCCAATTTGGATTTAATAAAATCCATTTAAATAGAATTTCAAATAAGAATTTACTTTAAAACTAAAATTTAAACTTAACGCATATTATCATTAGTATAATTTTCTTTAAAATATCATTTATTTAAATCGGCCTTATCATTTCATAAACTTCCATTATTCCTTTTAAATCCGAAGATCTTCACTTTAATTATGATAATTAAATATCAACATTTAAAAATGTTTACTTAACCAATAAATATTTCCATTAAATAAAAAAATTAATTTAACAAATAAATTAATTTAATAAATCCATTTTTGTTAACACAGTTGACTTGGTCAACTCTAATCATGATTAACTCGTTAATCAAATCTCGATTCATCTTCCTATTTAAATTTAATTAATTTAAATAATCCAATTTGATTATTAAAATAATAATCAATTCAATATAATCTCCTTTTAATTTAAAACAATTTATCTCAGTTATTAATTGTTACATTAATTCCTGCTTACTTGCTTATCAATCTTATTAATATAAGGATTTACTTTGTAAATCATTTAATAATTAAGATGAGGCTCGCACACGGCAGATTTTAGTACAAAAATGGTGATTGGTTAACAAATATATATATATATATATATATATATGTGATTGGTTTATTTCCTTTATTTAAACTTCATGTAAAATAATATATTTTTAAAATTGATCTTTAGTTATAAAATAAATTTTGTAACTTCATCTCTCGATTTACCCGAGGGTAAATCGGTGTTTATAAAACACTGTACATTTTGGCCATCTGTTATAAATTCCCAACAAATACTACCCATTGGTTAATAACTCAACAAATGTTGAATTTAGATTCAACAATCGATAACCAAATCAATAGTCTATTCATATTGGTTAAATAGTTCATATAATGATAATATGAAAATAAACAATAAATTTGACATATAACGATCAGGTAATAACAACCATTCAAGAATCCAATTTTAATATGTTTATATTATTATAAACGTAATCAACAAGGTAAGTTACCTCATTCGGAAATAGTCGTTAAAAATAACGATTACATTTCATTTAAATTAAGCAAACGCTTAGATTAAATAATATGTGAAAATTATTCAACAACCATCCAAATAGTCATCAAATCAACCAACAATTAGCAACCATGGCATACAAATAATAAACCCGACTTATAATAAATATAAAAGGGAGAACTGAGTGAATTGAACTCACCTTGGTTTTGTTTATTGATTTAATGATATGATTTAGCCAAATTAACCAGACGGTTAATTTGACTAAAGATTCAAGCTGCCTCAGTTTGTGATCAAATCAGTTCCATGGTGTAATGCTTGACAAAACGATCACAATGCTTCTGGTTTTGTGCCATTCTAATAACATATGTACCCGTTATTAATTATATATGTTTATAATTTAAATTAAACCTTAAATTAGAACTAATTTCTTAATATTCATACAGGGCCAAGTTGACTCCTTTCATGCAATCGGAAGCTCACGTAGCACAAGGTTCTCATTCTTTTTTTCTTTGGTGAGGCCCGAAAGCCCACAAACCTACACGAGCCCACGGTAACAGAACGGCTCTAGACCTCCACTTATTGGCTTCTTCCCCACTACACTATGGCATGCAACTTTCCCCATCGCCAAATATTTTCCTAGAACCCATTTTTAGTTCTTTGTTATGTTATCCTTTCCTATTTCTTTATTTTTTAAATTGAACATGGCCCAAAGCCCAACTTAATATAGCCCACGTCGAAAATGAGAACCCGCACCGCAAAGTCCCTCTTCACCAACATCAACAGTACCAACCTCACCATCCCATTTCTTTGTTTTGTCATTTTTTTTTACAAAACTGAAGTACCCCCAGTAAAACTTCCCATGCGCTAACACCCACGCATCCACCTTCCACCCGAGTTCCCCCCATGTTCCGCCGTCCGATGCTTCAGCATTTCACACCTCTCCCTCAATCACCTCAGCTAACCACTTACAAACTCTCCACTGCACTGTATATCCACTTAAAAAATTCCCATGCAATGCACTCACTCCACTCTTCCTTCAAGTGTATCTATGACATGCCACCAGCCATTCCCAGGGCCACCGGACCCACCGCATTGACAACCGCCTCCAGTCCGCTGAACACACGCAACCCGCCTCCCGAATTACCATGGCCTCCTCACCATCATACTGCCTAGAAACAGTGCCAACGAGAACCCATTCTTCCCATTTCTTTATTCCGTTATCCTTTCCTATTTCTTTATTTTTAAAATTGAACATGGCCAAAGCCCAACTTATTATAGCCCACATCAAAAATGAGAACCTGCACCGCAAAGTCCCTCTTCACCAACATCAACAGTACCCACCTCACCATCCCATTTCTTTGTTTCGTCATTTTTTTTACAAAACTGAAATACCCCCTAGTAAAACTTCCCACGCGCTAACACCCACGCATTCATCTTCCATCCGAGTTCCCCCACCATGATCCATCTTCCGATCCTCCAGCATTCCGCTCCTCTCCCTCAACCACTCCTGCTAACCATCATTATCCTTTCCTATTTCTTTATTTTTTATATTGAACATGGCCCAAAGCCCGACTTAATATAGTCCACGTCGAAAACGAGAACCCGCACCGCAAAGTCCCTCTTCACCAACATCAACAGTATCCTCCTCACCATCGCATTTCTTTTTTTCGTCATTTTTTTTACAAAACTAAAGTACCCCTTTGTTAGAGTTTGTGACCTAGAGGCTATTCATTTGATGAGATTGATAATACTGTTGATGTTATTATTTTATTTGGAATAAAATGTTATTCTATTATATTGTATTTACTGCATAATATAAATAATAATATAATAGAAGTCCTTAGAATAATAATAAGGAATTATATAGTTCGAGTAAGGCTGAATTTGAGATTATATAATTATTAAGTATTATAATTCTTAAATGTCCCTAGTCAGGTTTTATTGTTTATACAGGATAACAATAAAGCATTGAGACTAGTATATTGATTGACTGATGATCACGTCTCATTGATCATTAATATACATGATATTAAAGTCAAGATATAAATACGTATTGGAGAATAACGTATTGGGCTGACCCACCGTGAGATAACTCCATGGAACATTATTAACAGTATCATGAGTTATTCTCATAGTGACAGTGATGTAATGGTCCTCAGACCTGAAATCATTATAATTTTATTCAAAGATATTTGTCTTTTGATATCATCTAAAGTTATTTCATAACAGAGTAACGATAACGGTGATTATTGGATACATCTCGAGTCGAATGAAAATTATGAATGATCTAGATGGAATTTAACCCTACGATATATTAGTGGTGATATCCGTGGGCCTCTTGATTGAGTGAGACTGTGAAATGCATGGCCGTACTCAAATACTAATTTGTTTTAAACAGTCTACTCATCGATAAAAAAAAACGGATTAAATTATAACGAGGATGATACGATCCATGCCTCTTGTTTAATCCTGGATATGTTGGTTAAAAGGATTATATTACATTGAGACACTTGTCACAGAAAGGTTATATCAAATCGATAATACTATTATAGCTTGGGTAACAATGATGTGTTACTAGACGCCGCTCATTATTTACGGTCTAAATGTTGTTTAAACTGTTGCCAACGTGGTGATAGCCTATAGGGTCACACATAAGAGCGTTGTAAAGGGTGAGAACTATTCTTAATAAAGGAGATCAAAATGTTGACATTTTCTTTTGGTTGAATGGTTGAACGGGTAAAATGGGTTAGCAAATTTCTCGTGATAAGATGTTATAAAGAAGGCCGGTTCCTTCAATTATTTAAGAAATATATATAGAATACACGAGAGAATGAAAAACCCTAACATCCCAATCACGGTTAGTACCAAATCACGTCTGCTCGATTCCATTTGACGATTTTGAGAGCAACGCTCGTGGATTTCCTGTAGAGGCTCTACACATGTCGAGCTCACGATTTGATTCATCCACGCTTCAGCTGTGTTCTGATCTGCAGTAGATCCTTTCTAATTCGAGATCTGTGACGATCCAAACTTCCCAGTAAAGGAAAGGCTGGATTGCTTTGAGAACAACACACATCAGAACACAAACTGAAGAACATTTAATTGCTGATTACAATAATTACATCAGAGTACAAGAATAAAACAGAGTATGAATACTTATTACACAATAGAAATACAATAATATCAGAGTTTTAAATTACATTTAAATAGCAGCGGAAAAATAATACAAAAATACAACTAGAAGGAATACACGGATATAGAGCTTTCCAAATATCGCTTCAGCTGTAAGCCAGGATCCTGTAAACATATCTGCAAAAAGCTACTCGACTGCCCGTGCGAAAAATAAGGGCACTCGAGTTTT
Organism: Allium sativum; assembly: GCA_030737875.1. NCBI lineage: Eukaryota > Viridiplantae > Streptophyta > Magnoliopsida > Asparagales > Amaryllidaceae > Allium > Allium sativum. The sequence continues at coordinate 34,236,685 of CM060909.1, forward strand.
CCAGTGAAACAAACTACAAGTCAGTCATGGGACTGGTATGAAAAGTCTAAATTAACTATCTAATAATAAGGCTAATCGCAGAACCACGCCGCTAATGCAGAACGAGTTTACTCCATTGGATTGCCAGTGCCTAAAATAAAGTAAAACGTTAAACAACGCAATGCTTTTTTGAAAAATGAAACCATTATAAGACCCAAGTCCCATCACACAATGCAACGCAAACCGGAGGATAGGGTTTTACCTTATAATGGTCAAAAATGCTTGATACGATAAAACGGATTTAGTATTTGTGTGTATATATATGGGTATATATATATATCAAAAACAATTTCAATCATAATGTATTAATCATAGACGGCATGGGTACCATATACCATGTCGCCATACTAGTTCTACAATCAAAACCGCAAGGTCGTATTGGAAATTGGATTTCCATCATGAGTCGAGGCTAGGGGCAAGCTCCTCTCTGATTCGAGACACTATAGCAAATGCCTTAGGATCCCCCGCAGTGAACCCTTGGATCTTCAGGGCCGGTCCCTACCTAAGGGTAGTGGATTGGTTATGCCTGAACACACGCTTCCCGGACCCTTTGGACCTATAGTATGACCATTAACGGCCTATAAAAATCCAAGGCGCCTTAAAATCCATCATTCACATAAGTAGAACGTCAGCCAGTTTAAGCACTGACACCACTCCTAGCTAGAAAGAAACGTGTGCACTTCCTGCAGTCCTAATCCCGTTTTTGACTCATACCGGGGTGTGAGGCTCACGAAGTCACGATATACACAAAGCTATGCCGTTATAGGCTATGCTTTGCTAATCCCACAAGGCCCTGCTTTTCAACAAAAGCCTTGATCATTTGCATCTTGGCGTGCCACATTGACAATTCACGCCAAGCGATCAATCACTATTAATATATACCAGGGTGTTAAGCAGAGAATAAATCCTCCACCACCAAACAGACATACATTAATAGAAATCGATTTAATTCACATGGAACGAAATCCAATGTCAGACAATGTCAGACACGCATCCATGTACTAGCTTATGCTCTGGGTCTGAGCGAAAACTAAATACGAACAATCAACAATAGTCCGGTTGGCCACCACTGAAGCCCCTTCAAGGTAGCTACTCCCATCAAGGGTCTCTGTAGCAACACATCCATTCCATGTTAAGATCGTCGGTCTTCAACCACCGTCTTCATCTTCGACTCTTCATCGTCGTAGTAATTATTCGGAATGGGTTAAACTCGGTCTTCCCGAATAACTCACGTATTTTATAATTAAAAATCAAGTACTATAAAAAAGACATCCAACGCCTCATTCCAATCCAGAATATTCTTCTAATAAAATATCCGCATTATCTTATCAAAGATAAACTCTTTAAATTATTCTTAAATCTTACTTTCAAAGATTTATTAAGAACACAATTTGGTTTTAAATAACAGAAATCATTATTCAATGATAAATTAAATTTAAGAAATTAATCTTATCTTTAACTATGTTAAAGAACTAGTGTCATTTTAAAACACCGTTCACGATAAACCCAAAATCATTTTCCAAGAAATATGGAATCTTTACAGAAATCAAATCAATATATAATCGTTAAAAATTTCTGTATCCAACCAATAATATAAATGGAATAATGACAAAGCCTCTTAAATTCCATATGTAGTATTGGTCTTCTTTTATAGAAACATATCTTAGTTATTATTAATTCAAATTCCTTTCAATTCCAATTTAATATATTAAATTGGAAAACCTTACTTTTGGAAAATTCCCATTTAAATCTTGATACAAGTTTTTTAAATTCCAAATCATATTTTCATTGTCAGTTAGGTTAAAGAACAAATGTCGCTTAGAAACACCGTTCACAATAAACCCAACTCACATTTCATCTTATTTCAATTGCTAAATATAATCGAAAACTTTAATAATCTAAATTAAAGATTATTCTTTTTATAAGGGGTTTAGGAACAGTGTTATTTAAGACACTATTCACGACAAACCCAAAATCCAATTTATTCGATTTAATTTTCAATTAAATATTAAATAATTGGAAAAACTTCTTTAAGTCTTAATTTAATGAATCATTCTAGTTAATAACTAGTTCATTTTAAATAAAAATATATTTTTCCTAAAATATATTCTTTTTCTAAAATATTTTCTTAAATATTCTTTTCTAGCTCTTTATTGGAATGTGACTCAAACAACAACCATATTTTGTATGAAATCAACAATCATGATAGATAATTATCAAACATCCAAATGGCGACCAAAGTGGAATCTATAACTGTGTGAGCATTAAAGAAAAAACTAACGCTCATCATAGAATGTCAATCCATCGATTGACAGATAACTAAATATTGGGATTAGTGTGTATCCAGTATCATCCCAATACCCGTGTGGGGTTTTATCCATCAACCAAATGATAAATTATTTGTGCACTTGGGCGATGTGTGAAAATTATCATCCCAATCACATAGACAAGTCGGGTAACTTGTAAATGGAAGTGTAATATACAATATATAACATGAAGATAAAATGTCCCTTTTATATTGCATACAATTCTATTACAATAAACGAATGAAAATAATAACTTTGTCTTTATTGACAATTTCTATTTTGTCAATTCTAATTCAACCAAAAATTGTTATTGTGGTTTGGCAATTCAAAGGCGACAAAAATGCTAATTTTGTTTTGACAAAGCTAACGCGACAAGAATGATAATTTTGTCTAATTCTATTCAAATGACAAAATGACTATTTTGGTTTCATTCTATTCAAATGACAGAAATGAAGAGATAATTTTTTTTCATGACATGTTCTACCCTTCTGGTGTCAAATAAAAAGATCATTTTCTTCGCATACAAATTTCCTATATTTAACATAACAAATAAAAATGGATATTTATTTGTACACAAATTTATATCTAAAATATGACAAATAAACGTGAATGTTTACTTGTATACAAATTTCTATTTGAACATGACGAATAAAGAGTAATTTATTTTGCATACATTTTTCTAATTCAACTTGACGAATAAAAGGTGATGGTTTTATTTGTTTACAAATTCTAATCCAATCTTAACAAATAAAGATGATAATTTATTTGATAACAATTTCTATTTAACAAAAGTGACAAATTTACGTAAATTCTAAATTTGGCAAAAGTGACAATTTTATATATCAATACTAAATTTGACAAAGGTAACAACTTTATTTGTCAATTCATATTTTAACAAAAGTGACAACTTTATTTTTCAATCTTTTCATTGTAACAAAACGACAATAAAAATATAATCTTTTTTTTTTAAATTCTAATCTTTTCCATGAAATCTAAACTACACTAAAAAATGTAATTTTTAATGTACAATCTTTTATTGAAAACAATGCCACATTAAAAATGATTTTGTTTTAATGTTACTTCTCTTTATTTAAAACAATGCTACATTAAAAATGAAGCTTTTTAATGTTACTTCTTTTTATTTAAAACAGTGTGACAATAAAAAGTATGATCTTTTATAATTACTCTTTCTTTAAATGACAAAAATGTATCTTTTTGGGTTTAATCATTTTAAACAACAAAAATGAACATTCTTATTTAATTCTTTTTAATTGACAAAAGTAACATTTTTGTCTCAGTCTTCTTTACTGATAAAAATGTATGTTTTAGCCTCGTACTATTTAGATAACAAAAATGAATGTTTTGTTTACTTTTTTTAATTAGACAAAAATGAATATTTTTGTCTTCTTCAAATCAAATGGCACAAATGAATGTTTTAGTTTAATTCCTTTAAATTAGACGAAAAATGAATATTTTCATTTCATTCGTTTAAAATAAAAAAAAATGAATGTTTTTATTTCATTCCTTTATAATAACCAAAAAGAAATGTTTTGGTTTCATTCTTTTAAAACAACCAAAAATGGATAATTTGTCTACTTCTAATTTAATGATAAAAATGGAATCTTTTTATCGTAAATATTTCTTCTACACTAAATGGCAATAAAAATGTGTTCTCTTTTTTATTTATTTGAAACAAAATAACATTAAAAATATGTTATTTTAATGTACCTGTTTTAACACAAATGTTAATTTTATTTCAACTAACAAGTTTTAACACAAATGTTATGTAACGACCCGTGTTTTTGGCACTCGAATATGTAATTTAAATTAATTAATTTAAATATTATATTTGGAATATCGATGGAATTAATATCTAATTCGCTATTTAAACAAAGTTCGACGTTATATATTTATATAATTATAAATAGAGCTTGAAATATAGCGCTGCAGTTTGAAAATTCGAGTTTGAACTTCAACTGGACATACAGAGTCCGATATAAGTCGGATTTCTGTGAAACAAGAAACGTTGGGAGTGTGTTGACGATAGCTTTCATATGAAAGAGAAAAATCCAGATTCCTTGTTAGTGGTTGCGAGTTATGGCTAAATCAAATTTTGAGAAAAACGCTATGGAAATTGTTATCGGCCGTTAAAATGGCCATTTTGCCAACGAACTCTGTTTTCGATGAAATTAGTTTCATTGGAACCGTATCGTCAAATTATTGTCAGAAAATCAAACCGTGTGGCAAACCGATGTCGTATGTGGCCACGGTGGCAGTAAACGCCCAATCAAATTTTATAGCGCGTAGTTAAATTAATAGAGAGATATTTGAGTGGAACTTGAGTAGACGATCGAATTAGGCCACGAAACCAGTTCCGTTGAGTTCGTATCATCGATTAGAGTCAGGATATGTATATAGTTTGTTATTTTTAGAGATCAAGAAATTTGGCGTTAAAAAGGGTAGGGCGGTTCGGGGTAAAAACAGCCTATCGGGCAAACGGTCTTAGAATGCGACGAAACTAGTGCCGTTGGGTTTGTATCGAAAAGTTATTGTAGGATATCAAGGTTTCAAGTTGATTTGATTTATCTAGTGGCCGTGGAAAAATAAAACGCGTGTTAAATTCTGGTTTTATAAAGGAAAATTTTTCATACGTTCTCGGATCTCGGCGAAACTTGTCCCATTGGGTCCGAAATACCTTTTTACACCGAGATAAGTTTTTTTTTATCAGTAAACAGAAGTCGTCTATAGGGATTTCTGCATGTTACTTCACTGTAAAGTTTCGTATAATAATATTTTAATTTTCCCCTCAAATTCTCTTGTAATCCTCACATAAAATTCCAACCTTCCCCAGATCGTCATCCTGCCATACTTCACTACTTTAGGAAACCGTAACACACAGCTAAGAAAAAGAAAAGAAAAAAAGAAAAATAGGCGCAGACCTATGTATGTATGAAATAACACATATGCAGATTACTCATAAATGAAGAAAGAAAAAAAGGTATACTACTGAAACACCCCACCTCCGTTAGGGTCACTCTCAAAGGGAATGCCCTAATTTTGGTGGAGGTTTATAAGTACAAGTCACAGATATACAAGACAGATATAAGAACACATATTTGTAAACAGCGGAAGAACAACAAACTTTATTTCATAAAGTCAAATACGTGTTACAACAACATCCTTTCCAAAAACATAACATAACACTTTCATAATCTGTCTTGAGTACATTATTTAAAGAAGCATAAATAAAACGTAGATAAACTGCAAAAGCCCCATAGTGGATTGTCCAAAGCCATAGTTCAAAACGGGAAAGTCCAAGCAATACATTTCTCTTCTTCAAGCTGGATGTTGAGGTTGGTCAAGCTGCAGTGTTCCCTCCCTGAGGACCTGGGGGGGGGGGGGGGGGGAAACGGAAGAAAGAAGACGAAAGAAAAGTAGAGTCAGACATAAAGCCTGAGTAAGTCTAGTACTATTTTGTCTATGAATAAAGAACTGGGTATGATAAGTATAAACAAGAAGTGGGCATGCACTATAAACTTGGTTAAGTTGTCTAGGGTCGAATATACTATCGTACCCCATGTTGATCTCTGAACCCATATAAACTAGTTTCCAATTTGCACCCCATAATCAGGGTGATGTGATCCATTCTATGATGATCGGCTCCTACTCGCATAGTTACATGTGTCTTACAGCCCCCGATGTTGTAGTTACCTATGCTGGTCCCACCATGGGGTGTATCAAGTCCCATAGTGGCAACCCGACACAACCTTAGAGTGCACAGGTATGCTACTGGTGTCCAGTGCCTTATTTTTCTGCACCGGAGTGTGTGCACGCCCGCACTCCGTTAGAACCTACACTGCTACACCACCGCCGTCGCTTTGACCTCTTACAATCAGCCCAGTAATCGTGCCCCACCCTGCCTAGTTTCAGGGTATCCTGATACACCTTTTAGGGTTACTGCTGAAAAGGGTCCCCCGTTACTAGGTTTTCTATCTCTAGCCAACATGCTAAGTTGGTTAAGTGTTTTCTAACCTAACCCCCACCAGTCTGTTTATTTTAGCATGTTCCATTTTGATTAAGTCTTTAGTTCACTTAATCCTATCAATCCTGACTCAGCCTTAATTGTCTTATTAAGGCCCTGACCTCTCACATTAGACAGGTATTGTTGTGGCTGCCTATTGCCGGTTGGTTCCGGGCAGTCTTACGCCACAACTCAGTCTAACCTCGGGTCCTTGCTGGGCTCCATGTTTAACCTCCCACATTGGATAGGTATTGTTGTGACTACTGGACAGCCGGGTGGTTCCAGGCAGGTTTACATCACAACTCAATCCAACCTCGGGTTAAACACATCGTATGTTCTACATTTACATATTTTGTCATTCTTCTTTATTTCTTATATGTAAATATTTGCGGCCCATTATTAAGTTAATGGTGTAAAGGTTACACCAATCATGGGCCCAACCCATACTTGAACTTGGGCCCTTCTATTTTATATTTTCATTCATTAGTAATTTTAACCCAACGTTATTTTCCCCCGTTTAACACGTCCGTTTATATATTTTGGGCTTAGCCTTTTAAAGCCCAAATTAGCCATGCGAAAAGGGGAGGCTTAAAGCGTGATTACATACACAAAGAGGGGAAGGTGAGCGCATGAACTTGCATATGACGTTGGAAATACATAATAGAAACTGGTGTACTTGCATATATATACTTTGGTCATAAAGCATAGGTGACATGAACCAAACCATGTAAACTTAAGATAAGAATCTAAATTAGGTGTCACATAGTCTTAACTACAACATAGACCTATGTTCTCATTTAGGCATAAACATAAACAATTCATGTTCATAAGGTTTCTACATGTTTACAAAGGGGATACTTTGTTACTAACACAAAAGCATAGTTCAACTTAATCATGGTTTAAGTCTAATCACATAACGATGGTATAAATATACTTATGCATAAATATTCCTAATCATGGTGTTTGCTTTAAACTTGCAAAAAGGGATTTTTGAGTCTAACCTAGCCATGTCTCACATATGTCATCATATAATTCTTGTAAACAAGATAGACTTAATCATGGATTTCAATTATGCCAAATATCACTCATAGCCTAGCCATATTCATAAGTTTGCAAAAGCATGACTTAATACATGGATTATGGTGTCAAAATTCCAACATAGTTTCATATGAACTATAACAACCAAACTTGTTTCAATTACTTGCAAAATGATTTATGCACAAAAATATACATCATGATGGCATAATAACAAAGCCCCAAACTTGCATGAATTTCCATCAACTACATACATGTAGCTTCAACATAGATTACATAATTTGCGCAATATTCCAAACGTATACTTGCATAGAACTACCGCATGTAGTTCTTTATAATGAATAACATAATTTTGCACAAATATGAATTACTTTATTATCCCAGTTCAAGCATACAAATCAACATAGTTGTTTATTCATACCAAAGTAATACTCTACTTACAATGGTGCGATGAATTCTCTAATTTAGGGATTGAAGACGCAAATTCCTTTGTTGAATTAATTGGCTTTAGGTTGCTTGAATTGCTTTAGGCTTTAGAACTTTCTTCCTAATTCTCTCTCTAGTTGGCGGCTACTCTTAGTCGTTCCTCAGCAACATTGCGGCTATGTTCTTAATTTTGAATGAATAGATTAGGGTTTAGTCTAGGGTTGTTTATATAGAGGTTAGGAACTGATTAGGACCCTTGATGTTGCTTGGATTGATCATATCCATTCATTAGATAGAGAGACCAATTAGAACCCGCCACCTAGCCCTAATGACAAAGCAGACCACAGAAAATCGGCCAAACACAGACCTGGCCAGCCAGGTTGACTGGGCTCGACCAGGTCGACACCCCTGTCGACAGCCCTGTCGACATGGGTAGCCCAGGTCGACAGCCCTGTCGACATGGGTAGCCCAGGTCGACAGCCCAGTCGACCTGGGTGGCCTAGGCGGGTGTTTTTCCACCCTGGCCCATTGGGCCCCATTTTCGAATTATTTTATTCTGTTTGAATTTTAAATTTAATTCAAAACTTCCGAAGGCCATATCTTCTTCATACGGACTCCGTTTTTCGAAAACTCGGACTCTATTTCGCGTATTTTTCCGAGACGAAAGCAATGGCGTATCCCGTTTCCCTTAGTTCTTTGATTTCATATTAATTATACTTTAATTTGTTAATTTCACAGTTATAGAATTTTCGGGGTGTTACATTCTCCCCCACTTAAAAGGATTTCGTCCCCGAAATCTTCAAGCTAGGAGGAATGTATATCCTAACATCCAGTCATCCTTCTACTCATCCCTCAAACACGAGCATCCATTGTCCTTAAAATACTTCTAATGCTTCATGATCATATGCGAAGTGTGTGTGTACATGTACTTATCTAATGCAAAATCAGGCGGTCTACTGATTCAGTTGACCTCCTTAATGCGAATTATGTAAGTGCCATGAATCCATTATGTATGCAAATTTTCCTATTCTAGATTTTACATGAGTGCACAATCAGTCAATACAGATGCAACATCCATATGTCAACACATTAAAGTTCAACCATATACGAATGCAAACATATATGCATATGCAATATGAAGTGACTGAGCCGATCTAAAACCTAGATTGTGTGTGTATATGCAACCACGAGCAACCACTAGCAATCACTTGCAACCACTTGCAACCATCATCCATAACATGTTTCAACTACATGTTTTCATCCAAAAAGATTCTACCTAAAAGATACGGTCGAGGAAATATACCTAAAAAGATAGATAAAAGCGCAACTTAAGGAAAAGGAAAGATCAAGGATGTACCCTTGAACAGAAAAGGGTAGACTGTACAGATTCTAGCTTCAGTTTCCCAAGTCGCGTCTTCCTCGGCGTCGCTCCACTGAACTTTGACGAGCTTGACTTCGCGGTTGCGTAGCTTCTTCACTTCCGTTCCTAAGATGCGGGTTGGAACTTTTCTTATGGTTGCTTCGCGTTCCACTTCGGCCTCTTCGAGGATATTTGGCTCTACCACTTCAGCTGACTCATGCAGACATTTTCGGAGATGCGAAACGTGAAAAACGTTGTGGACTCCAGCCAACTTCTCGGGTAGCTCTAATCTATAGGCCATTTTCCCAATTTTCTCGATAATAGGGAATGGCCCTACGAACCTTGGTGCTAGTTTTCCTGTGGTCCCAAAACGAACAACGTTCCTTAGCGGTGATACCTTGAGAAAAACTCTGTCTCCAACTTTGAATTCAAGGTCGGTCCTCCTCTTGTCAGCATAGGAATTTTGTCTGTCTTGGGCCGTCTTCATCCTTCTTCGTATTAAGTCTACTTTCTCTGAAGTCTCTCGGATCATGTCTGGTCCAAGTATGAGCTTATCCGTGGATTCCCACCAACAAGTGGGCGATCGGCATGGTCTTCCATATAAAGCTTCGAAGGGCGCCATTCCGATGGTTGCTTGATAGCTGTTGTTGTAGGCGAATTCCACCAAAGGAAGGTGGTCTTCCCATGTCCCTCCGAAGTCAAGGACGCACAGTCTTAAGAGGTCTTCCAAAACTCTGTTCACTCTCTCTGTTTGGCCGTCGGTTTGGGGATGATAGGCTGTGCTCAAGCATAACTGCGTTCCTACTGCTTCTTGCAGACTCCGCCAAAACTCGCTGGTGAAGATGGGATCTCGGTCACTAACAATGCTAGATGGTATTCCATGGAGTCGAACGATTTCCTTGAGATAAAGTGATGCTAGGGATGAGGCAGTTCTTTTACTTTTGACAGGTAAAAAGTGGGCGCTTTTAGTAAGCCTATCCACTATTACCCAAATGCTAGTGTTGCCTCTCCTAGACCTAGGCAGCCCATCGATGAAGTCCATTGAGATACTATCCCACTTCCACTGTGGGACCTCTAGAGGATGTAGTAGTCCGCCAGGCTTTTTCTGTTCCGCTTTAACCTGTTGGCACACCATACACTTAGAAACGAACTCTGCCACGTCCTTTTTCATGCCGTTCCAAAAGAAAGTCCTTTTTATATCTTTGTACATTTTATCTCCGCCTGGGTGTATCGTCATCTTGGAATGATGCGCTTCCTCGAGAACCTTCTTTACTAAATCTTTTGTCTGTGGGACGCATAGTCTTCCGTCTCGCCTTAGCAAACCCTTATCGTCGATGGAGTATCTGTTGAGGTGACTTGAAGTCTCACCCCTAATTAGCCTATCAATTATTTCCACAAGCTGAGGGTCTTCGCGTTGTGTTGCCCCTACTGAATCCACTAAAGTCGGGCGCACTTCGAGAGATGCAAGCAAGCCCGGTACGAAATCGGAGGAAGGCCTAAAGTCGAAGTTGGCTATAAACTCTAGGCTTTGTCTTTCAACAAACAACGGCCTTAGGGTCAATTTCTTTCGGCTCAACGCGTCTGCCACTACGTTGCCTTTCCCCGGAGTATAGGAGATTTCGAAATCGTACGAGGCAAGAAACTCCATCCATCTTTGTTGCCTCAAGTTAAGATCCTTCTGCGAGAAAAGATATTTCAACGATTTATGGTCAGTGTAAAGTTCGAACTTCTCACCTAGGAGATAGTGTCGCCAAGACTTGAGTGCAAAGACGATGGCGGCTAACTCAAGATCGTGGGTTGGGTAGTTCTTTTCGTGCACCTTCAATTGCCTCCCGCCATAAGCTACTACCCTTCCTTCTTGCATTAAGACGGCGCCTAGCCCTGTCCCACATGCATCCGTATAAACAGTGAACATCTTGCTCCCATCTGGCAGCGTCAAAACTGGGGCTGTTGTGAGAGCCCTTTTTAGTCGTTGGAAAGCAAACTCGCAATCCAAGTTCCAATTGAACGCTAGGTTCTTCTTAGTCAATTTCGTGAGCAAAACTGAGATTTTTGCAAAATCCCTTATGAACTTTCGATAGAAACCTGCTAGTCCTAGGAAGCTTCGGACCTCAGTTGCATTCCTTGGTGTCTTCCAATCCTGTACCGCCACTACCTTAGCAGGGTCCACTGCTAACCCTTGTTTGGATACTATGTGCCCAAGGAACCTCACTTCTTCTCTCCAAAAGTGGCATTTGGAGAATTTGGCTTTTAGTTGATAGACTCGCAAAGTTTCCATGATTGCCCTTAAGTGCTGAGCATGTTCCTCTTCACTCTTTGAAAAGATAAGGATATCATCTACGAAGACCACTACGAATTTGTTGAGGAAATCTCTAAATACCCTACTCATCAGGTCCACGAAGTAAGCAGGTGCATTTGTCAAGCCGAAAGGCATGACAAGCCATTCAAAGAAGCCGTCTGGGGTTCTGAACGCCGTTTTATCGATGTTATCTTCAGCCACCCTTAGCTGATGAAAACCGGTTGCTAAATCGAGTTGGGAGAAAACAGACGCTCCTACAAGCTGGTCAAATAAATCGTCAATTCTAAGGAGAGGGTGCCTATTCTTTTTCGTTAGCTTGTTGAGCTCCCTATAGTCAACACATAGACGGAGTGAACCATCTGCCTTTGTAGCGAACACCACCGGAGCGCCCCATTCTGAAATGCTCCTCCTAATGAACCCCTTTTCTAGAAGCTCTTTAATCTGTTTACTGAGCTCTTTCCTTTCTCGTGGAGCCATATGTCTAACGGGCAACGCAACGGGCTTTGCATTATCTACAAGATATATGCGGAAGTCTATTTCCCGCTTCGGAGGTAAGCCCTTCACCTCTTCAAAGACATCCGGATATTCCCGGACCACTCTAACTGATTGCAAATTTTCAACAGAGGCATCTAGCGATTCAAGATAACTAAGCATAACCGCATACGAGGGATTACAAGAAATTTCCAAAGTATTACCGAGTTGGGTTAGGAGCCTAACAACCCTTTTCTCACAATCAAGGATGGCCCCATTACTGGATAGCCAATCCATACCCAAAATCAAACCATACCCCGAAAAGCCCAAAACAAAGGCACTACATTGAAATTCTACACTTAGAATAGAAATTTTTAATCCCACACAGATCATAGACAAATGAGCTGGGCCCCCAATTGGGTTTGAAACAATTAAGGGGTCCTCTACCATACTAGTTTTTAGGTGCAGAGATTCTACTAAAGCAGACGAGATAAAGGAGTGTGATGCGCCAGAATCAAATAAAGTGCGAACGGGGTGATCATAAAGATAAACTAAACTTTCTACAGAAGTATTTATACCTCGCTGTTGCAGAGGTGGCGCTTCTAGCACATGGACCTGTGCCCCTGGGGTGGATCCAGCCCTCTGCCCCTGTCCTCGTTTCTTTGGGCAGTCCTTAGCCCTATGGCCCGTCTCACCGCAAGAAAAGCACCCACCATTCTCCTTGGCTTTCTTTTTCCGGCAGTCCTTTACTAAGTGCCCCACTTTGCCACAGAAATTGCACTTCCTCTTCTCTTTGTTGCCTTTCCCGCCCTTCTTAAAGTCTGTCTTCTTGGGCTGCAAACCTTCTTTCTTCTTGCCCTTATCCTCTTCATTCAGCAATGCCATTTGCACCAATCTTTCATAAGTGGCTCCCATGGGTATGTGGGTCATGGCCAAACTGTGTAATGGCTCATTTAACCCTTTGACGAAACGGAGAGCCTTCTTGTGCGGGGTGTTGACTAGGTCAAGCCCAAACCTAGCCAGCTCATCGAACTGATTCACATACTCTCTGACTGTCTTGTCCCCTTGCTTAAGAAATAAGAATTTTTCCAACTGCAAACTTATTTCCGCATCTGAGAGAAATTTAGTCTCAAACCTTGCCCTAAAGTCCTCCCATGTCTCCACTGGTCTTTCAGCATTAGTGACTTCCCACCAGTAGGAAGCCTCGCCCTTCAATAGCCATACCGCCAGTTGTACTTTTTGTCTATCTTCTACCTCAAAGATGATGAATAAGTCCTCCGTCTCTTTCAGCCAATTTCTAGCTGCTACGAAGGACTCAGTTCCATGGAAATCCCTTCCTCCCATAGCTTTAAAATCTTTACATATCTTAGCAAACGTGTTTCCCCGAGGAGGAGGTGGAGGAAAGGTGCCGCTGCGGCTGGATGATTTCCTTCTGCTGGGGGAGGAGGAATGGTAGGACCTGGCTGAGTGGCCCTTGCTTCTAAGAACCGTCTAAACCAACCAGGTATTGGTACCCCTTCTGGCAAGTTAAGATCTTCCGACATGCTGAAACAAAAAGGATAGATTCAAAACGAAGGATAAGAGATAGTACCTATGGCTTTGGGGAGTGGACTTTGCCTTTTTAAAATAAAATAACATTTTTCTTTTAAAAATGCTTCTTTAAATTTCCTTTTTGAAAATAATTTTTCAAAAATTTTTATCTTATCTGGTAAACCTCGCTCTGATACCAAGTGAAACACCCCACCTCCGTTAGGGTCACTCTCAAAGGGAATGCCCTAATTTTGGTGGAGGTTTATAAGTACAAGTCACAGATATACAAGACAGATATAAGAACACATATTTGTAAACAGTGGAAGAACAACAAACTTTATTTCATAAAGTCAAATACGTGTTACAACAACATCCTTTCCAAAAACATAACATAACACTTTCATAATCTGTCTTGAGTACATTATTTAAAGAAGCATAAATAAAACGTAGATAAACTGCAAAAGCCCCATAGTGGATTGTCCAAAGCCATAGTTCAAAACGGGAAAGTCCAAGCAATACATTTCTCTTCTTCAAGCTGGATGTTGAGGTTGGTCAAGCTGCAGTGTTCCCTCCCTGAGGGGGGGGGGGAAACGGAAGAAAGAAGACGAAAGAAAAGTAGAGTCAGACGTAAAGCCTGAGTAAGTCTAGTACTATTTTGTCTATGAATAAAGAACTGGGTATGATAAGTATAAACAAGAAGTGGGCATGCACTATAAACTTGGTTAAGTTGTCTAGGGTCGAATATACTATCGTACCCCATGTTGATCTCTGAACCCATATAAACTAGTTTCCAATTTGCACCCCATAATCAGGGTGATGTGATCCATTCTATGATGATCGGCTCCTACTCGCATAGTTACATGTGTCTTACGGCCCCCGATGTTGTAGTTACCTATGCTGGTCCCACCATGGGGTGTATCAAGTCCCATAGTGGCAACCCGACACAACCTTAGAGTGCACAGGTATGCTACTGGTGTCCAGTGCCTTATTTTTCTGCACCGGAGTGTGTGCACGCCCGCACTCCGTTAGAACCTACACTGCTACACCACCGCCGTCGCTTTGACCTCTTACAATCAGCCCAGTAATCGTGCCCCACCCTGCCTAGTTTCAGGGTATCCTGATACACCTTTTAGGGTTACTGCTGAAAAGGGTCCCCCGTTACTAGGTTTTCTATCTCTAGCCAACATGCTAAGTTGGTTAAGTGTTTTCTAACCTAACCCCCACCAGTCTGTTTATTTTAGCATGTTCCATTTTGATTAAGTCTTTAGTTCACTTAATCCTATCAATCCTGACTCAGCCTTAATTGTCTTATTAAGGCCCTGACCTCTCACATTAGACAGGTATTGTTGTGGCTGCCTGTTGCCGGTTGGTTCCGGGCAGTCTTACGCCACAACTCAGTCTAACCTCGGGTCCTTGCTGGGCTCCATATTTAACCTCCCACATTGGATAGGTATTGTTGTGACTACTGGACAGCCGGGCGGTTCCGGGCAGGTTTACATCACAACTCAATCCAACCTCGGGTTAAACACATCGTATGTTCTACATTTACATATTTTGTCATTCTTCTTTATTTCTTATATGTAAATATTTGCGGCCCATTATTAAGTTAATGGTGTAAAGGTTACACCAATCATGGGCCCAACCCATACTTGAACTTGGGCCCTTCTATTTTATATTTTCATTCATTAGTAATTTTAACCCAACGTTATTTTCCCCCGTTTAACACGTCCGTTTATATATTTTGGGCTTAGCCTTTTAAAGCCCAAATTAGCCATGCGAAAAGGGGAGGCTTAAAGCGTGATTACATACACAAAGAGGGGAAGGTGAGCGCATGAACTTGCATATGACGTTGGAAATACATAATAGAAACTGGTGTACTTGCATATATATACTTTGGTCATAAAGCTTAGGTGACATGAACCAAACCATGTAAACTTAAGATAAGAATCTAAATTAGGTGTCACATAGTCTTAACTACAACATAGACCTATGTTCTCATTTAGGCATAAACATAAACAATTCATGTTCATAAGGTTTCTACATGTTTACAAAGGGGATACTTTGTTACTAACACAAAAGCATAGTTCAACTTAATCATGGTTTAAGTCTAATCACATAACGATGGTATAAATATACTTATGCATAAATATTCCTAATCATGGTGTTTGCTTTAAACTTGCAAAAAGGGATTTTTGAGTCTAACCTAGCCATGTCTCACATATGTCATCATATAATTCTTGTAAACAAGATAGACTTAATCATGGATTTCAATTATGCCAAATATCATTCATAGCCTAGCCATATTCATAAGTTTGCAAAAGCATGACTTAATACATGGATTATGGTGTCAAAATTCCAACATAGTTTCATATGAACTATAACAACCAAACTTGTTTCAATTACTTGCAAAATGATTTATGCACAAAAATATACATCATGATGGCATAATAACAAAGCCCCAAACTTGCATGAATTTCCATCAACTACATACATGTAGCTTCAACATAGATTACATAATTTGCGCAATATTCCAAACGTATACTTGCATAGAACTACCGCATGTAGTTCTTTATAATGAATAACATAATTTTGCACAAATATGAATTACTTTATTATCCCAGTTCAAGCATACAAATCAACACAGTTGTTTATTCATACCAAAGTAATACTCTACTTACAATGGTGCGATGAATTCTCTAATTTAGGGATTGAAGACGCAAATTCCTTTGTTGAATTAATTGGCTTTAGGTTGCTTGAATTGCTTTAGGCTTTAGAACTTTCTTCCTACTTCTCTCTCTAGTTGGCGGCTACTCTTAGTCGTTCCTCAGCAACATGGCGGCTATGTTCTTAATTTTGAATGAATAGATTAGGGTTTAGTCTAGGGTTGTTTATATAGAGGTTAGGAACTGATTAGGACCCTTGATGTTGCTTGGATTGATCATAGCCATTCATTACATAGAGAGACCAATTAGAACCCGCCACCTAGCCCTAATGACAAAGCAGACCACAGAAAATCGGCCAAACACAGACCTGGCCAGCCAGGTTGACTGGGCTCGACCAGGTCGACACCCCTGTCGACAGGGCTGTCGACAGCCCTGTCGACATGGGTAGCCCAGGTCGACAGCCCAGTCGACCTGGGTGGCCTAGGCGGGTGTTTATCCACCCTGGCCCATTGGGCCCCATTTTCGAATTATTTTATTCTGTTTGAATTTTAAATTTAATTCAAAACTTCCGAAGGCCATATCTTCTTCATACGGACTCCGTTTTTCGAAAACTCGGACTCTATTTCGCGTATTTTTCCGAGACGAACGCAATGGCGTATCCCGTTTCCCTTAGTTCTTTGATTTCAGATTAATTATACTTTAATTTGTTAATTTCACAGTTATAGAATTTTCGGGGTGTTACAACTACGGCTCGTATAAAACCAAACTCTGCAAACCTATTCCGTCATTTTCAGAGTTCACAGCACCTATTTCCTATTGCCCTCTTCTCCTATAATTTCAAATCGTGAATGCTCCATCATGCAGACGACGGAAAAGAAAACTCATGATGCCTCCTAGCTACCTTCTGCAACCAAATGCATAGACCCATCGTGCACTGATGGACGTTGTGTCTATCTTCCCATCCTTCGCAAGTATATATATATATGATAGGCTCTCCCCATTTCTTTCTGGGAACAAACGCAAGCCATTTAAACAAAAAAGGGGTTTTGCAGCCGAACTGGGGCACCGAGTTGAGGAACTGTTTTGGCAGAGGATGAGAGGACTGAAGAGTGGGTCTCGGCACTTCCAGATCGGTCGCTGGCGAACTCCTAGTGGGAGCGGCGGTTTGATGTTGGAAGGGAGCACCAGCTTGGATGCCTGGGACCAACGAACACAAAGGGAAGGGACCATTCATGTTCGAATCCAAATCCCGTAGAAGAGTATACTTTGAATTAAGTATCTAAGTGATTAAATAATCCATAATCAAGGTAATTAAGGTTTATGATGATATTTAAATTACATTGCAGGGTCGGCAGAAAGGTTGTAGCGTGGTTTATTTGATTGAAAGCAAACGTAAAGAACAGTAAGCGGTGCATAATTTTTACTCAAAGAAATTTGTTAAACCAATTAACCATACTATAAATTATTTTAAAACCATAGTTATTGTTTAATCCAGGGCAGAAGGAAAAGAAAGAAAGGCCAGAACGCAGAATGTAGTGGGAAAAGGGGTACAAAATTTGGCATGGGGTTCATCTGAACGATGTGAGCAGAAGTGTTATCGGGCCAGTTTTGTTTCTAGTTCCAGTAATTAACGTTTTAAACTTTACTTAAGAATTAGTTAATAATTAATATGTTCGTTAGTTAACTGGCCAGTCTATTTTCAGGAAGTCAGGCATGAAAGAGCTCAGCGGTGTTCGAACAGGGAAGACAGTTACAAGAGGAGTCTGTGGCATGCTAAATTTCTTAACCGTGCATTTAAACAAATAAAGTAATGAATTTAATTAAACTAAGATTAGAGTTAATTGTTATAATTAACTTATGTCGACCTTAAAGTAATTATAACATGTGACTGTATTATCAGAATTTGGACAAAATAACTGGCGCTGAAATCGTTGCGACAAACTCAATATTCTGGAACTAATCTGGACTGGAATAGAAGCTGCTGAAATTTATTGTTAAATTAAACGGTGGTTAATTTAACTGGAACTGAACCGCTCAAGCGACAAATTGAAATCAAGGTGAGTTAAACTCACTCAGTTACCCTTTTTATATTTTATATAAATTGGGTTGTTTTTATTTTGTGTGCTCTGCTTGCCAATGATTGACTGTTCTGCTAGTGATATATTTATCTGTTGATTTCACCGATGAAATTAAACCGTGTTTAATTTCCATGAAATACCAAATCGTTATGTTAACGATTGGATCCAACGGAGGTAACTCACCCTGTTGGTCACGTTTATTTATAAACGTGTTTAATTGTTTGAATTGTTCTGTTATTTCGTTGATGTTAAATGGTTGTTATTTATCATCAGTTAACTGTGATTGATTTAGTTGTTGTTTATTGACTGGATATTCAACATCCGTTTGGTTAAACCAGTGGGCGGTGTTGGTTAAGTATTTGGCAGAGCATGGCCTTTAAAACCAATTGGGTTATAAATAGTGATTCACCGTCAAGTGAATCGATAGAGTTGAGGTTAAAAAATTATTTTAACCAGAGTTAGAATTTGAATTTTAAATGTTTTGAATAAGAGTTATTAAAGAGATAAATAAATATTTTATTTATTTCAGACTTTGATTTGTCATTTATTTATTTTATAAAATTAAAGGCTGTTAATCAGATTTACAAGAGGGTAGAATAAGAGACTTAATCAAATGGTTAACTTTGATAATTGTTTTGGAAAGAAAACAATTAATGGAAATTATTTAAATTAATTTTATTTAATTAATTTAAAGGGAAAATTAATTGGAATCGATTAACGAGATAATCGAGTTTTGAGTTAAATAAATCGATCTTTTTGAATTGGGATTGATTATCAAATTAATGTGTTTTGATTATAATTGTTAAATGAATATTGTTTAAATATAATGAGTTTTTTTAAAAGGAGATTTACTATTTATTAAAGGGAATTATTATTTTTAATAATAATAATTTAAGAAAGTACCATTTTAAATGGAATTTTATTTAAAAGGGTAATCAAAGTTGAAGCGGAATAGAGTGGAATGGCGATAGGAATTTATGAATGGGATTTATATTCAAAACCCGAATTTTTATAATAAAGTATAAAAGGAATTTCAAGTGAGTGTAATAGCTTGAAATAAACGTTACTTAATTATTTGAATTAAGGGAAAGGAGATTACGAAAAAGGGTTAAGATAGACCAAAATACATAAAAGAGTTTCAGAGTGTAAAGCGTCAATATTGAGTTAACGTTGTTTGAAATGAGATCAAGTAAAAAAAAAGGGAAAACTTGAAATAAAATTCCAAAAGTGGGAAATGGTTGAATATGGTTTGAAAAGGAATTGGTAAAAGTGAATTGGGTTTGAAGAACTAGATCCATGGGGTGGTATAACCAAATCCAGATTATAATGGGATTTGTTTTGGAGACTGGAGTGGAGTTGGTGTTTGGGTTACAACTGATATTTATCTGAGAATAAGAACGTTGTTTGATCAAGGTCTGAGAGGTAATTAAAATACCCCAACTTGAACAACATCGGGATTATCTGAAGATAGTATTAGTTGGTAATCGTAAGAGACGTTAGCAAATATGTTTTGAAAATCTAAATAGTAATTTAAGAGCTGTTGTTATAATATATGTGTTGTAAATCTAATAGCGACTATAGCGTTGTTGTTATAGTAAATGTTTTGTAAACCTAAACAGCGATTATAGCGTTGTTGTTTTGAAAATCTAAATAGTAATTATAACGCTATGGTTATGACATGTGTGCTATAAAATCTAAACAGCATTATAACATATGTGCTATAAATTCCCTTATTAAAACTAATGGATTTCCCGATTTAAACAATAAAGGATGGTGTGACAAGTATGTTGAAAAGGGAATTTAGTGGAAATTATATATAGTTATAAGTTATTTTACCAAGTATTATAAAGTAATAGTTCTGAGGACATTACTATATAAGAATGTAGTTACTCGAGCTAGAGTTAAGCAAACATAGTATTCAAGGTAAGTTGCCATTGCGTACGACTGCTAGCGTAATTCGCAGGGCTGCAGATAGCCTACGGCGGTCGGATGTTCCTGAGGGAATCAGGCGTAACCATTGTGATCGCTGTGATCTAAAGTCAAGTGAATGGTGTTAAGTCGAATATTAGTTAATCGATAGGAGTTACTTAAGTCGAATTGATCAATTAGAATTAACCGGTTAAAGTTAATTAATTAGAGTTAATCGATTAGAGTTAAATCGAATTAGAGTTATTCAAATATCGTATTTTTAAATATTAACAGAGTTAGAAGTTTTGATTTAACAAAGTAAATCAAGTGTTAAAAGGCCAGGTGATGCTAAATACTTAACCAGTGAACTCATTGGAGTGTCATGATTGAAACACTGTATATTTTGATAGTTAAAACACCGACTATCAAACCTGTCCAATACGATTGTTGGTATGGAAAGACCGGGATCGAATTTATATTCGAAAACCATTCCGACCAACAAATACGTGAAGATACCAGAAGATGGTCGAGATGGAGAATTGAAGACCGTGGATTTTCATGAGCGGAAGAACCACTAATATTCTCTGCCTGGCAAGTAAAGATAAGCTGTGATTCTGTCGTAGTTGGAATCTACGGGTTGCAAGGACTTCTCGCTACTGATTCATGGGGTGATTCTTGTATTGGATGCAGTAGGAGAGTACCTTCGGTTCATCCTGTTCCTGGATGACGTATATGGACGAATGTCTGACAGAGTATTTTCAAAGGATCACGTACGTTGATTTCTTCAAACGTGCTATGGTTGTTGGCGGAGAATTGCCGCTCTCTTAGCTTCCAGCTAGAGTATTTTTGTGGATATCAATTAGTGATATCTGATGGATTTGACGATGTGGCATTCAAAGTGAATGACGACCAGATGTTCAAGAGTTAATTCTGGCCTCAAACCTCATCAACTGAGAAATGACAAAAATCGGGCAGGCAACATGGCTATGTGGGTCGCTCCCATTAGGGTGTATAATCACCTATCTAGAGAGATTCATATTTGTTCTTAAATCTATGTTTCGATGCTGTCCCTTTTCGGGAGACGGTTGCTGATCCCAACCGTCGGTGATATACATTCGATACTCTCAAGCGAAATGAGGGGTCGGTCATGTGAGGGCCGGGTTGCAAGACGTTCTTGTTGAGCCCAGTGTAATCGTCTCTAGAGATACACTATTGGTAGGTGGTCCCATACCTTGTCAAGTTGGAATCCAATCTCCAATAAGCGTCTGCGGGTTTTGATTGTATACTATATATGTGGAGCGTGAGATGCAAGCGTTCCACTAGATTGTTATTTACTTGTATTTAGACATTATTATAATATCAGACAAGATATTGTTTTCAAAACTGTTTTGGGTTATCGTAAGGTAAAAACCATCCGTGTTTATGTGTGGATTTGGTCTTACGATTATCATTTTCTTTTGAAAAGATTTTTGAACCCTAAAATCATGATTGGATGATTTACCCTTATACTGTGCGAGTTTATCTCACTCTGGTTCACCAGACTGACCCGGTGTTTTGTAAATGCTCGGGTTAGGCCGGGTTGTACAGGTTCAGGTTATCGACTGCTAGTAAGAGACGAGCTGGAAGAGTCCAGACGTATGATATTACTACTATTCCGCTGTGTTGTATATGAGGACAAGTTATTATCACTGTCCAGCTGTGTACTCTGATAATGTAAGTATTTTAAAAGTTTTCAATAAGGATTATTTCTGTATTATATTTTATTCCGCTGCGATGTGAGACTCTGTGTGTGGTGTTGTTTCTTCTTCTTCTATGCTAATATTTCTTTCTTTCTTATCTCACCCTCTAAATTCTTTCTAATAACTATCCAGTGTTTCGGTGCTTGGAGGATCGGCATGAGTTACGGTAGACGTATTTATGTCGATTTTCGAGGCCGAAATCCTTGGGTCGTTACAGTGGTATCAGAGCTAAAGGTTAAGTGATTACCTTGGCTTTGTGGCATGACTCAATAGAGATGGGGTTAGTAATACCCTAGACTGAGTTTGAGTGTATATATATGAGCGCGTATTTGTAAATTGTTATAAAAACTGTCTTATATTGTGTTGATTGGTTTGTCGAGTAGTTTATGAATTCTGGTCGATACAGTAATGCAAACTGTGTCGATAAGTGTTTATAAACTCTTGAACAGAATAATTCGACACAGTATGTTTTTGAAAGAGGGTAAATGGAAATTTTTACCCGAAGTATATTTTGATATAAACAAGGTATATATATTAAAATTATTATAATGTATATATTGGTTGTGTTAATTTGTTAATATAATTGAATCAGATTATAATCAAGATGGTTATAAATAACTAGTCAGGATTAGTGGAAATGTAATAAATCAGTCAGATGAATTAAATCTCAATTTAAATCAGAATTTAGATTGAAATTGTGAAAACTTAGAAAAGTGTGAAAAAGAATTTTGGATTAAATATATGGGAATTTTAAGATCTTGGGAGATTTTAAATTTGGTTTACAAGCATCGTGAACGATATTTTGAAATAAATTTCAAAATGGAAGTGTTTAAATATGGTTTGATAAGTGATATAGTATTGAACTCACTTCAATAGCTGGGGAATAACTCTGACGATGCTGGCCACATCATCAGTGTTCATTTCCGAGTTCTAAGTGACGGATTACTACCAGAAATCTTGTTTTGAATCGCTTTGAGAAAAATAAGTTGTTTTGAATTCTGAAAAGGGATATTCGATTTTGAAAGAGTTAAACTGTTTAAAAACTCCCAGGGGAATTGTTTGAACAAAAACAAAATTAAATAGAAATTGGGAAAGCAAATATGAATTGAATTGGAACCAATTAACTGGAAATTGAATCGAGATATATTATATCAAGCAGAACCAGATTTTGAATTGCGAGACTGGAATCTGAAATGGTGTTGGACTGGTAAGTTAAGAGTTGGAATTGGTAATGGATGGAAATTGAGTTAAGAATGGTATTTGGCTTGGATGCGTGAAGAATTCGGTTATGAGGATAAAGTTGGAATTTCGTTGGGAATGCATTTGTATAAGCTGACAGGGTAGCAGATGGGAAGGATATAATGATATGCCCGACAAAAAGGTACACGTTTATTTTTATATGGGTTTGGAGAGTTGTGAGCCGATTTGGCAAGCCACTTGGCTGTTTTATTTTCTTTTGAAGTGGGGAAGGCCCAGAGAGGCGATTTGTGGTTGTACCGATTGAGCCACACAGAGGAGGTGCTGGCGAAATTTTTTTGAAAATTTAAAGTGTTAGAAAATTTTCGATATTTTTGAAAATATTTATTTACAGTATTGAATTGGTTTCTAATTTAATATAAAATTAGATTTGAAATTAATGAGTTTATAACGTTCTTTCTTACCTTAGCAATATCGAGGACGAAATTATTTTAAGGGGGGAAGATTGTAACGACCCGTGTTTTTGGCACTCGAATATGTAATTTAAATTAATTAATTTAAATATTATATTTGGAATATCGATGGAATTAATATCTAATTCGCTATTTAAACAAAGTTCGACGTTATATATTTATATAATTATAAATAGAGCTTGAAATATAGCGCTGCAGTTTGAAAATTCGAGTTTGAACTTCAACTGGACATACAAAGTCCGATATAAGTCGGATTTCTGTGAAACAAGAAATGTTGGGAGCGTGTTGACGATAGCTTTCATATGAAAGAGAAAAATCCAGATTCCTTGTTAGTGGTTGCGAGTTATGGCTAAATCAAATTTTGAGAAAAACGCTATGGAAATTGTTATCGGCCGTTAAAATGGCCATTTTGCCAACGAACTCTGTTTTCGATGAAATTAGTTTCATTGGAACCATATCATCAAATTATTGTCAGAAAATCAAACCGTGTGGCAAACCGATGTCGTATGTGGCCACGGTGGCAGGAAACGCCCAATCAAATTTTATAGCGCGTAGTTAAATTAATAGAGAGATATTTGAGTGGAACTTGAGTAGACGATCGAATTAGGCCACGAAACCAGTTCCGTTGAGTTCGTATCGTCGATTAGAGTCAGGATATGTATATAGTTTGTTATTTTTAGAGATTAAGAAATCTGGCGTTAAAAAGGGTAGGGCGGTTCGGGGTAAAAACAGCCTATCGGGCAAACGGTCTTAGAATGCGACGAAACTAGTGCCGTTGGGTTTGTATCGAAAAGTTATTGTAGGATATCAAGGTTTCAAGTTGATTTGATTTATCTAGTGGCCGTGGAAAAATAAAACGCGTGTTAAATTCTGGTTTTATAAAGGAAAATTTTTCATACGTTCTCGGATCTCGGCGAAACTTGTCCCATTGGGTCCGAAATACCTTTTTACACCGAGATAAGTTTTTTTATCAGTAGACAGAAGTCGTCTATAGGGATTTCTGCATGTTACTTCACTGTAAAGTTTCGTATAATAATATTTTAATTTTCCCCTCAAATTCTCTTGTAATCCTCACATAAAATTCCAACCTTCCCCAGATCGTCACCCTGCCATACTTCACTACTTTAGGAAACCGTAACACACAGCTAAGAAAAAGAAAAAAAAGAAAAATAGGCGCAGACCTATGTATGTATGAAATAACACATATGCAGATTACTCATAAATGAAGAAAGAAAAAAACGTATACTACGGCTCGTATAAAACCAAACTCTACAAACCTATTCCGTCATTTTCAGAGTTCACAGCACCTATTTCCTATTGCCCTCTTCTCCTATAATTTCAAATCGTGAATGCTCCATCATGCAGACGACGGAAAGGAAAACTCATGATGCCTCCTAGCTACCTTTTACAACCAAATGCATAGACCCATCGTGCACTGATGGACGTTGTGTCTATCTTCCCATCCTTCGCAAGTATATATATATATGATAGGCTCTCCCCATTTCTTTCTGGGAACAAACGCAAGCCATTTAAAAAAAAAGGGTTTTGCAGCCGAACTGGGGCACCGAGTTGAGGAACTGTTTTGGCAGAGGATGAGAGGACTGAAGAGTGGGTCTCGGCACTTCCAGATCGGTCGCTGGCGAACTCCTAGTGGGAGTGGCGGTTTGATGTTGGAAGGGAGCACCAGCTTGGATGCCTGGGACCAACGAACACAAAGGGAAGGGACCATTCATGTTCGAATCCAAATCCCGTAGAAGAGTATACTTTGAATTAAGTATCTAAGTGATTAAATAATCCATAATCAAGGTAATTAAGGTTTATGATGATATTTAAATTACATTGCAGGGTCGGCAGAAAGGTTGTAGCGTGGTTTATTTGATTGAAAGCAAACGTAAAGAACAGTAAGCGGTGCATAATTTTTACTCAAAGAAATTTGTTAAACCAATTAACCATACTATAAATTATTTTAAAACCATAGTTATTGTTTAATCCAGGGCAGAAGGAAAAGAAAGAAAGGCCAGAACGCAGAATGTAGTGGGAAAAGGGGTACAAAATTTGGCATGGGGTTCATCTGAACGATGTGAGCAGAAGTGTTATCGGGCCAGTTTTGTTTCTAGTTCCAGTAATTAACATTTTAAACTTTACTTAAGAATTAGTTAATAATTAATATGTTCGTTAGTTAACTGGCCAGTCTATTTTCAGGAAGTCAGGCATGAAAGAGCTCAGCGGTGTTCGAACAGGGAAGACAGTTACAAGAGGAGTCTGTGGCATGCTAAATTTCTTAACCGTGCATTTAAACAAATAAAGTAATGAATTTAATTAAACTAAGATTAGAGTTAATTGTTATAATTAACTTATGTCGACCTTAAAGTAATTATAACATGTGACTGTATTATCAGAATTTGGACAAAATAACTGGCGCTGAAATCGTTGCGACAAACTCAATATTCTGGAACTAATCTGGACTGGAATAGAAGCTGCTGAAATTTATTGTTAAATTAAACGGTGGTTAATTTAACTGGAACTGAACCGCTCAAGCGACAAATTGAAATCAAGTTGAGTTAAACTCACTCAGTTACCCTTTTTATATTTTATATAAATTGGGTTGTTTTTATTTTGTGTGCTCTGCTTGCCAATGATTGACTGTTCTGCTAGTGATATATTTATCTGTTGATTTCACCGATGAAATTAAACCGTGTTTAATTTCCATGAAATACCAAATCGTTATGTTAACGATTGGATCCAACGGAGGTAACTCACCCTGTTGGTCACGTTTATTTATAAACGTGTTTAATTGTTTGAATTGTTCTGTTATTTCGTTGATGTTAAATGGTTGTTATTTATCATCAGTTAACTGTGATTGATTTAGTTGTTGTTTATTGACTGGATATTCAACATCTGTTTGGTTAAACCAGTGGGCGGTGTTGGTTAAGTATTTGGCAGAGCATGGCCTTTAAAACCAATTGGGTTATAAATAGTGATTCACCGTCAAGTGAATCGATAGAGTTGAGGTTAAAAATTTATTTTAACCAGAGTTAGAATTTGAATTTTAAATGTTTTGAATAAGAGTTATTAAAGAGATAAATAAATATTTTATTTATTTCAGACTTTGATTTGTGATTTATTTATTTTATAAAATTAAAGGCTGTTAATCAGATTTACAAGAGGGTAGAATAAGAGACTTAATCAAATGGTTAACTTTGATAATTGTTTTGGAAAGAAAACAATTAATGGAAATTATTTAAATTAATTTTATTTAATTAATTTAAAGGGAAAATTAATTGGAATCGATTAACGAGATAATCGAGTTTTGAGTTAATTAAATCGATCTTTTTGAATTGGGATTGATTATCAAATTAATGTGTTTTGATTATAATTGTTAAATGAATATTGTTTAAATATAATGAGTTTTTCTAAAAGGAGATTTACTATTTATTAAAGGGAATTATTATTTTTAATAATAATAATTTAAGAAAGTACCTTTTTAAATGGAATTTTATTTAAAAGGGTAATCAAAGTTGAAGCGGAATAGAGTGGAATGGCGATAGGAATTTATGAATGGGGTTTATATTCAAAACCCGAATTTTTATAATAAAGTATAAAAGGAATTTCAAGTGAGTGTAATAGCTTGAAATAAACGTTACTTAATTATTTGAATTAAGGGAAAGGAGATTACGAAAAAGGGTTAAGATAGACCAAAATACATAAAAGAGTTTCAGAGTGTAAAGCGTCAATATTGAGTTAACGTTGTTTGAAATGAGATCAAGTAAAAAAAAAGGGAAAACTTGAAATAAAATTTCCAAAAGTGGGAAATGGTTGAATATGGTTTGAAAAGGAATTGGTAAAAGTGAATTGGGTTTGAAGAACTAGATCCATGGGGTGGTATAACCAAATCCAGATTATAATGGGATTTGTTTTGGAGACTGGAGTGGAGTTGGTGTTTGGGTTACAACTAATATTTATCTGAGAATAAGAACGTTGTTTGATCAAGGTCTGAGAGGTAATTAAAATACCCCAACTTGAACAACATCGGGATTATCTGAAGATAGTATTAGTTGGTAATCGTAAGAGACGTTAGCAAATATGTTTTGAAAATTTAAATAGTAATTTAAGCGCTGTTGTTATAATATATGTGTTGTAAATCTAATAGTGACTATAGCGTTGTTGTTATAGTAAATGTTTTGTAAACCTAAACAGCGATTATAGCGTTGTTGTTTTGAAAATCTAAATAGTAATTATAACGCTATGGTTATGACATGTGTGCTATAAAATCTAAACAACATTATAACATATGTGCTATAAATTCCCTTATTAAAACTAATGGATTTCCCGATTTAAACAATAAAGGATGGTGTGACAAGTATGTTGAAAAGGGAATTTAGTGGAAATTATATATAGTTATAAGTTATTTTACCAAGTATTATAAAGTAATAGTTCTGAGGACATTACTATATAAGAATGTAGTTACTCGAGCTAGAGTTAAGCAAACATAGTATTCAAGGTAAGTTGCCATTGCGTACGACTGCTAGCGTAATTCGCAGGGCTGCAGATAGCCTACGGCGGTCGGATGTTCCTGAGGGAATCAGGCGTAACCATTGTGATCGCTGTGAACTAAAGTCAAGCGAATGGTGTTAAGTCGAATATTAGTTAATCGATAGGAGTTACTTAAGTCGAATTGGTCAATTAGAATTAACCGGTTAAAGTTAATTAATTAGAGTTAATCGATTAGAGTTAAATCGAATTAGAGTTATTCAAATATCGTATTTTTAAATATTAACAGAGTTAGAAGTTTTGATTTAACTAAGTAAATCAAGTGTTAAAAGGCCAGGTGATGCTAAATACTTAACCAGTGAACTCATTGGAGTGTCATGATTGAAACACCGTATATTTTGATAGTTAAAACACCGACTATCAAACCTGTCCAATACGATTTTTGGTATGGAAAGACCGGGATCGAATTTATATTCGAAAACCATTCCGACCAACAAATACGTGAAGATACCAGAAGATGGTCGAGATGGAGAATTGAAGACCGTGGATTTTCATGAGCGGAAGAACCACTAATATTCTCTGCCTGGCAAGTAGAGATAAGCTGTGATTCTGTCGTAGTTGGAATCTACGGGTTGCAAGGACTTCTCGCTACTGATTCATGGGGTGATTCCTGTATTGGATGCAGTAGGAGAGTACCTTCGGTTCATCCTGTTCCTGGATGATGTATATGGACGAATGTCTGACAGAGTATTTTCAAAGGATCACGTACGTTGATTTCTTCAAACGTGCTATGGTTGTTGGCGGAGAATTGCCGCTCTCTTAGCTTCCAGCTAGAGTATTTTTGTGGATATCAATTAGTGATATCTGATGGATTTGACGATGTGGCATTCAAAGTGAATGACGACCAGATGTTCAAGAGTTAATTCTGGCCTCAAACCTCATCAACTGAGAAATGACAAAAATCGAGCAGGCAGCATGGCTATGTGGGTCGCTCCCATTAGGGTGTACACCTATCTAGAGAGATTCCTATTTGTTCTTAAATCTATGTTTCGATGCTGTCCCTTTTCGGGAGACGGTTGCTGATCCCAACCGTCGGTGATATACATTCGATACTCTCAAGCGAAATGAGGGGTCGGTCATGTGAGGGCCGGGTTGCAAGACGTTCTTGTTGAACCCAGTGTACTCATCTCTAGAGATACACTATCGGCAGGTGGTCCCATACCTTGTCAAGTTGGAATCCAATCTCCAATAAGCGTCTGCGGGTTTTGATTGTATACTATATATGTGGAGCGTGAGATTCAAGCGTTCCACTAGATTGTTATTTACTTGTATTTAGACATTATTATAATATCAGACAAGATATTGTTTTCAAAACTGTTTTGGGTTATCGTAAGGTAAAAACCGTCCGTGTTTATGTGTGGATTTGGTCTTACGATTATCATTTTCTTTTGAAAAGATTTTTGAACCCTAAAATCATGATTGGATGATTTACCCTTATACTGTGCGAGTTTATCTCACTCTGGTTCACCAGACTGACCCGGTGTTTTGTAAATGCTCGGGTTAGGCCGGGTTGTACAGGTTCAGGTTATCGACTGCTAGTAAGAGACGAGCTGGAAGAGTCCAGACGTATGATATTACTACTATTCCGCTGTGTTGTATATGAGGACAAGTTATTATCACTGTCCAGCTGTGTACTCTGATAATGTAAGTATTTTAAAAGTTTTCAATAAGGATTATTTCTGTATTATATTTTATTCCGCTGCGATGTGAGACTCTGTGTGTGGTGTTGTTTCTTCTTCTTCTATGCTAATATTTCTTTCTTTCTTATCTCACCCTCTAAATTCTTTCTAATAACTATCCAGTGTTTCGGTGCTTGGAGGATCGGCATGAGTTACGGTAGACGTATTTATGTCGATTTTCGGGGCCGAAATCCTTGGGTCATTACATGTTAATTTCATAATCATGTTTTGACAAAAATGTTAATTTCATTATCTATCCTCTTTATTATAACTAAATTTACAATAAAAATATATTTTCCTATTTTCCTCTCTTTCCAATAATCTAAAGTGGCAATAAAAGGATGCGACTTCAAAATCTACTCCTTTTTATTCTATATAAAATTACAATAAAATGCAATTCTAAAATCCATTCTTTTTAATGTATAAAAAAATATACATTTCTAATTAATTCTCTTTAATGTATAAAAATATACATTTCTAATTCATTCTTTTTAATGTATAGAAAAAAGTACACATTTTTAACTCATACCTTAATATATATAAAAATATATATTTTTAACTCATCTCTTTAATGTTAACAAAATGACAAATTTGTTTAATTCCTTTTATGTAAACAAAATGTTGATTTTGTCTATTATTTTCTTATGTAAACAAAATAATGATTTTGTCTATTCTTTTCTTATGTAAACAAAATAATGATTTTGTCTATTCTTTTCTTATGTAAACAAATTCCTAATCAAACTGTCATTTTTATATGCAAAATACATTTCAAATAGAAATGTTGTTTTTATTTACATACATGTTTTACACCCAAAAATGTTAATTTCCTTCACTAACATATTTTAATACAAAAATGCATATTTTTACTACATTTTTTATAAATGAACAAAAGGTACATTTTTGTTTAATTTGATCAAAATAATCATTTTTGATATTTCTTTTTAATGTACAAAATATTCATTTTCTTTCTATAATTTCTTTTATTTCAAAAAATGATTACATTTGTTTCAACTATTTCTGTTCAACAAAAATGTAAATTTTTTTTGACCTATTTCAATTTAAATAAATATGATATTTTGGTTTGATCTAAAATAATTTATTCCATCAACTGATCAGCTTAACAGAATTCATCAACACAAGACATATCATGAATAACAACAAATAGAATTCAGCAAAGGCAACAATCATAATTTATAAATTTTAATTATTTAAAAATAATAATAGAATTCTCACATTGCTTTTATTTCAGATCTGAAATTTCCTGAATTTTCAACATGCCCGGTTTCAACTCTTGTCTGCTCCATAAGGTAGTGTTTTCTGATACGAATCCAACACGACTGATTTCACGAAATTCCGACGCTGTTTGAAACAGATCTTTAAACCTTTGATTATATTAATTATAAAATTAATTACAAAATTAATCCTCTAATTTACATTTGCAAAAATCTGGCCGTCCCCCTTGTCTTCTTCATCACGTGTTTGAACAGGATTGTAGAACCCATCGTTCCATTCATTCTCTCTCCACCTCGCGCCACCCTGAAGCCGCCGTTCTCCGATCTGATCTCACCACCAGCTCCGCCGTTGCGCGGCCCTCCAATGCCCACCACGCTAATCAACTCTGTGGCCCTGTAGCCTCGAAACGCACGCCAGAGCCGCCGCCTTCTTGGTGGAATTCTGGCCATGTCAGGCGCTAATAACCGATCACGACCGTATAGATTTGAAGGCCTCAGAAAGTTCTTCGATTTTGTTTTTGGATCATCCACTTTCATTGTTTAGATAAGGAGAATTTGTGGGTTGAAGTTCAGAACGTTTTGGCCATTGATGAGGGAAGGAGGCGGCTGTACAATTATATTTAGGGTTTGGGTATACGTACCGTATTTATACTAGTATATGTAGTGTATTTTAATTTGTTTATTTTCCAAATTTATCTGTATGTTGCTACAAACTCCAAATCAAACCCAACGAGTGTCGCCCCTAGCTAATAACCCCCGTCCCAGACACAATGGAATATGTTTCATAAACCAGTTCGGCTGTTACGATATGTTTTTCTTTAAATTAAATTATAAATCATTTAATTATTAAATTCAAACGTATACTTTAAATTACTGGGGCCACCTACGACCTCTAAAAATTACAGAAAATTATTTCTAGTTATGTTTTGACGATACGGTTCTAACGAGACTAATTTCGTCGAATTCTGAGACTGGTTGAAAGATGGCCTTTTTCTAGTCGATTAAATTTGACTGAAACAGTCAAAACACGTTTTCCTTTGCCACGCTCACATACTAATTCGAAAAATTACGAAAATTGAAGCCTAGCAATAATTTGACATTCTGGTTCCAACAAAAGTGGTTTTGTCGAAAACCGAGGTCGTTTGCAAAATGGCTATCTTTAAGGCCAATATATTATATTAAAATATATATAAATTCTACAACGACTTTTCCAAATGTTGAACTGGACATAACTTTCAAATTATAAAGTGAAATTTCAGTTTTTCAGATTCGTTAGAAAGATATTGATGAACAGTTTTAAATATTTCTTGTTTCGTTCAATTCTAAATTAAAATGAATCCTGTATATTCAGTTAAAGTTCAAATTCAAATTTTCAAACTGCAGTGCTGTTTTAAACTCCTTTTATAATTAAATTGAATTTATTCGTTTTAAAATAAATTTTTAGTCGTTCCTATTTAAATTAGATTATTTTAAACATTAAAATCCATTAAAATTTCTAAAATAAAAATTTTAAATTGGCCCCAAAATTCCGGGTCGTTACAATCGCCCCCACTTAAAATCTTTTCGTCCTTGAAAAGGAACGTAGCTAAAAGTTGTTTAATTTTTTACCAACTAAACTTTAAATTTTATTTATTGGTTTCAATAGTTTTGTTAGTTAAATCAATTATCATTTCTATACTTTTATTAGTTAAACAAATAATCAAACATCACAACCAACAATCCATTAGGTGATTAACTTTTCAAATATATATAACTTTTATATATAGCCAAAAATCATATTTTTAGTGCAAATCACAACAATGTGTACTAACTAAGTTTTGGCTCTCATACCAGTCAATGGAAATATATAGAAATCCCACTTTCGAAACTCGAACATAAATACTGGTGATGGTCGACCTATCACCAGAATTACCTCCGGGCGACTAGAGTGTGATTCTATATCTATCCAGTATATTAAAACTTCGAATATCCGTTAATTACTCGTATATTCGAAACTTTTATATACTTGATTGTCCACACTAAAATATAATATACTCAAATACGTATTTTAGATAAAATTTTCAAAACTGAATTTGTTTTTATTTATTTTAAAGAAAATAATACTCTTCACACTCGTTCTAGGATACTACTGATCCCATCTCCAACGAGTTATTCTCATTGGATATTGCTAATCCAATCTCCGATGAATTCTTTCGTTCAGTTCTAATGTTCCTTGTTCTCGAGCTCTGTAAACCAAAGCTCTGATACCAAATGTGACGACCCAAACTTCCCAGTAAAGGAAAGGCTTGATTGCTTTGAGAACAACACACATCAGAACACAAACTGAAGAAAATTTTATTGCTGATTACAATAATTACAATAGAGTACAAGAATATAATAGAGTATGAATACTTATTACACAATAGAAATACAATAATATCAGAGTTTTAAATTACATTTAAATAGCAGCGGAAAAATAATACAAAAATACAACTGGAAGGAATACACGGATATAGAGCTTTCCGAATACCGTTTCAGCTGTAAGCCAGGATCCTGTAAATATATCTGCAAAAAGCTACTCGACTGCCCGTGTGAAAAATAAGGGCACCCGAGTTTGCTAGTGAAACAAACTACATGTCAGTCATGGGACTGGTATGAGAAGTCTAACTTAACTATCTAATAATAAGGCTAATCACAGGACCACGCTGCTAACGCGGAACGGGTTTACTCCATTGGATTGCCAGTGCCTAAAATAATGTAAAACGTTAAACAATGCTATGCTTTTTAGAAAAATGAAACCATTATAAGACCCAAGTCCCATCACACAATGCAACGCAAACCGGAGGATAGGGTTTTACCTTATAATGGTCAAACATGCTTGATACGATAAAACGGATTTAGTATTTGTGTGTATATATGTGGGTATATATATATATATCAAAAACAATTTCAATCATAATGTATTAATCATAGACGGCATGGGTACCATATATCATGTCGCCATACTAGTTCTACAATCAAAACCGCAAGGTCGTATTGGAAATTAGATTTCCATCATGAGTCGAGGCTAGGGGCAAGCTCCTCTCCGATTCAAGATACTCTAGCAAATGCCTCAGGATCACCTGCAGTGAACCCTCGGATCTTCAGGGCCGGTCCCTACCTAAGGGTAGTGGATTGGTTATGCCTGAACACACGCTTCCCAGTCCCTTTGGACCTATAGTATGACCACTAATGGCCTATAAAAATCCGAGGCGTCTTAAAATCCATCATTCACATAAGTAGAATGTCAGCCAGTTTAAGCACTGACACCACTCCTAGCTAGAAAGAAACATGTGCACTCCCTGCAGTCCTAATCCCGTTTTTGACTCATACCAGGGTGTGAGGCTCGCGAAGTCACGATATACACAAAGCTATGCCGTAATAGGCTATGCTTTGATCATCCCACAAGGCCCTGCTTTTCAACAAAAGCCTTGATCATTTGCATCTTGACGTGCCACATTGACAATTCACGCCATGCGATCAATCACTATTAATATATACCAGGGTGTTAAGCAGAGAATAAATCCTCCACCACCAAACAGACATACACTAATAGAAATCGATTATTTCACATGGAACGAAATCCAATGTCAGAGACGCATCCATTTACTAGCTTATGCTCTGGGTCTGAGCGAAAACCAAATCCGAACAATCAACAATAGTCCGGTTGGCCACCAATGAAGCCCCTTCAAGGTAGCTACTCCCATCAAGGGTCTCTGTAGCAACACATCCATTCTATGTGAAGATCGTCGGTCTTCAACCACCGTCTTCATCTTCGACTCTTCATTGTCGTAGTAATTATTCGGAATGGGTCAAACCCGGTCTTCCCGAATAACTCACATATTTTACAATTAAAAATCAAGTACTATAAAAACACATCCAACACCTCATTCCAATCCAGAATATTCTTCTAATAAAATATTCGCATTATCTTATCAAAGATAAACTCTTTAAATTATTCTTAAATCTTACTTTTAAAGATTTGTTAAGAACCCAATTTGGTTTTAAATAACACAAATCATTGTTCAATGATAAATTAAATTTAAGAAATTAATCTTATCTTTAACTGGGTTAAAGAACTAGTGTCATTTTAAAACACCGTTCACGATAAACCCAAAATCATTTTCCAAGAAATATGGAATCTTTACAGAAATCAAATCAATATATAATCGTTATAAATTTCTGTATCTAACCAATAATATAAATGGAATAACAGCAAAGCCTCTTAAATTCCATATGTAGTATTGATCTTCTTTTACAGAAACTTATCTCAGTTATTATTAATTCAAATTCCTTTCAATTCCAATTTAATATATTAAATTGGAAAACCTTACTCTTGGAAAATTCCCATTTATATCTTGATACAAGATTTATAAATTCCAAATCATATTTTCATGGTCAGTTGGGTTAAAGAACAAATGTCGCTTAGAAACACCGTTCACAATAAACCCAACTCACATTTCATCTTATTTCAATTGCTAAATATAATCGAAAACTTTAATAATCTAAATTAAAGATTATTCTTTTTATAAGGGGTTTAAGAACAGTGTTATTTAAGACACTATTCACGACAAACCCAAAATCCAATTTATTCGATTTAATTTTCAATTAAATATTAAATAACTGGAAAAACTTCATTAAATCTTAATTTAATGACTCATTCTAGTTAATAACTAGTTCATTTTAAATAAAAATATATTTTTCCTAAAATATATTCTTTTTCTAAAATATTTTCTTAAATATTCTTTTCTAGAATATTCTTTATTGGAATGTGACTCAAACAACAACCATATTTTGTATGAAATCAACAATCATGATAAATAATTATCAAACATCCAAATGGCGACCAAAGTGGAATCTATAACTGTGTGAGCATTAAAGAAAAAAAACTAACACTCATCACAGACTGTCAATCCATCGATTGACAGATAACTAAATATTGGGATTAGTGTGTATCCAGTATCATCCCAATACCCGTGTGGGGTTTCATCCATCAACCAAATGATAAATTATTTATGCACTTGGGCGATGTGTGAAAATTATCATCCCAATCACATAGACAAGTCGGGTAACTTGTAAATGGAAGTGTAATATACAATATATAACATGACGATAAAATGTCCCTTTTATATTGCATACAATTCTATTACAATAAACGAATGAAAATAATAACTTTGTCTTTGTTGACAATTTCTATTTTGTCAATTCTAATTGAACCAAAAATTGTTATTGTGGTTTGGCAATTCAAAGGCGACAAAAATGCTAATTTTGTTCTGACAAAGCTAACGCGACAAGAATGATACTTTTATCTGATTTTATTCAAATGACAAAATGAATATTTTGGTTTCATTCTATTCAAATGATAGAAATGAAGAGATTTGTTTTTTCATGACATGTTCTACCCTTCTGGTGTCAAATAAAAAGATCATTTTGTTCGCATACATATTTCCTATATTTAACATAACAAATAAAAATGGATATTTATTTGTACACAAATTTATATCTAAAACATGACAAATAAACGTGAATGTTTACTTGTATACAAATTTCTATTTGAACATGACAAATAAATAGTAATTTATTTTGCATACATTTTTCTAATTCAACTTGACAAATAAAAGGTGATGGTTTTATTTGTTTACAAATTCTAATCCAATCTTAACAAACAAAGATGATAATTTATTTGTTAACAATTTCTATTTAACAAAAGTGACAAATTTATGTAAATTCTAAATTTGGCAAAAGTGTCAATTTTATATGTCAGTACTAAATTTGTCAAAGGTAACAACATTATTTGTCAATTCATATTTTAACAAAAGTAACAACTTTATTTGTCAATCTTTTCTTAGTAACAAAACGATAATAAAAATATAATCTTTTTTTTAAAAAAAAATTCTAATCTTTTCCATGAAATCTAAACTACACTAAAAATGTAATTTTTAATGTACAATCTTTTATTGAAAACAATGCCACATTAAAAATGATTTTTTTTAATGTTACTTCTCTTTATTTAAAACAATACTACATTAAAAATGTAGCTTTTTAATGTTATTTCTTTTTATTTAAAACAGTGTGACAATAAAAAGTGTGATCTTTTATAATTACTCTTTCTTTAAATGACAAAAATGTATCTTTTTGGGTTTAATCATTTTAAACGACAAAAATGAACATTCTTATTTAATTCTTTTTAATTGACAAAAGTAAACATTTTTGTCTCAGTCTTCTTTACTGATAAAAATGTATGTTTTAGCCTCATACAATTTAGATAACAAAAATGAATGTTTTGTTTACCTTCTTTGAATTAGACAAAAATGAATATTTTTGTCTTCTTCGAATCAAATGACACAAATGAATGTTTTAGTTTAATTCCTTTAAATTAGACAAAAAATGAATATTTTCATTTCATTCTTTTAAAATAACAAAAATGAATGTTTTTATTTCATTCCTTTATAATAACCAAAAAGAAATGTTTTGGTTTCATTCTTTTAAAATAACCAAAAATGGATAATCTGTCTACTTCTAATTTAATGATAAAAATGGAATCTTTTTATCATAAATATTTCTTCTACACTAAATGGCAATAAAAATGTGTTCTCTTTTTTATTTATTTGAAACAAAATAACATTAAAAATATGTTATTTTAATGTACCTGTTTTAACCCAAATGTTAATTTTATTTCAACTAACAAGTTTTAACACAAATGTTAATTTCATAATCATGTTTTGACAAAAATGTTATTTTCATTATCTGTCCTTTTTATTATAACTAAATTAACAATAAAAATACATCTTCCTATTTTCCTCTCTTTCCAATAATCTAAAGTGGCAATAAAAGGATGCGACTTTAAAACCTACTCCTTTTTATTCTATATAAAATTACAATAAAATGCAATTCTAAAATCCATTCTTTTTAATGTATAAAAAAAATATACATTTCTAATTCATTCTCTTTAATGTATAAAAATACACATTTCTAATTCATTCTTTTTAATGTATAGAAAAAAAATACACATTTTTAACTCGTACCTTTTTATATATAAAATATACATTTTTAACTCATCTCTTCAATTTTAACAAAATGACAAATTTGTTTAATTCCTTTTATGTAAACAAAATGTAATAAACCACTATTTTTAACGATTTAAATTCCGATTTATATCGAGTTTATTTTGAAAATATTTTATAATTTCTTGCAACGGGAATTTGATATTTGAAATACGTACCGTGAGATGTAGCAGTACTGAAAGTTTCATCGAAAAATTTGAATGTTTATTGATCGCGCATTTTTCAGGGCAAAGTTGCGCATGTAGGTCAAATTGTAGCGATTTTAAAATCTCTTCGAATTCAGTTCGGACCAACATGAAAAATATTCTATTCGTTGTCACGAATCCGACGGCGAAATCCATTCCGTTAAAATCAGATGTTTTGACCTCCGTTTAATTGTTTTCCTATC
Source organism: Allium sativum (assembly GCA_030737875.1). Taxonomy (NCBI): domain Eukaryota; kingdom Viridiplantae; phylum Streptophyta; class Magnoliopsida; order Asparagales; family Amaryllidaceae; genus Allium; species Allium sativum. The sequence goes on from CM060909.1 coordinate 34,275,162, forward strand.
CGAATTTTACGTTTAAAGGGGTCCGTAATGCGTTTTTGAACGGAGCGTCATGACACTGCAAATTATATACCATTGTGTCCGTCTTGTCGCGCTGATTTCAACAATATATTCGTTTGTCAGTTTCGGTGCCCGTTTCGCGCTGAAATTGGGAAAATGCTTGCACAGTTCATTTTTGAAACGGAGCCATCTGAGTTCGATGTGTCCCTTTTCCGATCTTACATACTTTTCTAGCCATTTTGGGTCTGCAAAACCTGTCTTTTGATTTCATTAAAACACCCATTTATTTTTCTGTTTATTTCTTGGGCATGTAAGGACACATATGTTCAAGAACATGCATTTTACCATGCATGCGTACATGCCATTTCAAAACTAAATGCCACTATGCCACTTCCTTTTCAATGTACCAACGTATTAAAAAAAAATTAGTTAAAGAAGAAAACATGTAAATTTTTGGTAATAGCATGGACAAATCTTTGAAATGAAATATACTTAACATTATACTACTGCAAACAAACCATTTTACACTGTACACATATTGCATGCGTTCACCTGTATGATACTCACCTCGGCTTCACAACAAGAGTCACCAAAACTTCTCAACCGGTTGGACCATTTTCCATACACTACATTATAGTTACATAATAATATTTGTTCGCTGCTATTCTTTTACACGTCGGTTTGCCACTTGAAATTTAAATGAAACAGTCTATTTGCTCATAAGGCGGCTCCAAAGCTGTTCAATTTTCCATCCACTTCGTGAATTGAAAACTTCCTATGGTTTCCTCTTTTTTTGGTGAAGAAACGTGGGTTCATTCCTATTAAGTTGTTGCGATCCGTCTCCTCTTCTTTTTCCTTCAGTTCTGAAGTATTCTTCTTCATTTTATAAATAGAAGAAAGGAAAAAGTTGTTGTCCTCTTCACAGTTCTATCCTAATACCTTTTCCCATCCCATTTTTTTTTTACTTAATCCCATCGCTATTTTCTCCTCACCATTCGAGCCACCTGAAGCTCCAACACCGAGCCCTCAACCTTCACTAAGTCCGCTCGCGATGACCGCATCCGATAAGAACTCATCTGCCCTCCTTCTTCGAAGTCGCCCTGTCACGCTTGCCACGAAACCGAACCCACCAAGCTCCACCTTCCCAGTCGAGCTCCCTCCCTGACCTCGTCTTCTCTTCCCCATGAACCATCGCGAAGCCCTCCGCCTTGAAGCCCGCTTGACCTCCTCAGCTTGCTTCCACCTCCGCTGACCTGAATCTGAGCCCCAGTCCAAGCCGACTAACTCCACCAAAACTCACTCCTTTTCCTGCTGAACCATCTGCTGCCATACCGCCCCACTGTGCCGCCCCCATCAGCTCCTCTCTCCCTTCCTATTCCCTTCCCATTGTTCCATGCGTGCGTAAGTCTGTGTATCTTTTGCGTGAGCTATGGTTTGGGTTTTGATGGTATTTTTTTTTGTACTGGATAGTTTTGTGTGTGTTTGAGCTGTACGTGAGTAGTTGTGTTCTGAGTGCGTGTTATAAAGAGTATGTTAGTTTTGGTGAGTGCTTTTGGTGTGTGGCGTGAGTTGTGTTGCCTGCAGTGTGTAAATGAGTGTTGTGAGTTGGGATATCATTTGATTTTTGTTTTGAAATTTTTTATTGGAAAATATATGTATATATATTTTTTTAAAATGTTTTATATATATGTATATATGATATTGGCTTAGTGTGTTATAAAAATTTATTATATATATAATGCTTTGAATGTATTTTTTATGTATATCTAATTGTTTCGAGTATTATATATATTGTCGATGAGTTTAATTTATATGTTTATGTAGGTGTGTAATATTTGGTGTGTTTTAAATATAAATTTTTCGAATGTATACGGCTTGTGTGATATATATATATGTGTGTGTGTGTGTGTGTGTGTGTGTGTGTGTGTGTGGTTTTCGGTGTGCGTTGAATTTTAAATTATATATATATATATATATATATTAATTTTGTGTGTGTATAATATAAATGTATATTATTTTTGTAAAATTTATTGTGTTTATATTTGATGTCGTGTGGTGTTGAGTTCGGAAACCGTTCCAAAACCAATTGTCGTGCCGATCCATTTAGACACTCCCCGACCTCCTCTTATAAATAAAGAATAAAAATAATAATAATTGAGTGATCATTGGGTGTATCCATTCTGAATTGTGCTTGAAGTTGTCTCATTCAATGTCAATCATCATCTCCATTTCTGTGCCACGGAAGGTGAGTTTATCTCACACTTGACTCACATTATTTCATGGATGTTAGATCAATAATGAACTGTTATATGAAATGTATAGGATTGCTGATAGAAATTGTTTGATTTGATGTATATGCACATTTTATATGTGACATGATATATTCATATGACACATAGTTTCACTAAGGATATATATGTTGTGATTGTTGCTATGTGATTGTTGTTTGTGATTGTTGATACCCCTAGTTTAGGAAAAATCACTAAGGGTTGAAATGATACATACCCGAACGGACATTAGAATAGGAAAAATCGTTATGGGTTGAAATGATAGACCAAACGATTTTTATTGAATTTGGTATCGCGGGTTGAAATGATATACCCGTTGAAATTTTATAAATTGCGGGTTGAAATGATAAATATCCGTATCACTTGACCATAGGTAGAAATGTAAATACGAACATCGTTGTTCATGTTTTCATAATAAATTAATTTGGAAATTTTGAGTTTAAATAATAATTTAAGATTTTATATTTTATTTTAAGAATTTTAAACTTTTGTATATTAATATTTTCTTTAAACCTATTTTATTTTATTTTATTTTAAATTTTATATATGTTTATAATCTACTTTCTAATTATTATTAGAATCTTACAAACTTATATATATATATCAATTTTCAGAGTTAAATTATCTTTATATATATATTTTGCAAACTATAAACTCAAAGTTTGTTTAAGTAAGATTTTCTGACTTAAGTCGTGGTTTGAATTTCTAATAACGATATTTGATTTTAACATCGAACTCATATGAGATACGGATTTGAATTCAAATTGAATCGAACTTAACGTGACTAAATGTAAATTAGAATACATATAATGTTATATACGAAATTGGTTCTCATGATCATTTAGTTGAATTTTGAAATTTCTAAAATCGAATTTATAAGACGGTTTTAAAACTTATGATTTGAATTTTTACAATATGGAATTTGTATGAGTTGAGTAAATAGGATATGATTTTTCGAATTTGAAATATAAGAGTTTGATTCAAATTTTAAGTAATGAAATTTAATTTATGTTTCGAGTTATAAAGTATGATACGATTTGTTTTGAATTATAAGCGAAATATGAGATTTTGATTTAAAGTGTATGTATTGAATTTGAACCGAAATATTGGACTTAATAAATAGATGTAAAATGATATCCTATAAATGGTAATCTTGAAACAATTGAATTATTGAACTTGAGTTTTGATGAATATAAATCAAACCGAAATATTCTTGAAGTTAAATATTTTTGTTTGATTTAAACGATAATTGCGACCATTAAGATATGTTTTTGATGTAAATTGTTCTGAATTGAAAGTCGTTATGTGAATATTTTTAAAATCGATATAATTAAGCGATATAAATGAGTCGTTTTCAAAATTTGAATATAATCGAAGTTAGATATTTAATTTTGATTTCGAAATTCGAATATGAGTTTTCATATAATCGATTTTATAAATTGATTTATAAAATAATGGCCACAATGTGAAAAATGTAAACATTTGGTTGTTAAAGAGACCGGGATCGGCTATTGTCATACTCTCTGCCAATACCGAAAATTACTTTAACAACTGTGTACGCGGTGGAGTTCCAGAATGAAGGGGAAGATTTGGCGAACGACTCCATTTTTTTATTTCATATTAATTACGAGACCCTAACTACCTTGAGTCAGCTTGATGTGGCTAAAACAGGAGCTACGCACGGACCAAGTGAGGTCATACCTCTTATCGAGCACACTTCTTCGATATTATTCTATTACTGTTGAGATTCGATTTGGGCCCTTTTGATTATGGGAGTGTGTATCGAGGTGGGCGGTAGTAGCTACTATGCGTTACCACCAGTCCGGCTCTGCAAACGGTGAATCCACCCTGGCATTCCTTGCGTGCATTGTCACATGCCTTATACGAGCCCACTACGATTTTGTTTTGTACCATTTTATATGGAGTGCCCTCTGATCAACCTCCAGTTTACGGAGAAATTACGGTACTATATATACTATGGGAATATATAAACGGTGTAAGGGTAATCATGGTAATCCCACTTACGCTATTTTGATATTTTTACTTTACTGATAGACACTATTGTATATAGCGTATTATACTATTTAGTATTAGTTTGACGGATCCTTAGAGGATGGTGGTCCCAAACATCCTTTAAGTTACTGATGCATTTCATTGATCATTTCATTTGAGTTGATTTACTTCTATGAGAATGTTAGTCCTGATCCGAGTTGTTTTGTTTTGCATTATTGCTCGGGTCAGATCGAGTATTACAGCTTTCGTGGTTCACTCTTGAAGTTTGGAGCTTATTTTGGGTTTTCCTCACCTATATCTACTTGTTGATTAGTTATTCCAGTCATTCAGTTACTTCTGTCATTCTGTTTCTGACTGTTATCAATTATTTATTGTATTAGACTTCTGCTATATTATTTATGTAAACTCTGATGTAAAATTTTATTTTGTAGCTTCATGAACTACTATTGTATTGTATATTTTCCGCTGCGAGATATTATATTACTCTGTGATTTGTGATTCTGTGATTTGTTCTATTTAACTCAGAAGCTAATAACAATCTGTTGTTTTAGATGTTTCGAGTTGACATGTTTTGTCGATTCGGCACGGTCAAAATGGCGGGTCGTTACAGTTGGTATCAGAGCATTGGTTTTATCAAAGCTTTAGCCTATGAGGTATAAGCTCATTAGAGATAGGGTAGTGATACCCTAGAATGAGTGGAATTAGTTTCAGAATCCATCTTGAGAGAGCGTATTTTAAAGTATAAATGGTTTTAAAAACAAATATTGTCGAATATAAAATTTTGTTTAACATTTGAATCCTTTTCTGAAATTTCTTTCTGTTTGAATTCATCTTACTTCGTAGATTCTCTTTGATTAGGTTCTTCCGTTCTTTCAACTTTTAATTCTAATTCTATAACTTATCTTTCCCATAGCAAGGTAAGAAGTAGAAGGAGAATATAAGTCTTCAAGTGAGTTCATATTTATTAAAAGTTGATTTGAAATAAGTATTTTGAAAGGTATTATAATATATAACTTCCTTAGTATAATATTGAATTTTTGATATATATTGTGAAAGATTTTATATAGGTAAACATCTGTAAGTTTTGGAAATATTTTGATATACTATAGAATAATATTATGTATATTGTCGTATATTTATTATAGATTGAAGTTGAATTTTAATAAATAAACAAGTGGGGAAGAAATATATATATTTCCCTATTTAAAATTTTATTGATTTGAAATATATTATTTATAATATACGATTTGAAAATTTAGTATATATTCTATTTAAATATAGAAAATGTTTTGAGTACTTGTTTGACGTTAAAGTTGGCCTATCGAATACCTAGCGATTTGGGTTTACGTCTGATCAACGTATATGTTAAATCCTATGTGTATTAGATAGATATAAAGTCGCACTCTAGTCACTTGGAAATGATTCTGCTGATGACTGCAGCATCATCAATATCTATTTTTGGGTTTCGAAAGTGGGATAAATATATATTGCCAATCGAGATGTCGAGTGAATACTTTAAACTATTTTGAAATATTTTAACTTTTGTTTATATATATATATTTGAAATAATATATATACATATGTAATGATAGATATGAACCATTTGATTAATATATACTACATTATTTAATTACTATTTCCCTACCTCGTTCCTTTTCGGGGACGAAAAGTTTTAAGTCGGGGAGAATGTAATAAACCACTATTTTTAACGATTTAAATTCCAATTTATATCGAGTTTATTTTGAAAATATTTTATAATTTCTCGTAACGGGAATTTGATATTTGAAATACGTACCGTGAGATGTAGAAGTACTGAAAGTTTCATCGAAAAATTTGAATGTTTGTCAATCGCGCATTTTTCAGGGAAAAGTTGCGCATATCATTTCAAATTTTAGCGATTTTAAAATCTCTTCGAATTCAGTTTGGACAAACATGAAAAATATTCTATTCATTGTCACGAATCCGACGGCGATATCCGTTCCGTTAAAATCAGATGTTTTGACCTCCGTTTAATTGTTTTCCTATCCGAATTTTACGTTTAAAGGGGTCCGTAATGCGTTTTTGAATGGAGCGTCATGACACTGCAAATTATATACCGTTGTGTCTGTCTTGTCGCGCTGATTTCAACAATATATTCGTTTGTCAGTTTTGGTGCTCGTTTCGCGCTGAAATTGGGAAAATGCTTGCACAGTTCATTTTTGAAACGGAGCCATCTGAGTTCGATGTGTCCCTTTTCCGATCTTACATACTTTTCTAGCCATTTTGGGTCTGCAAAACCTGTCTTTTGATTTCATTAAAACACCCATTTATTTTTCTGTTTATTTCTTGGGCTTGTAAGGACACATATGTTCAAGAACATGCATTTTACCATGCATGCGTGCATGCCATTTCAAAACTAAATGCCACTATGCCACTTCCTTTTCAATGTACCAACGTATTAAAAAAAAAATTTAGTTAAATAAGAAAACATGTAAATTTCTGGTAATAGCATGGACAAATCTTTGAAATGAAATATACTTAACATTATACTACTGCAAACAAAACATTTTACACTGTACACATATTGCATGCGTTCACCTGTATGATACTCACCACGGCTTCACAACAAGAGTCACCAAAACTTCTCAACCGGTTGGACCATTTTCCTTACACTACATTATAGTTACATAATAATATTTGTTCACTACTATTCTTTTACACGTCGGTTTGCCACTTGAAATTTAAATGAAACGGTCTATTTGCTCATAAGGCGGCTCCAAAGCTGTTCAATTTTCCATCCACTTCGTGAATTGAAAACTTCCTATGGTTTCCTCTTTTTTCGGTGAAGAAACGTGGGTTCATTCCTATTAAGTTGTTGCGATCCATCTCCTCTTCTTTTTCTTTCAGTTCTGAAGTATTCTTCTTCATTTTATAAATAGAAGAAAGGAAAAAGTTGTTGTCCTCTTCACAGTTCTATCCTAATCCCTTTTCCCATCCCATTTTTTTTTACTTAATCCCATCGCTATTTTCTCCTCACCATTCGAGCCACCTGAAGCTCCAACACCGAGCCCTCAACCTTCACCAAGTCCGCTCGCGATGACCGCCTCCGATAAGAACTCATCTGCCCTCCTTCTTCGAAGTCGCCCTGTCACGCTTGCCACGAAACCGAACCCACCAAGCTCCGCCTTCCCAGTCGAGCTCCCTCCCTGACCTCGTCTTCTCTTCCCCATGAACCAACGCGACGCCCTCCGCCTTGAAGCCCGCTTGACCTCCTCAGCTTGCGTCCACCTCCGCTGACCTGAATCTGAGCCCCAGTCCAAGCTGACTAACTCCACCAAAACTCACTCCTTTTCCTGCTGAACCATCTGCTGCCATACCGCCCCACTGTGCCGCCCCCATCAGCTCCTCTCTCCCTTCCTATTCCCTTCCCATTGTTCCCTGCGTGCGTAAGTCTGTGTATCTTTTGCGTGAGCTATGGTTTGGGTTTTGATGGTATTATTTTGTGTACTGGATGGTTTTGTGTGTTTTTGTTTGAGCTGTGCGTGAGTAGTTGTGTTCTGAGTGCGTGTTATAAAGAGTGTGTTAGTTTTGGTGAGTGCTTTTGGTGTGTGGCGTGAGTTGTGTTGCCTGCAGTGTGTAAATGAGTGTTGTGAGTTGGGATATCATTTGATTTTTGTTTTGAAATTTTTTATTGGAAAATATATGTATATATATTTGTTTAAAATGTTTTATATATATGTATATATGATATTGGCTTAGTGTGCTACAAAAATTTATTATATATATAATGCTTTGAATGTATTTTATATGTATATCTAATGGTTTCGAGTATTATATATATTGTCGATGAGTTTAATTTATATGTTTATGTAGGTGTGTAATATTTGGTGTGTTTTAAATATAAATTTTTCGAATGTATACGGTTTGTGTGATATATATATAAATATATATATATATATGTGTGTGTGTGTGTGTGTGTGTGTGTGTGGTTTTCGGTGTGCGTTGAATTTTAAATTATATATATATATATATATATTAATTTTGTGTGTGTATAATATAAATATATATTATTTTTGTAAAATTTATTGTGTTTATATTTGATGTCGCGTGGTGTTGAGTTCGGAAACCGTTCCAAAACCAATTGTCGTGCCGATCCATTTAGACACTCCCCGACCTCCTCTTATAAAAAAAGAATAAAAATAATAATAATTGAGTGATCATCGGGTGTATCCATTCTGAATTGTGCTTGAAGTTGTCTCATTCAATGTCAATCCGTCAATCGTCGTCTCCATTTCTATGCCACGGAAGGTGAGTTTATCTCACACTTGACTCACATTATTTCATGGATGTTAATCAATAATGAACTGTTATAACGTATAGGATTGCTGATAGAAATTGTTTGATTTGATGTATATGCACATTTTATATGTGACACGATATATTCATATGACACATAGTTTCACTAAGGATATATATGTTGTGATCATTGCTATGTGATTGTTGATACCCCTAGTTTAGGAAAAATCACTAAGGATTGAAATGATACATACCCGAACGGACATTAGAATAGGAAAAATCGTTATGGGTTGAAATGATAGACCTAAACGATTTTTATTGAATTTGGGATTGCGGGTTGAAATGATATACCCGTTGAAATTTTATAAATTGCGGGTTGAAATGATAAATATCCGTATCACTTGACCATAGGTAGAAATGTAAATACGAACATCGTTGGTCATGTTTTTGTAATAAAGTAATTTGGAAATTTTGAGTTTAAATAATAATTTAAGATTTTATATTTTATTTTAAGAATTTTAAACTTTTGTATATTAATATTTTCTTTAAACCTATTTTATTTTATTTTAAATTTTATATATGTTTATAATCTACTTTCTAATTATTATTAGAATCTTACAAACTTATATATATATATCAATTTTCAGAATTAAATTATCTTTATATATATATATATATATATTTTGCAAACTATAAACTCAAAGTTGGTTTAAGTAAGATTTTGTGATTTAAGTTGAGGTTTGAATTTCTAATAACGATATTTGATTTTAACATCGAACTCATATGAGATACGGATTTGAATTCAAATTGAATCGAACTTAACGTGACTAAATGTAAATTAGAATATATATAATGTTATATACGAAATTGGTTCTCATGATCATTTAGTTGAATTTTGAAATTTGTAAAATCGAATTTATAAGATGGTTTTAAAACTTATGATTTGAATTTTTACAATATGGAATTTGTACGACTTGAGTAAATAGGATATGATTTGTCGAATTTGAAATATAAGAGTTTGATTCAAATTTTAAGTAATGAAATTTAATTTATGTTTCGTGTTATAAAGTATGATATGATTTGTTTTGAATTATAAGCGAAATATGAGACTTTGATTTAAAGTGTATGTATTGAATTTGAACCGAAATATTGGACTTAATAAATAGATGTAAAATGATATCCTATAACGGTAATCTTGAAACAATTGAATTATTGAACTTGAGTTTTGATGAATATAAATCAAACTGAAATATTCTTGAAGTTAAATATTTTTGTTTGATTTAAACGATAATTGCGACCATTAAGGTATGTTTTTGATGTAAATTTTTTTGAATTGAAAGTCGTTATGTGAATATTTTTAAAATCGATATAATTAAGCGATATAAATGAGTCGTTTTCAAAATTTGAATATAATCGAAGTTAGATATTTAATTTTGATTTCGAAATTCGAATATGAGTTTTCATATAATCGATTTTATAAATTGATTTATAAAATAATGGCCACGATGTGAAAAATGTAAATGTTTGGTTGTTAAAGAGACCGGGATCGGCTATTGTCATACTCTCTGCCAATACCGAAAATCACTTTAACAACTGTGTATGCGGTGGAGTTCCAGAATGAAGGGGATGATTTGGCGAACGACTCCATTTTTTTATTTCATATTAATTACGAGACCCTAACTACCTTGAGTCAGCTTGATGTGGCTAAAACAGGAGCTACACACGGACCAAGTGAGGTCATACCTCTTATCGAGCACACTTCTTCGATATTATTCTATTACTGTTGAGATTCGATATGGGCCCTTTTGATTATGGGAGTGTGTATCGAGGTGGGCGGTAGTAGCTACTATGCGTTACCACCAGTCCGGCTCTGCAAACAGTGAATCCACCCTGGCATTCCTTGCTTGCCTTGTCACATGTCTTATACGAGCCCACTACGATTTTGTTTTGTACCGTTTTATATGGAGTGCCCTCTGATCAACCTCCAGTTTACGGAGAAATTACGGTACTGTATATACTATGGGAATATATAAACGGTGTAAGAGTAATCATGGTAATCTCGCTTACGCTATTTTGATATTTTTACTTTACTGATAGACACTATTGTATATAGCGTATTATACTATATAGTATTAGTTTGACGGATCCTTAGAGGATGGTGATCCCAAACATCCTTTAAGTTGCTGATGCATTTCATTGAACATTTCATTTGAGTTGATTTACTTCTATGAGAATGTTATTCCTGATCCGAGGTTTTTTGTTTTGCATTATTGCTCGGGTCAGATCGAGTATTACAGCTTTCGTGGTTCACTCTTGAAGTTTGGAGCTTATTTTGGGTTTTCCTCACCTATATCTACTTGTTGATTAGTTATTCCAGTCATGTAGTTACTTCTGTCATTCTGTTTCTGACTGTTATCAATTATTTATTGTATTAGACTTCTGCTATATTATTTATGTAAACTCTGATGTAAAATTTTATTTTGTAGCTTCATGAACTACTATTGTATTGTATATTTTCCGCTGCGAGATATTATATTACTCTGTGATTTGTGATTCTGTGATTTGTTCTATTTAACTCAGAAGCTAATAACAATCTGTTGTTTTGGACGTTTCGAGTTGACATGTTTTATCGATTCGGCACGGTCAAAATGGCGGGTCGGTACACAAAATGATGATTTTGTCTATTCTTTTCTTATGTAAACAAAATAATGATTTTGTCTATTCTTTTCTTATGTAAACAAAAAAAAATGATTTTGTCTATTCTTTTCTTATGTAAACAAATTCCTAATCAAAATGTCATTTTTACATGCAAAATACATTTCAAATAGAAATGTTGTTTTTATTTACATACATGTTTTACACCCAAAAATGTTAATTTCCTTCACTAACATATTTTAATACAAAAATGCATATTCTTATAACATTTTTTATAAATGAACAAAAGGTACATTTTTGTTTAATTTGACCAAAATAATCATTTTTGATAATTCCTTTTAATGTACAAAATATTCATTTTCTTTCTATAATTCCTTTTATTTCAACAAAATGATTACATTTGTTTCAACTATTTCTGTTCAACAAAAATGTAAATTTTGTTTGACCTATTTCAATTTAAATAAACATGATATTTTGGTTTGATCTAAAATAATTTATTCCATCAACAGATCAGCTTAACAGAATTCATCAACACAAAACATATCATGAATAACAACAAATAGAATTCAGCAACGACAACACTCATAATTTATAAATTTTAATTATTTAAAAATAATAATAGAATCCTCACATTGCTTTTATTTCAGATCTGAAATTTCCTGAATTTTCAACGTGCTCGGTTTCAACTCTAGTCTGCTCCATAAGGTAGTGTTTTCTGATACGAATCCAACGCGACTGATTTCGCGAAATTCCAACGCTGTTTGAAAAAGTTACAGATGTTTAAACCTTTGATTATATTAATTATAAAATTAATTACAAAATTAATCCTCTAATTTACATTTGCAAAAATCTGGCCGTCCCCCTTATCTTCTTCATCACGCGTTTGAACAGGATTGTAGAACCCATCGTTCCAATCATTCTCTCTCCACCTCGCGCCACCCAGAAGCCGACGTTCTCCGATCTGATCTCACCACCAGCTCCGCCGTTGCGCGGCCCTCCAACGCCCACCACGCCGATCAACTCGGTGGCCCTCGTAGCCTCGAAACGCGTGCCAAAGCCGTCGCCTTCTTGGTGGAATTCTGGCCATGTCAGGCGCTAATAACTGATCACGACCGTATAGATTTGAAGGTCTCGGAAAGTTCTTCGATTTTGTTTTTGGATCATCCACTTTCATTGTTTAGATAAGGAGAATTTGTGGGTTGAAGTTCAGAACGTTTTGGCCATTGATGCGGGAAGGAGGCGGCTGTACAATTAGATTTAGGGTTTGGGTATATGTACCGTATTTATACTAGTATATGTAGTGTATTTTAATTTGTTTATTTTCCAAATTTATCTGTATGTTGCTACAAACTCCAAATCAAACCCAACGAATGTCGCCCCTAGCTAGTAACCCCCGTCCCTGACACAATGGAGTATGTTTCGTAACCCAATTCGGCTATTACGATATGTTTTTCTTTAAATTAAATTATAAATCATTTAATTATTAAATTTAAACGTATACTTTAAATTACTGGGGCCACCTACGACCTCTAAAAATTACAGAAAAATTATTTCTAGTTATGTTTTGATGATACGGCTCTAATGAGACTAATTTCGTTGAATTCTAAGACTGTTTGAAAAATGGCCTTTTTTCTAGTCGATTAAATTTGACTAAAACAGTCAAAACACGTTTTCCTTTGCCACGCTCACATATTAATTCGAAAAATTACTAAAATTGAAACCTAGCAATAATTTAACATTCCGGTTCCAACAAAAGTGGTTTCGTCGAAAACCGAGGTCGTTTGCAAAATGGCTATTTTTAAGGCTAATATATTATATTAAAATATATATAAATTCTACAGCGACTTTTCAAAATTTTGAACTGGACATATCTTTCAAACTATAAAGTGAAATTTCAGTTTTTCAGATTCGTTAGAAAGATATTGATGAACAGATTTAAATATTTCTTGTTCCGTTCAATTCTGAATTAAAATGAATCCTGTATATTCAGTTAATGTTCAAATTCAAATTTTCAAACTGCAGTGCTGTTTTAAACTCCTTTTATAATTAAATTGAATTTATTGTTTTAAAATAAATTTTTAGTCGTTCCTATTTAAAGTAGATTATTTTAAACATTAAAATCCATTAATATTTCTAAAATAAAAATTTTAAATTGGCCCCAAAATTCCGGGTCGTTACAAGGTCTAAAATCCATGAAGCATCGAAAGGTATGATTTTCTCTTCAATTTACTTTTAATCGCAAGATCCAGTTATAAATTATGTTAATTTATAAACTAGGGTATCGATTTTGATCGAATAAACCCAACAGTAGTATCGGAGCTTGAGTTCTGTGATTTTAGTATTTTGATTTCGCTTTGAAGGATTATTGATAATCTTGGTTTTACGGATTCGAGATCTAGTTGTTTCTGATGTGAAAAATGTTTCACTGTAATTAAGAAAACTGGTTTTGATACGAATTACAAAATTGTTTCATAATTGATTTGTCTATGAGTTTTATATATGATATAAAATTACATATAGAAAGTTAGAAATGTTAAATTAGTCTGACATTCCTAGTTCATATACTTTGGAACCTGAAAAATCAATCAAAATTCGATTTTGTTAATCGAAGGTTATAAGATCCTTTTTGATCAAATTCTGTTTAATATTTTAAGTCTATCAATTAAAGTATGTACTATTTTAATTAGATTTGAAATAGTTGTGTGTTTACAGATTAACCTGATTACATATGTAAGATCATTTAAAGGGTGATATTTTGTAAAATTTGATTTCTAATTTTGATTATGAAATGCTAAAAACTATTATTGTTTTGTCAAATCTATTTGGCATCTATTATATATATACACACCATTGTATATACTATTACATATTAAACTGTTTTTGAAACTGAACTGTTCAAGTAAAAATTAGTTTGTTTATGTAATCATTTTGAAAATATATAGATATTTAAATAACTTAGTTATACAAAACTGATTTGTATAACTTTGATTTAATATATATATATATATATATATATATATATATATATATATAAATTAAACATACAATGATTTTAAAAGTGGCTAGATGGCATGGTTTCAAATTATTCTGTTGCTATTATCAGTTGATATATTGACATTGCATACACTTGAGAAACTGTTTCATATGTATGTACATGGATTGGTAAATAAGTAGTATTGTTTTCACATTAATTTTGATTTATTGAAATCAGAAGTTAATGAAATTAGTTAACAGAAGTTTATCTTGATTTGATATTTATACTTGGATATAAAATCAAAATTTTGTTTGATTTAAAATCCTGACCATGTCATAATCCTACTTCTGATTTACAAAAGCCAAATTTTAGTTAATTGATAGTCAGTAATATATATATATATATATATATATTGCTGCTAGGTATATAGTACCAATTTTATTTTGGCACATTATATATGATCTTAAATTGAGTTTTGGATATATAATTGATATACCCCATTGTATATGCAATCAAAAGATTTTGTTTTATGATGTCAACCAAAATTTGGAATATTAAATTCAATCTTGAATTCCCTTTCTATTTCATATGATGAAATGGAATTACAATTATATTTATACATGTTGATGTACTTTATTAATGGTTGAATTAAAACAAAAATCAAGTTTTATCTATAACTTGTCTGTATCCATTACAATTTAATCTTCAACCTAAGCTTGCTGTTTGACTATACACTATGGTCTATATGCATATATGCACTTATACATGTTATTCGATCAGACTTAGTACTAATGTTTATTGGGTCACCCTGGATCTGATTTGAAGCTATTCACAATATGTTGTGAACAAGCTACAATGAAAATTAATCTAAGATTGTTTCATGAAAAAGAAATTTTTGGTTTGTTTTTCTGTATGTAATCTGAATTAATATTTGATATTAATTTGGAAATAGGTATTTAAAGTTCCTGTTATGACAGTTTAATTCATATGATATAATTTGGGATATGTTTCCATGGGTTACTTCTTCCATGGGTTAATATTGTATTAATCGTATTTTAGTTTTTCTAATCAATAATATGACAGAATGGTGGTAATCTGAGTTACCTTAAAATCTAGAACTTGTTTTTCGAATTATGATTAACATAATTTGTTTTGTTATTCGAAATATAATATGAATTGATATAAGATATCCATTCAGTAATGCAAATCAGAATTGCCAATTCTTATTTGTTGATCCCTGTAATAAGAATTGTTTGATAGAATATATATATATATATATATATATATATGAATCATTGAGTATGTCTATACATACAACTCTTACTTTTCTGATTCATCAATTCTGTTTTGATTTGATCAATCAAAGTTAAAACCCTATTATGATTTGGCCCTATATGAACATCCTATAATATGATTCTATTGGCATAATTGCATTAGATGTAATCTTCATTCAACACTAAATTAAAGTTGTTTAATTTGTGATAATCTGTTTTGTACAATTTTGATAGGCATTCAGATTGGTTTAATGAATGCAAATAGAACTATATATATATGTATATTATGTTAACTGCAGTAAGCATTGTCTATCAGTTTTATAATGTTTGCAAGAACGATTTACGAAATCAAGATATTGATCTTGTCAACAAACTAGTAATTATTAAAATGTTGAATTACCAGTTATGTTCCTGCAAATGTATTATTGAAGTTACATATATATATATTGCCAATTTAGACTACCTGATTTTATATGTATGCAGTAATCTTATAAAAGGATGTTTTGAACAATCATTATTTGAAACTGCAAATGGGTTTATCGTAAGCCTGAACACAAATTTGTTTTATTGATTTGCAGTAACAATTACTTTCATAGGTTTGACCCTAATGAAATATATATTATAAGATGCAAACTATCACTGCATTCAAAATGTTATCCTGATTAAACATGAATAAGCATAAAGATGCTAGTATGACTGAATCATAGTGCATATTGATGTACAATTATGGGCGCAAAGAGTTTGCAAGTTCCAAAAGCAAATTTTGGATGCAAAAGTTTGCAGATTCATGCAACTACGATTATGGTATACAGTGTTAATCTAAGTTAATACAGTATTCTAATTTTGGATGAGTATGCCATAGCAAAAAGTAGGACTTGATGATGTTTCATTCTTATCATATACTCTCAATATTTATAATGAATCAAGACATATGTAAATGTTGATTTACACACACACACACACACACACACATATATATATATATATATATTAGTAACCTGGATTATAAAATTACATAGAATCCATAAAGCTTAATGCTGAGTTAAAATATGGACCATTAATTTACGGTCATCTGATGTATATATATATGCATAAGTATTAAATACATTTGATGTATTTAAATTTGCATAACTCAGTTAATTGAAATTGTTTCAACAAGGAAGCAACCGTACTTGGCAGATCATTGAAATTGTTTCAGCAAAAGGATCAATTCAAAAAGGGGACAGGTTTCGGCTGTAGCTGATAATGCATTCTGTTATACTGATGGGTCAGTACAACACTATTAACAAAATGATATGTATGTATTTATACATATGTATAAGGCTGAAAGAGAAATGAGTAATGTGCTATAATTTTGTTTAAGTTACAAAGAATATGAAACTTGTAACATATCAGATTCACATTTGTACTTTTGCCTGTGTAAAAGGGAAGCTCATTATTTTATATTTCGATCTAAGTTATGGAACTGAATGAATGTATGCTCTGGTTGTTTATATGTATATATATGGCCTAAATGATAAAAAACATCAAGAGATAATTATAATTGTATGATGATCTTGCAATCTGTTTCAAAGTTTATACATGTTTATGCCTGGATTTATTCTATATTATAGGCTATCAACATGTTTTATATACTTTTGAATGTATGTGTTACATGAAACTGTATGATACTCAACCTGGTAGTCATGTTAGCAAACAATTTTGAAATTGTGTGATATTATGGATGTACTACCAACTCATCACATCATTATATTATGAATATAAAATACATATATATTGATATGTGTAAATAACTATAATATTGTATTCCACTACGAATTAAAATTCCCTTTAAAAGAAAATTTTGTTATATTTAGTATGGTGACGTCTTCCAATAATATACTCATCACTGTCCAAAATCACTGGATGTAATTAACGCCAAAGCGTTGTGCACCTTTTATTTTGGTTATATGCGATGGAGTAAAATGTGGTGCTCCAACCTATTATTGGGTCTGACTTAACTAGGCTGCATAATAGGATTATGGCCTTAGAGACAAAAGCATGAATTATTCTATATATTTTGAGTAAATGAATAATACTGAGCAAACCGTTCAACATGCGATCCAAGAGTTATATAGACGATATAATTGAAATAAGATGTCTACCTAAATGGTTGTGTTTTGGGTTTAGCCAAATCTGGGTCAAGGTATGACTAGATATGGATCTTGGAACACCATTATATGTATATAATGATATACATATATAAACAGAGGGATGCTAATTTGAGTGGAAGCTTATTTTAGTTTAAATCACATATTTATGTTAATATAAATTTTGATTGTCAAAGTTTTGTGATTAAATAAATATTAAAGAATCAGTTATTATTTTATCTAATGTAGATATTAAATAATAAATAATTCGATAATTTAAATTAATCCTTTAGAAGGATATAAATTGAATTAAATCAAATTTCTTGATTGACATTAAAATTTGAGGATTGTCCTCAAACAAATTGAAACGTAATTGTTCTAATAAATATAATGGATATAAAACAAAAGTTAAAGTATGACTTCAACTGAATAAAATATTAATGTTAGAATAATCTACTTATAAATTTCTAGTATTAGATACTAGATATAAATCACATAATTGTATGTTGATTTACAAAAATTGTAGAATAACCAGAAATCTGATAAAAGAACAAATGGACTTACAATTGGAAATGAAACAAATGTTGATAGATTATCCATGGTAAGTTGATTTTGTTGAATCTACTGGCTTAATTAAATAAATAAAATAATTGTTATTACGAAATTCCACTTAAAATAAATGTTATAATATATCTTGTTTAGACAAGTTTGAATTTCATTTTTAATAAAAGAATAATTGTTATTCATTTTATTTAAATGAAATATCGTATGGAATTTGACAAATAGTTAATGATATTTGTAAATCCTTAACTATAATGTACTTGACAGTAATAATGACTGGATTAAATTTAGTGATTTAAATCCAATATAGCTTTAGTATTACCAGTTGGCCCAGTAAACAAGAAAGTATATCAAAACTCCATAATGATGGAATTTTGAAATCAATTGATTTCGAATCATATGAAGAATACAGATCTTGTTTATTAGGCAAAATAACTGAATCACCTTTCACTTGACACAGTGAATGAGTGAAAAGTATTGGGTCTCATACATAATGATGTATATGGAACAATGGATACATAAACTAGAGGCAGATTTTATTACTTCATTATATTTACTGATGATATCAGTAGATACGGATCTGTGTATCTTATGAAACACATATCAAAATCCTTTGAAAAGTTCAAAGAATTCAAAATGAAGTCAGAAACCAATTTTGATAGAAAATAAATTCTCCCTGAAAGGATCAAAGAGAATATTTAAGCCAATTAATTGATGATTGTCCATATGAGTTTGAAATTGTTTCATAACTTACTCCATCTAGAAGACCATATTGGAATGATGTGTCTGAAAGGAGACTTCGTACCTTATAAGATAAAATACGATTAATGATAAGTCATATAGATCTTATAATAAATTAAATTTGGAACAATTGCATTTAATCCTGTTAAAACAAGTATGAAGACGCCATATAAGATATGGACTAGGAAATGTCCTAATGTGTCTAATGCGAAGATTTGGGATGCAAAGATGTTTATTAAACGTCCTTCTGATTAGATTGGATCCAAAAATAATCATTTTGTGGAATATCCAAAAGAACCAAGTGGATATTATTTCTATATATCCTCTGAGAATAAAATGTTTACTGCTCGAATTGGTATCCTTTATAAAGAAGAGCCAGTCTCTAAGACAAATGAGAATGAAATAGAATTCGAAATGTTTCGCAAACACAAAATGCCACTGAATCATGTATAGACAAGAAATTGAGTGGGAGTGGTACAATAATTCAAATGTTATTTGATAACACATTAATTATTGCAAATAATGTTAGTTTAAAAAACAAGAAATAAATACTGATTCTAAGAAAGAAAATGTTTGGATTAAAAAGTTCATGATTGAACTTAATTCATTATTGATCGAATGATATACATTGCGATAACAATATGGCTGTTGCTCAGGCCTAAAACATTAAACTCATCATCAATCCAAACATATATTTTAAGAAATATAATCCTTATGTGAATTTGTTCACAGAAGAAATAAACATATCTGCAAAGTTACAAAAGTTGTAATGTTGCAGACCTACTTAATTAAACTCTGTCGCAACAGAAGTTTAATACTCACACTAGTTTCATAAGTATACGATACGTAAATGATTGACTCTAGTGCATGTGGGAGATTGTTAGACTTTGTGCCCTAGAGGCAATTCATTTGATGAGATTGATAATACTATTGATGTTATTATTTTATTTGGAATAAAATATTATTCTATTATACTGTTTCTGCATAATATAAATAATAATATAATAGAAGTCCTTAGAATAATAATACGGAATTATATAGTTCGAGTAAGACTGAATTTGAGATTATATAATTATTAAGTATTATAATTCTTAAATGTCCCTAGTTAGGTTTTATTGTTTATACAGGACAACAATAAAGCATTGAGACTAATATATTGATTGACTGATGATCACATCTCATTGATCATTAATATACATGATATTAAAGTCAAGATATAAATATGTATTGGAGAATAACGTATTGGGCTGACCCACAGTGAGATAACTCCATGGAATATTATTAACAGTATCATGAGTTATTCTCATAGTGACAGTGATGTAATGGTCCTCGGACCTGAAATCATTATAATTTTATTCGAGGATATTTGTGTTTTGATATCATCTAAAGTTATTTCGTAACAGAGTAACGATAATGGTGATTATTGGAAACATCTCGAGTCGAATGAAAATTATGAATGATCTAGATGGAATTTAACCCTACGATATATTAGTGGTGATATCCGTGGGCCTCTTGATTGAGTGAGACTGTGAAATGCATAGCCGTGCTCAAATACTGATTTGTTTTAAACAGTCTACTCATCGATCAAGAAAAAACGGAATAAATTATAACGAGGATGGTACGATCCATGCCTATTGTTTAATCCTGGATATGTTGGTTAAAAGGATTATATTACGTTGAGACACTTGTCACAGAAAGGTTATATCGAATCGATAATATTATTATAGCTTGGGTAACAATGATGTGTTACTAAACGCCACTCATTGTTTACGGTCTAATTGTTGTTTAAACTGTTGCCAACGCAGTGATAGCCTATAGGGTCACACATAAGAGTGTTGTAAAGGGTGAGAACTATTCTTAATAAAGGAGATCAAAATGTTGACATTTTCTTTTGTTTGAATGGTTGAACGGGTAAAATGGGTTAGCAAATTTCTCGTGATAAGATGTTATAAAGAAGGTCGGTTCCTTCAATTACTTAAGAAATATATATATATATATAATACACAAGAGAATGAAAAACCCTAACATCCCAATCACGGCTAGTACCAAATCACCTCTGCTCGATTCCGTTTGACGATTTTGAGAGCAACGCTCGTGGATTTCCTGTAGGGCTCTACACATGTCAAGCTCACGATTTGATTCATCCACACTTCAGCTGTGTCCAAATCTATAGCAGATCCTTTCTAATTCGAGGTCTAAAATCCATGAAGCATCGAAAGGTATGATTTTCTCTTCAGTTTACTTTTAATCGCAAGATCCAGTTATAAATTGTGTTAATTTATAAACTAGGGTATCGATTTTGATTGAATAAACCCAACACCCCTTGTAAAACTTCCCATGCTCTAACACCCACGCATCCAACTTGCACTCGAGTTCCCCCACCATAATCCGTCATCTGATCCTCCGACATTTCGCTCCTCTCTCTCAACCACTTCCGGTAACCACTTACAGACTCTCAACTGCACCGTATATCCACCTACAAACTTCCCATGCAATGCACTCACTCCACTCTTCCTTCAGGTGTATCTATGACATGCCGCCAGCCCTTCCGAGGGCCACCGGACCCACCACACCGACAATAGCCTCCACTCCTATAAATACACGCAACCCGCCTCCTGAATTACCACGGCCTCCTCACCATCACTTCACCTGGAAACAGTGCCAACGAACCCTCCTTCAGTCCACAGGGATCTCGCTTCAGTTCCGTCGCTCATTAATATATATTTACCTTCATCTAAGTTGCCATTTTTTATTTTTATTTTTTTCCTTTACTCCATTTCGAATGCCTGGTGGAAATGAACAAATGTTGCCCTATATTTATAGTGTCCGAAGCCTTAGCCATCACAGTTTCATTAGTTTGGTTATCACGACATCGAGATGGCTTGGCCGTGAAGGAATACACTGTTATGTGATTTGAAAACACATTGGCTAAGGCTTGGAGTAGTCTAATGTAGGCTGAAATATAGGGAAGTACTTGTATATGGAAGGATAGCAGGAAAAATGGAAACAATAGGCTGCACAAACTTGTGCATGTGTGTGTTTACGGGGTAGGTTGTTTCTTTTTCTTCATGTATTTAAATAGTTGGGGGTAAGACTTAGTTTTGCAGCTCTTTCTGCCATAGTTGTGTCAATTTTCCAATGTCTGTGTTCAAGTAAATTTGTATTTCTATGTACATATATTAATCTGCATACAAAATTAGGTAGGCTTGCTTTGAGAATAGGGTAGCGTACTGCCTTGATTTGAGACCAAGGGTAACGATACAATGTAGGGTGTGGATTCCAAAACTTGGGTTGCTGAGATAGGTCAACTAATAATATAAATGAAGGCACTTACTTCATTTGCTTACTATTTAAGGTTTTTTTTTATATTTTTACTTAGGTAGGTGTACTGGTTTTAGGCATAACTCGGCTAGGCAAATGTTAGGATATGTTCATTTTTATTTTAATGCGGTAGCATGATTTAACGTTGACCGTTTTAAGTTTGCATCGATAAACACAATCTCCAAAAATTATGAAAATGGACGCCATGGTAATTTGACGTTACGGTCTTAATGATACTAATTTTGTTGAAAACGGTCTCCGTTTGCAAAAACAGCACTATTTAGATCCCAATCTATTCATCTATTTACTTTTAAATTTCGTCCACCGACGAAACAACTCTGTTAGGCTCCAAACTCAAAATCTAGAAATAATTAATTATATGCATTCCACTAAACTCGTTTCATCGGAAACGGAGGTCGTTTGAAAAACAATTATTTTTAAGGCCTATATAATATCGATAGAATATAGTAAACTCCAAAATAATATGTTTTAATGATAATGAATTATTATCGTCATTTATGGAATGATATATAGCATCACATTCAACCAACAATCAAAATTCTGGTTCGAATGATATTTTATTTATATAAAAATCCTTTATATATTTATATATAAATCGTTATAATTTAAAAATAATCTCAAAGCGACTATTTGAAAATTTTATTTGGACATAAATTACAATTTAAAATATGAAATCTCGATTTTTCACTTCCATTAGAAAATTATAATCAATTCGATTCTAACATTTCTTGTTTCACAGAATTCCAACTTAAAAGGGATCCTTTATATTCAATGAATTTCAAAACTCAATATTACGAACTGCCGCACCCTTTTGAGTTCGTTTTATATTAAATATAAACACAAACGTTTAATCATCGTTTAATAGACGAATCCTATATTAAATTCGTTAATATCTCAAATATAATATTTAAAATTCAAATTCTAATGGTCGAAAAATCCGTGTCGTTGCATTCTTTCCCCCTTAAAAGAATTTCATCCCTGAAATTACAAAGTAAGAAAAATGAATTAACCCCAATTATTTTTAAAATAATTAATCCAAAATATAATCAACAATATTTTAAGCTTTTAAAAATCACAAAAAATTCGTCAGCAACTCCTCTGTACTATTTGATCCAAACAACAACAATTCGCTACTTCGTGCTCACATTGATAAAAAGAAAACAAAGCCAAGCGGCTACCCAACTCAGGGGTATGAAATCAATCACCCAAATCAATAATATTAAGGTTTACCTATCTGTCGGGTAACCTATACTCTAGTCATGAGGTAAACCAACTAACAACTCTTCTCCTTTCCAAACTGCACTTAACTCAATAACCAATGCCGATAATAGGTACAAGATTAAATTATTTAATTTCAAATTAATTCTATTCAAATTCATTATATTGAAATTTATATTTTTAGTTTTCAATTCATATTTACTGTTGATGAATTTTAGTATCTAACCAGTTTTTGATCTAATAAATCAGACACTCAACAATCAATATACTCCCAAACCAATTGAATTCATATTTGATTAACAAATTAATCTTTCAATTATTTTTCTTTTCGATTTATTTAATTTCGTATTCTTGTTCATTAATTTTACTGGTTACCTTAAACCTTTTAAATTCACTATCCCATTTGAATTTCTATTCAAATCAAATCTACAAACCAATGTCAGTAATTCAGTAAAATTGTTTTCTTTTTTTTTATATATAAAAATATATTTTGGGTAAAATTATTTCATTTACCCGCTTTACAAAGCAATATTGTATCAGTTTGTCAGTTCAACTTGAACCGATCAAACAACACAATACAAAACATTTGTATATAAAATTAACAAATAGCTCTCTCATATATACACTCGAACTCAATCTAGGATATTACTAACCCCATATCTATCGAGTTATGCCATAGAGCCAAGGTTATTACTAAATCATTGCTCTAATTCCAACTGTAGCGTCCCCAGAATTTCGACGCTCGAATCTAGATACTAAAATATCCTGTGCCGAAAACTCAAGTATCGAAAATCCAGAAAGCTAGAAGAAAGGAGTTAGAGGGTGAGATAAGAAAAAAAGTACATTAGAATAGAAGAATAAGAAGAACAACACAATACAGAGTCTCACATCGCAGCGAGACAAAATATAATATTGAAATAACTTTTTCTGAGAGTTTGAAATAATACCTACAACATCAGAGTACATCAATACGCATGGACAGTTATACTGACCTGTCCTTATATATATAAAACACACAGCGGAACAATAACGGTATAACACCATACTTCTGAACTCCTTTATCTCATCTTTGGACTTTATAGCATCCGTAAACCTGAACCTGTACATCCTGGTCTAACCCAAGCATTACAAACACCAGGTCAGTCTGGTGAACCAGAGTGAGAAAAACTCGCTAAGTTTGTGATATCATCCAACTTGATTTTAAAGTTAAAACCTGTTCGAAAGAAAAGGATAATCGTAAGACCAAATCCACACATAAATATGGATGGCTTTTACCTTACGATAACCCAATTTTTTTTTGAAATCAATACTCGTCTGGTATTATAATAATGTCTAAATATAGATAAATAACAATCTAGCAGAATGCTTACATCTCACGCTCTACATATATAGTATACAATCAAAACTACAAGCGCTTATTGGAGATTGGATTTCGTCTATGACATGTTATGGAACCACCTGCTGATAGTGTATCTCTAGACGGGAATACACTGGTATCAACAAGAATATCTTGCAACCTGGCCCACACATGACCGACCACTCATTTCGCTAAAGTGTATCGAATGTATATCACCAACAGTTGGGCTCAAACCACCGTTTCTCGAAAGGGACAACATCGAAATAGATTAAAAAAGCAAAAGGAATTTCATTAGATAGGTGATAATACACCCTAATAGAAGCGACCCACATAGCCATGTTACATGCCTGATTTTTGTCATTTCCCGATTGCTGAGGCTAGAGGTTTAAATTAACTTTTTCTGATAGCACACCACCATTTACTTTGAATGCCACTTTGTCAGATTCGTAAAATCACTAATTGACATCCACAAATGTACTCTGGGTGTAAAAGAAGTTTCCCCTCTTTGCCACCAACTCGATATATTTGTAAAAAATCAACATACGTGGTTTTTAGGAAATACTCTGTTAGACATTCGTCCATACAAGTCATCTAGGAACAGGATGAACCGAAGGTACTCTTCTACTGCATCCAATATAGGAATCACCCATGGGTCAGTAGCGAGTAGTCCTTGCAATCCGTAGATCTTGATAGAATCACTGTCAAATATATATATCTAGGGATTAGCTAGAGAAATTCAGTAGCAGTCCCTCCGCTCATGAATATTTATAGTCTTCAATTGCTCCATCCTGATTAGCATATTCGACATATTCACATTTATTGGCCGGAATGGTTTTCAAATATAAATTTGATCCCGGTCTTTCCGTACCGATACGCGTTGGATCTGATTTTGATAGTCGGTTATTTAACGATAAAAAAATAATCAAAGTAAAATAAAATAGATCTATTGGTTTAGTACACAACGTCATTCGACGTTTAAAATAATATACCAATTGAAATACCAATAATATATTTGTTTTAGTATATTCTCAAATCATTTTGTTTTAATGCTTCGGATAATATCTTAAAATTATATACAATTCTTCCTTTAAATATCATTCAAACATTTGCTACTTATTATCTATCATTTGGGAATCGATTCAATTTATCTTTCATAAACCAATTGTTACGATATCGCCTTTTGTTTCGTTATTTGAACACAATAATCACGACTTATTCTTTTTGAGTAATCCTATTCAAAATCACTTCTCCTTAATTTGAAAATATCATTATATCTCACAAATATCCTTTTATTTCTTTATAATGGAAATACCCTTTCATATCCTCAAGCGGCCTTTGTAATCTGGAATCCATCCTATATACTACCAAAATTTTCAAATAACATTACCTTAATATTTCTCAAAATAAACTACTTCTAACATCTCCGCCATTACAACTAATGTCTTCCTCTGATAATCCTGAAATCGTTCAAGTTGGGGTATTTTAATTACCTCTCAATCCTTGATCAACAATGTTCTTATCATAAATATCAGCTGTAATGCCAAACTCGATATTCACTCCCAATAACAAAACAAATCCCATTTTAGTTCAATCTTGATGAAACATAATTTCTTCTTTAAAATGGTGGATCTATATCGCATCTTTATAACTCATTTTGTTTAACTACTCTCGTTCAACTTGGGTTTACCTTTGATTTCCATTTCATATCTCCATTAGTTCCTAACCGTAAATAAGACAGAAAATAATACCTTAAATATTAACCCTGAAGGCCGAAACCAACATCAGATCAATACTCAGGAAATCGTTTATCTCGACTGATCTTCAATTAGGTTCTAATCTTTTTATTTCATATCTTAGACTTTTGTTTCATTCAAAATCCATTACTAAGAACCCGTCTTAGTATATTCAAATAAATTGGGGTTTTATAACTTCATCCAATTTGGATTTAATAAAATCCATTTGCATAGAATTTCAAATAAGATTTTACTTTAAAACTACAATTTAAACTTAACTCATATTATCATTAGTATAATTTGCTTTAAAATATCATTTTATTTAAATAGGCCTTATCGTTTCATAAACTTCCATTATTCCTTTTAAATCCTAAGATCTTCACTTTGATTATGGTAACTAAATATCAACATTTAGAAATGTTTACTTAACCGATAAATATTTCCATTAAATAAATAAACTAATTTAATAAATCCATTTTTGTTTACACATTTGACTTGGTCAACTCTAAACATGATTAGCTCGTTAATCAAATCTCGATTCATTTTCCTATTTAAATTCAATTAATTTAAATAATTTGATTTGATTATTAAAATAATAATCAATTCAATATAATCTCCTTTCAATCTAAAACCATTTATCTCAGTTATTAATCATCACCTTAATTCCTTCTTACTTGCTTATCAATCTTATTAATATAAGAATTTACTTTGTAAATCATTTAATAATTAAGATGAGGCACGTGCTTCGCACACGGTAGATTTTGGTACAAAATTTATTTTATAACTGAAGATCAATTTTAAAAATATATTATTTTAAATGAATTTTATAAAAAGAAAATAACTCAAAAAAAAAAAATAGTACCTTCATCTTTATCGATTTACCTGATGGTAAATCAG
Source organism: Allium sativum (assembly GCA_030737875.1). Classification (NCBI taxonomy): domain Eukaryota; kingdom Viridiplantae; phylum Streptophyta; class Magnoliopsida; order Asparagales; family Amaryllidaceae; genus Allium; species Allium sativum. Next base: position 34,302,616 of record CM060909.1, read on the forward strand.
TCTTTACAAAACCCTGTAAATTTTGGCCATCTATTATAAATTCCCAACCAATACTACCTATTGGATAATAACATAGCAAATGTTGAATTTAGATTCGACAACCGGTAACCAAATCAATACTTCAATCATATTGGTTAAACAGTTCATATGATGATAATATGAAAATGAACAAAAAAATTTAACCGATAAACGTTCAACTAATAACAGTCATTCAAAAATCCAATTTTAATACGTTTATATTATTATAAACGTAACCAACAAGGTAAGTTACCTCATTTGGAAATAATCGTTAAAAAGACGATTTCATTTTATTTAAATTAAGCAAATGTTTAAATTAAATAATAGGTGTAAATTATTTAACAACCATTCAAACAATCATCAAACCAACCAACAAAAGAAACCATGGAATACAACTAATAAACCCGACTTATAATAATTACAAGTGGGAGAACTGAACTCACCTTTGTTTGATTCGTTGATTTAACGATATGATTTAGCCAAATTAAATAGGCATTTAACTTGACTAAAGATTCCAGCTGCCTCTGTTTGTGATCAAATCAGTTCCATGGTATAATGCTCGAAAAAACGATCAAAGCGCTTCTGGTTTTGTGCCATTCTGATAAAATATGCACCCATTATAAATTATATAAGTGTATGATTTGAATTTAAACCTAAATTAAAACTAATTTCTTAATATTCATACCGGGCCAAGTTGACTCCTTCCATGCAATCAGAAGCTCACGCAGCACACGGTTCTCATTCCTTTTTTTCTTTGGTGAGGCCCGAAAGCCTACAAACCTACACGAGCCCACGTTAACAGAACGACTCCAAACCTCTACTTATAGGCTTCTTCCCCACTACACTACGGCAAGCAACTTTCCCCAACACCAAATATTTTCCTGAACCCATTCTTCCCAGTTCTTTGTTCCCTTATCCTTTCCTAATTCTTTTTTTTTTAATTGAACATGGCCCAAAGCCTAACTTAGTATAGCCCACGTCAAAAATGAGAACTCACAACGCAAAGTCCCTCTTCACTGAAATCAACAGTACCCTCCTCACCATCCCATTTCTTTGTTTCATCATTTTTTTACAAAACTAAAGTACCCCCCAGTAAAACTTCCCATGCGCTAACACCTATGCATCCACCTTCCATCCGAGTTCCCCCTCTATGATCCATCGTCTGATTCTCCAGCATTCCACTCCTCTCCCTCAACCACTTCCGCTAACCACTTACAAACTCTCCACTGCACCGTATATCCACTTACAAACTTCCCATGCAATGCACTCGCTCCACTCTTCCTTCAAGGGTATTTATGACATACCGCCAGACCTTCCCAGGGCCACCGGACCCATCGCACCGACAACTGCCTCCACTCCCCTGAACACACGCAACCCGCATCCTAAATTACCATGGTCTCCTCACCATCAGTCCTCCTGGAAACAGTGCCAACGAACTGTAATGACCCGAAAATCCCCACCCATTGAATCGACCATAAACCACACAGGTCTGATCCAAAAGTTGGAAATCCTCAAATGCATTTAACTTCAGGCATACAATACATCAGAATAAATAATAGAAGACTTTTATGAACATTATAACAATGTTACATCATAGTATAGAATATCAGCTTACATCGAATATAATATAGCGGAAGATAATCTACAATAAACTTAACACAATGCAGCGGAAGACTATCATTGCTCTGGCCACAGCTTTAAGCTTCGATCCAGAATCCTAACTAATAAATAAATATCTGTAAAACAAGCCACTCGACTGCTCGTGTGGAAAAGAGGGCACCCGAGTTTACAAAGTGAAACAAACTACGAGTCAGTCATGGGATTGTATGAGAAATCTTACTTAACTTATCTGATAATAATAAGGATAGTCACAGGACCACACCGCTAACGCATAACGGGTTTACTCCATTGGATTTCCAGTGCATAAATAAAGTAAATTGTTAAACAATGCAATGCTATTTAGAAAAATGAAACCATTATAAGGCTCAAGTCCCATCACACAATGCAACGCAAACCGAGGGATAAAGTTTTACCTTATAAAGGTCAAAAATGCTTGATACGATAAAACGAATTTGATATTATTATTTGTGTATATATGTTTAAAAAATATTTCAATCATAATGTATCAATCATAGATGGATAGCTACCATATACTACGTCGCCATACTAGTTGTACAATCAAAACCGTTAGGTGTCGTATTGGAAGTCGGATTTTCATCATAAACCAAGGCAAGGGATCGTCCTTACCGAATTCGAGACACTCTAGCCCGTGCCTTAGGACAAGTACTCAGTCAAGCCCTTAGGAGCCACATGGCCGGTCCCCAAATTACGTTGGTGGATTGTATATAAATTCCTGAACAATACGTTTCCCCGTCCTATGGGGTGTAAAATAGAGCCGCTAGGGACTCAAATACCGAGGCGCCTCGCAATCCATCATCCACAAAAGTAAAAATATCTGGACTTGTAAAACCCAGACACCACTCTTAGCTAGAGAGAAATGCTTGTTCTCCCTGGATCCTTCTCCCATTTCTGGTTCTTACCGGGGTGTAAGGCTCGCGAGGTATCTCTACACAAAGCTATGCTAAATAAAGTTGTGCTTTGATAATCTACCACAAGGCTTGGTTTTTCAACAATAAGCCTTGATCATTTGCATCTTAGCATGCCACATTGTCAATCCATACCATACCATTGATTTCTGCCAAGACATAACCTCTAAGCTCGTACGTCTCAAAGAAGGGTGTTAAGAAAGAGAATAAATTCTCCGCCACCAAACAAATATATATTAAGTAGAGATTAACGAATATAGCATAAAGGAATACATCGTTAGACATAGCATCCATTTACAAGTTTGTTTGGGTCTGAACATAACCGGTGACATCTTATTCCTCATCCCATATGTCCAATACAGGAGAGAGCTTCTCGCATATCCATCGATCTCTAAGTACATTTGGACGTTCACCACTTATTACCTTGTCTTTGGATGCCTCCCAATCAAGATATCGGTAATTATCCAAACGATGTGAAGATCTCCGGTCTTCAACCACTGTCTTCATCTTCGACTTTTAATCGTCGTAGTAATTATTCAAAATGGGTTAAACCCGGTCTTTCTGAATAATTCACGTATTTTATAATCAACAATTAAGTGCTATAGAAACACATCATACGCCTCATTCCAATTCAGAATATTCTTTATATAAAAATATTCATATTATTAGGGAAAGGTTCCCATTAAATTTATCAAAGATAAATTCTTTTAAATTTATTCTTTAATCTTCTTTCTAAAGATTCATTAAAACTCCAATTTTGTTTTAATATATAAAAATCATTACTTTATGATTATTCAACTTTAAGAAATTAATCTTGTCTTTAACTGGGTTAAAGAACCAATGTCATTTAAAATACAGTTCACGTTAAACCCAAAATCATCTTCCGTTAAACACGGAATTTTCACAGAAATCAAATCAATATATAATCGATATAAATTTCCGTATCAGACTAATAATGTAAATAGAATAACGGCAAAGTCTTTTTAAATTCCATATATAATAACAGTCCTCTTTTATAGAAGCTCGTCTCGATTATTATTAAATCAAATTCCATTCAATTTCAATTACATCTATTAAATTGGAAAACTTTATTTTGAAAAAAATTGCCATTAAATCTTAATAAAAAAGATTTATAAATTCCAGATTATATTTTCACTGTTAATTGGGTTAAAGAACGAATGTCGTTAAAAACACAGTTCACAATAAACCCAATTCACATTTCATTTTATTCCAATTACCAAATATAATCGGAAACTCTAATAATCTTAATTAAAAGATTTATTCTTTTCTTGATTGTGTTTAAGAATAGTGTTATTTAAGACACCTTTCACGGCAAACAGAAAAATCCAATTTATCTTATTTAATTCCAATTAACCATTAATTAATTGCAAAGCTTCATTAAATTTTTAATTTAAAGATTTATCCTAGTTAATAACCAGTTCATTTCGATAAAAATATATTTTTATCTTTTAAAATATGGAAATTTTCATCTAAAATCTTTTCAAATCATTAATTATGATTCTATACAATTTTACCATATTTTTAATAATTTTATTTAGGCCCGTACAGTTGGTTTGCAATAACGGCCACCGAACTGCATCCATAGCGACCTTTTTCAAATTTGATTTGGACATAATTCCAAATCTAACTGTCAGATTTCAAAAATCTTATATTCATTGGAAAGCGCTTTTCGATACGAACCCAACAGTTCGTGTTTTAGGAGAATCCGACGGTCGGATCTCCCATTACATCAATTTGAAGTTGATGGTCGAAATTCGTGAATGGTTGCTGCGCGATGTGTACTATTTAGGCCATTATATATATTTTATATATTATATATATTTCGTCGATTTCCAATTCAATCGTATTTTATAAAATATTTATAAATTCGTTTTTAAAATGACTTTAACTTCATTTTCAATTTTAAATCAAAATTGGATATTCTATATATTTATCATATTAAAATATTAATATTTTCAAAATATTAGACTTTAAAATCACTACTTTTCGATATTCATTATAAAATTAAATAAATCGATCGATAAACTCATTCGGGTTAAAAATAGCGTTTCTATACTTAACCTGGCTTCATACTTTTATATTTTCGTGTCCATCCAAAAATCGACATAAAAATCCTAATTTTATTCTTCATTAAATTTATTTTAAAATATTCTTTATTTTCAAATATTTTTATTTAAAAATATTCTTTATTTAAAAATGTTCTTTACATTATAATATTCTTTATATAAAAATATTCTCATTATTAGGGAAAGGTTCCCATTAAATTTATCAAAGATAAATTCTTTTGAATTTATTCTTTAATCTTCTTTCTAAAGATTCATTAAAAATCCAATTTGGTTTTAATATGTAGAAATCATTACTTTATGATTATTCAACTTTAAGAAATTAATCTTGTAACAACCCACTATTTTTAACGATTAAAATTCCGATTTAAATCGTATTTTTTTTAAAAAAAAATTCTATAGTTTTTCATAATGGGAATTTGAAATTTGAAATACGTATAGAGAAATCTAGCAGTTGTGAAAATTTCGTTGGAAAATTTGAATGTTGTCGGTCGCGCAAATTTTTCAGTGCAAAGCTGCGCATAACAGTTCAAATTTTAGTGATTTTAAAATCTCTCCAACACCAGTTCAGACAAACACGAAAAGTATTCTATTCGTTGTCAGTAATCCAACGGAGAAATTCGCTTCGCGAAAATCAGATGTTTTGACCTTCGTTTCTCATCCGCATTTCTACATTAAAGGGGTCCGTAACGCATTTTTGAACGGAGCATGCAGACACTGCAAATTATATACCGTTGTGTCCGTCTCGTCGCGCTGATTACCGAAATATATTCATTTGTCAGTTTCCGTGTTCGTTCGTGCTGAAATTGTGAAAATGCTTGCATAGTTCATTTTTAAAATAGAGTCATTTGAGTTCAATGTGTCCCTTTTACGATCTCTCATAACTTTTTATATATCTTGGGTCTGCGAAAGATGTATTTTTATTTTACTAACGTACCTAAATATTTTTTTGTTTTCAAAATGGACACATTTAGTCCTTAATTTCAATTCATTCTGTGCATGCGTTGGATGGTTAATTTAGCCTTTCACGCCCTATATTTTTTTTGTTGTTCAAGCCTCTTCATATATTTTCTGTGTGCCGATGCCACTTTTAAAATGCGTCCAAGAAACCCTCATTTCAGCTCAAAGGTGAGTGTGACTCCCACGTTTATAATTTCAAAAATAATAATAATGTATATATAAAGAATGGCACTTCACGTTAAAACAAAAAGGTGTAGGTTCATCCTAGTTTTATGGCCTAGGCATGGGTAGTAAGAAAGTTTCATGTAACCTACTGCATAAAGAAGAATATCATGACCATTTCTTCCTTTCAATGCTTTATCTTGGCTGCGAGGTTGTCTTCTCTTCCCCATGCTCTTTCACTTCATTCACTTCTCATTTAATGCATACTATAACCATTCCTTAGTGCTGAAGTTTTCCAAACTTACATATGTGTATCTCACGCAACAGAAAAAAAAGGAACAAACATTATTTTCTCTCTACTTGAAAATTCTACCCACCGCCTCTTCTTTTCTTCCTATCTTTCTCTGATAACTCCAGTTCCTTTTATCTTCCGTTCTCTACGAAAGAACAAAACCTTCCCATTTCTCTTCTTCATGCAAGGGAGGACCTCGTTTCTTTTTTTTCCTTCTTGGTTGGTTTTGCTCACACAAATTATGAAAAAAAAAACGCAAGCAATAGGTACGGTGATGTGGGAGGGGAGTTGTGCATGGCTCTCGTGTGTGCATGTATGGTTGCATGCATGTGTCCAGATGTGAAGGGTGCAAGCAGTGCATACGAAAGATGAGGTGGGAATAGCGGTAGCTTGAGTTCACTTTATAAGAAGTGCATGCGAAAGGGACCGTTTCATTTTTATGTAGGGTATGAAGATATTGCATGATAGACAGAGATGCTCACCGAAAATAGGCATGCATGGGTGTGTGTTTGGTTTTGCATTCATGGAGTATGGGGGAGGGAAGGTGCAACATGTATGGGTGATGCATGCAAGAAAAAAAGAAAAAAAAGAAAAGAGAGAGAGAGAGAGAGATCAGGCGTGGAGGAGTATGCATATGCCATGTGATTAACATAAAAATGTGTTTATTTTATGCTCATATATTTTATCTTTTGTAAATAAATAAATGATACTTTGGTTACTTTTGTGTGTTTTTACAGGATGTCAAGAAATGCCTCCTTCGTTTCAAATTAAAGGCCAACTTGTGACGACCGCCCATAACCCCTGCACTAAACAAGAGGAATAATGCGCTGAAAGGCGTGCCAGGCTGCTATGGACGATCATCATAGTAAGTGAACACATCGAAACCTGTCGTAGAACTCACAGCGCAAGGATAAAATATAATAGAACATATACAACAGGTGATAGTAATGAGGTATCATATAGCAAACTTTTGAAACTCTTTCAACATCCAGAAAGATTATCCAACTGATATCCAAGTTTGTACATAAGGCCTCACTACAACTCTCAAGCAACTCAAACAGCGGAAACAGAAATACTAGATAGAATAAAACTGGTACGCCAGCCTCCTGCTCGTCATCGCTCAGCTTCCTCGTATCACTAAGCTCCATTACCTGTAACATGCTACTTAGTCTGCCCATCCACAACCGGATGAACAGCCCAAGGTAATAAGAGGAGACATAAAACCTTGAGTCAGACAATAGTCTTAGTGAGCGATAATACAGCTAACAAACTTCAACAAGATAGTATATGAGAATGGGTAAATGAAAAACTTATCTACCCACAACACCAGAGAAGAACTCATCCTTATCTTCCCCACATCGGACAGTGATAGCCTTTACACTAAGCATTTCAACCATTCATCCATAGAAACCAGAACACCCATTCAATCATAGAGAACACACATAACATCCAAATTATATAAGTCTCACACAGACAACCCTAATCGAGTTTAACATTCCTCAAGTACCCTCACCAGAGGCCTAAACCAATATCACTTAAGCACTCAAAGAACATCTCCCTCGACTTTGGATAATCTATGTGAGATAGTACAAACAGAACAAACAATCATCCATGACCGACTCTGGCTATCACCGCCAATCCTGCTTCGAAACCATCATTGTCGTATGACGGCCAACCTTGCCATATGTCAAGGGCTAATGATAACCCCAGTTCTAGCATGAACTCCATATGCCCAACCTTGACACTAGGCCTTTCCCCAACCAGAAAGACCCAGGGTACTCGACCAACAACCGGTCTTTTGAGCCTTTCAACGATACCCATTGTACCCCTGCTTTGAGCCTGCTAGAACTTACGACAACGATGACTTCTCGGCCTTCGCATCTCTAATCGTCCAACCTTGACGATGTTTCATAGCTCAAGCAACCTTCTCGAGCAGCCATTATCCACCAACTCACGACCTTTGAGTTGTCTCCGCATTCGTTGTTCCACCTTGATCAACGAACACATTCATCACTTCGAGTCTTCCTACTTGAATCACCTCGAAGTCACACCATCACTGAACCAAAACACATCACTGTGCTGCGGCTAGGGTTCGGGGGGTTGCCCCCGAAAAATATTTTTTTCAGACCTTTTTGGTTCGTACCCGAAAACGTACTTTTTCATAAAACGACCCTGTGACCGACCAGCCTTGCTTGACCGACCAGACCAGCTCCAAGACCGACCCACCTCCTTGCAGCTTTGGACCGACCCGCCTCCTTGGGACCGACCAGCTTTGGACCGACCCCGTCAAAACCGACCAGGATATGCTTCCATCTGACCGACCAGGATTTGCATCCATCTGACCGACCAGCTCCTTCAGACCGACCAGGTGAAACTGACCAGCTCCACCAGATCGACCAGCTCCTCCAGATCGACCAGCTTCTCCAGAGCGACCAGGCTGAAACCGACCAGCTGCTCCAGAGCGACCAAGCTAAAACCAACCAGCTGCTCCAGAACGACCAAGCTAAAACCGACCAGCTGCTCCAGAACCAACCAGAATCTTCTCTGCTCCTCCAAAACCGACCAGAAACCTGCACATCTCCAATTCGACTCCGATTTCGACCAAAACTTCGCCAAACGACGAATCCGACGAAACCAGCTTATCCGAATCATCCAAACGCAATCACAAACATATTATGCAACCAACAATATCATCAATCTAACAATTTCCATCAAAACACATAAATTTCCCAAAACATGATAAGTGAATCATATGAACATAAAAACGGATCTAACTTGCATAATCTTGAGAAAAATCATAAAATTAACCATTTAAATTATCTAGATCAGATCCTAAGGTGATTCATATATAAAATGGACTTAGCATGGTGTGGATCTGAGGAAAATAACATGGAAATGATGAAATTAACATCCTAAAACCCATATACTTGCATGAATCCGAATGAGAGATGTAAATCACTCACCAATTATCCAAATCTAAGCAAAAGCAATGAAAACGCAATCCGGACAGCGAACACTTCAAATCAAACTCTTCAATCCGATGAATTCGCCTTTGAGACGATGTAGATCTAGCCTCTTATGGTGTAGATCTTCAATTTCCCTCCTTGGATTTTGGAATTTTAATGGTGGAAAGATGTTAGAGGAAGTAGGAGATCAAAGCCTCCCCATAAGAGAATGGAAAATGCCAACCTTTCTCCATACCCCTTACCCCCTATTTATAGTCTCCACCCACCCTCTAATGGGCCTTCTCCAAATCAGCCCATTAGCCTTCCAAAACCTGAACAACCAACTGAAAAACCTTAAAACAGCGATTTCCCCCAAACCGCTGAACCAAATCCTTAACGTAACCACTCTACGGAAAGGGAATCGTCAATTCCTTTCCAATGGCACAGGTCTCACCCTCTGATTCGACCTAAGTCAAAAGTTATGCCCAGTACAAGACTGACAGGGGCAAAATGGTCACAAACAAAATCGGTAAAAATTATGGACATGTCACACATCCCCATAAGCAACATATCAAAAGATGAGAATGATCCAACCCTCAGGGAATAAAATAAAAATATTTTACGATCTTCCGATACGTAAAATGCGGGCTGTTACACAACTACAGAAAAAAAGCTACTTCCCCGTATTAAAGTCATCTCAATTACAAAAGACGTTGTAGCTCACTGGTAATTGCATAGAGATTTGTACTGAGAGACCTGAGTTCGATCCCCGTCGAGCTCACTTTTTGCCAAAGAAACGGAACGCGTTCACACTGGCCCTTTGCCATGAAAAATATTAATTAGTGTTATATTATATATATACATATTCATGTGTATGTATGATATTCACTAATAGACATTTCAGGAGTAGTCATGGAAATCACTTCAGAACATTCATTTTTCAATTTCCAATTTCCAATTAGAAGAATTTCTGATTGATTTATTGCCAAGTAAAGATCAATTTTGAAGATTTCATCCTTTGTTGCCTTGGGAGTTTGATGAGCATCCTTGTTTGGAATAATTAATCGCATGCAATCTAATTACCAATCAACTAGCCATACGGAGGATTTGGAAGATATTCACCAAGATATGCATCAGATATTCTTAAAAGAATTATTTCCAAACAAACCTAGTCAAGGAAGGCAAGAGATATGATATTACTTCTTGAGAAAATAGGGCCATGTAGTCATTGATTTGATTAGGATTTGGTCTACATCTCTATAAATATACATAAAGTCCCATTGTAAAGGCATTCATTTTTTATTCTATTCTGTATTCTCTTTTGTTCTAATAAAAGTCTTTTCTTTTCTAGTTTTATTGTTATTTTAATTTAATAACAATTTGTGTTATCTACCTAATTAGGTTTGGGTAGAATGCATATTGTTAATGTCTTTTATTACTGCTTGTTTGCGATTCACTGTTGATTAGTTTCAATAGGAATCCTACTTTTAATTTCTGTTATTGTTCTAGTTGTTATTCTCTTTTTCTGGTAATTGTTCCTTTTCTTTTTAATTGTTGAATTTGATACTGATTAGATTCAGAGTAATTTCAACAACATAAAAAAAAAACTCCAGGCTTCGTCTAACTCGCCCAAGAGATTAAATAAATAATTTGATTTTAATTACACCTCCCTGTGTTCGACCTGTATGCTACACACCTGTATGCTTGCAGTAATTTATTTTAAATATCGCGCTTTTCTGATTCATAGACTAGCGTCGATCAAGTTTTTGGCGCCGTTGCCAGGGAGGTAACGATTAAATTTTGTTATTTCTTTAATTTCTGATCCGTGTTAGTTTTTTGTTTTATTGTTCTTATTTAAAAAAAAATTGCCTTTTCTTTCTGAAATCTTTCACTTCTGTGTTTCCTTTCAATTTTTTATCTGCTATTTCTTTCTTTCTTTGTTCCTACTCTATTATGGTCTTTCTATTTCTTTCCCCTCTTACAACAATTAAAAAAATTGCCATTTTTCTCCTTTGATTTCTTTCCTTTCTTCCTTTACAAGCCTCTCCTTCTAAAAAAACAAACAAACAAAAAAAAACAAATATCTTTCTATAAATTCTCTCTTCTTTCTATATTTCTGCTGTTGATTCCACAATCTCCTGCCTATTTTCTACAATACACGCTCCCCAGTTCTTCATCTTCCCTTACCACCTCAATCCCATCGCACAGCGAAGAAAAAAAAACCCGTACATCAATCTGAACCTCAGCAATCCCTTGCAAACACCACACCATCTTCTTGCCACAAAACAGCAATCACTTTCATCTCACCCAATACATCTCAGACAGGTTCGACACCCCATCCACCACGCAATACTCTACCATCTCCCTGATCAACTACCCAGAAAACCTAAGCACTCCACATATCTGGTCGCCGTCATCAACAACCAAACCTTCAAACTACAGTTCGTCATCTACCACAAAATCCCATCAACGAAGCCACTGCCTTCTTTGATTTTCTTCCCCTCAACTCCACTACGCAAATTCAACACCAAAACCGAAATCCAATATTCCCCAATGTTACACAGTGCCGCAGATCCCACTCCCCAACCACCTGCTCATCGACCATAGTTCACAGCCCTACCACGCTCAACAGTCTCAAAGTCCTCTGTTCAAAAATCCCAAATTCTTCCTTCCACCAACATCCGCCCATCTTCAAACCTGAACCCCTCGTCCACCTCCACCGCAAACAACAGTCATGCCTTAAGCCCAAATCAACTCGCTGCACTCCCATCGAACACCCTCTCCGAACCCCTAAAAACTGATTCGCTGATTCCAGAACCCGATTCGAACCCAGATCGAATCTCGGAAGAAAAGAAGCCGAGTACGGTTATTTAGAATTTTGTGGGAGGCACGATTTTGTTTGATTGAATTATAAAGGGACGTGAGTTTTTATAAGTGGGTTGGTGTGTTTGCTTAGGGCTGAGTACACTTGGCTATTTGGAAGTGGCTTGTAAGTGCCTGAATTTTCATGCGTAGGTTCTTAGTGTAATTTTTCTTTTTCTTATTTTAGTTTAGCCTATTTCTTGTTAGTTTAATTCTTGGTTTTCTTTTCAAACCTTGGCTTTAGTTAGTTTTTTTCTTTTTTTAGTCTAGTTTTTTTTGTTTTCTTCATTTTTATCGTTTTCCTTTCAAAACAAAAAAAGAAGAAGAGGGAAATCAAGATCAAAGACCCAAGCGAGGAACGAAACTCAATCAAAGCAAACAAGGATCTAGAGGCCGATCAATTTGCAAATAGTGGATTTGAATCATTAACGTTGCTCAAATTTTCTGAGAACGGATCTGCAAACAACATAAGTTGAATTGTTGGAGCGGTTACACCAAGTGGGGTGTGAACGCGCTAGCGCTACCCAAATTCACTGGACGAACTGCCGATCAAGGTGAGAAATTTTTAAAACACTACAGGTGCTCTGCTGCAAAAGAAAAAAAAATTATATAGACAATTATTGTAAAAATTTTCTGTAGGAGCAGCGGCTTGAATGTACAATTTTTAATTTCTGCAATTAAATTGTGTGATTGTTGTTATTTCTGCATTTTTATTCATTCTGTTAAGGGCAATACCCCAATTCATATAAGGTGAGGGATTTCATCACCCTTTCCTTAGCCCACAAATTGCATTTCATCGTAGAATCTGACCATTAATAACGGTTAGACGTTGGACTTAAGGGAGTCACGGGCTCATTTAGGGCTTAACTGCATTGTGATACTTGATTCATTTGGAACGATTTATTTCTTGGTGTCTAGACTACGGCAGAGAAATAACCATTTATAAATATTACGATGATTCGTAAATATTATATCGGTTGTTACTCTGAAGGTACTTAAACCTTCGGCTGCATTGCTAGTGTGATTCCTGGTGCACCGATAACTCCTGTCCGTTAACTGGCTGAGAAATCTTTTGATCTAAGTAATCAAACGCGTCACTTTATAATTTTGGGTTAGGAGCCAATAAGGACAGAAAATTTCATTGTAGCTAATTTCTGTGCTTGCATTTAACAACAATGAGTGAAAAAAGTGTTAGCCAACAAAATTCTCCTAGGGGTTCTCGAATCAACCAAAATTTTCCAACCGAATTGGATCAGAATCAAGTGAATCACAACTTTCCAAACTTTGGGGACAAAATCAATTAAATCAATATTTTCATAATCCCAATATCCAAATGGATAGACCCTTGTCTCTTCGTGATCGATGTTATCCTGCTAGGACCGTTCAACCATCTGTCATTGTGTTCCCACCAGCTGAAGGAAACAATTTTGAGCTAAAACATTCTTTTATCCAAGGGGTACCAAAATTTACTGGATCTGAAAATGCTTATGAGTTTCTGAGTGAATTTGAATTGTATGCTTCCACAACAAAAATGCAACAACTATCTAATGAATCGATCAAGCTAAGGCTAATCCCATTTGCAATACTTGAAAGCGCTAAAAGATGGCTAAATTCTCTTCCACGACATTCCATAAGAAGTCGGGATGAATTTGTCACTGCATTCTTGAAAAACTTTTCCCTTTCCATAAAACTCTAGAAATATGAACCGAGATAAATCAATTTTTGTCAAAATAAGGGGGAGACTTTTTCAAAATACTTTGAGAGATTCAACCAGCTAGCTGTCCTCATCGTGGAATTCTAAAAGATCACTTATGTCAAATTGCATATGAAGGGCTAAACTATCAGACTAGAACTCAACTAGAATCAATGTGTGGAGGAGATTTTATGTCTAAGACGGCCGATGAAGCTTGGCGGTTTTTAGAAGACTATTCTGAAAAGGACATGCAATGGGAATCGATTCATATTCCCATTCGTACTTCTACTAGAGGAGTGCATGTCGTAGACCCAAATCAAATTCCTTTAGAAAATCAAACTCCTCAAGTTGGAGAAGGGTTACCCCACTATTACTCTCAGGACCAAGCCAATGCTATAGCTCAAAATAATCCTTACTCATCCACATACAATCCTGGTTGGAGGAACCACCCAAACTTTTCTTGGTCAAACCCCAATAATTTGGCCAACCCAACTCACATATAACCCTTTATTCCCAATCCGAATTACCAAGCTCCTTCTTCCAATTCTCAAACCTCTCAAGCTGCACCTCAATCCAAACAACCTTATAGGCACCCCAATTTTCAATCATCGAACCAATCTTCTCAACTGTCACAAGAAATTGTGCGTTTAGAAGAACAGTTGAGCTCTTACGAAGCTAAAATAAACTCGCAAGACGCTAAAATGGACCAAATGATGAATATGATAAAGGAAATGGCAAAAAATAATGAGAGGGGAAAATTGCTGAGTCAACCTGAGGTGAATCCAAAATATAACTCTCGTGCTGTAAATTCTTGTGAGGACGAAAACCATAATCCAGTCAATGCTATTACAACCCTTCGATCTGGAAAGAGGGTTGATAATAACATGGGCGACCCTGACGAACCTTCTAACTCGACCCCAATCCCTCATCTTGATGATCACCCATTGGCTTCGAATGCCAATTCCACTAAACCTCAAGTTTCCTTAAATGTTGGCAATCCCAACAATTCTTCTTCCAGTGTCGGCAAACCCAACCCACCTTCGAAAATTAATGTTGGCAATACCAACATTCCATCTTCTACGACCCTACCACCTTCTATTTTCTTGGATAAACCTTCTTCCTCGAACGATGAAACTGATCACAGAGTCGAAAAACCAATAGCACCAATTCCCCATAGGCTCAACAATAAGAAGAAGGCGGCAAATTTCGATAAAATCTTGGAAATTTTCAAACAAGTCCGTGTGAACATTCCTCTTTTAGACACAATTGAACAAATTCCTCAATATGCCAAATGTCTTAAGGAATTGTTCACACAAAAACGTGCAACTAATGTTCCAAAAACCGCCTTTCTAACTACGAATACAAGCTCTGCTCTTTCGAATCTTACCCCAGTCAAGTATAAAGACCCTGGCTGCCCTACGATTGATTGCAAAATAGGAAACACCCATATCTCTCGTGCTCTACTCGACCTTGGTGCCAGTGTCAATCTTCTTCCTTATACTGTTTATCGTCAACTTGGACTAGGGGAGATTAAACCAACAAACATCACTCTTCAGCTAGCTGATCGATCTGTCAAAAAGCCATTGGGGATTATCGAAGGCGTCTTGATACAGATCGAACAGTTTTACTTCCCTGTCGATTTCATAGTTTTAGATACAGAGCCTGTCTCAAATCCCAAAGTTCAAATACCGTTGATTTTAGGACGGCCCTTCTTAGCAACCTCAAATGCTGTCATTAATTGTAGAAATGGTCAACTTCGACTTTCCTTCAGGCACCTAACCATTGAGCTAAACATCTTTAATCTCAACAAACAACCTAGGGATTTTGAGACCGATGAAATCGACATGATTCAAACCATAGTGGACGAAACCTCTAATGACACTTCTGAAGCCTTGAAAATGTGTCTGGAACATTTCGATTCCGATTTCGACGAACTGGAATACATTTCTGAACTGAATGAATTTCTTGACTCAAATCCTTCGTCTTCTGGCTCTGACCAAGGAATGTTAACCAATGTTAACACTCAAGAACATCCTAAGTTAGATCTCAAACCCTTGCCACAGGTCCTTAAGTACGCATACTTAGACTCTTCAGAAACTCTTCCCGTAATCTTGGCCTCTGATCTTACCGAGGACCAAGAAGAAAAACTCTTAGAAGTTTTGCGGGAAAATAAAGACGCCTTGGGATGGGAACTGAGCGATATAAAAGGAATTAGCCCATCAATTGTGGAACATCGCATACACTTAGTTGATGAGGCTAAACCCATCCGTGAGGCTCAAAGGCGATTAAACCCAAACATGAGAGAAGTGGTCAAGGAGGAGATAATCAAATGTCTAGACGATAACATCATCTATCCCATCTCTGATAGTACCTGGGTGAGTCCGGTACAAGTCGTACCAAAGAAATCGGGAGTCACAGTGATCAAAAATGAAAGTAATGAGCTTGTCCCAACAAAAATCAAAACAAAATGGCGTATGTGTATCGACTATCGAAAGCTCAACGCAGCCACATGAAAAGACCATTTTCCCTTGCCTTTTATTGACCAGATGCTCGAACACTTAGCGGGTCATGAGTACTATTGTTTTCTCGATGGATACTCTGGCTATAACCAAATTCCTGTTGCTTTAGAAGATCAACATAAGACCACCTTTACTTGTCCCTTTGGAACCTTTGCTTATCATCGCATGCCTTTTGATCTTTGTAATGCCCCCGCGACTTTCCAAAGGTGTATGATGAGTATCTTCTTTGACATGGTGGACGAATTCTTGGAAATATTCATGGATGATTTTTCAATCTATGGATCATCTTTTTCCCAATGCCTCACTCATTTGGAACTCGTCCTAAAACGTTGTAAGGAAAAATCACTCGTGCTTAATTGGGAAAAGTGTTAGTTCATGGTAAAAAGGGGATAGTTCTAGGTCATGTCGTCTCCAAAGATGGCTTTGAAGTCGATAAATCTAAAATCGATTTGATTGCTAATCTGCCTCCTCTTAAGTCTGTTAAAGATGTTCGTTCATTTCTTGGCCACGCAAGATTCTATAGAAGATTCATTAAGGACTTCTCGAAAATTTCAAAACCTCTCTCAAATTTACTTGCCAAAGATGTTAAGTTCGAATTCTCCAATGACTGCAAAACATCTTTTGAAACTCTTAAGCCAATCTTGACCACAGCTCCCATCATTCAACCTCCTGATTGGACTCAGCCCTTCGAACTTATGTGCGACGCTTCTGATTTTGCAATTGGAGCCATCTTAGGTCAGCATATCGATAAACTCCCCCGAGTCATTTAATACGCTAGCAAAACCTTAAACGAGGCCCAATTGAATTACTCAACTACTGAAAAGGAATTTTTGGCAGTTGTCTTCGCTCTTGAGAAATTCAGACCATATCTCATAGGATCCAAAGTCATAGTTTACACTGATCATGCTGCCCTCCGATATTTGCTTTCTAAAAAGGATGCCAAGGCCCGCTTGATTCGTTGGATCCTTCTTCTTCAAGAATTCGATATAGAAATACGAGATAAAAAGGGTTTTGAAAATGTCGTAGCTGATCATCTCTCTCGAATTGTGCACGAAAATGTTGATGACACCCAAATCGATGACTATTTTCCTGACGAACAAGTCATTTCGATCTCTAACACCCCTTGGTACGCTGACATTGTGAATTATCTTGTCACACAACAAACACCCGCTGAATGGTCGAAACAAGATAAACAAAAATTTCTCTCGAAAGTTCGAAACTTCTATTGGGACGACCCATACCTTTTCAAATACCGTCCAGACCAAATCATTCGAAGGTGTGTGCCCAATCATGAACACCAAAGTATTCTCTCCTTCTCACAGGACCATGCTTGTGGCGGTCACTTTGGAGCAAGAAAAACTGCTGCAAAAAGTATTGAAAGCGGTTTTTATTGGCCCACACTCTTCCGTGTCGCTTTCGAATTTTGCTCTAAATGTGAGCGATGTCAAAGAACGGGTCGAATCTCTAAGCGAAACATGATGCCTCTCAACCCCATTTTAGTGATTGAGTTATTCATTGTTTGGGGCATCGATTTCATGGGACCATTCCCTAATTCATTTGGGAATCTTTACATCTTGCTTGCGGTAGATTATGTCTCAAAATGGGTTGAAGCCATTCCAACCAAAACCAACGACAACATGGTTGTTGTCAAATTCCTCAAAGAAAACATCTTTTCACGCTTTGGCACACCTCGAGCTATCATTAGCAATAATGGCACTCATTTCTGTAACCGTGCTTTTGAGTCCTTGCTCAAGAAATACTCAATCACACACAAGCTGTCAACACCTTACCATCCACAAACTAGTGGACAAGTAGAAGTTTCCAATAGACAAATCAAACAAATTCTTGGGAAAACCGTGAATTCCAATAGAAAAGATTGGTCCGTAAAACTGATTGATGCACTTTGGGCTTTTCGCACTGCTTATAAAACCAATCTAGGGATGTCACCATATCGATTAGTCTTTGGAAAGGCCTGTCACTTACCTTTTGAATTAGAGCATCATGCTCTTTGGGCCATAAAATTTTTGAATTTTGACTTAGAGAAAGCCAGCTCACATAGGAAGTTACAAATTTCGGAATTAGAGGAATTAAGAAATGAGGCGTATGAAAATGCGAAAATCTACAAAGAAAGAACCAAAGCCCAACACGACAAAAACATACTTCGTAAGGAATTCAACGTAGGTCAAAAAGTTCTTTTATACGACTCTAGACTTCACTTGTTTCCAGGAAAACTCAGATCTCGATGGACTGGACCTTATGTTGTGAAAACAGTATATCCTCATGGAGCGATTGAAATTGAAAATCCTAGGGATAGAAAAGTCTTCAAAGTAAACGGTCAACGACTGAAACCATTTTTGGACTTCGAGCAATATGACGAAGATGACCCTATCGATCTGCATGAGCCACCATGAAATCAGGTGGTACACGTTCTTTTTCTTTTATTTTTCCTTTTTCATTTTTTATTTTATTTTTGTTTATCTGCCTTAGACAGTTGGGACACTGTCTTAATCAAGTGTGGGGGGGGGGAGTCTGCATTGCATTCTTTTGATTTTTCTTTAATTTTTCTTTCTTTCATTTCATGTAGGACCATCATACATTTTATATCGTAGTAACACACCATTTTTTTTTAAATACGACTTATTTTCAATTGATACAACAAAATAAGTTTACAATTTTTAGCCAGTTGATAGTATTTTTCTCTCTCAGCTAAGTTCGAATTTGAAATATAATGAAAAGTTTAATTTTGAGGGATAATAGTGTAACCGGTACATAGGGAGATTCTTAGGTAATGGCAATGAAATCTATTCTATATTGTAGACTTTGTTTAAATAAGTGGAGGACTTAAAAGACTTATATTGGCTTGTCAAATCTTTAAAACTAAGTTGTGTTAAGTTGAATTCGCGTAACTCTCTTTTTGTGCTTATAAATTCAATAATAATAATAGTAATCCAAGGGTATCCAACATTGCTTGTATATCGAGCGTTGGTGTGCAAACCCTCCAAGCTCTATCCGACACGTTGTTGACAAAGTCAGCGTTGGAATATCTTGGTCTTATTTTATGAGATTGGACACCTAAGGATTACCGACACGTTGTTGACAAAGTCAAAGTCGGCCTGCACAATCCGCCAAGCTCTTTACCCACTCTCCGTTAGTCCGCGAGGCAGTGCATGGATGGTAAACCTTGGTCTTCTAAGTTAGGTGTATGTACTTAATCATAAATTTTAAAATTTTATAGAATAAAGAATAAGCGATGATGCCCAAATACTTCTTGACCTTATTGATTTGACTAGCCATACATGAGAAAATTAGAATACCACTTTGCAAACTGTGCCAAGCAAACTAAGAATTTATTTCATGGCTGCACTATGTTATCGACCGAACTAACTGGCCAAACTGGAATTTAACAATTGAAAACTTGATTTATGTTGAAAATTTGTGACAAGTTGAGGTATCTAAAATAAAATCAACTGATTAGAAATTATTAACTTAATTTGTTGTACCACTTTCCTGAAATAAGTCGTGTTTTCGTTTTTTCGTTTTTATTTGCATATGTCCATTGCATTCATGTAGTTCATTAGAATCATAGCATACTGCATTTGGATTTTGTGGGTAGTATCCGCTGAAAACCCTCACGAGACACCACTCGTCCTACTAGGGACACCTAGAGGTTTAACGACTTGTTGCATACGCTCAATGCAATCGTGTTTCCTACGAAAGTGCGACCTATCTAGTTAGTTTTTCATTTTCTTTTTACTCGAGGACGAGTAAAAGATAAGTGTGGGGGTATTTGATTAACATAAAAATGTGTTTATTTTATGCTTGTATATTTTATCTTTTGTAAATAAATAAATGATACTTTGGTTACTTTTGTGTGTTTTTACAGGATGTCAAGAAATGCCTCCTTCGTTTCAAATTAAAGGCCAACTACAGATAAAAAGCTACTTCCCCGTATTAAAGTCATCTCAATTACAAAAGACGTTGTAGCTCACTGGTAATTGCATAGAGATTTGTACTGAGAGACCTGAGTTCGATCCCCGTCGAGCTCACTTTTTGCCAAAGAAACGGAACGCGTTCACACTGGCCCTTTGCCATGAAGAATATTAATTAGTGTTATATTATATATATACATATTCATGTGTATGTATGATATTCACTAATAGACATTTCAGGAGTAGTCATGGAAATCACTTCAGAACATTCATTTTTCAATTTCCAATTAGAAGAATTTCCGACTGATTTATTGCCAAGAAAAGATCAATTTTGAAGATTTCATCCTTTGTTGCCTTGGGAGTTTGATGAGCATCCTTGTTTGGAATAATTAATCGCATGCAATCTAATTACCAATCAACTAGCCATACGGAGGATTTGGAAGATATTCACCAAGATATGCATCAGATATTCTTAAAAGAATTATTTCCAAACAAACCTAGTCAAGGAAGGCAAGAGATATGATATTACTTCTTGAGAAAAGAGGGCCATGTAGTCATTGATTTGATTAGGATTTGGTCTACATCTCTATAAATATACATAAAGTCCCATTGTAAAGGCATTCATTTTTTATTCTATTCTGTATTCTCTTTTGTTCTAATAAAAGTCTTTTCTTTTCTAGTTTTATTGTTATTTTAATTTGATAACAATTTGTGTTATCTACATAATTAGGTTTGGGTAGAATGCATATTGTTAATGTCTTTTATTACTGCTTGTTAGCGATTCACTGTTGATTAGTTTCAACAGGAATCCTACTTTTAATTTATGTTACTGTTCTAGTTGTTATTCTCTTTTTCTAGTAATTGTTCCTTTTCTTTTTAATTGTTGAATTTGATACTGATTAGATTAAGAGTAATTTCAACAACATAAAAAACAACAACTCCAGGCTTCGTCTAACTCGCCCAAGAGATTAAATAAATAATTTAATTTTAATTACACCTCCCTGTGTTCGACCTGTATGCTACACACCTGTATGCTTGCAGTAATTTAATTTAAATATCGCGCTTTTCTGATTCATAGACTAGCGTCGATCACCGTGAGTTGTATGCATGTGTATAAGAGTGGGAAATGGGAACGTGAAGGGTAAGAAGGGTAGCAGGCACGCATGCAACTGGGAAGGAGAAGTAAGGGGCAACCATGAAGATGTCTGAGTGGACTTGCATACATGGATTAAATTAAAAGTGTGCATGCACAAGTTGGAGAGGCACATGTTTTCGGGTTCCAGCGTATTGGGCATAGCCTACCGGCTTATGAAGGTGAGAGTATATAATACATCTAGTTTATATTTATGTTAGCTTATTTGACAATTAAATTAGTAAGCTCGAACATGTTCATTTTATCCTACCAGATCCGTTTAACCTTGTTTCCGACGCTATAGTTGTATTAACAAACAGAGTTTGTAGTACAGTAAGTTGACACATTTCATCAAGTGTAAATAAAATCGTTAAAATATTAATTACGGATTTAATTACGTTAACGTAATTAAATAATTATATTCCATAATTACACCCTTTAATAGAATCAAACACCGTTCTGTTATTAATTTAGACAAATTTTTGCGTTGTTAAATTGTCGTTACTTATTATGTTGACTGATCGTGTTGATTTTGCTCAACCAATTTATGAGAAAATAAATTGTTCATACTTTGGCATTGGGTTGGGTAGAAAAATATTTGTTCGCTAACGTCTTGTGATTAATTTCACAATTTGACTAAACAGTGGTAGCGACAAAGTTAATTCTTTTAATTTAAGAGCGTAAATTGAAATGAATGTTTTCGAAAATCGTTTTCGTAAAATAAAATGAAATGAAATGATTTCAAACAAATAGGAAGATATTAATTCGCTAGCGTTTGTGATTAATTTCATGATTTGACTGAATGGCGGTTAGCGACGATATTAATTCATTTGAATAGTGAATGAAAATTTAGATGAATGGCTTTGAAAGAGGAGAAGAAGCTAGTAAAGAGGGACCAAATATGTGTATGGTGTTTGTTGTTGCTGCTGCCAGTTCTGAGTTGCTTTGTATACTGACATTGGATTGTCAGAATTTGAGTTCGTTAAAATTTCAGATTCAAACGAAGGTGAGTTTTCTCACATCTGCAAAAATATTCACATTTTTGTGAAATTGAAATCATTGACTAATTTGATTATTTGGTTGTTGGTTGTTATTTTTAAATGGACATCTATTTTAAATTGTTAGAAATTAAATTGACAGTTAGTTTATTTTTGAATTAAATTGCTAGTTAAACCCCAACATATATGATCAGTTAATTATTGCAAATTGAACTGTTTTGGATGATGATTGTGATGGATGTCTATTTATGGGTATATTGAACTATATGGATGTTTTTCTATATTTTTATATCAGTGTTATCACCTTGGATGTTACGGGCATCATCATAAACTGTCATTTCGAATAAATTAAGAAATAAGTTGAAATGATATATACCTATGACATTTGACCTTTGGATTGAAATGATATATATCCATTCCCTGAAATTAAAATTTGAAATAACTGATCACTTGGCCATAGGATAGATAATTATCATACGGACACCGGAGTGGTTAAAACTATAAATTTTAGAATTTGTGAAACCGATTTAAATAAGTGATTATGTGTAAAGAAAATAAATTGAAATTATTTAAATTGAATATAATTTGAATTATTCCAAAGGTTTAAATCTTTATTTAAACTTTGGAATTAAATTCAAATTGAAATGATCTAAATTTGTTATTCTGAAATTTGGACTAAAATTGAAATGATCTAAAATTTGTTATTTTGAAATTTGGACTAAAATTGAATAAAATTTGAATTATTTCAAAGGTTTAAATCTTTATTTAAATTTTGAAATTAAATTCAAATTGAAATGATCTAAATTTGTTATTTTGAAATTTGAACTAAAATTGATTATAATTTAAATTGTTTCAAAGGTTTAAATCTTTATTTAAACTTTGAAATTAAATTCGAAATTGAAATGATCTAAATTTGTTATTTGAAATTTGAACTAAAGATTGATTATAATTTGAAATTAAATTCGAATTAAATGGCTTAAATAAATATTATGAACTTGAACTTGAACTGGGATTTGATTTGAATCAAATAGATTCAAATAATATTTTGAAATTGGAAGTTATCCTTTAAAATGGATTGTTCTCAAATAAATTTGATTTTGGGAATCGATTTGGACTAGATATTGGAAATCGATTTGGTTTGTTTTGAGTTATGAACTTAGGTTCAAATTTATTGAAAATAGAAAGAAACAGTTGATTTGAAATTATTTCTATATAAACAAATTTATATATAAACTATTTTACGAAATTTATTCCTTTAATATATGGAGTGCTTTATATAAATTGTTTTTCAAAACATATTCTTTCTATATATATAAGTAGTTTATTTTATAAAAAAATAAATATATTTTAATATACATAACCATTTTCAATACTCAAGCTGTTTTGATTTCCAAACTATTGCAAATCTCCCAACTATTTACAAGTGTTCAAAAATTTATTAAAACCCCAAAACTATTTCAAACTTATAAACTGTTTTAGAAGTGGAATTGTTTACATTTAAATCTCTGATTTAAAGTTAAATATGATTATTTTGATGTTAAAATCAGAAATGAATTCAAAACTATTTTTGAAGTAAATTGAATGATTCAAAGGAAATGTGGTTAATTGAAGTTATAACCAATTAATTAATTTGTGTGAAAGTAAATATTATTGTGATATAAAATAATATGATATTTTAAAGTGAAATTTGTTTAGGTGAATATGATATTTTGATATCATAACGATTCACTTTTGAAATATAAATGTACCAATCGGTGTGTAACATGACGTTTTGTTGTTAAAGAGATCGGGGCCTCTTATTGACATACTCTCTGTCAATGTTGGAACCACTTTAACAAATATGTACGCGGTGGAGTTCCAGAAATGAAGTAGGATGAATTTGGAGGTGATTACTGGATTTGAAGAAAGTGAACGATAATGGATGACCCCGACACTTGTGTCGATTTGAAATGACTAAAATAGGAGCCGTGCTAGACCAAACGAGGCTTGACTGCCTCTTAGTGGACATCTGCTCTTCGATTTTCCTGGGCCTCGGGTCCATACTATTACTATTCAGTTGTTGTTGTTTTGTTGGTGCGCACCCTCGATGGGAGGTATTTCCCTTTGATTCGATATGGGGCGGATGTCTACGGTGGGCCGTTAGGGGTAACCACCAGTCTGGACAAGGCAAACTGGTAGCATACTATCTTGGGTATTGCCTCATGTGCCTTGTCATACGTTTATCCTTATGCGAGACAACTACGATTTTGATGTTGGCATAGGTCTATAGGGGACTCACTGGCTACCGACGTTCTACTGATTGTGTTACAGGACCTGCGTAGACCATGTGCTTATAAACTATGTAAGGGTAATCAATGTAACCCCGCTTACGCTATTTTTTCTGACAAGTAATTGTGAATAGACACTATTATAATAGCGAAATTATATTATATAGTATCTAGTTCAACGGATCCTTAGGATATGGAATTTCCCATAACATCTCTTGAGTTATGTGTGTGCATGTTCTTATGATGTCAATTTGACTTAGATGAGAATATTTTTGCCTGATCCGAGCTTGTTTTATTTTCACGCTATTACGCTCGGGTCTGGCTTAAGCATTCCAGTTTCAAAAGTTATCTTCTGAAGGATGAAGACGAAGGCGGTATACTATTATTACTATCGTATTCCACTACTATTCTGTTGCATTACTCTGTATTATCAGTTACGTATATAAATGTATAACTCTGATAAATGTTGTAAAATGACCAAATGTTTATTTTAAACAGCTTCATGAACTGTTATTTGATTATTATATTTTGTTCATTCCGTTGTGAGATTCTATACTTGTTTTCTTCTTTCTTTCTAATTCTAAATTAATCTCCTTGATTATCTATATTTTTGACTAAATGGTTAAAGATGTGGATTGTCATTTAACAATCTGTAAATACGTACAGTTTTGAGTTAGACATGTGTGGATTATGGTCGATTCAAAAGGTGCGGGTTTCCGGGTCGTTACAAATCTTGTCTTTAGCTGGGTTAAAGAACCAATGTCATTTAAAACACAGTTCACGATAAACCCAAAATCATCTTCCGTTAAAGATGGAATTTTCACAGAAATCAAATCAATATATAATCGATATAAATTTCCGTATTAGGCTAATAATATAAATGGAATAACGGCAAAGCCTTTTTAAATTCCATATATAATAACGGTCTTCTTTTATAGAAGCTCATCTCGATTATTATTAAATCGAATTCCATTCAATTTCAATTACTTGTGTTAAATTGGAAATCTTTATTTTGAAAAAAATTGCCATTAAATCTTAATAAAAAAGATTTATAAATTTTAGATTATATTTTCACTGTTAATTAGGTTAAAGAACAAATGTCATTAAAAACACAGTTCATAATGAACCCAATTCATATTTCATTTTATTCCAGTTACCAAATATAATTGGAAACACTAATAATCTTAATTAAAAGATTTATTCTTTTCTTGACTAGGTTTAAAAACAGTGTTATTTAACACACCATTCATGACAAACCAAAAAATCCAATTTATCTTATTTAATTCCAATTAAACATTAATTAATTAGAAAACGTCAATAAATTTTTAATTTAAAGATTTATCCTAGTTAATAACTAGTTCGTTTCGATAAAAATATATTTTTATCTTTTCAAATATGGAATTTTTCATCCAAAATCTTTTCAAATAATTAATTATGATTTTATATAATTTTACCATATTTTTAATATTTTTATTTAGGCCCGTACAGTCGGTTTCCAATAACGGCCACCGAACTGCATCCATAGCAACCTTTTTCAAATTTGATTTGGACATAACTCCAATTCTATCCATTAGATTTCAAAACTCTTATATTCATTAGAAAGCTCTTTTCGATACGAACCCAACATTCTGGTTTTAGGAGAATCCGACGGTCAGATCTCCCATTACATCAATTTGAAGTGGATGGTCGAAATTCGTGAACGGTCGCCGCGCGGCGCGTTCTGTTCATGCCATTATATACACATAATATATATATATATTATCTATATTTCATCGATTTTCAATTAAATCGTATTTTATAAAATATTTATAAATTCATTTTGAAACGATTTTAATTCATTTTCAATTTTAAATCAAAATTGGATATTCTATATATTTATCATATTAAAATATTAATATTTTCAAAATATTAGATTTTGAAACCACTATTTTTCGATATTCATTATAATGAAATAAATCGATCGATATACCCGTTCGGGTTAAAAATGGCGTTTCTATACTTAACCAGGCTTTATATTTTCAAATTGTCATGTCCATCTAAAAATGGACATAAAAATCATGATTTTATTCTTTATTAAATTTATTTTAAAATATTCTTTATTTAAAAATGTTCACTATATTATAATATTCTTTATACTAAAATATTCTGAATCGGAATGCGACTCAACCAATTACCATATAATTTCAGTTATATGGATTTCATACATTGAATGTATATAATAATAATGATAAATAAATATTAAGCAATCCATTTACATCCAGAGTGAAATTTACAACTGTGTGAGCATTAAAATAAATAAATAACGCTCATCACAGACTGTCAATCCATTGATTGACAATTAATTAAAAATAGGGACTAGTGTATGTCAAATATCATCCCAATACCCGTGTTGGGTTTTCAAACAACAACAATTTATATAAATAAATCATTGGTTAACAATTTTAACCAATTCTAATACGGTTTGAATTATTTTCTGTTTAACAAATTTTCACTGTTTAAAATTATAAATGAATATTTATAATTTAATCTCAACTACCATATTAATATTAACATTATTATGATAATGTTTTAATCTAGCACAAATCATATTTTTAACATATGAAAATTTTCTAATATCGCTAAGATAATAATGAAAATGTTTTAATCTTTAACCTATTTTTATATTTCAAACTAATGATCATTTTAATCATTTCTACATGCACTTCAAAAATGTAAATTTTTATCGTTGACATATTCTTTTTTTTTTCAACATAACATTTCCAAACAAAATGACATCTTTATTCTAACATGACATTATCTAATAAAATGACATTTTAATTTCACATGACATTATTCTAAATAAATGACATTTTTAATTCACATGACATTATTCTAAATAAATGATATTTTTAATTCACATGACATTATTCTAAATAAATGATATTTTTAATTAACATAACATTCTCTATGTTTCTTAGGACAAATAAAAAGAATGTTTTTTTTTTCATAACATTTTCTATGCTCTTTAATGACAAATAAAAAGGGATATTTTATTTGCACACATTTCTAAT
The DNA here is from genome assembly GCA_030737875.1 of Allium sativum. Lineage (NCBI taxonomy): Eukaryota > Viridiplantae > Streptophyta > Magnoliopsida > Asparagales > Amaryllidaceae > Allium > Allium sativum. The sequence goes on from CM060909.1 coordinate 34,330,073, forward strand.
CTCAACATGACAAATAGAAGGAAATGTTTCAATTTACATACAGTTAGTTCTATTTAAAAATGAAAAACAAAAATGTAAATTTAATCGCGTACAAATTTCTATCCTTATCATGACAAATAAAAATGTAAATTATTTGCACACAAATTTCTATCCTTAACATAACAAATAAAATGATTACTTTTATTTGTTTACAAATTTAATGTTAACATAACACATTAGAATGGTATTTTTATGTTATCGACAATTTTAATTCATCATCACAAATAAAAATGATATTATTATGTTGTTGACAATTCTGATTCAACATAAAAATGTTTTTATATGACAGTTCTAGTTCAACATAAAAATGATATTTTTATGTGACAATTCTAGTTCAACATAAAAATGATATTTTTATTTGACACAAAAATAATTCAACAAAAATGATATTTTGTCTTGACATAAATATATTTAACAAAAATGATATTTTGTTATGACACAAATGTGATTCAACAAAAAATGATATTTTGTTTTGACACAAATATGTTTGACAAAAATGATATTTTGTTTTGACATAAATATGTTTGACAAAAATGATATTTTGTTTTGACACAAATATGTTTCAACAAAAATTATATTTGGTTTTGACACAAATATATTTGACAAAAATGAATATTTGGTTTTGACACAAAAATATTTGACAAAAATGAATATTTGGTTTTTGACATAACATTATCTAACAAAAATGATATTTTTAATCTAGGATACCATTGCTAGTAAAATGATATTTTTATCTAACGTGACATCATCTAAATAAAATGACATTTTTATCTAATATGAAATTTCTAAATAAAATGATAATTTTATCTAACATGACATAATCTAACAAAATGACATTTTTATTTTAATATAACATTTCTACCAAAAATGGCATTTTTAATCTAATAAAAACATTTTATAACAAAATGACAATTTTAACCTAATGCTACATTTTATAACAAAATGTTATTTTTTATTCTAATGTAACATTTTATAACAAAATGTGATTTTATTTCTAATGTAACATTTTATAAAAAAGGTTATTTTATTATTTTGACATCCCATTTTATGACAGAATGATATCTTTAACTTGTATATGCTAAGGATGACAAATTTTAATGAACAACATATTTTTAGATCCAACATTACAACCAAGATCAATCAAAATCAGTTTAAATATATATATATATATATATAATTTTTATTTTAAATTTAAAAAGAGAAATCTCACATTGCTATTTATTCTTTTTGAATTTGTAGCTAGCTCCTATCACCGTCCCATCAGTTCCATCAGTAGGTCTTGCGAAGACGATTCCAACGAATCCGAATTTGCTGAATTCTGATTTTATTTGCCCAAGGTATAAGCATTTGAATTTTAAGTAAATTAATATTCCATTAACAAATAATTAAATTAATTATTAACCTTAATACACTTTCTTCCCGCATAACACTGCTCCTCTTTCAACAAAGAAACCCATCCTTCGCATCTTCTCTCTCCAGATCGAACGTCTCCCTGCGCCATGATTGGCCGATCCACGGCCACCACCCGAATCGCCATCAGTTTGCCTCCCCGTGCCAGAACCCTCATCGATCTCGGTGGCCCCTCTTTGCCTGGTGTAACACCCCACGCCCGCTACGGTCACTCACTAAGGGAATGCCATAGCATCGGTGGAGTATTTTAGTGAATATAGAACAGAAAAATTACAACAAGACAGATATAATTAGTACTTGAAATTTGAAAATATCATCTCACAACAGCGGAAATAAACATGTCTGGTTACATCATAAAACCATGATAAAAGTCAAGTACAATATCCATCAAAATAAAGGAGTACATAATCCCACTCTCTCATACAATAGCCATAACAAAAGAAAAGATAACTGGATAACTGGGGCTTTACATCTACCCAAGCTCCTAAAGACTGGAACAGCAATCCGGTCAAGCTCCACTACCGCTAGGATCCACCGTAGGACCTGAGGGTTGGGAAAAAGATAAAAACAACGGGGTCAGACATAAGTCTGAGTGAGTCCTATAACTTTAACAACACAATCATTAAAGTAACCAGAGAAGACATAAACTTGACCTACGGTAATATCTGGGGATGAATGGCTACACTAAGCAGCTTGGCAGACTTAGGATAAACTAAGATAACCGTCAGGACGCATCTACCCACCCAAGGATAATTACTAACTGCACCACACCAGTCATTCCTACTTAAAGGTTGATCCCTTCCAAGGACTTAGAAAATTTCCCTAGTAGTTTCATGTACCCCTAGCCCACTACATAGGTGCCGTCTGCCCCTTTCTCCACTAGGTGTACCCAGTAATTCTTACGCAGTAGTTTCGTGTACCCCTACATAGGTGCCGTCTGCCCCTATCCTCATTAGGTGTACCCACTACTCCCCATCGATCGGCTCCCTACCGTAGATACCCGTGCTGGTCCCACAGTGGGGTGTATCACTCCCCTAAAGTGGCTACCCAATACTAACGGTGCACGACTTTATATCTACACGATGCAACAACGGCTTATCTACCAGCCCGGGCCCACACACGCATATGAAACCCGTTGGACTTGCGTTGCCACCGCTAACCCGTTTTGGCCTCTTATAATCAAGCCCAATATGCGTGTCCCGTCACTCGACATGGGTCGAGCCCACAAAGATACGTTTGGGATATTGGTTGAAATGGGCCCCCACAAGCTACCCACTTAAGCTTGTCAAATATCTAGTGTATCCCACTTAACCCTTTAATCATGTTTAATTACATGTTTCCACTTGGTTAAGTATTCTAATCGTATTTTCTATTGCCACCCAAGGCAACCCACTAGATTTCACATGCCACCCCAAGGCACCCACAAAATTTCCTCATGCCACCCAAGGCACCCACTTAATCCCTCATGTCCCACTACATGCTATTATGGTTAAGTGTTTCTTAATTAATTAAGACCGTGATCTCCCATAAAGACCTCCCACATTAGACTGGCTGTTATGACCGCCTGGTTAAGCCGGTAGAATCCGGGCAGTCTTACGTCATAACAGAGTCTAACCTCGTGTCTTTACCTTAATCACGTATTTAATTTATGGCTAAGACCTCTCACATTGGGCTGACATTTGTAGCAACTGGTTAAGCCGGTCGGGTCCGGGCAGTTTTACACTACAAATGAGTCCAACCTCGTGTCTTAGTCGATTAATTACACCTAATTAATCACCCCCATATTAATTATCCTTAATTAATATCAAGTTTTCCATAACATGGGTAGACCTAACTCAATAGGTAAATTCCCATGGGGTAGACCTAACTCAATAGGTAAATTCCCACTTATGGTAATTTATTTTTATGGTATGCTTAATCATACCCAATCATTCATTTATTAACATATTTACCAACCCCGTCGTTCCCTACGTAAATCGTTCTCATTTCATGACATAAATAAGGGGAAGATCATCACAATTATCATGGGTTTAACATATAACTTTGTCACGGGTTAAGAGGATGTCAACTTGCATATATGAGCATATATTAACCCAACTACATATAACCCAAACTTGCATATTATCATACACATGATTTGCATAACATGTTGCATATGAGCTTGCATATTATCATACACATATCTTGCATAACATGTTAAACTTGCATATAGGCATTCTCATAACTTGCATAACATGTTAAACATGCATTTAAGCATACACATAACTTGCATAAGCATTCACATACTTGCATAAGCATCCACATACTTGCATAAGCATTCACATACTTGCATAACTTGCATATCATGTCATTTAAGCATATACATATCTTGCATAAGCATTCATATACTCGCATAAGCATGCATAACTTGCATATCAAATAAATCTTGCATTTAAACATATACATGACTTGCATAAGCATCCATACACTTGCATAAGCATGCATAATTTGCATATCACTTTCAACTTGCATTTAAACATATACTTAACTTGCATAACTCACTTTGCTAGACATGCATAATTCCACTTATTAAATATGCATAAATCCACTTGTTAAACATGCATATATCAACTTGTTAAACGTGCATAAATCAACTTATTAAGCATGCATAAACCAACTTATCAAATATGCATAAACATAGAACAACATAGAGTAACATATCATTATACATGATTCAAACTCACTAATCCGCATTTAAGACCATAAGTCTCATTACACCCAATCTACTTACTTTAACAATTGATGTTAAAGTGATAGAAACTCACCAAACTCAAGATTAGCAACCTTATGAAGTAGAGTTAGTTGCTAACTATGAAGATAATGATGATTAGAGAATGATTTGAGAGGGATTAGCTTGAAACTTCCTTCTTAGATTAGTGGAGGCTCCTCTTAGGATTTAATTTGGCGGCATGAGGCCATCATTTCTATTTTTGTTAAGGATTAAGGGGGGTTTAGGGTGTATTTATAGATTAAGAGAGTGTTTTAGGCCCTTAGATTAACCCTATATTAATTTAGGACCCTTAGATTTAGGAAATCTCTAGAACCAGCCCTCCAAGCCAGCCTAGAACCCAACCTGGTGCACCCAGGTTCACTGAACGGTGCCACCCTGTTGACAGGCAAGTCGACAGGCATGTCGACACCCCTGTCGACAGGCCTGTCGACATCCCTGTCGACATGGGTTGGGCGGGAAGCTTCCCGCCTGACCCCGCCTGGCCCATTCCAAATCTGAATTTTTAAATTTTTAAATCTGTTTTAGTTTTGAATTTTCTGCAAACTTCATCGGGCCATAACCGGGCCATACGGACTCCGATTTTCGAAAACTCGGACTCTATTTCGCGTATTTTTCCGAGACGAACGCAATAACGCAGCCCGTTACCCCCAATTCCCACATCTGAGATTATTTATCCTGTAATTAGTGAATTTTAGTATTAACTAAAATTCGGGGTGTTACATTCTCCCCTCCTTAAAGGATTTCGTCCCCGAAATCTCTAAGCTAAGGAGAATGCATATCCTACCATCCAAACAACCATCTACTCAAATCATCAATCACGGGCATCCATTGTCCTTAAACAGTTTCTAATGATGTATGAGCATATGCAAACGGTGTGTGTATATGTTCCCTATCTAATGTATGAACATATGCAAACCATGGTAGTGCCATGCATCCATTATGTATGCAAGAGAACCCTATCGACACATACAATATCTACATGAGTGCACAATCATTCACCAAAATGCATCATCCATGTGATAACACAACCATTATACATCCATAAATATATTTTCCTACACACAATTTTATGCAATATGCAATATGAAGTGACTGAGCCGATCTAGTGCCTAGAGTGTGTGTATATGCATCCACGAGCAACCACTAGCAAACACTTGCATCCACTTGCATCCATCAACCATAACATGTCTCAAACACATGTTTCAACCATAGGTTTACCCTATCTAAAGGTCAAAGGTACTAACGAGAGGACATACCAAAGATAAGATAAGATAAGTACTAGACAAGCGATAAAGGAGAAAGTAAAGACATACCCTCAAAAAGAAATGGGTACAATGAACGCATCTTCGCTTCCGTTTCCCAAGTCGCGTTGCTCTCATCTTCTCCCCATTGCACTTTGACTAGTTGAACCTCTCGATTCCTCAATTTCCTAATCTCTGACCCAAGGATGCGAATAGGAGCTCGTCGAATCGTCGCATCACGCTCAACCTCTACCTCTCTAAGCAAGCTCGGCACTACCACCTCTGCGGTCTCATGTAAGCACTTCCTCAGATGCGATACATGGAATACATCATGAACACCACTAAGTCTGTCGGGCAACTCCACCCTATATGCCATCCGTCCAATCCTTTCCTTGATAGGAAACGGCCCAACAAACCTTGGTGCTAACTTCCCAATGGATCCGAAGCGAACAACATTTCTCAACGGAGATACCTTAACAAAAACCATATCCCCAACCTCAAACTCAAGATCCGTCCTTCTCTTGTCCGCATAAGATTTTTGCCTATCCTGCGCTGCTTTCATCCTTCTTCGAATCAAGTCAATCTTCTCAGAAGTCTCCCTAACCATATCGGGCCCAAGCAAGATCTTATCCGTAGATTCCCACCAACATGTAGGTGATCGACAAGGCCTTCCATAGAGAGCTTCGAAAGGAGCCATACCAATACTGGACTGAAAGCTGTTATTATATGCGAACTCCACCAATGGAAGATGCTCTTCCCATGTACCTCCAAAATCTAAGATACAAAGCCTCAAAAGGTCTTCTAGAACACGATTCACCCTCTCAGTCTGGCCGTCTGTCTGAGGATGATATGCGGTGCTCAGACACAATTGAGTCCCCACTGCTTCTTGCAAACTTCTCCAGAACTCGCTAGTGAAGATAGGATCTCGATCACTCACTATGCTAGAGGGTACCCCATGCAATCGAACTATCTCTCGAAGATATACAGAAGCTAGCCATGGAGCGGTCCTCTTGCTCTTCACAGGTATGAAATGGGCGCTCTTAGTAAGTCTATCTACCACTACCCAAATTCCTGTATTACCTTTCCTCGACCTGGGTAACCCGTCAATAAAATCCATCGAGACGCTATCCCACTTCCATTGCGGAACCTCCAATGGGTGAAGCAACCCACCTGGTTTCCTTTTCTCCGCCTTCACTTGCTGGCACACCAAACATCGAGCGACATACTCGGCCACATCTTTCTTCATACCGGCCCAGAAGAAAACCCTCTTCATGTCTTGGTACATCTTGTCCCCACCGGGATGAATGGTCATCCTAGAACGGTGTGCGTCATCAAGAATAGCCTTCCTCAAACCCTCGTCTTGCGGTACGCAAAGTCTACCGTCTCTACGCAAGCACCCCCTATCGTCTAGGGTGTACCTACTCAAATGGCTGGACGACTCCCCCCTCATGAGCTTCTCTACTAACTCAACCAACTGTGGGTCGCCCCTCTGTGCTTCTCCAATCCGCCCCAAAAGAGTAGGTCTAACTTCCAAAGAAGCTAGCAAACCGGGTACATAGTCAACGGAAGGTCTGAAATCAAACATCGAGATAAATTCCAAGCTTTGTCGTTCCACGAACAATGGACTCAAGGACAACCTCTTCCTGCTCAAGGCGTCCGCCACCACGTTACCCTTGCCAGGGGTATACGATATCTCGAAGTCATAGGATGCTAAGAACTCCATCCACCTTTGCTGTCTTAAGTTTAGATCCTTCTGAGAGAACAAGTACTTCAAAGATTTATGGTCAGTGAACAACTCGAATCTCTCACCAAGAAGATAATGGCGCCAAATCTTAAGCGCAAAAACAATAGCGGCCAGCTCTAAATCATGGGTAGGGTAATTTTTCTCATGTGCCCTCAACTGCCTTCCACCATAGGCTATTACCCTTCCCTCTTGCATTAAGACTGCGCCAAGTCCTGTCCCACAGGCATCGGTATAGACAACAAATGGCTTGCTCCCATCTGGCAACACTAAAATTGGAGCAGTGGTTAAAGCTCTCTTTAACCGTCGGAACGCATCATCACAATCTACGTCCCATGCAAAAACAAGATTCTTCTTTGTTAAGCGGGTTAATGGGGCTGATATCTTCGCGAAGTCTTTTATGAACTTCCTATAATAACCCGCCAACCCCAAGAAACTTCTTACTTCGGTAGCATTCTTCGGAACCTTCCAATCCTGAATTGATACCACCTTTGCGGGATCCACAGCTATCCCTTCCTTGGAGACCACGTGCCCCAAGAATCGTACTTCCTTCCTCCAGAAGTGACATTTAGAAAATTTAGCCTTAAGGCTATGTGCTCGAAGAGTCTTCAACACTTCCCCAAGATGTAGGGCATGCTCTTCTTCACTCTTAGAAAATACTAAGATATCATCCACAAAGACCACCACGAATTTATTAAGGAACTCCCTGAACACCCTACTCATCAAATCAACAAAGTATGCGGGGGCGTTCGTCAACCCAAATGGCATCACCAGCCACTCATAGAAACCATCCGGAGTCCTAAAGGCAGTCTTGTCTATGCTATCCTCAGCCACTCTCAACTGATGAAACCCCGTGGCCAAGTCCAACTGAGAAAATACTGAAGCGCCAACCAACTGATCGAAAAGATCATCTATCCTCGGCAATGGGTGTCTATTCTTCTTTGTGAGCTTGTTGAGTTCTCTATAGTCTACACAAAGTCTGAGGGACCCATCTGCCTTTGTAGCAAATACTACTGGAGCACCCCACTCCGATATGCTCCGTCTTATGAACCCCTTCTCAAGCAACTCCCCTACTTGCTTATGGAGTTCCCTCCTCTCACGAGGAGCCATGTGGCGCACTGGTAAAGATACCGGGTTAGCATTATCCACCAAATATATTCGGAAGTCAATCTCCCGCTTCGGAGGTAAGCCCTTCACCTCCTTAAACACATCCGGATATTCCCGGACCACTCTCATAGATTGCAAACTCTCGACCGAAGCGTCAAGCGATTCAAGATAACTTAGCATAACAGAGTCCATGGGATTACAAGAAATCTCGAGAGTGTTACCCAAGCGGGTCATGAGCCTAACAACTCTCCTTTCGCAATCAAGAACGGCACCATTACTGGATAACCAGTCCATGCCCAAAATCAACCCATAGCCCGTGAAGCCCAATACAAAAGCATCACATCTAAACTCAATGCTAAGTATAGAAATCTTCAAACCCAAACATATCATGGACAAATAAGTGGAGCCCCCAATTGGGTTTGAAACAACCAAGGGATCATCTACCAGACTGGTGTCTAAGTGCAGTGACTCAACTAATGATGATGAGATAAACGAATGCGATGCGCCTGAATCAAACAATGTACGGACAGGATGGTCAAATAGAAAAACCAGACTTTCAACGGAAATAGTTCTACCTCTCTCCTGAATCGGTGGAACCGCGAGAGCCTGTACTTGCCCCCTAGTCTGACTTGGTGCCATAAGAGCTTGCACCTATCCTCCTGAGGTAGATCCCGTCCTTTGCCCCTTCTTAGGGCAATCTTTCACTAAGTGCCCTGCTTCGCCACAGTGGAAGCAGCCGGTCTTCTTCTTCTTGCGACAATCCTTGCTTAGGTGGCCAGGTGTCCCACAATTGAAACACTTCTTCTTCTTGCTCTTGCCACCGTTGCCTTTCCCACCTTTGCTTTGTTGTTGTTGCTGAGGTCTCTTTTGATCTCCCTTCTTCTCGGGTGCCTTATTAGCATTAGGACCCTTCTCTTCCTCATACATGAGTGCCATGTCAACTAGGTTCTCAAAGGTGGCCCCCATAGGGATATGAGTCATAGCCAACCCATGCATAGGTTCATTCAAGCCTTTCTCGAACCTCAAAGCCTTCTTCTCCGGTGTATTCACCATATCTAGGCCAAACCTTGCCAATTGATTAAACTTGTTAACATATTCCTTCACCGAAAGATTTCCTTGCTTTAGAGTCAAGAATCTTTCCATATACAAGTTTTCCTCCGCCCTTGAGAGAAACTTTGCCACAAATCTTTGCCTAAAATCCGCCCAAGAGTCAACGGGGCGCTCTCCATTAGTAACCTCCGACCAGAATGAGGCCTCTCCCTTCATTAACCAAGCAGCCAACTTGACTTTCTTCCCTTCTTCCATCTCAAAGATATCTATCAACTCTTCCACCTCTTTAAGCCAATCTCTAGCCTCCACAAAGGTTTCAGATCCCTGAAAAGGTTTCCCTCCCATAGCTTTAAATTCCTTGCAAGTCTTAGCAAAAGTATCCGTGCGAGGAGGAGGGGGAGTAGGAAGATCGGGTGCTACGGTTGGTGGAGGAACGTTTGCTGGACCCGTAGTGGTGGCCCTAGCCTCCATCAATCTCCTATACCATACTGGTACCGTCACACCCTCCGAAAGATTAAGATTCTCGGCCATGCTGAAACGAAAAAGGAAAGATTCAAAACGGAGAATTCGAAGGATATAGATATGGCTATTGGGGATTATGCTTTTTCTTTCAAAAACTTTTCTCTTAAAAGACATGTTTTTGAAAATATCTTTTCCAAAAATGTTTTAGAAAAATAGTTTTCTAAAAATTTTATCTGTTCCGGTAACCTTTGCTCTGATACCACATGTAACACCCCACGCCCGCTACGGTCACTCACTATGGGAATGCCATAGCATCGGTGGAGTATTTTAGTGAATATAGAACAGAAAAATTACAACAAGACAGATATAATTAGTACTTGAAATTTGAAAATATCATCTCACAACAGCGGAAATAAACATGTCTGGTTACATCATAAAACCATGATAAAAGTCAAGTACAATATCCATCAAAATAAAGGAGTACATAATCCCACTCTCTCATACAATAGCCATAACAAAAGAAAAGATAACTGGATAACTGGGGCTTTACATCTACCCAAGCTCCTAAAGACTGGAACAACAATCCGGTCAAGCTCTACTACCGCTAGGATCCACCGTAGGACCTGAGGGTTGGGAAAAAGATAAAAACAACGGGGTCAGACATAAGTCTGAGTGAGTCCTATAACTTTAACAACACAATCATTAAAGTAAACAGAGAAGACATAAACTTGACCTACGGTAATATCTGGGGATGAATGGCTACACTAAGCAGCTTGGCAGACTTAGGATAAACTAAGATAACCGTCAGGACGCATCTACCCACCCAAGGATAATTACTAACTGCACCACACCAGTCATTCCTACTTAAAGGTTGATCCCTTCCAAGGACTTAGAAAATTTCCCCAGTAGTTTCATGTACCCCTAGCCCACTACATAGGTGTCGTCTGCCCCTATCTCCACTAGGTGTACCCAGTAATTCTTACCCAGTAGTTTCGTGTACCCCTACATAGGTGCCGTCTGCCCCTATCCTCATTAGGTGTACCCACTACTCCCCATCGATCGGCTCCCTACCGTAGATACCCGTGCTGGTCCTACAGTGGGGTGTATCACTCCCCTAAAGTGGCTACCCAATACTAACGGTGCACGGCTTTATATCTACACGATGCAACAACGGCTTATCTACCAGCCCGGGCCCACACACGCATATGAAACCCGTTGGACTTGCGTTGCCACCGCTAACCCGTTTTGGCCTCTTATAATCAAGCCCAATATGCGTGTCCCGTCACTCGACATGGGTCGAGCCCACAAAGATACGTTTGGGATATTGGTTGAAATGGGCCCCCACAAGCTACCCACTTAAGCTTGTCAAATATCTAGTGTAACCCACTTAACCCTTTAATCATGTTTAATTACATGTTTCCACTTGGTTAAGTATTCTAATCGTATTTTCTATTGCCACCCAAGGCAACCCACTAGATTTCACATGCCACCCCAAGGCACCCACAAAATTTCCTCATGCCACCCAAGGCACCCACTTAATCCCTCATGTCCCACTACATGCTATTATGGTTAAGTGTTTCTTAATTAATTAAGACCGTGAAATCCCATAAAGACCTCCCACATTAGACTGGCTGTTATGACCGCCTGGTTAAGCCGGTAGAATCCGGGCAGTCTTACGTCATAACAGAGTCTAACCTCGTGTCTTTACCTTAATCACGTATTTAATTTATGGCTAAGACCTCTCACATTGGGCTGACATTTGTAGCAACTGGTTAAGCCGGTCGGGTCCGGGCAGTTTTACACTACAAATGAGTCCAACCTCGTGTCTTAGTCGATTAATTACACCTAATTAATCACCCCCATATTAATTATCCCTAATTAATATCAAGTTTTCCATAACATGGGTAGACCTAACTCAATAGGTAAATTCCCATGGGGTAGACCTAACTCAATAGGTAAATTCCCACTTATGGTAATTTATTTTTATGGTATGCTTAATCATACCCAATCATTCATTTATTAACATATTTACCAACCCCGTCGTTCCCCACGTAAATCGTTCTCATTTCATGACATAAATAAGGGGAAGATCATCACAATTATCATGGGTTTAACATATAACTTTGTCATGGGTTAAGAGGATGTCAACTTGCATATATGAGCATATATTAACCCAACTACATATAACCCAAACTTGCATATTATCATACACATGATTTGCATAACATGTTGCATATGAGCTTGCATATTATCATACACATATCTTGCATAACATGTTAAACTTGCATATAGGCATTCTCATAACTTGCATAACATGTTAAACATGCATTTAAGCATACACATAACTTGCATAAGCATTCACATACTTGCATAAGCATCCACATACTGGCATAAGCATTCACATACTTGCATAACTTGCATATCATGTCATTTAAGCATATACATATCTTGCATAAGCATTCATATACTCGCATAAGCATGCATAACTTGCATATCAAATAAATCTTGCATTTAAACATATACATGACTTGCATAAGCATCCATACACTTGCATAAGCATGCATAATTTGCATATCACTTTCAACTTGCATTTAAACATATACTTAACTTGCATAACTCACTTTGCTAGACATGCATAATTCCACTTATTAAATATGCATAAATCCACTTGTTAAACATGCATATATCAACTTGTTAAACATGCATAAATCAACTTATTAAGCATGCATAAACCAACTTATCAAATATGCATAAACATAGAACAACATAGAGTAACATATCATTATACATGATTCAAACTCACTAATCCGCATTTAAGACCATAAGTCTCATTACACCCAATCTACTTACTTTAACAATTGATGTTAAAGTGATAGAAACTCACCAAACTCAAGATTAGCAACCTTATGAAGTAGAGTTAGTTGCTAACTATGAAGATAATGATGATTAGAGAATGATTTGAGAGGGATTAGCTTGAAACTTCCTTCTTAGATTAGTGGAGGCTCCTCTTAGGATTTAATTTGGCGGCATGAGGCCATCATTTCTATTTTTGTTAAGGATTAAGGGGGGTTTAGGGTGTATTTATAGATTAAGAGAGTGTTTTAGGCCCTTAGATTAACCCTAGATTAATTTAGGACCCTTAGATTTAGGAAATCTCTAGAACCAGCCCTCCAAGCCAGCCTAGAACCCAACCTGGTGCACCCAGGTTCACTGAACGGTGCCACCCTGTTGACAGGCAAGTCGACAGGCATGTTGACACCCCTGTCGACAGGCCTGTCGACAGCCCTGTCGACATGGGTTGGGCGGGAAGCTTCCCGCCTGACCCCGCCTGGCCCATTCCAAATCTGAATTTTTAAATTTTTAAATCTGTTTTAGTTTTGAATTTTCTGCAAACTTCATCGGGCCATAACCGGGCCATACGGACTCCGATTTTCGAAAACTCGGACTCTATTTCGCGTATTTTTCCGAGACGAACGCAATAACGCAGCCCGTTACCCCCAATTCCCACATCTGAGATTATTTATCCTGTAATTAGTGAATTTTAGTATTAACTAAAATTCGGGGTGTTACACCTGGAGACGGTGATGAACAACCCGGCTTTGAGCACGAATTACGAGAAAACCACTCCACTAAACGCCATCTCTACCGTTGAGATCGTAGAGGTCATTGAGTTCATCAATATTGTCTTTGGAAGTGTTTAAATTCGTTATGGGGATTTCATGAATTTGGGAAAGAAAGATGGGATGATTAGAATAGCTTAGGGCGACGGCGACGTATATCTGAATTAGGGTTACGTATTCCATCCGTATTTATACAGTGTATTTTATATTTTAATTATTCCTTTAGTTCCGATAATTATTGTTTAATGCCACCAACTCCGAATCGAACCCAACGACCATCGCTCCCAGCTAAATACCCCCATTTTGGACACAATGAGATATGTTTCGAAAGCCAATTCCACCATTTTGATCAATTTTCATTTATTTTAAAATATAAATCATTTAATTATTTAATTTGATCGTACATTTTAATTCACCGGGGCCACATACTGACTCCAAAAATTCGAGAAAAAATATTTCTAGTAATGGTTTGACGATACGGTCCTAACAAAACTAATGTCCTCAAATTTGGAGACCGTTTAAAAAATGGTCATTTTTTGGTCGATACAATTTGACTGAAATTTGACACAACACATTTTCTTTTGCCACGCTCACATATTAATTCCAAAAATTATGAAAATTGGAATCTAGCAATAATTTGACATTCCGGATCCAACAAAAGTGGTTTCATCTAAAACGGAGGTTGTTTGAAAATGGCTATTTTTATATTAAAATAAATATATAAATTCCATAGCGACTGTTTTGAATATTCAACTGGCCATAACTTTTGATTCCCGCTATGAAATTTCAATTTTTCGGATTCCATTGGAAAGATATTTTTAAACAGATTTAAATATTTTTGGTTTTACTAAAATCCAATTTATTTTGAATCCTGTACATTCAATCAAAGTTCAAATTCAAATTTTCAAACTACCTCTCTATTTCTAACTCTTTTTATAATTAAAATAAATATATTCATTCTAACTTCGATTTAAATAAAATTTTAATTGTTATTATTTAAAATAAATCATTTTCAACATTTGAAATCCATTAAAATTTCTAAAATAAAATTTTTAAATTGGTTCCATAGTTCCAGGTTGTTACAATCTCCCCCACATAAAATCTTTTCATCCTCGAAAAGGAACGAAGCTGAAAGTTGTTTAATTAACCAACTCAACTTTCATCAAATATTTTTATAGGTTTCAATAATTTTATTAATTGATTAACTTTTCAAATGTATATTACTTTTATATATTCCTAAATCATATTTTCTAAGATTATATTATATATATATATAATCACAAATACGTTAATTATAAACTTGTCACTCTCAACTCATTCTAGGGCATTACTAACCCCATCTCTAACGAGTTTTCTCATTCTAGGATACTACTGATCCTACTCTAATGAGTATTTTTTTATAGGATATTACTATTCCTACCTCTTATGAGTCTTTTGCTCGGTTCTAACAAGTTGTACCCTAAAGATTTGGATTAACCATAGCTCTGATACCACATGTAATGACCCGAAAATCCCCGCCCATTGAATCGACCATAAACTACACAGGTCTGATCCAAAAGTTGGAAATCCTCGAATGCATTAACTTTAGGCATACAACACATCAGAACAAATAACAGAAGACTTTTACAAACATTATAATAATGTTACATCAGAGTACATCGAATATAATACAGCGGAAGATAATCTATAATAAACTTAACACAATGCAGCGGAAGACTATCATTGCTCTGGCCATAGCTTTAATCAGACGGCCCGAAATCCCCCTAACGGGAAATCACGGATTGTGTTGAGAACAAGCCACGTCGGAACGTAAACAGAAGAACATTTCATTGTTAATTACAACAATTTCATCAGAATACAAGAATATACAGAGTATAAACAAATAAAATACATTCGATAAATATCAGAGATTACAATAAATTACTGCAGCGGAAAAAAAATACAATACAAAACTAAAAGAGATATACGGATACAGAGCTTTCCGGATATCGTTCCAGCTGTAAACCAGGTTTCTGTGAATATAAATCTGCAAAACCAAAACTACTAGCTGCCCGTGTCAAAATAAGGGCACTAAAGTTTAGGTTAAAACAATAAACTCCAGGTTAGTCATGTGACTGGTGTGAGAACTTAAACAGTTATTCATCTTTATTTAAAGTTAGGTAAATCAAGGGACCACGCCGTATAACACGGAACGGGTTTCTTCCCAAGAACACCAGTGCATAAAACAACAACGCAATGCTAAATAAAGAAAAATGAAGCTATTATAAGACTTAGGTCCCATCACACAATGCAACACAAGCCAAAGGATAGGGTTTTACCTTATAATAGCCAAAGAATGCTTGATACGCTAAATCATCTTTTATTATTACTATAAGTGTATAGCGTCAAAACAATTTCAATCATAGTATCAATCATAGACGGCATGTGTACCATATATCATGTCGCTATACCAGGTTCTACAATCAAAATTGCAAAGTCACGTATTTGGAAATTGGATTTCCATCTATGAACCGAGGCAAAAGATAGTCCTCACCGATTCGAGACTCTCTAGCCCGAGCCTTAGGACAAGTACTCAGTCAAGCCCTTGGATCGTCAGGGCCGGTCCACCAATGTGGATTAAAATGCCTGAACACTGCGTTTCCCCACCCTTTGGGGCGTAAATGAGCCAAATGACTCCATCGGCTCCACACAGTCACCGATATATCCGAGGCGCCTTGCAACAGCAACAACCACATAAGTCAAACTCATCAGGGCATGTAAAACCACTGACGCCACTTCTAGCTAGAAGGAAACGTATGCCCTCCCTGTGGTCCTCTCCCATTTCTGGTTCACAACCGAGGTGTCAGGCTCGCGAATCAACGCTACACAAAGCTGTGCCACACAGGTTGTGCTCTGATCATCAACTACAAGACCCTGCTTTTCAACAGAAGCCTTGATCATTTGCCACTTAAGGATGCCACACAGGCAATTCACTCCATGCGATTGATATCCATCAATATATAACCCCTGAGCTCGTACGTCTTAGAGAAGGGTGTTACGCAAGAGAATAAATTCTCCGCCGCCAAACAGATATATATTTAATAGAAATCAATCACACATAATAAAATCCAATGTCAGATACACAGTCCATTTACAAGTTCGTTCTGGGTCTGAACGAAACCGGAGGCACCTGGTACCTCGCATATCCATCAATCTCCAAGTACGTCAAGATGACCACTAATGGATTCCCTCCTCTTGGGTGTACGGCCCAATCAAGATCATCATTAATCACCCAAAGGACGTGAAGACCTCTGGTCTTTGACCATCGTCTTTATCCTCGACACCACGTCGAATCAGCTATTCAGAATGGGATAAACCCGGTCTTCCTGAATAACTCGCGTATATAATAAACCAGTGTTACACAAACACAACATACGCCTCATTCCAATTTAGAATATTCTTTTATTCAAATATTCTTATACTTTGGGAAAGGTTCCCATTAATTTTATCAAAGATAAATTCTTTAAATTTATTCTTTAATCTTCTTCCGAATATCAATTCAAACTAGTCGGGATTAGGAACCACACCGAAGTAATCGTTTATTTTATTTCCCAATCCCAACCTATTTATCCCATGAAGTAAACTGGTCATACTTCATATCTAACACCACGGCGTTATCGGTAAATTCAATTACCATTTCACGTTCAAATCTAATTAAAAATTTAACTATCGCCTGGAACAAAGTAGTGATACTCCATTCTTGACCCTTTCAATCTAATTAAAGATTCATCAAAACTCCACTCAGTTTTAATCTTCCCAATAATCACTATTAATGATTTTTTAACTTGGGAAATCACCTCCTGTCTTTAACTGGGTTAAAGAACCAATGTCATCTAAAACATGGTTCACTATAAACCCAAAATCACATTCCATTAATTGTCGGGTTAAAGAACAAGTGTTATTTAAAACACCGTTCACTATAAACCCAAAAATCCATTCAAATTCAATTCCAATTAAATACCATTTAATTGGTACACTTCATTAAATCTAAAATACAAAGATTTAATCTTTTTCTCAACTAGGTTTAAGAACAGTGTTAATGAAGACACCATTCACGACAAACCCAAATCACCTTTGATATTATATACAAGGCTCTGAATAGAAAATGTATCGACTTGTATTCAATATCCAATTCTACGACCAACAAATATCATATTGGAAATAACGATATAAATATATCTTTCAAATTTCCATAACGCTATCTGTATAATCACGAAATCCAACATCGAAATATTCCAATGATAATTTCGATTCAAATCCATTCCAATTCAATTATTGGAAATTTTGTTTATTTTCAAAACCATTTCAAATCCACTTTATTTATTTTAAAAATAAATAGAATTATAATTCTAGTTCAAAACTAGTTCATTTCGATAAAAATCTATTTTTATCTTTTTAAATGTGGAATTTTTCATCCCAATTCTTCACAAATCATTTCTTATGATTTTACGCAAATTATTACTATTTTTAATAATTTTATCAAGGCCCGTACAGTCGATTTCCATCAGCGGCCATCGAACTGCACTTACAACGACCTTTTCCAAATTTGATTTGGACATAATTCCAAATCCAACCGTTAGATTTCAAATTTCTAATATTCATTAGAAAGCTCTTTTCGATACGAACCCAACGGTTCCGGTTTTAGGAGAATTCGATAGACGGATCTCCCGTAATGTCCATTCGAAGTCAATGGTCGAAATTCGCGAACTACCGCTGCGCGGCGCCTTCTATTCAGGCCATTATATATATATAATATATATATTATATATATTTCATCGATTTTCTTTTAAAACGTATTTTATAAATCGTTTTAAATTCGTTTTCGAAACGATTTCAGCTTCATATTCAATTTCGAATCAAAATTGAATATTCCACATCATCGATATACAAATGATAATATTTTCAAAACGTTATATTTTGAAATCACTTTATTTTCTATATTCATTATAAAAATGAATAAAATCGATATAAATATCGTTCACGTCAAAATGGTATCAATCTAATCTACACGGCTTTATATACTTCAATAACTTCGTCATTCTATTCAACAAATGAATATTTTCTTCAATACATGAATATATATTTTATTCAACACATGAATTTATATTTTCAATTCAACAAATGAATATTTTTTTATTCAACACATGAATTTATATTTTCTATTCAACACATGAATACATATTTCTTATTTTCCAAATTGGAATGAGGCCCAATCAATTACCATATAACGTTAATTATATGGATTCCCTACAACACATGTATATAACAGCAACGATAAATCATCAACCATCATCCAGAGTGCACCACACAACTGCATAAGCATTGAATATAAATAATTAACGCTTACACAGTCTGTCAACTCATCGACTGACATACAACTAAACAATCGGGATTAGTATACGTCAAATATCATCCCAATACCCGTGTGCGGTTTCAAATCAACAAATACAGATTTTATTTGTGAAGTTGGGCGATGTGTAAAATTTATCGTCCCAATCAATATCAGTCAAATCAGTGTATATAAACAAATTGTCCGATTTGTTTATTAATATTTATTTTATATACACGTTAAAAAACATATTTTTAACTATAAAATAATTTCCACTATAAAATATTTTATTTCATTCCACATCACACAATCAAATTTCACAACAGAGCAACCAAACAATTAGGTCATCCATAGTCTGTGGACGACGGGTGTCGGGTGCTGCTAAGCACCGTCTGCATCTTAGTATATATTTCAAACTAGAAATAAATTTAAAAGTGAGGAGTTCTCACCAACTAGCTAAACCAAACGCCACGACTCTTCTTATGTAGAAATCTTCGTCGTGCTCGCCTTTTGTCACTTTCGTTGCCCGAAGCCACTACATATATAAAAATCACATTTTTATATTGTTGCTATGTATATAAAAATCATATTTTTATAATCACTACTATATAAAAATAAAGTTCATATTTTTATTTCACTTCATATACTGTAAAGATTATATTTTGCTTCTCTTTATATAAAAATTATATTTTTTTATCTTTACTCCTTCTATAAAGATTGAATTTTTATCTTACTACACTTATAAAAATTATATTTTTAACCTTTCTATCATATAAGAATTATATTCTTAACCTTTCTATATTATAAAAATTATATTTTTAACCCTTCTATAATATAAAAATTATATCTTTAACCTTTCTATAATATAAAAATTATATCTTTTGCCTTTCTATAATATAAAAATTATATCTTTAACCTTTATAAAAGGTAAAAATCATATTTTTATTATTTTATAATATAAAAATTCTATTTTTACTTTGGTACATTATAAATAAAAATCAAATTTTTACTCTTCTACATTATAAGTAAAAATCAAGTTTTTTATTAGTTAAAAAATCTAATCTTTTTAGTTAATAAAAATCATAACTTTAATCAATAAAAATCTTATACTTATAAAAACTAATTTATAAATGAATAAAAACAAAAATGAAAGTTTACCAGCGAAATCGGAGATAGGGATGGCAGCGTGGGGTGGCCGACGGGCGGTGGAGGCGCTTGTGGGTGGTTAGGTTGCCGACGGAGGTGTCTAATCGGTGGTGGCGGGTGCGGTTAAGGGCGGGGTCGCTGGTGCTCGCCATTTACAGAGGGGGAAAGGGAAATGGAGGCGGAAACGAGGATGGGAAGGGGGAAGAGAACGACGGTGGTTGGTGGAGGGGCGCTGCCGCGCCTGGCGGCTATCGCGATGGGGAAAGGGGGAAGGGCTACAAGGACTTCGAATTTTTTCCGTAAAAAAAAAAAAAATTAACGGTTTTGAGGAAGGGGGGCTTGAAGGAAGGTTTTATAAAAATTTAATTTATTTAATTCATTCCATAAAGTTGACTTTTATTTGACCACCAATCAAGAATCAACGGCTGTCGCCCCTAGCTAATTACCCATATTCCGAACACAATGGGATATGCTGCGTTGGCTGATTCGGTTGTTTCGATCAGTTTTCGCCCAAAATCAAGATATAACTCTATATATTGAATTCGAACGCACATTTCAATTTACGGGGCCACATACGGACTCTAAAAATTACCGAAAAATATTTTCTAGCTTCGTATTGATGATACGGTCCTAACAAAACTAATTTTGTCCAATTGTGAGACCGTTTGGAAAATGACCATTTTCAGTCGATTAAAATCAACTGAAACTGGTCAAACGCGTTTTCCTTTGCCACGCTCACATATTGATTCAGAAAATTACAAATTTTGAAACCTAGCAATAACTTGACATCACGGATCCAACAAAAGTGGTTTTGTCAAAAATCGAGGTCGTTTGCAAAATTTCCATTTTTAAGGGCCAGAATTCCATAGCGACTATTCTGAATCTTCAACTAGGCATAACTTTTTATCCCCGCAATGAAATTTCAATTTTTCGAATTCGCTGGAAAGATATTCTCAATTTGATTCTAATATTTTTGGTTTCGCTAAAATCCGGTTTATTTTAAATCCTGTACATTCATTTGAAATTTGAAATCGGATTTTCAAATTACCACGCCATTTTCAATTCCTTTTATAATTTAAAATCAATATTTATTTTCTAACGACGACCTATATAAATATATACATTCTAATTCTTTTCAAAATAAATTTCTCGTCGTTATTATTTAAAATAATTCATTTTAAATATTCAAAATTCTCTAAAATTGCCAAAATAAAAATTTTAAATTGGCTCGGATTTCCGGGTTATTACAATCTCCCCCACTTAAAACTTTTCGTCCCCGAAAAGGAATGAAGCAGAAAGTTGTTTCACAAATCAACTCAACTTTCATTATTTTCTTTACGACTTAAGTTCTTCAACTTTTCAGTTTCTAAGAACTTTTCAATTTTTTCAAAAATTTGGCTAACACCCTAAATTTCCAAAAATTTCGCCATAACCTCCCCTGCACCGGGGACTTCGAGATATTCAAATAGCCTCCCATGGCCCTCATCAATCCAAAAAGAAAACGAAACAGCCAAGCGGCTAGTCAATCAGCTAGCCAATCGGCTCATAAAATCATCAAAACCCAAGAAATTTGTAAACATGTACCTACTTGTCGGGCAAACAATTTTATTCTTCTGCTCTAGCCTCCTTGCTATGACCTGTTCAATGTAAGTACATGTATATGCATGCAAATGCGACTAATTTTTAATACAATTTATTATTTGATACAATTTGGCTAAAGGTTCAAATTTTAATCAATCAATCAATAATCAAACAACACAATCAGCAATCAATTAGTTGATTATCATTTCAAACACATAATTTTGTTATATAGTCAAAAATTATATTTTTGATGCCAAATCACAACAATAAGCCCTATCTAGTTTTGGTTCTCACACAAGTCAATTGGAAATATATAGAAATCCCACTTTCGGCACTCGAATATAAGTTCACTGATGATGCAGCTCCTATCATCAATGTCGTCTCCGGGCGACTAGAGTGTGATTCTATATCTACCCAATATATTAAAACTTCAAATACACGCGGATCAGACGTATACACAAAATCTTTATATACGGGATTGTCCAAATCAATACAAATAAATATTCAAATACGAATAATTCGATTTAATTTTTTCAAAACAAAATTGGTTTTCACTTTAAAAACACACTCTTCACACTCGTTCTAGGATACTACTGATCCTATCTCTAACGAGTTATTCTCATTGGATATTACTAATCCAATTTCTGATGAATTCTTTCGTTTGGTTCTAACGTGTCTTGTTCTCGAGCTAAGTAAACCAAAGCTCTGATACCAAATTCATACGACCTGAAATCCCCCTAACGGGAAATCACGGATTGAGTTGAGAACAAGCCACGTCGGAACGCAAACAGAAGAACATTTCATTGTTAATTACGACAATTTCATCAGAATACAAGAATATAAAAAGTATAAACAAATAAAATACATTCGAAAAATATCAGAGATTACAATAAATTACTGCAGCGGAAAAATAATACAATACACAACTGAAAGAGATATACGGATACAGAGCTTTCTGGATATCGTTCCAGCTGTAAACCAGGTTCCTGTGAATATAAATCTGCAAAACCAAAACTACTATCTGCCCGTGTCAAAATAAGGGCACCCAGAGTTTAGGTTAAAACAATAAACTCCAGGTCTGTCATGTGAATAGTGTGAGAACTAAAGCAGTTATTCATCTTTATTTTAAAGTTAGGTAAATCAAGGAACCACGCCGTATAACAAGGAATGGGTTTCCTCCTAAGAACACCAGTGCATAAAACAACAGCGCAATGCTAAATGAAGAAATATGAAGCTATTATAAGACCCAGGTCCCATCACACAATGCAACACAAGCCGGAGGATAGGGTTTTACATTATAATAGCCAAAGAATGCTTGATATGCTAAATCATATTTTATTATTACTATAAGTGTATAGTGTCAAAACAATTTCAATCATAAGTATCAATCATAGATGACATGGGTACCATATATCATGTCGCCATACTAGGATCTACAATCAAAACCGCAAAGTCACGTATTTGGAAATTGGATTTCCATCTATGAACCGAGGATAAAGATAGTCCTCGCCGATTCGAGACTCTCTAGCCCGAGCCTTAGGACAAGTACTCAGTCAAACCCTTGGATCGTTAGGGCCGGTCCACCGATGTGGATTAAAATGCTTGAACACTGCGTTTCCCCACCCTTTGGGGCGTAAATGAGCCAAATGACTCCATCGGCTCCACACAGTCACCGATATATCCGAGGCACCTCGCAACAGCAACAACCACATAAGTCAAACTCGTCAGGGCATGTAAAAGCACTAACGCCACTTCTAGCTAGAAGGAAACGCATGCCCTCCCTGAGGTCCTCTCCCGTTTCTGGTTCACAACCGGGGTGTGAGGCTCGCGAATCAATGCTGCACAAAGCTGTGCCACACAGGCTGTGCTTTGATCATCAACTACAAGTCTCTGCTTTTCAATAGAAGCCTTGATCATTTTCCACTTAGGCATGCCACACAGGCAATTCACTCCATGCGGTTGATATCCATCAATATATAACCCCTGAGCTCGTACTTCTCAAAGGAGGGCGTTAAGCAAGAGAATAAATTCTCCGCCGCTAAACAGATATATATTTAATAGAAATTAATCACACAGAATAAAATCCAAGGTCAGACACACAGTCCATTTACAAGTTCGTTCTGGGTCTGAACGAAACTGGAGGCACCTGGTACCTCGCATATCCATCGATCTCCAAGTACGTCTGGATGACCACTAACTGATTCCCTCCTCTTGGGTGTGCGGCCCAATCAAGATCATCAGTAATCACCCAAATGACGTGAAGACCTCCGGTCTTCGACCACCGTCTTCATCCTCGGCACCACGTCGAATCAGCTATTCAGAATGGGATAAACCCGGACTTCCTGAATAACTCACGTATACAATAAACCAATGGTACACAAACACAACATACGCCTCATTCCAATTCAGAATATTCTTTTATTCAAATATTCTTATACTTTGGGAAAGGTTCCCATTAATTTTTTCAAAGATAAATTCTTTAAATTTATTCTTTAATCTTCTTTCGAATATCAATTCAAACTAGTCGGGATTAGAGAACCACACCGAAGTAATCATTTATTTTATTTCCCAATCCCAACCTATTCATCCCATGAAGTAAACTGGTCATACTTCATATCTAACACCACGGCGTTATCGGTAAATTCAATTACCATTTCACGTTCAAATCTAATTAAAGATTTAACTTTCGCTTGGAGCAAAACTGGTGATACTCCATTCTCGAGCATTTCAATCTAATTAAAGATTCATTAAAATTCCACTTAGTTTTAATCTTCCCAATAATCACTATTAATGATTATTTAACTTGGGAAATCACCTCCTATCTTTAACTGGGTTAATGAACCAATGTCATCTAAAACACTGTGACGGCCCGCCCCGCACCAGCTGGCATTTCCTCCAAAAGTGCGTTGTACTCATGCCCAACTAGCACGGAACGGTCGCCAAAGAAAGGAAAGAAGAGAATGAACTAATCGAAAACCTATAGAATGTCTCACGGCGCATGGAACAAAATATAATAATAATGTACTTGACATAAAATAGGCGAGACAATGCATAAGCTGATAACTAAAACCAACATCAACATCAGAGTAGTGGAAGTCTAAATACAGCTTATTACAACTTTCCAAATTACTATCTCTAAAACAAAAGAGAATTAAAGTAGAAGATGCGCGACTAATGCCCAAGCAGTGATCTTCAACAACACAGGGAGAATATCTATATGTATCGTACGTGGAAGCCTCCTGCTCGTCTCCAAATCAGCTACTCGTGCATACCCAGCTAACCTGTCTCTAGTCTGCTCGTGAGAGAACCCAGAGTAATAAGAAGAGACATAAAACTCTGGGTTAGACAAAAAGTCTGGTATGAGCGATATGCAGCTAAATAGAACAATAACAGGTATACTAAACCATACCTGAACCTGAACCTGCAACCAAAGAGTTAGTACTACATACCGTACAATACTCTAACGTACCACTGAACAGATGGTGTGAAGATAATGGGGGTGGGGTGTGCATGTCATAGTGATGGCAAACAAATCAAACATAGCAACCATCCTCACATCTCTCACTCAATGCGTAAAGCAAACGATATCCACCACTTTGATCACTAGACCCATCGAAGTAGTGACGGAGTTCGTCCTGTACAACTATTGCTACTACCAAGCTCACCACATGGAGTCATGACCAAATCTTCACAAATGACCCCACTTCATTGGTCTATATCTCTTTAGTCGTACCTAGGCCACTGTGTCCCTGAATCCGCTCATGTACTCCCTACACATAGTGATCCAAAGTTATAGACATCGACAACCCCTTAACACACGTCCCGCAGCAAAGCCCAACCATGAAGTGAACTCGTTGGTTCCCAACTGGATCCTGAGCTCTAATTTCCTATTTGGACTGCCTTTGCATCTCGGGTTATTGGCCTTCTCCGGATCGGTTCTTTACTTCAGTTTATACTTCAAATTAGGATCGTGATTCATGCCTCAAGACCAAGCACCTCGGTTCGGATCAGTCAAGCTACCTCCATCGGTTCGGATCGGGTGACCTTCCTCCAGCGGGTCGGATCAGGGGTCTACACCTCCTGGCTTCGTGGAAAACTCCTCTGGCTCTGTCCTTCTTCCCAAGCACCCCGGATCGGGTCGGGTCTCTCAAGCTTTCCCATGGTGCGTCGGTTCGGGTCGGAGTGGCACACGAGAATCGGATCGGGTCGTGGTCACCCCTGGCGGATCGGGTCAGAGGCTTCTGGTGTGAGCGGTTCAATGCGTGCTTCTATCCGATCCGATCGGTTCGGTTATTTTTCCTGCACTTTGTCCAACAAGCTGTTTACGTCATTCGACGGTGTTTTCAACCAATCTAACATTTCTAGACAATCACACATCATGCCATACAGTCATAGCAACATGTACAACCAATCATAAACACCAAAACAATGAATCATAGCATGTAAAATGGATCAAACATTGCCAAAACCCAGATTTTCCCCTTTAGCATGTTTAGGCAAAACTAATGATATGATTAGTAAAACTTAACCAAATCAAACCAAATTTCCAAAAGAGGTCTAAAACATTAATTTCGAATTTATAAATATTTTTCCAGAATTTTATCATGTTTAATTTCGTTAATCTTCACTAATTACCCTTAATCAACCGAAATTAGCGCAAAACTATGCAAATTACTCACCTTGATCACAAATAAAATTTTCAGAACTGAAACCTCGTTGATTTGGGCGAATACTGATATCTAACAGCAGCTCTAATACTAATTTGGTGAAGATCTTCTTTGATTTAATGTTGATTAAGCCAAAACTTGATTAGAAAGTGATTAGAAGTTGATTTGGGTGTTGGAGGCCATTGTTAGGGTTTCAAGAATGAAAGTGGCGGCTGAAAAATGAAAATAAGATCGTTCTCTAACTGATTTCAGTCTCCTCATAGCCTAATCCCGAAATGGGTTATGGGCCTTCTTACTAATCACCCTAGTTAGGCCCGGTTAAGCTATTTTTCACTATCTGAAACTTGTTTCAGGCATATCTCTCAAACGGTAAGTCCGTTTGGTTAATGTGACCACTCTACGAAATTGCAAACCATCATCCGGAGCCAATGGAAGTTGTTTCAAGTCAAAATTCCATTCCAATCAAAAGTTATGGCCAAAACAGTATCGGCTAGGGGCAAAACGGTCATTTAAAAATCGACAAAAATCATGAACATGGGAAATGGCCCCACTCGTCGTTTCCCAAAGTTACATGACCATACGACTTCGTATGTAAAAGAAAAAATATTCTACGATCCTCCAATGCGTAGAATGCGGGTTGTTACATTCTCCCCTCCTTCAGAAATTTCACCCCCGAAATTCCCTAGCCAAAACACACAAAGGGTCCCGCATGCCTATCAGCCATAAAACAACAATCAAACATGCAAAACAAGTCTATCCTAGAATGCGGAATAACTAAATTGCAAAGTAAATCTTACCAGGCAAAGAGTTTTGGATACGTCTTCCTAATGCTCTCCTCTGTCTCCCAAGTACAGTCATTCTCGTTCTCACCCCATTGAACCTTGACTAGCTTCACTGCCTTCCTTCGAAGTTGCTTCGTATCATGCTCGACAATACGAATTGGCTTGCGGTTCCCAACCATCTCGGGTTCCACTTCGAAGTCCTTTAACTGATCAGGTGAAATAGTCATATCTGGGTCGTGCACGAACTTCCTTAGCTGGGAAACATGAAATACGTTATGAACTCCCGCCATCTTCTTGGGTAAGTCAAATCTATACGCCAAATTCCCAACTTGTTCAAGAACTGGGAATGGACTAACAAATCTTGGTGCCAACTTGCCTCTCATGCCAAATCGTATCACACTCTTCAACGGAGAAATTTTGACAAACACCAAGTCACCAACGGAGAATTTCAAGTCTCTTCTCCTCTTGTCAGCATAACTCTTCTGCCTATCCTGGGCAGCCTTTATCCGTTGTTGAATGATCTTAATTTTATCTGAAGTTTCCCTTACCACATCTGGTCCAACATGATGGCGAGTTGCACGGTCTTCCGTACAAAGCTTCATATGGAGCCATACCGATACTGGATTGGTAGCTATT
The DNA here is from genome assembly GCA_030737875.1 of Allium sativum. NCBI lineage: Eukaryota > Viridiplantae > Streptophyta > Magnoliopsida > Asparagales > Amaryllidaceae > Allium > Allium sativum. The sequence continues at coordinate 34,357,693 of CM060909.1, forward strand.
ATTATATGCAAACTCTACTAGATGCAAATGGTCATCCCATGATCCACCAAAATCCAATATACAAGCTCTCAAGAGATCTTCCAATATATGATTCACCCTCTCTGTCCGACCGTCGGTTTGAGGATGATATGTGGTACTGAGATATAATTTCGACCCTAGAGCCTCTTGTAAGCTCTTCCAAAACCCACTAGTAAACAACGGGTCTCAGTCACTCACACTGCTTTTAGGTACTCCTTGAAATCTCACTACCCACTTCACGTACTGTTCTGCTAACTTAGCTGTCGTTCTGGTCGATTTGACTGGTATAAATCTTGCACTCTTGGTCAATCGATCCACAAATACCCAAATGCTATCATGTCCCGATTTAGTCCTTGGTAAACCATCAATGAAATCCATCGAGACTTGCTCCCATTTCCAGTCGGGAATTTCTAATGGTTGCAACGAACCACTAGGCTTCTTTTGCTTAGCTTTAACTAGCTGGCAATTCATGCACTTGGATATAAACTTCCCAACGTCTCTTTTCATCCCTTCCCAGTAGTAAGTCTGCTTCATGTCTCGATACATCTTATCGCCAACGGGGTGTATAGTCAGTTTTGAGTGATGACATTCTCTAAGCACTTCATCTCTCAGTCCATTGACATTGGGTACAACTAATCTTCCATTCTTTCTAAGCTGTAACGACCCGCATTCTACGCATCATAGGATCGTAGAATATTTATTTCTTTCACATACGAAGTCGTATGGTCATGTAACTTTGGAAGATGACTATTGGGGTCCTTTCTCATGTTCATGATTTTTCTCGATTTTTAAATGACCATTTTACCCCTAGTTGGAACTGTTTTGGCCATAACTTTTGACTGGAAAGGAAATTTGACCTGAAACCACTTCCATTGGCTCCGGATGATGGTTTCTCTTTCCGTAGAGTGGTCACATTAGCCAAACGGACTTACCGTTTGGGAGATATGGCTGAAACAAGTTTCAGACGGTGAAAAACAGCTTAATTGGGCTTAACCGGGTGATTAGCAGCTAGGCCCAAGGGAAATTTCGGGTTTAGAGGTATAGGAGGACTGATTAGGGTTAGGTTATCACTTTCATTTCAGTTTTGAGCCGCCACAAACCCTCCTGAAACCTTAGTAATGGCTTCCATCCTCTAAAACCACTCCAAAACACATTTTTTTAGTGAAGATTAAGCCAAAACTACATCAAAACAAGGCCAAATAGCAACAAAGCAAGGTTGGAGCTGCTGCTATACATAGGAATTCGACCCAAACAGAGGATACTTCAGATTTGGTGTTTTATTTGTGGCCAAGGTGAGTGATTTGCATAGTTTTTGCACTAATTACGGTGATTAAGGGTAATTAGTGAAGATTAGCGAATTTATACATAAATAAATTCTGGAAAAATTCCTAAAATTCTAAAATAATGTTTTAAGGCTCTGTTAGAAATTTGGGTTAATTTCGATGTGTTTTGCTAATTGTATGCTTGAACATGATTAAGAGTGATTAGGGGAAAATGAGGGGTTCTAGCTATGTTCGATCCATTTTAAATCTATCAAATTGTTGTTATGGTGTTTGCAATTGATGTTACATGTTGTTATGACTCTATGGTATGTTTCATGATTGATTAGAATAGTTAAATTGGTCGAAAACGTCGTCGAATGGCGTAGAAAGCTCGCTGGAAAGTTGCAGAAGTGTGCAGGTTCCGAACCGGATCGGATCGAGGAAAGGGGTCGGGTCGGATTTGTGAACTGACCAAGGGAATTCGAACTGGATTGGAACTTGTCACTGGAGGAGGCTTGGCGAGAAGGAAGGCCGTTTACTTAGGGTTGGAGTTGGACAGAGGATCGGATCGGAGCTATGGAGCAGGATCGGATCGGATCGGAGTAAGCTAAAGAGTGGGATCAGATCGGATAAGGGGATCGGGTCGGGTAGCCGAACTGAACCAAGGTGGTGGCATCTCCAGCAGCGTGGAACTTCAGGGACAACAAGGGAGACCCGGACCGCGACTCTGAAGGACTCGGGAGTAGTTGAAGAAACGGCGGCAGGAGCAAGACACCCGAACTGAACCGAGTGGAGAACCCGAACCGAAGGAGCACCGAACCGGATGGAGTACTGTGACCCGAACCGAACCGAGTGGAGGACCCGAACCGAAGGAGCACCGAACCGGATTGGAGCTGTGATTACGCGACGACTCTTTTGAAGACCAACTCCAATTCGACCAAACCCGAGATGCAAAGGAAGTCCAAATGAGAAGTTAGAGCTTAAGATTCAGATGGGAATCAACGAGTTCGCTTCATGGTTGGGCTTTGCTGCGGGACGCGTGTCAAGGAGTTATCGACGTCTATAGCTTTGGACCACTATGGTAGGAGGTACGAAGGCGGATTCAGGGCCATTATGGCATCGGTAGAACCAAGGGCTACGACCAATGAAGTGGGTCATTGAAATGTTTGGTCATGACTCCAAGTGTTTGGCTTGGTCACAACAGGGTTTTTACAAGTCGGGATTCGTCGTTACCTCAGTTCGTCTAGTGTTCCAAAGTGGTAGATGTCGTACGCTTTACGCACTGAGTGAGAGATGTGAGGATGGTTGGTATGGATGATTTGTTTGCTATCATTGTGACATGCACACCCCACCCCCGTATCCTTACACCCTTTATTATGACACCCTAGAGTATTGTACGGTATGTGGTACTAACTCTTTGGTTGCAGGTCCAGGTTCAGGTATGGTTTAGTATACCTGTTATTATTCTGTTTAGATGCTTATCGCTCATACCAGGCTTTATGTCTGACCCAGAGTTTTATGTCTCCTCTTATTACTCTGGGTGCTCACACGAGCAGACTAGAGACAGGTTAGCTGGTGATGCACGGGTAGATGATCCGGAGACGAGCAGGAGGCTTCCACGTAATATATATAGTATTCTCCCTGTGTTGTTGAAGATCACTGCTTGGGCATTGGTGGTGTATCTTCTATTTTGGCTTTCTGTTGTTCAGAGACAGTAGATTTTGAAAAGTTGTAATAAGCTGTATTTGGATTTCCGCTGCTTTGAGATTGATGTTGGTTTTAGTTATCAGCTTATGCACTGTCTCGCCTGTTTTATGTCAAGTACATTATTATATTTTATTCCATGCGCTGTGAGACATTCTACAGGTTCTTTGATTAGTTCATTCCCTTCTTTCCTTTCTTATGACGACCGTCTTGTGCTAGTCGGGCATGTGTACAGCGCACTTTTGGAGGAAATGCAGGCTGGTGCGGGGCGGGCCGTCACACTTGGTATCAGAGCTCTAGGTTGCGTAGTTAACCTAGGGAAGTTATCAGGGAGAGATAATACACGTATACGAGAGAGCGTATTTGTGATTACTTTGGTTTTTAAAAGCTATATATATATACTATTAGTAGTATAAGGATGAAGTCGTACTGCACTAGCACCACTATGGAGTCGTTAATCGTTTCCTTTTTCCAGATTGACGATGAGCCGATATACTAGAGGTGCTGGTAGGGGAGCCAATAATGGGAATGCTGCTGACATGAGGACGATGTTTACTGACCTCATGAGAGAGATGCTTAGAGATGTACAGAGGGCAGCTCCCAATGGTGGAAATGGAGGTGGTCCAATTGTGCAGGCGCCGAGGGTCGACTTCGCCAAGTTGAATAAGGATTATACTAGCCTTGGTGGGAAGCCGTTCCACGGAACGGAGTCAGCCACGGATGTTCAAGATTGGTTGGATAGTTGCGAACGTATCTTCGAGGATTTGGGTATCGAGGATGCAATGAAGAGAAAGCTAGCGTCCCGTCAGCTGCAAGGGCGGGCAATGAATTGGTGGAATGCTATAAAGGCAGCTACTCCCGAAGATCAGATTACTTGGGAGCAGTTTAAAGCTCGCGTCAGTGAGAAGTTCATTCCAGCTGCTCAGAAGTCAATGCTGTTTAAGAAATTTTTGGAGCTCAAGCAGAATGGCAGAGCTGTCTCGGAATATATTGCTGAATTTGACACTTTGTCAAAATATGGGTTATCTCTTGTTGATACTGCTGAGAAAAAGAATGAGAAATTCATAACTGGTTTGGATCAGTACTTGGGGGAAAAACTTATTAACCACATCGATGAGACGTTTGAATCGATTGTAGGGAAAGCATTAAGATCAGAAAGTCTCTACCCTAAGTCGAAGACTGAGGTTGCATCTGCAGAAGAGCCAAAACCACAAGCAAGTGGTGGAGGCAAGGGTGGTTCCCAGAATAAGAGAAAGCAGAACCAAGCTAAGGATGGCCAGAAGAAAAAGAATAAGCAAGATGTTGAGTGCTTCAGCTATGGTAAGAAGGGCCATTATGCTAGTAATTGTCGGGCCAAGCCAGCGGATAGGAAGTGCTTCAACTGTGGCCAAATGGGACATCATAAGGACAAGTGTCCACAACCCCCTAAGGAAAAGGAAATGGTGAAAGCCTACGCTCTTAATGCTATTCCTTCTTCGTCGAATGCCCCAACAGCGGCGGAGAAGGGAAAGAATGTCGTCATTCAAGGTATGCTTTCTGTTTACGATGTTCCTGTTTGAGTTTTGTTTGATACCGGAGCTTCCAGTTCTTTCATATCTAGTGACCTGGTAGATAGGTTGGGATTGGAGCCCGAGATTGTCGATAGACCTTTAGTTGTGACGAACCCGATTGGTGGTTCGACTGGCCTTAGCATGATTTGTCGTAATGTGGTCTTATCGAGTCATGGATGCATGTTTGTTTGTGATTGCTTTGTTTTGGGCTTTACTGGGTTTGGCATTATTTTGGGAGTAGATTGGCTCCAAAGATACGGGGTGGTGGTAGACTGTGAGGGCTTGTTGGTGACAGCTAGAGCGGATGATGGGCGGAGGATAGTGTTTGGTGGTCTACCCAGTAAGTGGGTATTGGCTAGTTTTCTAAACTCCCTCGACATTCCGCATAGTGAGTTGTCAGGTTTGCCCGTGGTTGGCCAGTATCCGGATGTTTTCGAAGAAGTGACCGGACTTCCACCACACCGAGAGATTGAGTTCCGTATTGATTTGGTAAAAGATGCCAGACCTATAGTGATGCCACTTCGTCGTATGACACCAAGGGAGCAGCGAGAGCTCGAAGTGCAAGTCAGCGATCTTTTGAAGAAGGGATTTATCAGAAGGAGTGTTTCTGAATGGGGAGCACCAGTTGTGTTTGCTACCAAGGCGGATGGTTCCCTTCGTCTGTGTGTAGACTACCGCGAGTTGAATAAAGTGACGAGGAAGAATAAGTATCCTCTACCGCGGATAGATGATTTGTTCGATCAGTTGAGTGGCGCGAGAATATTTTCTCAGTTGGATCTCGCGACAGGTTTTCATCAGCTTAGAGTGGAAGCTGAGAGTATAGCTAAAACGGCATTTCGAACGCCGTCTGGATTTTATGAATGGTTGGTTATGCCATTTGGGCTAACTAATGCCCCGACATATTTTGTGGATCTTATGAATAGGGTATTCAGAGATCAGTTGAATAAGTCTGTTCCTGTGTTCGTGGATGATATTTTGGTCTATTCGAGGACAGAGGAAGAACACAAGGAACATTTAAGAGTAGCGATGGAGGTGTTGAGAAAACACCAATTGAAAGCAAAGTTTTCGAAGTGTCACTTCTGGAAGAGGGAAGTGAGGTTCTTGGGCCATGTTGTATCAGAGAACGGTATTGTCGTGGACCCAGCAAAGGTGGCTACGGTACAAGATTGGCCTACGCCCAAGAATGCAACAGATGTAAGAAGTTTCTTGGGGTTAGCGGGATATTATCGTAAGTTTATCCAAGGTTTCTCCAAGATAGCAGCACCATTGACCCAGTTGACCAAGAAGAATCAAGCTTTTGTCTGGGATGAAAGGTGCGAGAATGCGTTTAAGAGTCTAAAGGGCAAGTTGACAAGCGCACCAGTGTTAGTCATTCCTGAGGGGGATGGAGAGATGACGGTATACACGGATGCCTGTGGTACCGGACTGGGTGCTGTATTGATGCAAGGCGGTAGGGTTGTAGCTTACGCAAGTCGGCAGTTGAAACCGCACGAGAGAAGATACCCTACCCATGATTTAGAATTGGCAGTGATCGTGTTCGCGTTAAAGATGTGGAGACACTATCTCTTGGGAGAAAGATTTGAGCTGTTTATAGATCATAAGTCGTTAAAGTATCTCTTCTCTCAGAAAGATCTGAATCTCCGTCAGCAGAGATGGTTAGAGTTCTTAGCTTCTTATGATTTTGACATCGCATATACACCAGGGAAGGGCAATGCGGTGGCTGATGCATTGAGTAGAAGACATGCCAGCTTAGGGGCTATGTTCCTTGAATGGAAGCAACTAGAGTTTATCGCGGGGTTTGATTTCAGACCAAAGTGCGAATTGGATCCAGAAATGTTAGCAAGTTTGACGATCAGACCCACTTTGATTGAACGGATTGGCTCTAGTCAGAGGGACGATCCTAACCTATTGGAAATCATCTCCAAGTTAGAGATAGGTATCGATGAGGAGATGAACAAGTATGGGCTTGATCGAGAAGGATGGCTTAGAAAGAATGGAAAGCTTGTTGTACCCAATGTCAGTGGATTAAGGGATGAAGTGCTTAGAGAATGTCATCACTCAAAGCTAACTATACACCCCGGTGGTAACAAGATGTATCGAGATATGAAGCAGACTTACTACTGGGAAGGGATGAAAAGGGACGTTGGGAAGTTTATATCCAAATGCATGAATTGTCAGCTAGTTAAAGCCGAGCAAAAGAAGCCTAGTGGGTTGTTGCAACCATTAGAAATTCCCGCATGGAAATGGGAGCAAGTCTCGATGGATTTCATCGATGGTTTACCAAGGACTAGATCGGGATATGACAGCATTTGGGTAATTGTTGATCGACTGACTAAAAGTGCAAGGTTTATACCAGTCAAATCGACCAGAACGGCAGCTAAGTTAGCAGAATTGTATATGAAGTGGGTAGTGAGATTTCATGGAGTACCTAAAGGCATTGTGAGCGACCGAGACCCATTGTTCACTAGTGGGTTTTGGAAGAGCTTACAAGAGGCTCTAGGGTCAGAGTTACATCTCAGTACCGCATATCATCCTCAGACCGACGGTCAGACGGAAAGGGTGAATCGTATTTTGGAAGATCTCTTGAGAGCATGTATATTGGATTTTTGTGGATCATGGGATGAACATTTGCATCTAGTAGAGTTTGCATATAATAATAGCTACCAATCCAGTATCGGTATGGCTCCATTTGAAGCTTTGTATGGAAGACCGTGCAACTCACCATCATGTTGGGTAGAAACTGGCGAGAAGTTTATGCTTGGACCAGATGTGGTGAGGGAAACTTCAGATAAGATCAAGACCATTCAACAACGAATGAAGGCTGCCCAAGATAGGCAGAAGAGTTATGCCGATAAAAGGAGAAGAGACTTAAAATTCTTCGTGGGTGACTTGGTGTTTGTCAAGATTTCTCCGTTGAAGAGCGTAATACGATTTGGCAGGAGAGGCAAGTTGGCACCAAGATTCGTTGGCCCATTCCCTGTTCTTGAACTAGTCGGGAATTTGGCATACAGAATTGACTTACCGGAGAAGATGGCGGGAGTTCACGACGTATTTCATGTTTCCCAACTAAGGAAGTTCGTTCACGACTCAGATATGACTATTTCACCTGATCAGTTGGAGGACTTCGAAGTAGAACCCGAGGCGGTTGGGAACCGCAAGCCGGTCCGTATTGTCGAGCACGACATGAAGCAACTTCGAAGGAAGGCGGTGAAGTTGGTCAAAATTCAGTGGAGCGAGGACGAGAGTGATTGCACTTGGGAGACAGAAGAGGACATTAGGAAGACACACCCAGAACTCTTTACCTGGTAAGATTTTGACTTCGATTTAGTTTTCCGCATGCTAGGATAGGCTTGTTTGCTTGTTTTGCATGTTTGATTGTTGTACGTGGCTGTTAGGCATGCGGGATCCTTTGTATGTTTTGGGTTAAGGAATTTCGGGGACGAAATTTCTTAAGGGGGGGAGAGTGTAACGACCCGCATTCTACGCATCATAGGATCGTAGAATATTTATTTCTTTCACATACGAAGTCGTATGGTCATGTAACTTTGGAAGACGACTATTGGGGTCCTTTCCCATGTTCATGATTTTTCTCGATTTTTAAATGACCATTTTACCCCTAGTTGGAACTGTTTTGGCCATAACTTTTGACTGGAAAGGAATTTTGACCTGAAACCACTTCCATTTGCTCCGGATGATGGTTTCTCTTTCCGTAGAGTGGTCACATTAGCCAAACGGACTTACCGTTTGGGAGATATGGCTGAAACAAGTTTCAGACGGTAAAAAACAGCTTAATTGGGCTTAACCGGGTGATTAGCAGCTAGGCCCAAGGAAAATTTCGGGTTTAGAGGTATAGGAGGACTGATTAGGGTTAGGTTATCACTTTCATTTCAGTTTTGAGCCGCCACAAACCTTCCTGAAACCTTAGTAATGGCTTCCATCCTCTAAAACCACTCCAAAACACATTTTTTTAGTGAAGATTAAGCCTAACCTACATCAAAACAAGGCCAAATAGCAACAAAGCAAGGTTGGAGCTGCTGCTATACATAGGAATTCGACCCAAACAGAGGATACTTCAGATTTGGTGTTTTATTTGTGGCCAAGGTGAGTGATTTGCATAGTTTTTGCACTAATTACGGTGATTAAGGGTAATTAGTGAAGATTAGCGAATTTATACGTAAATAAATTCTGGAAAAATTCCTAAAATTCTAAAATAATGTTTTAAGGCTCTGTTAGAAATTTGGGTTAATTTCGATGTGTTTTGCTAATTGTATGCTTGAACATGATTAAGAGTGATTAGGGGAAAATGAGGGGTTCTAGCTATGTTCGATCCATTTTAAATCTATCAAATTGTTGTTATGGTGTTTGCAATTGATGTTACATGTTGCTATGACTCTATGGTATGTTTCATGATTGATTAGAATAGTTAAATTGGTCGAAAACGTCGTCGAATGGCGTAGAAAGCTCGCTGGAAAGTTGCAGAAGTGTGCAGGTTCTGAACCGGATCGGATCGGAGAAAGGGGTCGGGTCGGATTTGTGAACTGACCAAGGGAATTCGAACTGGATTGGAACTTGTCACTGGAGGAGGCTTGGCGAGAAGGAAGGCCGTTTACTTAGGGTTGGAGTTGGACAGAGGATCGGATCGGAGCTATGGAGCAGGATCGGATCGGATCGGAGTAAGCTAAAGAGTGGGATCGGATCGGATAAGGGGATCGGGTCGGGTAGCCGAACTGAACCAAGGTGGTGGCATCTCCAGCAGCGTGGAACTTCAGGGACAACAAGGGAGACCCGGACCGCGACTCTGAAGGACTCGGGAGTAGTTGAAGAAACGGCGGCAGGAGCAAGACACCCGAACCGAACCGAGTGGAGAACCCGAACCGAAGGAGCACCGAACCGGATGGAGTACTGTGACCCGAACCGAACCGAGTGGAGGACCCGAACCGAAGGAGCACCGAACCGGATTGGAGCTGCGATTACGCGACGACTCTTTTGAAGACCAACTCCAATTCGACCAAACCCGAGATGCAAAGGAAGTCCAAATGAGAAGTTAGAGCTTAAGATTCAGATGGGAATCAACGAGTTCGCTTCATGGTTGGGCTTTGCTGCGGGACGCGTGCCAAGGAGTTATCGACGTCTATAGCTTTGGACCACTATGGTAGGAGGTACGAAGGCAGATTCAGGGCCATTATGGCATCGGTAGAACCAAGGGCTACGACCAATGAAGTGGGTCATTGAAATGTTTGGTCATGACTCCAAGTGTTTGGCTTGGTCACAGCAGGGTTTCTACAAGTCGGGATTCGTCGTTACCTCAGTTCGTCTAGTGTTCCAAAGTGGTAGATGTCGTACGCTTTACGCGCTGAATGAGAGATGTGAGGATGGTTGGTATGGATGATTTGTTTGCTATCATTGTGACATGCACACCCCACCCCCGTATCCTTACACCCTTTATTATGGCACCTTAGAGTATTGTACGGTATGTGGTACTAACTCTTTGGTTGCAGGTCCAGGTTCAGGTATGGTTTAGTATACCTGTTATTATTCTATTTAGATGCTTATCGCTCATACCAGGCTTTATGTCTGACCCAGAGTTTTATGTCTCCTCTTATTACTCTGGGTGCTCACACGAGCAGACTAGAGACAGGTTAGCTGGTGATGCACGGGTAGATGATCCGGAGACGAGCAGGAGGCTTCCACGTAATATATATAGTATTCTCCCTGTGTTGTTGAAGATCACTGCTTGGGCATTGGTGGTGTATCTTCTATTTTGGCTTTCTGTTGTTCAGAGACAGTAGATTTTGAAAAGTTGTAATAAGCTGTATTTGGATTTCCGCTGCTTTGAGATTGATGTTGGTTTTAGTTATCAGCTTATGCACTGTCTCGCCTGTTTATGTCAAGTACATTATTATTATTATTATATTTTATTCCATGCGCTGTGAGACATTCTACAGGTTCTTTGATTAGTTCATTCCCTTCTTTCCTTTCTTATGACGACCGTCTTGTGCTAGTCGGGCATGTGTACAGCGCACTTTTGGAGGAAATGCAGGCTGGTGCGGGGCGGGACGTCACATAAGCCATCTATCTCGATCAAGCCCGTACTTGTTCATCTCTCCGTCGACTCCCATATCTAACTTTAAGATGATTTCCAATAGGTTAGGATCGCTCCTCTGACTGGAACCAATCCGTTCAATCAAGGTGGGTCTGATCGTCAAACTTGCTAACATTTCCGGCTCCAAGTCGCACTTTGGTCTGAAATCATACCCAGCGATGTACTCCTGTTGCTTCCATTCTAGAAACATAGCTCCTAAACTGGCATGTCTTCTACTCAATGCATCAGCCACCGCATTGCCCTTACCTGGTGTATATGCGATGTCGAAATCATAGGAAGCTAAGAATTCTAACCATCTTTGCTATTGGAGATTTAGATCCTTCTGAGAGAAAAGATACTTTAACGATTTATGATCGTAAACAACTCATATCTTTCTCCCAAGAGATAATGTATCCACATCTTCAGTGCAAACACAATTGTTGCCAATTCCAAATCATGGGTAGGGTATCTTTTCTCATGCGGTTTCAGTTGCCAACTTGCATAAGCTACAACCCTACCTCCTTGCATTAATACAGCACCCAGTCCGGTACCACATGCATCCATGTATACCGTCATCTCTTCATTCCCCTTAGGAATGACTAACACTTGTGCACATGTCAGCTTGTTCTCTAAACTTTTAAATGCATTCTCGCACTTTTCATCCCAGATGAAAGCTTGATTCTTCTTGGTCAACTGAGTCAACGGTGCTGCTATCCTGGAGAAGTCTTGGATAAACTTACGATAATATCCAGCTAATCCCAAGAAACTTCTTATGTCCCATGCATTCTTGGGCGTAGACCAATCTTGTACCGTAGCCACCTTCGCAGGATCCACGGCAATACCATTCTCTGAAACAACATGGCCCAAGAATCTCACTTCCCTCCTCCAGAAGTGACACTTAGAAAACTTTGCTTTCAATTGGTGTTTTCTCAACACCTCCATCACTATTCTTAAATGTTCCTTGTGTTCTTCCTCTATCCTCGAATAGACCAAAATATCATCCACGAACACAAGGACAAACTTATTCAACTGATCTCTGAATACCCTATTCATAAGATCCGCAAAATATGCTGGGGCATTGGTCAACCCGTATGGCATAACCAACCACTCATAAAATCCAGATGGCGTTCGAAATGTTGTTTTAGCTATACTCCCAGCTTCCACTCTAAGCTGATGAAAACCTGTCGCGAGATCCAACTGAGAGAATACTCTCGCGCCACTCAACTGATCAAACAAATCATCTATCCGTGGTAGAGGATACTTATTCTTCCTCGTCACTTTATTCAACTCGCGGTAGTCTACACACAAACGAAGGGAACCATCCGCTTTGGTAGCAAACACGACTGGTGCTCCCCATTCAGAAACACTCCTTCTGATAAATCCCTTCTTCAAAAGATCGCTGACTTGCACCCCGAGGTCTTGCTGCTCCCTTGGTGCCATATGACAAAGTGGCATCACTATAGGTCTGGCATCTTTCACTAAATCAATACGGAACTCAATCTCTCGGTGTGGTGGAAGTCCGGTCACTTCCTCGAAGACGTCCGGATACTGGCCAACCACGGGCACATCTGACAACTCATCATGCGGGATGTCTAGGGAATTTATAAAACTAGCCATTAACCCATCACTGGGTAGACTACCAAACACTACCCTCCACCCATCATCTGCCCTAACTGTCACCAAAAAGCCCTCACAGTCTACCACCACCCCGTATCTTTGGAGCCAATCGACTCCCAAAATAATGCCGAACCCAGTAAAGCCCAAAACAAAGCAATTACAAACAAACATACATCCATGATTCGATAAGACCAAATTTCGGCAAATCATACTAAGGTTAGTCAAACCACCGATCGGGTTCGTCACAACCAATGGTCTGTCGACTATCTCGGGTTCCAGTCCCAACCTATCTACCAGGTCACTAGATATGAAGGAACGGGAAGCCCCAGTATCAAACAAAACTCTAACGGGAACATCATAAACAGGAAGCATACCTTGAATAACGAATTTCTTTCCCTTCTACGTCGCAGTTGGGGCATTCGACGAAGAAGGAACAACATTAAGGGCATATGCTTTAACCATCTGCTTTTCTTTAGGGGGTTGCAGACACTTGTCCTTGTGATGTCCCACTTGGCTACAGTTGAAGCACTTCCTATCCGCTGGCTTGGCCCGACACTCTTTGGCATAGTGGCCCTTCTTACCATAGCTGAAGCACTCAACATCTTGCTTATTCTTTTTCTTCTGGCCATCCTTGGTCTGATTCTGCTTTCTCTTATTCTGAGAACCATTCTTGTCTCCACCGCTTGCTTGCGGCTTTGGCCCGTCTACAGATGCAACCTCACTCTTTGACTTAGGGTAAAGACTCTCGGACCTCAATGCTTTCCCCACAATCGATTCAAACATCTCATCAATGTGGTTAATAAGCCTTTCCCCTATGTACTAATCCAAGCTAGTTATGATCTTCTCGTTCTTCTTCTCGGCAGTATCAATAAGAGATAACCAATACATCGACAAAGTGTCGAATTCGGCAATATACTCCGAGATAGCTCTGCCATTCTGCTTGAGCTCCAAGAATTTCTTAAGCAGCACTGACTTCTGAGCAGCTGGAATGAACTTATCGCTAAAGCGAATCTTAAACTGATCCCAAGTAATCTGATCTTCAGGAGTAGCTGCTTTTATAGCATTCCACCAATTCATTGCCCGTCCTTGCAGCTGACGGGATGTTAGCCTTCTCTTCATCGCATCCTTGATACCCAAGTCTTCGAAGATACGCTCGCAGCTATCCAACCAATCCTGAACATCTGTAGCCGATTTCGTTCCGTGGAACGGCTTCCCGCCAAGACTAATATAATCCTTATTCAGCTTGGCGAAATCGGCTCTAGGCGCCTGCACTATTGGACCACCACCATTACCACCATTGGGAGTTGCCCTCTGCATATCCGTAAGCATCTCCCTCATGAGGTCAGTAAACATCGTCCTCATGTCAGCAGCATTCCCATTATTGGCTCCTCTTCCGGCACCCCTTGCATATCGGTTCATCGTTCAATCTGTAGAGAGAAAACAATTAACCATCTCCATAGTGGTGCTAGTGCAGTGTGTTTTCATCCTTAGCTACACTAATAGTATATATATATATATATAGCTCTTGAAAACCGAAATAATCACAAATACGCGCTCTCGTATACGTATACTATCTCTCCCTGATAACTTCCCTAGGTTAACTACGCAACCTAGAGCTCTGATACCAAATGTGACGGCATGCCCCGCACCAGCCGACATTTCCTCCAAAAGTGCGCTGTACTCATGCCCAACTAGCACGGAACGGTTGCCAAAGAAAAGAAAGAAGATAATGAACTAATCGAAAACCTGTAGAATGTCTCACAGCGCATGGAACAAAATATAATAATAATGTACCTGACATAAAATAGGCGAGACAGTGCATAAGCTGATAACTAAAACCAACATCAACATCAAAGTAGTGGAAGTCTAAATACAGCTTATTACAACTTTCCAAATTACTGTCTCTAAAACAAAAGAGAATTAAAGTAGAAGATGCGCTACTAATGCCCAAGCAGTGATCTTCAACAACACAGGGATAATATCTATATGTATCGTACGTGGAAGCCTCCTGCTCGTCTCCGAATCAACTACTCGTGCATACCCAGCTAACCTGTCTCTAGTCTGCTCGTGAGAGCACCCAGAGTAATAAGAAGAGACATAAAACTCTAGATCAGACAAAAAGTCTAGTATGAGCGATAAGCAACTAAACAGAACAATAACAGGTATACTAAACCATACCTGAACCTGAACCTGCAACCAAAGAGCTAGTACTACATACCTACCACTGAATAGATGGGGTGTAGATAACGAGGGTGGGGTGTGCATGTCATAGTGATGGCAAACAAATCAAACATAGCAACCATCCTCACATCTCTCACTCAGTGCGTAAAGCATACAATATCCACCACTTTGATCACTAGACCCATCGAAGTAGTGACGGAGTTCGACCTGTACAACTACTGCTACTACCAAGCTCACCACATGGAGTCATGACCAAATCTTTACAAATGACCCCACTTCATTGGTCTATAGCTCTTTAGTCGTACCTAGGCCACTGTGGCCCTGAATCCGCTCACGTACTCCCTACACATAGTGATCCAAAGTTATAGACATCGACAACCCCTTAGCACGCGTCCCGCAGCGAAGCCCAATCATGAAGTGAACTCGTTGGTTCCTAACTGGATCCTGAACTCTAACTTCCTATTTGGACTGCCTTTGCATCTCGGGTTATTGGCCTTCTCCGTATCGGTTCTTCACTTCAGTTTATACTTCAAATTCGGATCGTGATCCACGCCTCAAGTCCAAGCACCTCGGTTCGGATCGGTCAAAATACCTCCATCGGTTCGGATCGGGTGACTTTCCTCCAGCGGGCCGGATCGGGGGTCAACACCTCCTGGCTTCGTGGAAAACTCCTCTGGTTCGGTCCTTCTTCCCACGCACCCCGGATCGGTCGGGTCTCTCAAGCTTCCCCATGGTGCATCAGTTCGGGTAGGAGTGGCACACGAGAAGCGGATCGGGTCGTGGTCACCCCTGGCGGATCGGGTCGGAGGCTTCTGGTGTGAGCGGTTCGGTGCGTGCTTTTATCCGATCCGATCGGTTCGGTTATTTTTCCTGCACTTTGTCCAGCAAGCTGTTTACGCCATTCGACGACGTTTTCAGCCAATCTAACATTTCTAGACAATCACAAATCATGCCATACAGTCATAGCAACATGTACAACCAATCATAAACACCGAAACAATGAATCATAGCATGTAAAATGGATCAAACATAGCCAAAACCCAGATTTTCCCCTAAAGCATGTTTAGGCAAAACTAATGATATGATTTGTAAAACTTAACCAAATCAAACCAAATTTCCAACAGAGGTCTAAAACATTATTTTCGAATTTATAAATATTTTTCCAGAATTTTATCATGTTTAATTTCTTTAATCTTCACTAATTACCCTTAATCAACCGTAATTAGTGCAAAACTATGCAAATCACTCACCTTGGCCACAAATAAAATTTTCAGAACAGAAACCTCGCTGATTTAGGCGAATACTGATGTCTAACAACAGCTCTAATACTGATTTGGTGAAGATCTTCTTTGATTTGATGTTGATTAAGCCAAAACATGATTAGAAAGTGATTAGAAGTTGATTTGGGTGTTGGAGGCCATTGTTAGGGTTTCAAGAATGAAAGTGGCGGCTGAAAAATGAAAATAAGATCATTCTCTAACTGATTTCAGTCTCCTCATAGCCCTAATCCCGAAATGGGTTATAGGCCCTCTTACTAATCACCCTAATTAGGCCCAGTTAAGCTGTTTTCCACTATCTGAAACTTGTTTCAGCCATATCTCCCAAATGGTAAGTCCGTTTGGCTAATGTGACCACTCTACGGAATTGTAAATCATCATCCGGAGCCAATGGAAGTGGTTTCAAGTAAAAATTCCTTCCCAATCAAAAGTTATGGCCAAAATAGTATCATCTAGCGGCAAAACGGTCATTTAAAAATCGACAAAAATCATGAACATGGGAAATGAACCCACTCGTCGTCTCCCAAACTTACATGACCATACGACTTCGTATGTGAAAGAAATAAATATTCTACGATCCTCCGATGCATAGAATGCGGGTTGTTACAAACACGGTTCACTATAAACCCAAAATCACATTCCATTAATTGTCGGGTTAAAGAACAAGCGTAATTTAAAACACCGTTCACTATAAACCCAAAAATCAATTCAAATTCAATTCCAATTAAATACCATTTAATTGGTACACTTCATTAAATCTAAAATAAAAAGATTTAATCTTTTTCTCAACTGGGTTTAAGAACAGTGTTAATGAAGACACCATTCACGGCAAACCCAAATCACCTTTGATATTATATATAAGGCTCTAAATAGAAAATATATCGACTTATATTCAATATCCAATTCTACGACCAACAAATATCATATTGGAAATAACGATATAAATATATCTTTCAAATTTCCATAACGCTATCTGTATAATCACGAAATCCAACATCGAAATATTCCAAAGATAATTTCGATTCAAATCCATTCCAATTCAATTATTGGAAATTTTGTTTATTTTCAAAACCATTTCAAATCCCCTTTATTCATTTTAAAAATAAATAGAATTATAATTCTAGTTCAAAACTAGTTCATTTCGATAAAAATCTATTTTTATCTTTTCAAATGTGGAATTTTTCATCCCAATTCTTCACAAATCAGTTCTTATGATTTTACGCAAATTATTACTATTTTTAGTAATTTTATCAAGGCCCGTACAGTCGATTTCCATCAATGGCCAACGAACTGTACTTACAGCGACCTTTTCCAAATTTGATTTGGACATAATTCCAAATCCAACCGTTAGATTTCAAATTTTTAATATTCATTAGAAAGGTCTTTTCGATACGAACCCAACGGTTCCGGTTTTAGGAGAATCCGACGGTCGGATCTCCCGTAATGTCCATTCGAAGTCAATGGTCGAATTCGCGAACTACCACTGCGCGTTCTATTCAGGCCATTATATATATAATATACATATTTCGTCGATTTCCTTTTAAAACTTATTTTATAAATCGTTTTAAATTCGTTTTCGAAACGATCTCAACTTCATATTCAATTTCGAATCAAAATTGATTATTCCGCATCATCGATACAAATGATAATATTTTCAAAACGTTATATTTTGAAATCACTTTCTTTTCTATATTCATTATAAAAATGAATAAAATCGATATAAATATCGTTCATGTCAAAATGGCGTCAATCTAATCAACACTGCTTTATATACTTCGATAACTTCGTTATTCTATTCAACAAATGAATATTTTCTTCAACACATGAATATATATTTTATTCAACACATGAATTTATATTTTCAATTCAACACGTGAATATTTTTTTATTCAACACATGAGTTTATATTTTCTATTGAACACATGAATACATATTTCTTATTTTCGAAATCGGAATGAGGCCCAATCAATTACCATATAACGTTAATTATATGGATTCCCTACAACACGTGTATATAACAGCAACGATAAATCATCAACCATTATCCATAGTGCACCACACAACTGCATAAGCATTGAATATAAATAATTAACGCTTACATAGTCTGTCAACTCGTCGATTGACGTACAACTAAACAATCGGGATTAGTATACGTCAAATATCATCCCAATACCCGTGTGGGGTTTCACATCAACAAACAAAGATTTTATTTGTGCAGTTGGGCGATGTGTAAAATTTATCGTCCCAATCAATATCAGTCAAATCAGTGTATATAAACAAATCATCTGATTTGTTTATTCTATTTATTTTATATACGCGTTAAAAATCATATTTTCAACTATAAAATATTTTCCACTATAAAATATTTTATTTCATTCCACATCACACAATCAAATTTCATAACAGAGCAATCAAACAAACAAGTCATCCATGGTCTGTGGACGACGGGTTTCGGGTGTCGGGTGTTGCTAAGCACCGCCTGCATCCTAGTATATATTTAAACTAGAAATAAATTTAAAAGTGAGGAGTTCTCACCGACTAGCTAAACCAAATGCCACGACTCTTCTTATGTAGAAATCTTCATCGTGCTCACCTTTTGTCACTTTCGTTGCCCGTAGCCACTACATATATAAAAATCACATTTTTATATTGTTGCTATGTATATAAAAATCATATTTTTATAATCACTACTATATAAAAATAAAGTTCATATTTTTATTTCACTCATATACTGTAAAGATTATATTTTGCTTCTCTCTATAGAAAAATTATATTTTTATATTTCTACTGCTTCTATAAAGATCGAATTTTTATCTTACTACACTTATAAAAATTATATTTTTAACCTTTCTATCATATAAAAATTATATTTTTAACCTTTCTATAATATAAAAATTATATCCTTAACCTTTCTATAATAAAAAAATTATATTTTTAACCTTTCTATAATATAAAAATTATATCTTTAACCTTTATAAAAGGTAAAAAATCATATTTTTATTATTTCTATAATATAAAAATTCTATTTTTACTTTGCTACATTATAAATAAAAATCAAATTTTTACTCTTCTACATTATAAGTAAAAATCAAGTTTTTTATTGGTTAAAAAAATCTAATCTTTTTAGTTAATAAAAATCATAACTTTAATCGATAAAAATCTTATACTTACAAAAACTAATTTATAAATGAATAAAGACAAAAATGAAAGTTTACCAGCGAAATCGGAGATGGCGATGGCAGCGTGGGGTGGCCGACGAGCGGTGGAGGCGCTGGTGGGTGGTTAGGTGGCCGGCGGAGGTGTTTAATCGGCGGTGGCGGGTGCGTTAAGGGTAGGGTCGTAGGTGCTCACCATTTACAGAGGGGGAAAGGGGAATGGAGGCAGAAACGAGGAGGGGAAGGGGGAAGAGAATGGCGGTGGTGGGTGGAGGGGCGCTGCCGCGCCTGGTGGCGGTCGCGATGGGGAAACAGGGAAGGTCTACAGGGACTTCGGGTTTTTTTTTGTAAAAAAAAAAGAATTGACGGTTTTGAGGAAGGGGGGGCTTGAAGGAAGGTTTTATAAAAAATTAATTTATTTAATTCATTCCATAAAGTTGACTTTTATTTGACCACCAATCGAGACCCAACGACTGTCACCCCTAGCTAAATACCCCTACTCCGAACACAATGGGAAATGTTGCGTAGGCTCATTCGGCTGTTTTGATCATTTTTCGTCCAAAATCAAGATATAACTCTATATATTGAATATGAACGCACATTTCAATTTACCGGGGCCACATACGGACTCGAAAAATTCCCAAAAAATATTTTCTAGCTTCGTATTGACGATACAGTCTAACAAAACTAATTTCGTCCAATTATGAGACCGTTTGAAAAATGACCATTTTTCAGTCGATTAAAATTAACTAAAACTAGTCAAACGCGTTTTCCTTTGCCACGCTCACATATTGATTCAGAAAATTACGAATTTTGAAACCTAGCAATAACTTGACATCACGGATCCAACGAAAGTGGTTTCGTCAAAAACTGAGGTCGTTTGCAAAATTTCCATTTTTAAGGGCCAGAATTCCATAGCGACTATTCTGAAACTTCAACTGGGCATAACTTTTTATTCCTGCTATGAAATTTCAATTTTTCAGATTTGCTGGAAAGATATTCTCAATTAGATTCTAATATTTTTGGTTTCGCTAAAATCCGTTTTATTTTTAATCCAGTACATTCATTTGAAATTTGAAATCGAATTTTCAAACTACTGCGCCATTTTCAATTACTTTTATAATTTAAAATAAAATTTTATTTTCTAACGACGACCTATATAAATATATACACTCTAATTCTTTTCGAAATAAATTTCTCGTCATTATTATTTAAAATAATTGATTTTAAATATTCAAAATTTACTAAAATTGCCAAAATAAAAATTTAAAATTGGCTCGGATTTCTGGGTTATTACATTTAAGCTTCGATTCAGAATCCTGCCTAATATATAGAGATCTGCAAAACAAGCCACTCGACTTCCTGTGTGGAAAAGAGGGCACCCGAGTTTGCATAGTGAAACAAACTACGAGTCAGTCACGGGACTGGTATGAGGAATCTTACTTAACTTATCTAATAATAATAAGGCTAATCACAGGACCACGCCAGTAATGCGGAACGGGTTTACTCCAATGGATTGCCAGTGCATAAATAAAGTAAATCGTTAAACAACGCAATGCTTTTTTGAAAAATGAAACCATTATAAGACTCAAGTCCCATCACACAATGCAACACAAATCGGGGGATAGATTTTTACCTTATAATGGTCAAAAATGCTTGATACGATAAAATGGATTTGATATTATTATTAGTGTATATATGTGTCAAAAACTTTTCAATCATAATGTATCAATCATAGACGACATAACTACCATACACTATGTCGCCGTACTAGTTATACAATCAAAACCGAATGGTGTCGTATTGGAAGTCGGATTTCCATCATGAACCAAGGCAAAGGATCGTCCTTACCAAATTTGTGACACTCTAGCCCGTGCCTCAGGACAAGTACTCAGTCAAGCCCTTAGGAGCCACAGGGCCGGTCCCCAACTTACGCTGGTGGATTATATATAAAATCCTAAACAATATGTCTCCCCGCCTTATGGGGCACAAAATAGAGCCACTAGGGACTCAAATACCGAGGCGCCTCGCAATCCATCATCCACATAAGTTAAAATATCCGGGCTTGTAAAACCCAGACACCACTACTAGCTAGAAAGAAACGCATGTTCTCCATGGATCCTTCTCCCGTTTCTGGCTCATACCGGGGTGTGAGGCTCGCAAAGTATCGCTACACAAGGCAATGCTAAATAAATCTGTGCTTGATCATCAACCACAATGCTCTGCTTTTCAACAATAAGTCTTGATTATTTGCATCTTAGCATGCCACACTGTCGTTCCATATCACACTATTGATTTCTGCCAATACATAACCTCTAAGCTCGTACATCTCAGAGAAGGGTGTTAAGCAAGAGAATAAATTCTCCATCACCAAACAGATATATATTTAGCAGAGATCAACGAATACAGCATAAAGGAATACTATGTCAGACATACCATCCATTTACAAGTTCGTTCTGGGTCTGAACGAAATCGGAGACACCTTATTCCTCGTCCCATATGTCCAATACAGTAAAGAGGTTCTCGCATATCCAACGATTTCCAAGTACATATGGATGATCACCACTTACTACCTTGTCTTGGGATGCCCCCCAATCAAGACAATAATAATTATTCAAATGACGTGAAGATCTCCGGTCTTCAACCACCGTCTTCATCTTTGACTTTTGATCGTCGTGGTAATATTCTTTTAATAAAATTTTCACATTATTAGGGAAAGGTTCCCATTAAATTTATCAAAGATAAATTCTTTTAAATTTATTCTTTAATCTTCTTTCTAAAGATTCATTAAAACTCCAATATGGTTTTAATATATAAAAATCAATATTTATGATTATTCAACTTTAAGTAATTAATCTTGTCTTTAACTGGGTTAAAGAACCAATGTCATTTAAAACAATGTTCACGATAAACCCAAAATCATCTTCCGTTAAATATGGAATTTTCACATAAATCAAATCAATATATAATCGATATAAATTTCCTTATCAGACTAATAATATAAATGGAATAACGGTAAAGCCTTTCTAAATTCCATATATAATAACGGTCTTCTTATAGAGAAGCTCATCTCGATTATTATTAAATCGAATTACTTTCAATTCCAATTACTTCTATTAAATTAGAAAACTTTATTTTGAAAAAAATTGCAATTAAATCTTAGTAAAAAAGATTTATAAATTCCAGATTATATTTTCACTGTTAATTGGGTTAAAGAACGAATGTCGTTAAAAACACAGTTCACAATAAACCTAATTCACATTTCATTTTATTCCAATTACCAAATATAATTGGAAACTCTAATAATCTTAATTAAAAGATTTATTCTTTTCTTGACTGGGTTTAAGAACAGTGTTATTTAAGACACCATTCATGACAAACCCAAAAACCAAATTTATCTTATTTAATTCCAATTAAACATTAATTAATTGGAAAGCTTCATTAAATTTTTAACTTAAAGATTTATCCTAGTTAATAACTAGTTCATTTCGACAAAAATATATTTTTATCTTTTCAAATATGGAATTTTTCTTCCAAAATCTTTTTAAATCATTAACTATGATTTTATACAATCTTTCCATATTTTTAATAATTTTATTTAGGCCCGTACAGTCGTTTTGCAATAACGGCCACCAAACTGCATCTATAGCGACCTTTTCCAAATTTGATTTGGACATAATTCCAAATCTTACCGTCAGATTTCAAAACTCTTATATTCATTTGAAAGCACTTTTCGATACTAACCCAAAGGTTTTTCTTTTAAGAGAATCTGACGGTCAGATCACCCGTTACATCAATTTGAAGTTGATGGTCGAAAATCGCGAACGGTCGCTGCGCGACGCATTCTATTCAGGCCATTATATATATAACATATATATTATATATATTTCGTCGATTTTGAATTAAATTGTATTTTATAAAATATTTATAAATTCGTTTTAAAATGACTTTAACTTCGTTTTCAATTTTAAATCAAATTTTGTACATTCTATATATTTATCATATTAAAATATTAATATTTTCAAAATATTAGATTTAGAAATCACTACTTTTCGATATTCATTATAAAATGAAATAAATCGATCGATAAATCCGTTCAGGCTAAAAATGGCGTTTCTATACTTAACCCGACTTCATATTTTTATATTTTCGTGTCCATCCAAATATGGACATAAAAATCATAATTTTATTCTCCATTAAATTTATTTTAAGATATTTTTATTTAAAAATATTATTTATTTAAAAATATTCTTTATTTAAGAAAGTTCTTTATATTACAATATTCTTTATATAAAAATATTCTCATTATTAGGGAAAGGTACCCATTAAATTTATCAAAGATAAATTCTTTTAAAATTATTCTTTAATCTTCTTTCTAAAGATTCATTAAAACTCCATTTTGGTTTTCATATATAAAAATCATTACTTTATGATTATTCTACTTTAAGAAATTAATCTTGTCTTTAATTGGGTTAAAGAATCAATGTCATTTAAAACACAGTCCACGATAAACCCAAAATCATCTTCCGTTAAATATGGAATTTTCATAGAAATCAAATCAATATATAATCAATATAAATTTTCGTATCAGACTAATAATATAAATGGAATAACAGCAAAGCTTTTTTAAATTCCATAACGGTCTTCTTTTACAGAAGCTCATCTCAATTTTTATTAAATCGAATTCCATTCAATTCCTATTACTTCTATTAAATTGGAAAACTTTATTTTGAAAAAATTGCCATTAAATCTTAATAAAAATGATTTACAAATTCTAGATTATATTTTGATTATTAAATGGGTTAAAGAATGATGTCGTTAAAAACACAGTTCACAATAAACCCAATTCACATTTCATTTTGTTCCTATTACCAAATATAATTGGAAACTCTAATAATCTTAATTAAAAGATTTATTCTTTTTTGACTGGGTTTAAGAACAGTGTTATTTAAGACATCATTCACGACCAACCCAAAAATCCAATTTATCTTATTTAATTCAAGTTAAACATTAATTAATTGGAAAGCTTCATTAAATTTTTAATTTAAAGATTTATCCTAGTTAATAACTAGTTCATTTCGATAAAAATATATTTTTATCTTTTCAAATATGGAATTTTTCATCCAAAATCTTTTCAAATCATTAATTATGATTTTACATAATTTTACCATATTTTAAATAATTTTATTTAGGCTCGTACAGTCGATTTCCAATAACGGCCACCGAAATGCATCCATAGCGACCTTTTTCAAATTTAATTTGGACATAATTCCAAATCAGACCATTAGATTTCAAAACTCGTATATTCATTGGAAAGCTCTTTTCGGTACGAACGTAACGATTCTAGTTTTTGGAGAATCCGACGGTCAGATCTCCCATTACATCAATTTGAAGTTAATGGTTGAAATTCGCGAACGGTCGTTGCGCGGCGTATTCTATTCAGGCCATTATATATATAATATATTATATATATTTCATCGATTTCCAATTAAATCGTATCTTATAAAATACTTATAAATTCGTTTTAAAACGACTTTAACTTCATTTTCAATTTTAAATCAAAATTGAATATTCTATATATTTATCATATTAAAATATTAATATTTTCAAAATATTAGATTTTGAAATCACTACTTTTCGATATTCATTATAAAATGAAATAAATCGATCGATAAACTCGTTCGGGTTAAAAATGGCGTTTCTGTACTTAACCCGACTTCATATTTTTATATTTCGTGTCCATCCAAAAATGGACATAAAAATCATAATTTTATTCTTCATTAAATTTGTTTAAAAATATTCTTTATATTAAAATATTCTTTATTTAAAAACATTCTTTATTTAAAAATGTTCTTCATATTATAATATTCTTTATATAAAAATATTCTGAATCGGAATGCGACTCAACCAATTACCATATAAATTC
Source organism: Allium sativum (assembly GCA_030737875.1). Classification (NCBI taxonomy): domain Eukaryota; kingdom Viridiplantae; phylum Streptophyta; class Magnoliopsida; order Asparagales; family Amaryllidaceae; genus Allium; species Allium sativum. Next base: position 34,382,465 of record CM060909.1, read on the forward strand.
AGTTATATGGATTTCATACATTGCATGTATATAACAATAGTGATAAATAATCATTAAGCAATCCATTTACATCCAGAGTGAAATTTACAAATGTGTGAGCATTAAAATAAATAAATAACGCTCATCATAGACTGTCAATCCATCGATTGACAATTAATTAAATATTGGGACTTGTGTATGTCAAATATCATCCCAATACCCGTGTGGGTTTTTAAAACAACAACAGTTTATATAAATAAATCATTGGTTAACAATTTTAACCAATTCTAATTCGATTTGAATTATTTTCTATTTAACAAATTTTCATTGTTTAAAATTATAAATGAATATTTATAATTTAATCTCAACTACATATTAATATTAACATTATTATAATAATGTTTTAATCTAGCACAAATCATATTTTTAACATACGACCAATTTTATAATATCGCTAACATCATAATGAAAATGTTTTAATCTTTAACATATTTTTGTATTTCTAACTAATGATCATTTTAATCATTTCTACATGCACTACAAAAATATAAAATTTTCTCATCGACATAATCTTTTTTTTCATCATAACATTTCCTAACAAAATGGCATCTTTATTCTAACATGACATTATCTAATAAAATGACATTTTAATTTCACATGACATTATTCTAAATAAATGACATTTTTAATTCATATGACATTATTCTAAATAAATGATTTTTTTAATTCACATGACATTATTCTAAATAAATGATATTTTTAATTAACATAACATTCTCTATGTTTCTTAGGACAAATAAAAAGAATGTTTTATTTTCATAACATTTTCTATGCTCTTTAATGACAAATAAAAAGGGTTATTTTATTTACATACATTTCTAATTTTAACATGACAAATAAAAGGAAATGTTTCTATTTGCATACAGTTAGTTCTATTTAAAAATGACAAATAAAAATGTAAATTTAATTGCATACAAATTTCTATCCTTATCATGACAAATAAAAATGTAAATTTATTTGCACACAAATTTCTATCCTTAACATAACAAATAAAATGACTACTTTTATTTGTTTACAAATTCAATGTTAACATAACACATAAGAATGATATTTTTATGTTATCGGCAATTTTATTTCATCATCACAAATAAAAATGATATTATTATATTGTTGATAATTCTGATTCAACATAAAAATGTTTTTATACGACAATTCTAGTTCAACATAAAAATGATATTTTTATGTGACAATTCTAGTTCAACATAAAAATGATATTTTTATGTAACAATTCTAGTTCAACGTAAAAATGATATTTTTATGTGACATAAATATAATACAACAAAAATGATATTTTGTCTTGACACAAATATATTTAACAAAAATGATATTTTGTTATGACACAAATATGATTCAACAAAAATGATATTTATTTTGACACAAATATATTTGACAAAAATGATATTTTGTTTTGACACATATATGTTTGAAAAAATGATATTTTGTTTTGACACAAATATGTTTCAACAAAAATGATATTTGGTTTTGACACAAATATATTTGACAAAAATGAATATTTGCTTTTGACACAAATATATTTGACAAAAATGAATATTTAGTTTTTGACATAACATTATCTAACAAAAATTATATTTTTAATCTAAGATAACATTTGCTAATAAAATGATATTTTTATCTAACATGACATTATTGAAATAAAATGATATTTTTATCCTATATGACATTTCTAAATAAAATGATATTTTTATCTAACATGACATGATCTTACAAAATGGCATTTTTATTTTAATATAACATTTCTACCAAAAATGACATTTTTAATCTAATAAAAACATTTTATAACAAAATGACAATTTTAACCTAATGAAACATTTTATAACAAAATGTTATTTTTATTCTAATGTAACATTTTATAACAAAATGTTATTTTATTTCTAATGTAACATTTTATAACAAAATATTATTTTACTATTTTGACATCCCATTTTATGGCAGAATGATATTTTAACTTTAACATGCTAAGGATGAAATTTTTTAATGAACAACATATTTTTAGATCCAACATCACAACCAAGATCAATCAAAATCACTATAAATATATATATATATATATATATATATGTGTGTGTGTGTGTGTGTGTGTATGTTTATATGTATATATATATTTCTATATATATATAATTTTTATTTTAAATTTAAAACGAGAAATCTCACATTGGTATTTATTCTTTCTGAATTTGTAGCTAGCTCCTATCACCGTCCCATCAGTTCCATTGTGTAGATCTTGCGAACACGATTCCAACGAATCCGAATTTGCTGAATTCTGATTTTATTTGGCCAAAATATAAGCATTTGAATTTTAAGTAAATTTATATTCCATTAACAAATAATTAAATTAATTATTAACCTTAATACACTTTCTTCCTGTATAACAGTGTTCCTCTTTCAACAAAGAAACCCATCCTTCACATCTTCTCTCTCCAAATCGCATGTGTCCCTACGCCATGATTGGCCGATCCATGGCCACCACCCGAATCTCCAACAGCTTGCCTCTCCATGCTAGAACCCTCATCGATCTCGGTGGCCCCACTTCTCCTGGAGACGGTGATGAACAACCCGACTTTGGGCACGAATTATGAGAAAACCACACCACCAAAGGCCATCTCTACTATTAAGATCGTAGAGGTTATTGAGTTGATTAATATTGTATTTGGAAGTGTTTAAATTCGTTGTGGGGATTTCATGAATTTGGGGCAGAAAACGGGATGATTTCGGCCATATAATAGTGTAACAACCGTAAATTCTGAACCAATTTAAAATTTTTATTTTAGAAATTTTAATGGAATTTTAATAGTTAAAATAATTTATTTTAAATAATAACGACTAAAAATTTATTTAAATCGAAGTTAAAACAGATAACTTTTATTTTAACTAAAAAGGAATTTAAAATAGCGCGGTAGTTTGAAAATTTGAATTTGAACTTTGACTGATTGTACAAGATGCAAAATAAATCGGATTTTAGTAAAACCAAAAATATTTGAATCTATTTAAAATTATCTTTCCAAAGAATCCGAAAAATTGAAATTTCATAGCGGGAATCAAAAGTTACGCCCAGTTTAAATTTCAGAATAGTCGTTGTAGAATTTATATATATATATTAATATGAAATATAGCCCTTAAAAATAGCCATTTTTCAAACGACCTCCGTTTTCGACGAAACCACTTTTGTTGGATCCGGAATGACAAATTATTGCTAAGTTTCGATTTTCATAATTTTTAGAATTAATATGTGAGCATGGCAGAAGAAAACGTGTTCTGTCCATTTTAGTCAATTTCATTTCAGCCAATTTGGATCGACCAGAAAATGGCCATTTTCAAACGGTCTCCAAATTCGATGAAAATAGTCTTGTTAGGACCACATCGTCGAAACATAACTAGAAATAATTTTTTTGAAATTTTTAGAGGTCGTATGTGGCCTCGGTGAATTTAAATGTAAGATTGAATTAATTAAATAAATGATTTAAATATTGAATTAAATAAAACAGACTGAAGATGTTTGTTTGGGCTGACAGGACCTGGCCCATTGCGTCCGGAACGGGGGCATTTGGGTAGGGACAGCTTTTGTTGGGCTGAAATTGGATCTGACAAGAATTTACGGATTTATTTGCAAAACAAAGAATTAGATACAATAGATATAATAAAGAAAATTGTCCAAACCCTAGGCCTAATATCACATAGCCGCCACACCTATATTCAATGGCCAGAATGCTCCGAATTTGTTCCTCTTCATTCTCCAAATCCATATAATAAAACCTGATGCTTCTTAAGGAAAATTCGAAGATCTTGTTGAGATCTATATTCTCAATGGTCGTGATCATGAATAGTGGAGTAATTTAGTCGGAATAGGGCCTCAAAGGCGCCGGCTTTAGGGCCATTTTCTGCTGAAGAGGGCCGACTGAGTTCGTCGAGGTGGGGTGTGCAGGGGGGCTCAGGTCAGGCCGAGTCGAGTGGAGGTGGCAGATCATCCTCCGGGGCCTTGGATTCCGTGCGCAGAAGAAGCTTTTATTTGAGCGTGATGGGTTTCGTTCAGTCCTGGATAGCGATGTAGAAGAAAGGTAATTAAGTAATTATATTTATAAATTAATTATTTAATTTAGTAATTAGAATATTAAATGTTCGACTGATCATAACTCCTACATACGAGATCGAAATCGGACGATTTTCATCGCGTTGGATTCGCAGAAAAGGGATCTACAGCATGAAATAAACCAGATCTAGAATGGAGCACTTTGAAAATTCAGACAAATCTAAGTGAGATTTCTATTTTAAAATTTAAAATTAATTATTTATTTCGATGTGAAGTGTATACTTATTTCATGTTGATGTTGTATGTAGATTTGTTGAAATGTTGATTTGTTTTGTGATTGCGATGAACCATCAAATTGGATTGTATATTCATGTTTGTCAGAATTTAGTGTAAAATAAAAATCATACTTTTATTTTATATATATAAAAATAATTATGTTCATGTTTGATTTAAATAAAAAGAATGACATGTTAAAAATTGGTTTTGTCAAAACATGAATATTGAAATAAAAATATAGATCTTTGTCAAAATATGTAAATTGAAATAAAAGTTATCATTTGTGTCAAAACTTGTTATTGAACAACTTTAACGTTTGTGTCAAAAAAAAAAGATTACAATAAATTATCATTTCTATTTTAAAATGTCATATTAGAATAAATTATCATTTCTGTTTTAAAATATATATTAGAAAAAAAAAACATACATTAAAATAGAAAGCACATTTTTTTTGTATGAAATGTTACATTAAAATAGAAATCACATTTTTTTCGGATGAAATGTTACATTAAAATAGAAATCACATTTTTTTGTATGAAATGTTACATTAAAATAGAAATCACATTTTTTTTGTATGAAATGTTACATTAAAATAGAAATCACATTTTTTTTTGTATGGAATGTTACATTAAAATAGAAATCACATTTTTTTGTATGAAATGTTACATTAAAACAGAAATCACATTTTTTGTATGAAATGTTACATTAGAATAGAAATTACATTTTGTATGAAATGTTACATTAGAAAAGAGATAACATTTTTGTTATAAAATGTTGCATTAGAATAAAAATATCATTTTGTCATAGGATGTCATGTTAGAATAAAAGAATCATCTTTATTTAAAATGAAACAAAAGATTTCATTTTTATTTTCAAGTAGTTACAAAGATAAGAATGGGAATAAAATATTTCATTTTTATTTTCAATTAGTTACAATGAAATAGAGATGAAATTTAAAAGTAACATTTTTATTGTCATTTTATATACAAATAAAAAGTGTAGATTAAAAAGTAACATTTTTATTGTCATTTTATATGCAATAAAAAGAATGGATTTAAAGTAACATTGTATTTGTCAATTTAGTCACAATGAAATGAATATATTTTAAAGTTGCATTTTTATTTACATTTTATATGCAATAAAAGTAGTAGAGTTGAAAGTATCATTTTTGTTGTCATTTTATATGAAATAAAAATAGTCATTTTTGCCAAACATGTTAGTTAAAATAAAAATAGTCATTTTGTTAAACATAACTTATATTATGTAAATAAAGTTGTCATGTATGTTAAAATCATGTTATGTAAATAAAACATGATTATTTAAATCAAAATATAGATTTTGTTAAACATGATTATTGGGAATAAAAATGTAGTTTTTGTCAAAACAGGATTTTTGAAATAAAATAACCTTTTTTGTCAAAACATGTTAGTGAAACAAAATTATCATTTAGGTCAAAAGGATTTATTAAAACAAAAATATCCATTTTTGTCAAAAAGATTAGTTGAAACCAAATTGGACACTTTTATCAAATAAAACCCACTTTGTTACTTTTATCAATTTATAATAGTTGAAATCCAATTTGTCGCTTTTGTCAATTTATCATAGTTAAAACAAATTGGTCACTTTTGTCCAATTATAATAGTTAGAACAAACATGATCCTTTTTGTCGCATTAGATTTGTCAAAACAAACATCATCATTTTGTCGCATTTGATTTGATAAAACTAGTACATCACTTTTATTGTTTTATTAGAATAGATTTGTCAACAAAACAAAGTTATTATCTTTAATGTTTTGTCGTAATAGATTAGTTAAATCAAAATATACATTTTGTCAAAATATTCAGTTTTGTCAAAATAGATCAGTTGGATCAAACCATATATTTTTGTCAAAACGTACACTTTTGCCAAGATAGATTAGTTGAATCAAAGCACACATTTTTATCAAAATGTACATTTTTTGCCAAATAGATTAGTTGAACCAAAATAGTTATTTTTGTCAAAATATAATAGTTGAAACAAAAATTACATTTTGTTAAATATGATTGTTGAAAACAAAAATTACATTTTTGTTAATTACATTTGGAATAAAACAAAATTCACATTTTTGGGTTAAATAAAAGAGTTAAACACAAATAGTATTTTGTTAAATAGGTTTGTGTTATAAACAAAAATATTCATTTTCATAAAATAGAATTGTCAGCAAAATGGATGTATCACTTCTTATACATTTTGTTGAAATAGAATTTATATGCAAACATAATAATCATTTTTATTTGCATAACATACAATAGAATTTATATGCAAATATTAAAGTCATTTTTATTTGCAATCTTACATTATAATTTATATTCAAATATAAGAATCATATTATTGGGAAAAACATATATTAGAATGTATAGGCGAGTTAAAGTGACATCTTTATATGTTAATGCATACATTAGAATTTGTATGTAGTTTAAAATAGACATTTTTATGTGTTAGGTTATACATTGAAAAACATATACAAATGAGATTATTTCTTTTACATGCTAAAGTTAAGAATAATTACATACAAATTAAGTATAATGAAAATTATCTTTTATTTGTCATCCGCAATAATGTCATATAAATAAATTACATTCTATTAGATATTAGAAATGTATAAAGAAATTATACGAGTCAAATATATTTTATTTCGGCATTAGGAATAAAGTATCATGTTTTGTTCGTCAACATGTTGGTAGTATTAAAATTGGTTAAATTCTTATTTATTTATATGAACTGTTGTTGGCTGAAAACCCCACACGGGTATTGGGATGATAATTGATATACACTAGTCTCAATATTTATTTCTATGTCAATCGATAGATTGACATGCTGCGATGAGCGTTATTATTTCATTTTAATGCTCACACAGTTGTAAACTTCACTCTGGGAGATAAATGGATGGTTTGATGATTATTTATCATTTGTTGTCATTTTCATACGATGTATGAAATCCATATAACCGAAGTTATATGGTAAATGATTGAGTCGCTTTTCGATTCAGAATATCTTTTATACAATGAATATTTTAAAACAAAGAATTTCTTTTAAATAAAGAATAATTTTAAAAGATATTGAAATAAAAGAATTAGATTTTGGGTTGTCGTGGATAATGTCTTAAATAACACTGTTCTTAAAACCCCTTATAAAAGAAATAAATCTTTTTAATTAAAATTATTATAGTTTTCCAATTATATTTAGTAATGTAAATAAAATGATATGTGAATCGGGTTTATTGGGAACTATGTTTTAAACGACATTTGTTCTTTAACCCAATTAACAGAAAAAATAAAATATGATTTGGAATTTATAAATCTTTTTATTAAGATTTAAAAAGAAAATTTCCAAAGTCAAAATTTCTAATTTAATATATTAAACTGGAATTGAATGGAAATTCGATTTGATAATAATCGAGATAGGCTTCTGTAAAAGAAGGCAGTTATTATGTATGGAATTTAAAAGGCTTGACTGTTATTCCATTTTTATTATCGGGCTGATATGGAAATTTATATCGATTACATATTGATTTGATTTCTGTGAAAATTCCATATTTAATGGAAGATGATTTTGGGTTTATCGTGAACTGTGTTTTAAATGATATTGGTTCTTTAACCCAGTTAAAGATAAGATTAATTTCTTAAAACTGAATAATCATAAAGTAGTGATTTTGATATTAAAATCAAATTGGAGTTTTATTGAATCGTTAAAATGAAGATTAAAGATTAAATTTAAAAAGAATTTATCTTTGATAGAACTAATAGGAATCTTTCTCTAATAATGCGAATATTTAATTTAAAGAATATTCTGAATTGGAATGAGGCATTGGATGTGTCTTTATAGCACTTGATTTTTAATTATAAAAATACGTGAGTTATGCAGAAAGATCGGGTTTAACCCATTTTGAATAATTATTATGACGATTAAAGTCAAAACATTGAAGACGGTGGATGAAGACTGGCGATCTTCACGTCGAGTGGACGACTACTAATGCCTGGCATTGGGTCGCTCCCAGTAAAGGGTTAAAGTGGTAGTTTGTACGGACGTATTTGTTAATTGTCCGGATATGTGAGCACCTCACTTCCGTATTGGACATACGGGATGAGGTATAAGGTGTCTTTGGTTTCGTTCAGACCCAGAACGGACTTGTTAATGGATGTGTGTCTAACATTGGATTTCATTCCATGTAAATTGATTTCTATTTAATATATATATATATATGTGTGTGGTGGCAGAGAATTTATTCTCTTGCTTAACACCCTTCTCTGAGACGTATGAGCTCAGAGGTTATATATTGGTAGTTATCGATCGCATGGCGTGAATTGTCAATGTGGCATGCCAAGATGGATATGATCGAGGCTTTTGTATAAAAGCTGTAGCACCCCTAAGTCCCGCATCGTTGAAGCCTGTGTGAAGTGGGTACTTGTATAGTTGAGCCCATCTCTTACTAATGCCGAGGCCTTTTGAGGAACAAAACCCTACACCTATACGGTGGCTAAGTTGGGGACAATATCTTGCGTGAACGGAGGTACGGGTTGTTACAGTGGAATCAAAGCCAATACCCAGCCGGAATTGTGGCTCCTATGTGGACCACAACGCCTGGGTGAGGTGTTTGTAAGCCAATGAGGATGTTGGGCTCTATAGGAGGGGAGAATGTAACACCCCTAAGTCCCGCATCGTGGAATCCTGTGTGAAGTGGGTACTTATATAGTAGAGCCCATCTCTTACTAATGCCAAGGCCTTTTGAGGAACAATACCCCACACCTATACGATGGCTAAGTTGGGGACAATATCTTGCGCGAACAGAGGTACCGGTTGTTACAAAAGCAGAGCCTCGTGGGATGATCAAAGCATAGCCTATTTCGGCATAGCTTTGTGTATAGCGTGACCTCGCGAGCCTCACACCCCGATAAGAGCAAGAAACGGAGCAAGGGAACGCAGGGAGTGCACATGTTTCTTTCTTGCTAGAAGTGGTTTCAGGGTTTTAAATCCCCTGACATTTACTTATATGGATGATGGATTTCGAGGCCTCGGATTTCTATTTGGTTGCTAGTGGCCATATTATAGGTTCAATAGGACCGCGAAGCGTGTGTTCAGGAATTGCCAATTTCTGGACCGGCCCTGCAGGATCCAAGGTTCACTACGGGGGACCCTGAGACATTGTTATAGTGTCTCGAATCAGTAAGGAGATCGTTCCTTGGCTTGACTCTTGATGGAAACCCAATTTCCAATATGACAATGCGGTTTTGATTGTAGAACTAGTATGGCGACATAGTATATGGTAGCTATGCCATCTATGATTAATACATTATGATATAAATGTTTTAAAACATATTAGACCAAAATCTGGGCCTAGCACCCAAATGCAGATCACAGATCACAGAATGCAGAAAAAAAGTAAATAAATAGGAGACACACGAAGTTTTTATAGTGGTTCGGCTCAAACCAAGCCAACATCCACTTTATCTCTTCTTAAATCCTAAGAAGTTACAAGTACAATTCTCTCGGTTTATACACGAAATCATCATGTTTTGATGTGGAATTGGCTCCTTTGCTGCTGAAATTGCTTTGCAGAGAGCAAAGGTGGAAGCTCTGAGGAGTTCGAACCAAAAGATCCTTGAAAATGCCTTCAAATGGTGTATTTGTAGTTGTACGAGAGCTTCTGGGAAGACCGGTTCGTGATGGGTACGTGGCACCCGATCCGGGAAAATAGGAGTGTGAATGGCCTTGAGAATAGGTCAAGATCTATGCGCAGCGTTACATCCAGGCGGGTCGGATCGTGATTGGATAGGGCGAGCCGAGCTGGTCCTGGTGCTTGAGTGCTGAAGCTGATGCAGAGCGGGTCGGATCGTGATGCAGGAGTGCGAACCGGGGGGGGGATCCAACCATGGGCGAGCTAATGGGAGCGATCTGGTGTGTGTGAACCAAGGAGGAGCCCACGAGCCAAAGGGGGCGATCCGGTCCAGGAGGTGTTGCTTCGTCACTTCATCCAAATGATTGCCAGATTACACCCATTCACGGAAACGGGCATAACTTTCAAACTGTAAGTCCAATTGAGCCAAACCAAAGCTCAAACTGAAGCTAATTCAGAGATCTACAAGAGAAACTAAGCCTAGCTCCATAATCGCTAATTTCAGGCCCAAAAAAGGTCATCTGGTAGGAGTTTCGAGCAGTTCTTTGTTGATGATGCGACTTTGACCAAATCGCTTCCTGTCTTCTGACAACGTTGTCCATATCCGAGCGCGATGATATCCAGATATTCAATGTGACGGTTTTTACCAAAAAGTGTGTTAACAAAACATATATACACTAATAATAATATCAAACCCGTTTTTATCGTGTCAAGCATTTTTGACCATTATAAGGTAAACTCTATCCTCCGGCTTGCATTGCATTGTGTGATGGGACCTGAGTCTTATAATGGTTTCATTTTTCTAAAAACCATTGCGTTGTTTAACGATTTACCTTGCTTCATGCATTGACAATCCAACGGAGTAAACTCGTTCTGCGTTAGCGACGTGGTCCTGTGATTAGCCTTCTTATTAGATAAGTTAAGTAAATATTTCTCACACCAGTCCCACGACTGACTTGTAGTTTGTTTCACTTTGCAAACTCTGGTGCTCTCTTTTCCATACAGGCAATCGAGTAGCTTATTTTGCAGATATATTGAGCAGGATTCTAGGTCGAAGCTTAAAGTAGTGATAGACTTCCGCTGTATCAGTTCATTTATTTTCCGCTGCCTTATATTACATTTTTTGTAATTTATCTTCCGTTGTATTGTTATATTCAATGTACTTTGATATTATGTACTCTGATGTAACATTAATGTAATGTTTATAAAAGTCTTCTTTTATTTGTTCTGATGTGTTGTATTCCCAGAGTAAACGTATTCGGGTTTTGAACGGTCTTGGTCGATCTAGCGATCGATCTGGTTGGGTGAAAACTGTATCGTTACAGTTGGTATCAGAGCTCTGGTTAGCTCAAATCTTTGGGATACAACTCGTTAGAAATGGACAGAAGACTCATCAGAGGTAGGATTAGTTATATCCTATAAAAGAATACTCATTAGAGATAGGATCAGTAGTATCCTAGAATGAGAAACTCATTAGAGATGGGGTTAGAAATGCCCTAAAATAAGTTCAGAGTGACAAGTTTATAATTAACATATTTTGATTATATATAATCCAATATTAGAAAATATGATTTTTAAACATATAAAAGTTATATATATTTGATTGTTAATCAATGAATAAAATTATTGCAACCAATTAAAAGAATGAAAATTGAATAGGTTATTTAAACAACTTTTAGCTCCGTTCCTTTTCGAGGACGAAAAGATTTTAAGTGGGGGAGATTGTAACAACCCGCAAATTCTAAACCAATTTAAAAAAATTATTTTAGAAATTTTAATGGAATTTTAATAGTTAAAATAATTTATCTAATAGTTAAAATAATTTATTTTAAATAATAACGACTAAAAATTTATTTAAATCGAAGTTAAAACGGATAAATTTTATTTTAATTAAAAAGGAGTTTTAAATAGCGCAGTAGTTTGAAAATTTGAATTTGAACTTTGACTGACTGTACAGAATGCAAAATAAATCGGATTTTAGTAAAGCCAAAAATATTTGAATTTATTAAAAATATCTTTTCAACGGATCCAAAAAATTGAAATTTCATAGCAGGAATCAAAAGTATGCCCAGTTTAAATTTCAGAATAGTCGCTGTAGAATTTATATATTTTAATATAAAATTTAGCCCTTAAAAATATCCATTTTTCAAACGACCTCCGTTTCGATGACACCACTTTTGTTGGATCCGGAATGTCAAATTATTACTAAGTTTCAATTTTCAGAATTTTTAGAATTAATATATGAGTGTGGCAGCAGAAAACGTGTTTTGTCCATTTTAGTCAATTTGGATCAACCAGAAAATGGTCATTTTTCAAACGGTCTCCAAATTTGATGAAATTAGTCTTGTTAGGACCGCATCATCGAACCATAACTAGAAATAATTTTTCTGCAATTTTTAGAGGTCGTATGTGGCCCCGGTGAATTTAAATGTAAGATTGAATTAATTAAATAAATGATTTAAATATTAAATTAAATAAAACAGGCTGAAGACGTTTGTTTGGGCTGACGGGACCTAGCCCATTGCGTCCAGAACAGAGGCATTTGGGTAGGGACAACTTATGCTGGGCTGAAATTGGATATGACAAGAGTTTACGGATTTATTTGCAAAACAATGAATTAAATACTATAAATATAATAAAAAAAAACCTAGACCTAACATCACATAGCCGCCACACCTATATTCAATGGCCAGAATGCTCCGAATTTGTTCCTCTTCATTCTCTATATCCATACAATAAAACTCGATGCTTCTTAAGGCAAATTCGAAGATCTTGCTGAGATCTATATTCTCAACGGTCGTGATCATGAATAGTGGAGTAATTTAGTCGGAATGGGGCCCCAAAGGCGCCGGCTTTAGGGCCATTTTTTGGTGAAGAGTGCCCACCGAGTTCGTCGAGGTGGGGTGTGCAGAGGGCTCAGGATAGGCCGAGTCGAGTGGAGGTGGCAGATCAACTTCCGTGGCCTTGGATTCCGTGTGCAGAAGAAGCTTTAATTTGAGCGTGATGGGTTTCGTTTGGTCCTGGATAACGATGTAGAGAAAGGTAATTAAGGAATTATATTTATAAATTAATTATTTAATTTAGTAATTAGAATATTAAATGTTCGACAGATGATAACTCTACATACGAGATCGAAATCAGACGATTTTCGAAGCGTTGGATTCGTAGAAAAGGGATCTACGGCATGAAACAAACCAAATATGGAATGGAGCACTTTGAAAATTCAGACAAATCTAAGTGAGATTTCTATTTTAAAAGTTAAAATTAATTAATTATTTCGATGTGAAGTGTATACTTATTTCATGTTGATGTTGTATGTAGATTTGATTTGTGATTGCGATGTACCATCGAATTGGATTGTGTATTCATGTTTGTCAGAATTTAGTGTAAAATAAAAATCATACTTTTATTTTATATATATAAAAATAAAGATGTTCATGTTTGATTTAAATAAAAAGAATGACAAATTAAAAACTGGTTTTGTCAAAACATGATTATTGAAATAAAAATATAGATCTTTGTCAAAATATGTAAATTGAAATAAAAGTTATCATTTGTGTCAAAACATGTTATTAAAACAACTTTAACATTTGTGTCAAAAAAAAGAGATTAGAATAAAATATCATTTCTGTTTTAAAATGTCATATTAGAATAAATTATCATTTCTGTTTTAAAATATATATTAGAACCAAAACATACATTAAAATAAAAATCACATTTTTTTGTATGAAATGTTACATTAAAATAGAATTCACATTTTTTTTGTATGAAATGTTACATTAAAATAGAAATCACATTTTTTTTGTATGAAATGTTACATTAAAATAGAAATCATATTTTTTTGTCTGAAATGTTACATTGTATGAAATGTTACATTAAAATAGAAATCACATTTTTTGTATGAAATGTTACAATAAACAGAAATCACATTTTTTGTATGAAATGTTACATTAGAATAGAAATAACATTTTCGTACAAAATGTTACATTAGAAAAGAGATAAAAAAATTTGTTATAAAATGTTGCATTAGAATAAAAATATCATTTTGTCATAGGATGTCATGTTAGAATAAAAGAATCATCTTTTGAGACGACCCGAACTTCCCAGGTAAGGAAAGCACGGATTGAATTGAGGACAAGACGAATCAGAACGCAAACAGAAGAGCATTTCATTGTTATTTACAACAATTCCATCAGATTATAAGAATATACAGAGTATGAATAAATATTATACAACAAAAAAATATCAGAGATTACAATAAATTACATAGCAGCGGAAAAACAATATAAAACACAACTGAAAGTAATGCACGGATATAGAGCTTTCCGAGCATCATTCCAGCTAAAAATCAGGATCCTGTGGATATAAATCTGCAGAACCGAAACTACTAGCTGCCCGTGCGGAAAATAGGGGCACCCAGAGTTTAGGTCAAAACAATAAACTCCAGGTCAGTCATGTGACTGGTGTGAGAACTAAAACAGTTATTAAAACTTTACTTTAAAAGAGAGTAATTCAAGGGACCACGCCGTAAAACACGGAATGGGTTTCCTCCCAAGAACACTAGTGCATATAACAAAACAGCGCAATGCTTTTTGGAAAAATGAAGCTAGTATAAGACCCAGGTCCCGTCACACAATGCAACGTAAGACGGAGGATAGGGTTTTCCCTTATAATAGCCAAATAATGCTTGATACGTTTAAAAACAAATCATTTGATACTATTATAAGTGTATAGTGTCAAAACAATTTCAATCATAAATATCAATCATAGGCGGCATGGGTACCATCTATCATGTCGCCATACTAGGCTCTACAAATAAAACCGCAAGTAACGTATTGGAAATTGGATTTCCGTCATGAGTCGAGGCAAGGGGCAAGCACCTCTCCGATTCGAGACACTCTGGCAAATGTCCCAAGACCCCACTATGATCCTTGGATCGGTTTGGCCGGTCCTCACCTAACTTTGGAGGATTAGTTATTCCTGAACACACGTTTCCCAGTCCTAGCAAACTATATCCGAGGCGCCTCGCGTTACAACAACCACACAGGTGAAAAGCATATAAATGTCAGCCAGTTTACGCACTGACACCACCACTAGCTAGAAAGAAACATCGTGTTCTCCCAACGGTCCGTATCCCGTTTTCGACTCATACCGAGGTGTGAGGCTCGCGAATTCACGTTATACACAAAGCTATGCCACACAGGCTGTTCTTTGATTATCAACCACAAGACTTTTCTTTTCAATAGAAGCCCTGATCATCTGCTACTTAGGCATGCCACACAGGCAATTCACTCCATGCGACTGATGTCCATCGATATACAACCTCTGAGCTCGTACGTCTCAGAGAAGGGCGTTAAGCAAGAGAATAAATTCTCCACCGCCAAACAGATGTATATTTAATAGAGATCAATCAACACAGAATGAAATCCAATGTCAGACACACAGTCCATTTACAAGTTCGTTCTGGGTCTGAACGAAACCGGAGGCACTTTCCTCGCATATCCATCGATCTCCAAGCACGTCTGGACGATCACCAACTGATTCCCTCCTCTTGGGTGTACAGCCCAATCAAGATTATCCGTAATCACACAAACGATGTGAAGACTTTCGGTCTTCATCCACCGTCTTCATCTTCGACTTTGTCGAATAGGTTATTCAGAATGGGTATAACCCGGCCTTTCCGAATAACCCGCGTATATAATAACCACGTGTTACACAAACACAACATACGCCTCATTCCAATTCAGAATATTCTTTTATTCAAAATTTCACATTCTTAGGGAAGGGTTCCAAAGATTAGAATGGGAATAAAAGAATTCATTTTTATTTTCAATTAGTTACAATGAAATAGAGATGAGATTTAAAAGTAACATTTTTATTGTCATTTTATATACAAATAAAAAGTGTAGATTAATAAGTAACATTTTTATTGACTTTTTATATGCAATAAAAAGAATGGATTTAAAGTAACATTGTATTTTTCAATTTAGTCACAATGAATAGAATAAATTTTAAAGTTGCATTTCTATTTACATTTTATATGCAATAAAAGTTGAAGAGTTGAAAGTATCATTTTTGTTGTCATTTTATATGAAATAAAAATAGTCATTTTTGCCAAACATGTTAGTTAAAATAAAAATAGTCATTTTTGTTAAACTTGACTTATATTATGTAAATAAAATTGTCATGTATGTTAAAATCATGTTATGTAGATAAAACATGATCATTGAAGTCAAAATATAGATTTTGTTAAAACATGATTATTGGGAATAAAAATGTAGTTTTTGTCGAAACAGGATTGTTGAAATAAAAATAACCTTTTTTGTCAAAACAAGTTAGTGAAACAAAATTATCATTTGGGTCAAAAGGATTTATTGAAACAAAAATATCCGTTTTTGTCAAAAAGATTAGTTGAAACCAAATTGGACACTTTTATCAAATTAAAATAGTTAAAACCCGATTTGTTACTTATATCAATTTATAATAGTTGAAATCCAGTTTGTCATTTTTGTCAATTTATCATAGTTAAAACAAATTGGTCACTTTTGTCCAATTATAATAGTTAGAACAAACATGATCCTTTTTGTCGCATTAGATTTGTCAAAACAAACATCATCATTTTGTCGCATTAGATTTGACAAAACAAGTACATCACTTTTATTGTTTAGTTGAAATAGATTTGTCAACAAAACAAAGTCATTACCTTTATTGTTTTGTCGTAATAGATTAGTTAAATAAAAATATACATTTTGTCAAAATAGATCAGTTGAATCAAACCATATATTTTTGTCAAAATATACACTTTTGACAAGATAGATTAGTTGAATCAAAGTACACATTTTTGTCAAAATGAACATTTTTGGCCAAATAGATTAGTTGAACCAAAATAGTTATTTTTGTCAAAATATAATAGTTGAAACAAAAATTACATTTTGTTAAATATGATTTTTGAAAACAAAAATTACATTTTTGTTAATTACATTTTGAATAAAACAAAAATCACATTTTTGGGTTAAATAAAAGAGTTAAACACAAATAGTATTTTGTTAAGTAGGTTTGTGTTATAAACAAAAATATTCATTTTCGTAAAATCGAATTGTCAGCAAAATGGATGTATCTCTTGTAACGACCCAGGGATTTTCGGCCCCGAAAATCGACATGAATACATTTACCGTAACTCATGCCGACCTTCCAAACACCGAAAACACTGGAAAGTTTATAGAAAGAAATTGGAGGGTGACATAAGAGAGAAAGAAATATTAGAATAGAAGAAGAAAAAGAACCAACACCACACAGAATCAGAGTCTCACATCGTAGTAGAACAAAATATAATATAGAAATAAATCTCTATTGAGAGCTTTAAAAATACTTACATTCATCAGAGTACATCACACATCTGGACAGTTATAATAACCTGTCCTTGTATGCAACACACAGCGGAATGGTAGCTATATAATATCATAGGTCTGAACACCTCCAGCTCGTCTTTGGACTTTGTAGCATCCGATAACCTGGACCTGTACACCCTGGTCTAACCCGAGCATTTACAAAACACCGGGTCAGTCTGGTGAACCAGAGTGAGAAAAAACTCGCATAGTATTAAGAGGGATCATCCAACTTGATTTTAAAGTTCAGAAATCTTTTCGAAAGAAAAGCATAATTATAAGACCAAATCCACACATAAATACGAATGGTTTATACCTTACAATAACCCAAAACACATTTGAAATCGATATCTTTTCTGATATTATAATACTGTCTAAATACAAATAAATATTAATCTAGCGGAATGCTTGCATCTCAGGCTCCACATATATAGTATACAATCCAAACCGCGGGCGCTTATTGGAGATTTGATTCCGACTATGACAAGGTATGGGACCACCTGTCGATAGTGTATCTCTAGAGGCGAATATACTGGGTTCAACAAGAACGTCTTGCAACTCGGCCCATACATGACCGACCACTCATTTCGCTTGAGTGTATCGAATGTATATCACCAACGATTGGGCTCAAACCACCGTTTTCCGAAAGGGACAGCATCCAAATAGATTAAAGAAGCAAACGGAATTTCTCTAGATAAGTGATTATACACCCTAATGGGAGCGGCCCACATGGCCATGCTGCCTGCCCGATTTTTGTCATTTCCCGGCTGATGAGGCTTGAAGTTTAGATTAACTTTTGAACATCGGGTCATCATTCACTTTGAATGTGTAACACCCCGTAATTTTATTACATTAAAATTCACAAATTAAAGTATACCTAATTTTTAGAAGAAGAATTAAGTGAAATGGGTTGCGCTATTATGTTCGTCTCAAAATTTTGGGTCAAGATAGACATTTGGTTTGCATAAAACGGATAAATTATGAAGAAGTTATTAAGCCTTGAAGTTTGTATGCATATGAGAGAAATATATATATATATATATATAAAGTTCAAAACAACGAATTGGGAGGGGGAATAGCCGAACCGGACCATTTTTGGAGCCGACCCGAGCCTCGCTAGGTCGACTAGGGGTCGATCCAGGGTGTTTGGATATCAACCCGTGGCCCAATTCGCCCTAAGGGCTAATGTGGCATCTGAGTGGTCTTGATGGTTTTCGTTATCCCGAGGTTAATCCGACGGCTCTTATTAAATTAAACTTCTATAAAAACACTCCTAAACCCTAATCACATTAATTCATAACAAGAGCCGCCATGCCATCAATGGAGAACCTAGAGTAACCGCCATACACTTTCAACCCTAAAGCAAGATAAAAGCTTGAATCAAAATCAAATCTAAATAACGATTAGTCTACATCAAAGGCGAGCAATTCAGTTTCAGAATACAGATCCCAGAAAGAGAAGAGTATTCTTTTTAATTGTGAGTATGATAGCTTTCACAAAATAATTAATTAATTTAATTATGATAAGATATAATTGGGATTATGAGAATATGATTTTGAATCATGTGATGTATATTATGTGTATGTTTGTGGTGTTGAATCATATGTTAGTCTTATGCAAGTTGGATCATACGTTAGTTCTTATGTGATTCTTATGCAAATTGAATCATATATCTTATGCAAGTTTGTGACGATTGGATCTTATATTCATGTATGAATCTTATGCAAGTTTGTGTTGTTAAAATATATGTGAGACATGTATATGCATATGCTAGTTTATGTGACATTGACCTTTATGTCTAGATCCATATGCAAATTTACATCTTTATGTTTAGACCCATATGCAAATTCACAACTTTATGTTTAGATCTATATGCAAGTTTACATCTTTATGTTTAGATCCATACGCAAGTTCACACCTTTATGTTTGGATCTATAGAAGTACATAAGTTATGCAAGTTTATGCCCATTACCTATGCTAGTTTTGTATCATATGCTAGTTTGAATGAAAATCATATGCAAGTTATTGGCTATGTCATCTTATGTCATGATCCTTAGATCTATTTTATGTGTTATGTGATGTTGTTTTTCTTTTTATAAGTTAGACTATTTGCGACTCAAACATATGTCATATGAAAACATACGAATAGCGTGGGGATGATGGGATAATATTGAATATAAATAAATTGTGAATTGGCATAAAATGGCCTTAAAAGGCATATAATTAATTTGAGACATTAATTGGCATAATTGGTATTTATGGACATAATTTTAAGAGACAATTATGGACATAAATAAATTTGGAATTTATTGACAAATTTGAATAGGGATATTAATTCAATTTGGGGTTAAATAAAGATGTGTAATAATTAACCGCCTAAGACACGAGGTTAGATTCTTTTGTGGTGTAAGACTTCCCGGACCCGGCCGGCAAATCTAGCAGCCACAAATGCCTGTGTAATGTGAGAGGTCAAAGGCACGAATTAAATGCGTAACAATTGTAAAGACACGAGGTTAGGGTCGTTTGCGGTATAAGACTGCCCAGACCCGCCCGGCAAATCCAGCAACCGCAAATTTCAGCCTAATGTGGGAGGTCCTTACAAGGTTACGGTTCTAATGAATTAAGTAACACTTAACCAGGTAAACATGTGGTGGGACATGGGGGGTTATGTGGGTGCCTTGGGTGGCATGTGAAATTAAGTGGGTACCTTGGGTGGCATGTGAAATATGATTAGATGCACTTAACCAAGATTGAAACATGTAAGAAGACATGAATAAGAGTGGGGTTAAGTGGGGAAACCTTAGTGGGGACCAAGCATAGGTGGAAGGCTAGTGTCAAGCATGGGGGCCCTTTTCAAACCAGTAACCCATTAAGTATCTTTGTGAGCTTGACGTAAGTCGAGGATGGGACACGCTTACTGGATTTGATTGTAAGAGGTCAAAATGGGTTAGCGGTGGCAACGCAAGTCCAACGAGGTCATGTGCGTGCGTGGGCTCGGGCTGGTAGTGTAACGACCCAGATTTTTCTGGTCGATTTATTTTGAATATTTAATATTATTTTAAATATTGAGCTGATAATAGAATCAATTTTTATATTGAATTATCAGTATAACTATCGTAATATGAGGATCTTAGGTAATTAAATTTGAAAAGGAGTCAAATTGATTTATATGAAGTTTTATTTGAATTTAAATCGATAACAAATAATAATTTATTATCGAAGAATTCATTGGTTTAAATTTAAATTATATTATATTGATTTAAATGGTTATTTTATATTACATTCAAATTAAATTGTATAATCTGTTTCGTTGAATTCAAAATAGTGAATGATGTTGGGAACATCAATTGTTTTGCTGAAATAGTGGTTCGTGGTTTCAAATTAAAGGACCGCAAGATATTTTATCTATTTAAAATAAAAAAATCAAAAATAAAAATAAATTAAAAAAACAGGGCCGACCTATCTAATATCCTAACGCAGACCTACCTTCTGCCTTATTTGATTTTCTTGTACCTTATGTTCGTTCTCTTCACAATCAAGGAAGCAGATAATTAATGGCGCACGTACTTTGGTCCCCCTTTCTTCTTCTATATATAATCTCGTCTGCCCTTCCCTTTACCCTTCATTTTCATTTTCGCTTCCTTGTTTAAACCGTTAACTCCATTTCCTCATCTGATCTTCTAAAAAAAAAAAAAAAAAAAAAAAAAGGGGGGGGAGGGAATCGAAAACAAAATCACAGCAAATCAAATCCAAAACTTGGATCGCGAGGTCGAGTTCTTCGATTGGGAGCGAGAGTGGCAGCGTGCGATGCGAGTTGGGTAGTTCGGGTGCAACTTAGGGTTGTGGGTGGACATCGATTCAGGGGAAGATCGTTCTGTGGAAGCTGACGCTGGTATAAAGGAGATTTAGGGTTGATTGCCGATGAAAATAGAAGGGTTCGATAGTTGTGTTTGGACGGTGCGATGTCGGATGTTGAACAGGGAAGAGGGCGCGATGATCAATGGTTGACTGGTGTTCGGAAATGGAGTACGATGGTTTTCGAGCATAGAGATGTGATTTTCTGATGTTAGGACTGCGAAGTAACAAGGCCGTTGGGTTGAAAATGGTGAGAGAAGATAACGGAATGAGACTGTAAATGGGAAGGAGGGAGTCAGTTGTATTACATTAAGGCTCGGTGGTGACTGTAGTTCTTGAACGTGGACTCACATGGCAGAAACGGTGTGTGCTTGGGAAGAAGATGGGAGTCGTCCAGAAGGTGTTTGCTGAAATGTCAAAGTGGAGAACCATAGTTTTGGGAGCCATTCAGGAAGGTGGGGTTAATCGGCAAGTTGTGTCGCCGGTTAATCGAGATTCCGAGAAAATAAGGTATACACACCTTTTCGAAATTTAAATACATAAAAAGATTAATTCGTTATTTATTTTAAGATGCTTAGTTAACTAAAAATAGTTAATCAATAAATATAAATAAAATCATCGTAGGTAAGAGGTAAATGTATTCGAGATGATTCAAGAAAAATTCATTAGCCGCCAATGCTGAATTTAGATGGATACTCAACAAAGGAAAAAAAACCAGGTGAGTAAATCTCACTCACCTTTAGAATTATTTTTATTTCATTAAAAATAATTGTTTGTTGCTTGTGTGAATTTTTCTGCTTGTTTTATATATATTAGTTATTTAGGCTATATATATATATATTGGGTTGATTGGTTGGTTGGATTCCCGCAGTCTCATTAGCGGATGCCCGCAGTTTCATAGCGGATGATTACCCTATACGCCCCACGCTATGATTAGTGGATGACCTTCTATACCGCGATATTCTGCCACGAAGCAGAATGGGTATTATTTATGTGCTAACATCTGTGGATGCAGGAAAACAGGTTGGAGGAATCCAACTGGATTCCTCAAAAATATATTATCTGTTTGTTGTTTGTTTGATTTCACATATATTCATATATGATGTGTTAAAAAAATCAAATGATTGAAATTTGAATGGTTTGATTGTTTTAAATATCACTGGGCTTGAGTAATGATATTTAAAAATATCGTAAAAAGGATATTGGAAATTTAAAAAGGAAAATTCTATTTTTTAAATAGAATTTGAATTTTAAATGGGAATAAAAATATAAACTTGTTTTGAAAAATAAAACAAGTAGTTCTTTATAAGCGAAGTTTATAAATAGTTCTTTTATAACGAAATTTAAAAATAGTTCTTTTATAACGAAGTTATAAATGAAGTAAAAAGAATTATCATTCGATAATTCAGAAATAGAAATACAAGTGTGAAATTGGGATTTGAAAAGGAATTTCAAATTAGGATTTGAAATGAATTTTTTTAAATATATAAATCAAATGAAATTTGATTATAACATTCGAATGGTAGAGTTCAAAGGAGTTTAAATATTTGAATTTTAAAAGGAGATTGAATATTAGAAATTCAAATAGAATTTGAATGGACGAAATTAGAATGGAAAAATAGAATTGGAATTCGGGAGATTAAAATAAAATTTGAATTCAAAAGGAATTCAAATAAAGAAATTCAAATAGAAATTTGAATGTAGAATTTCAAAATAAAATTTGAAATATAGAATTTCAAAGAAGAATTAAAAAGAATTGAAATATGGTATTTCAAGGAAGAAATTCAAATGTGAAATTTAAATAGAGATTTGAAATAGAAATTCAAATTTGAACATAGAATTTGAATAAAGAAATTCAAATAGAGATTTGAATATGGAATTTCAAAATAGAATTTGAAATAAACTTTGAAAAATAGGATTTCAAAGTAAAATTGAAATAGGATTTCAAAATAGGAAATCCAAATAGTTTTGAAATGGAATTTGAATTCAAAGAAGTTCAATTGGATTTGAAATAAGGAAAATTCAAATGGGATTTAAATAATGGGTTTTAACAAAGAGGATTTAAATATAAGAATTTGAATAGAACTCAAATGGTATTAAATATAAGAGTTCAAACAAAACTCAAATGGAGTTTAAATAGAAAGAATTGGAATAAGAAGAATTCAAAGGAAATTTGAAACAGGGTATTTGGATTCAAAGGAATAAAAATGTGGTACTTGAAGTTCAAAGAAAAAAAATGAGTTTAAATATTTGAAGTTCAATAGATTAAAAAATGGAATTTGAATTCAATAGTTGAAATAGAATTTGAATATAGAATTTGAGTTATAATCGAATTGGAATTTGAATATAGATTTCAAATAAAAATGAAATAGAATATCAGAGATATTTGTTGAGTTGGGAAAAATGATTTGATATATATATTTAAAATATATCAGAATGGAGTTGAATTCATTTAACGAAGTTTAAAAGTTTATATATATAATTATAATTAAAACGAACTCGCCGCAGCGCTGCAGTTCGCAAAATAGCGATTTGAACTTCAATCGAATATACAGGACTCAATTGAAGTCGAAATTCTTTGAAACAAGAAACGTCAGGACCCATTTGATAATAGTTTTCTAATGAAGGAGAAAAATCTGGATTTCGTCGTATAGATTTTGAGTTATGTCAAAATCAAATTTTCAGAAAAACAGCGCCAGAATCGTTTTAAAACCATAATGGTTTATTTAATATTATAAAAGGGTTTTAAGCAAATAAAATCCGAAGCTTCTATTTAAAAAATTTCAGAGTTGAGGTGAAAAATATATGCGAATTCAAGTTGTGTAAATGAATATGATTTTTGAAATAGAAATCAGATTTTTGATTTATTGAATAGAGTTAACTAATTCGAATAGAAATTAGTTAATGAGATTTCAAATGAATGTTGAGCTTTAAATAAGTGAATTCGATTTGAAATTTATCTTCGAAATCGAAAAGGGAAAACTAGAATTGAAATTGAAATTGGAATTCGATTTGGTTATGAACGAGTTAAATATTTTGTTCGAACATGTTATGTTCAACAAAGAAGTGAAATAGGCAAAAGGGCTAATAAAAAAATAATTAAGCGAAACCGAATTCAAACGATTCAAATTTGAATTCAAACGAATGAATTAAGTTGAATTGAATTGGAAAACAGGTGAACAGGTGTTAAACAGATATGGGATGGAGTATATGAAGATTTTAATTTATGTGCTCGACAATAAGGTACATGTTTAAATTCATATATGGGTTTTATGCGCCGTATCGGCTAGCCGCTTGGCTTCTTCTTTTTCTTTTTGAGATTAGAAGATACCGGGATGTTATTTGAAATTTCCCGATGCTCCCGATACAGGGGAGGTTATGGCGAATTTTTCCGGGAATTTAAGGAGTTAGAATATTTTTAAGAAATTTGACAATTAGAAATCTATATATCGATATATATAGAATTCGATAAGGAAACGAAATCAAAAATAGCGTAAAGGGCCAATATGATTATGGAAAATATTTGGTTAACAAATATTGATAGAGAAAATGAGGAAGAGATTTAATTAATGAAATATTAATTAAAGAGCCCAGTGATTTGTTTGATATGTTGGATGAACACTTGTTTTTATTCGATAGTTAAATCACAGACTATCAAAGTTTTGACCATCGTTGTCAATATGGAGAGACCGGTTGGATTATTATCCGTAAACCACTCCGTATCGGCATAAGCGTTGCGAACCAAGTATGCTGAATATATTGAAGACGGAGTAAAGTGCAAGGGCTTTTCTATTAATAGAAATAGTGCCTTCGGTTTCGTTCAATCCCAGAACGAACGTAAATGGACGAATGTCTGACAGAGTATTTCCAATGATCAAATGGGTTGGTCTGTATGAATATATATGGTTGCAACGGATTTATCCCTTAGCATAATATCCAGAATATTTGTGCAAACTCAACTAGTGATTAACGGATCTGACAATGTGGCATTCAAAATGATTGTGTTATCAAGGAATGGTAAGTATGCGTAGCCTCAGGCCTCAACAACCAGGAAAGGACAAAAATCGGGCAGGCAGCATGGCTATGTGGGTCGCACCCATTAGGGTGTATAATCACCTATCTAGAGAAATTCCTTTTGTTCTAAATCTATCGATTCTGCCCATTCGGGAAACGGTGGTTTGAGTCCAACCGTTGGTGATATACATTCGATACACTCAAGCGAAATGAGTGGTCGGTCATGTGTGGGCCGGGTTGCAAGACGTTCTTGTTGAACCCAGGTGTATTCGCCTCTAGAGATACATCATCAAAAGGTGGTTCCATACCTTGTCATGTTGGAAATCCAATCTCCAATAAGCGCCATGCGGTTTTTGATTTTATACTATATATGTGGAGCGTGAGATGCAAGCGTTCTGCTATTTGGTTATTTACTTGATGTAGACATTATTATAATATCACTGGATTTTCGTATCAAAGTGTTTTGGGTTATAGTAAGGTAAAAACCGTCCATGTTTATGTATGGGCCGGTCTTACTATTATCTTTTCTTTTGAAAGGATTTTTAAAGTTAAACAAGTGGTTGGAGTTTACTCACACCAGTCCCATGACTGACCCAGAGTTTGTTTTGTTTTGTTTTTCCTAAACTCTTGGGTGCCCAAATTTGTACGGGCAGTCAAGTGTTTCAGGCTTTTACAGATACACTTGGAGGAGCTTGAAGCAGGAGGCTTCAACGTTAGTTATTTAGAGTTACTTCCGTTGAATCAAAAGTTATGTGTACTCTGATGATGGTATGTGTATATGTACAAAACAGATTTGTATTTCAAAGGTTATGTTATATAATATATTTTATTCGTTCCGCTGTGAGTTGTGATCTTCGTTTTTCTCCTATTCTAATATTTCTTTCTTTCTATTTCTCATCCTCTATCTTCTTTCTAATAATGAGTCGTATTTCTGTGTTATTTGGGTTGGACGTGTGTTGTATTTAGTCAACTCCGATAGCACGGATTTGCGGGCCTTTACAGGTGGTATCAGAGCTTAGGTTGAGCGAATACCTAGGCTTGTGAGGCATGCGCTCATTAGAGATAGGGTCAGTAGTACCCTAGAATGAGTTGAGTGTATATATACGAGAGAGCGTATTTGTTAGTTGATACAAAATTTGTTTTATATTGTGTTGGCTAGTCTGTGAGTGGTTTATGAATTCTGGTCGAATCGTGGGACGCCACGAAGTCGATAGGGATTTCTAAACACTTGAACAGAAAATACAACATGATATTGTTTTAAAGTGGGTGAATGAAATAATTTAACCCAAAATTTCTATTTGATATAGAAAGAATAATTTTCTAGAATTATTATTATATGGATGTGTTGGATGCTGACTTTATAATCAAATGAGATTATAAATTTAGAATGGTTATTTATAACCAAATAGAATTTGCATAGAAATTGAATATACAAATGAGATGAATTAGAATTTAATTCAAACCAGAATTGAGAATTCAAAATCCTGGGAAATTGGAAAATATTTTTCAAAGTATGTTAAAGTAATATAGCATTAATTTGAAAAGATTTGAATCGAAATCATATTTGAATGGATTTTGAAATAATAAAGCACTGAACTCACTTCAGTGGCTGGGAAATAATTCTGATGATGATTGCAACATCATCAGTGTTCATTTCCGAGTTTCTAAGTGATGAATTGCTACCTTAGAAAGTTTTGATGGAAATTTGTTGGAAAGAAAACAAATTGGTTTGAATATTCAAATGTTTTGAATTCGAGATGGAAATAAATATATGTATATATATTTATGGGATTTCAAAAGAATTTGAAAAGAAAACCCAGGAATTTGAATTCTGGAATTGAAATTTAACTGGAACAAGTTAAATGGTTCGAAGTGAATAAATTGACTTGAATCAATTTGAATAGGTTTAATGGAATATAGATTGGATACAAATGGATTGATCGTGGATCATTCGAATTGAATGAAGGAAGACCAAAAGTTTTGGTGGAATTAAATTTGTTGAAATATGAGGAGTTGAGTTTCAACATAAGTGAGATGTGGAAAGGAAATGGATTTGTACCTTTTTCCTATCTTAGCAATTTCGAGGACGAAATTATTTTAAGGGGGGAAGAATGTAACGACCCAGATTTTTCTGGTCGATTTATTTTGAATATTTAATATTATTTTAAATATTGAGCTGATAATAGAATCAATTTTTATATTGAATTATCAGTATAACTATCGTAATATGAGGATCTTAGGTAATTAAATTTGAAAAGGAGTCAAATTGATTTATATGAAGTTTTATTTGAATTTAAATCGATAACAAATAATAATTTATTATCGAAGAATTCATTGGTTTAAATTTAAATTATATTATATTGATTTAAATGGTTATTTTATATTACATTCAAATTAAATTGTATAATCTGTTTCGTTGAATTCAAAATAGTGAATGATGTTGGGAACATCAATTGTTTTGCTGAAATAGTGGTTCGTGGTTTCAAATTAAAGGACCGCAAGATATTTTATCTATTTAAAATAAAAAAATCAAAAATAAAAATAAATTAAAAAAACAGGGCCGACCTATCTAATATCCTAACGCAGACCTACCTTCTGCCTTATTTGATTTTCTTGTACCTTATGTTCGTTCTCTTCACAATCAAGGAAGCAGATAATTAATGGCGCACGTACTTTGGTCCCCCTTTCTTCTTCTATATATAATCTCGTCTGCCCTTCCCTTTACCCTTCATTTTCATTTTCGCTTCCTTGTTTAAACCGTTAACTCCATTTCCTCATCTGATCTTCTAAAAAAAAAAATAAAAAAAAAAAAAAAAGGGGGGGAGGGAATCGAAAACAAAATCACAGCAAATCAAATCCAAAACTTGGATCGCGAGGTCGAGTTCTTCGATTGGGAGCGAGAGTGGCAGCGTGCGATGCGAGTTGGGTAGTTCGGGTGCAACTTAGGGTTGTGGGTGGACATCGATTCAGGGGAAGATCGTTCTGTGGAAGCTGACGCTGGTATAAAGGAGATTTAGGGTTGATTGCCGATGAAAATAGAAGGGTTCGATAGTTGTGTTTGGACGGTGCGATGTCGGATGTTGAACAGGGAAGAGGGCGCGATGATCAATGGTTGACTGGTGTTCGGAAATGGAGTACGATGGTTTTCGAGCATAGAGATGTGATTTTCTGATGTTAGGACTGCGAAGTAACAAGGCCGTTGGGTTGAAAATGGTGAGAGAAGATAACGGAATGAGACTGTAAATGGGAAGGAGGGAGTCAGTTGTATTACATTAAGGCTCGGTGGTGACTGTAGTTCTTGAACGTGGACTCACATGGCAGAAACGGTGTGTGCTTGGGAAGAAGATGGGAGTCGTCCAGAAGGTGTTTGCTGAAATGTCAAAGTGGAGAACCATAGTTTTGGGAGCCATTCAGGAAGGTGGGGTTAATCGGCAAGTTGTGTCGCCGGTTAATCGAGATTCCGAGAAAATAAGGTATACACACCTTTTCGAAATTTAAATACATAAAAAGATTAATTCGTTATTTATTTTAAGATGCTTAGTTAACTAAAAATAGTTAATCAATAAATATAAATAAAATCATCGTAGGTAAGAGGTAAATGTATTCGAGATGATTCAAGAAAAATTCATTAGCCGCCAATGCTGAATTTAGATGGATACTCAACAAAGGAAAAAAAACCAGGTGAGTAAATCTCACTCACCTTTAGAATTATTTTTATTTCATTAAAAATAATTGTTTGTTGCTTGTGTGAATTTTTCTGCTTGTTTTATATATATTAGTTATTTAGGCTATATATATATATTGGGTTGATTGGTTGGTTGGATTCCCGCAGTCTCATTAGCGGATGCCCGCAGTTTCATAGCGGATGATTACCCTATACGCCCCACGCTATGATTAGTGGATGACCTTCTATACCGCGATATTCTGCCACGAAGCAGAATGGGTATTATTTATGTGCTAACATCTGTGGATGCAGGAAAACAGGTTGGAGGAATCCAACTGGATTCCTCAAAAATATATTATCTGTTTGTTGTTTGTTTGATTTCACATATATTCATATATGATGTGTTAAAAAAATCAAATGATTGAAATTTGAATGGTTTGATTGTTTTAAATATCACTGGGCTTGAGTAATGATATTTAAAAATATCGTAAAAAGGATATTGGAAATTTAAAAAGGAAAATTCTATTTTTTAAATAGAATTTGAATTTTAAATGGGAATAAAAATATAAACTTGTTTTGAAAAATAAAACAAGTAGTTCTTTATAAGCGAAGTTTATAAATAGTTCTTTTATAACGAAATTTAAAAATAGTTCTTTTATAACGAAGTTATAAATGAAGTAAAAAGAATTATCATTCGATAATTCAGAAATAGAAATACAAGTGTGAAATTGGGATTTGAAAAGGAATTTCAAATTAGGATTTGAAATGAATTTTTTTAAATATATAAATCAAATGAAATTTGATTATAACATTTGAATGGTAGAGTTCAAAGGAGTTTAAATATTTGAATTTTAAAAGGAGATTGAATATTAGAAATTCAAATAGAATTTGAATGGACGAAATTAGAATGGAAAAATAGAATTGGAATTCGGGAGATTAAAATAAAATTTGAATTCAAAAGGAATTCAAATAAAGAAATTCAAATAGAAATTTGAATGTAGAATTTCAAAATAAAATTTGAAATATAGAATTTCAAAGAAGAATTAAAAAGAATTGAAATATGGTATTTCAAGGAAGAAATTCAAATGTGAAATTTAAATAGAGATTTGAAATAGAAATTCAAATTTGAACATAGAATTTGAATAAAGAAATTCAAATAGAGATTTGAATATGGAATTTCAAAATAGAATTTGAAATAAACTTTGAAAAATAGGATTTCAAAGTAAAATTGAAATAGGATTTCAAAATAGGAAATCCAAATAGTTTTGAAATGGAATTTGAATTCAAAGAAGTTCAATTGGATTTGAAATAAGGAAAATTCAAATGGGATTTAAATAATGGGTTTTAACAAAGAGGATTTAAATATAAGAATTTGAATAGAACTCAAATGGTATTAAATATAAGAGTTCAAACAAAACTCAAATGGAGTTTAAATAGAAAGAATTGGAATAAGAAGAATTCAAAGGAAATTTGAAACAGGGTATTTGGATTCAAAGGAATAAAAATGTGGTACTTGAAGTTCAAAGAAAAAAAATGAGTTTAAATATTTGAAGTTCAATAGATTAAAAAATGGAATTTGAATTCAATAGTTGAAATAGAATTTGAATATAGAATTTGAGTTATAATCGAATTGGAATTTGAATATAGATTTCAAATAAAAATGAAATAGAATATCAGAGATATTTGTTGAGTTGGGAAAAATGATTTGATATATATATTTAAAATATATCAGAATGGAGTTGAATTCATTTAACGAAGTTTAAAAGTTTATATATATAATTATAATTAAAACGAACTCGCCGCAGCGCTGCAGTTCGCAAAATAGCGATTTGAACTTCAATCGAATATACAGGACTCAATTGAAGTCGAAATTCTTTGAAACAAGAAACGTCAGGACCCATTTGATAATAGTTTTCTAATGAAGGAGAAAAATCTGGATTTCGTCGTATAGATTTTGAGTTATGTCAAAATCAAATTTTCAGAAAAACAGCGCCAGAATCGTTTTAAAACCATAATGGTTTATTTAATATTATAAAAGGGTTTTAAGCAAATAAAATCCGAAGCTTCTATTTAGAAAATTTCAGAGTTGAGGTGAAAAATATATGCGAATTCAAGTTGTGTAAATGAATATGATTTTTGAAATAGAAATCAGATTTTTGATTTATTGAATAGAGTTAACTAATTCGAATAGAAATTAGTTAATGAGATTTCAAATGAATGTTGAGCTTTAAATAAGTGAATTCGATTTGAAATTTATCTTCGAAATCGAAAAGGGAAAACTAGAATTGAAATTGAAATTGGAATTCGATTTGGTTATGAACGAGTTAAATATTTTGTTCGAACATGTTATGTTCAACAAAGAAGTGAAATAGGCAAAAGGGCTAATAAAAAAATAATTAAGCGAAACCGAATTCAAACGATTCAAATTTGAATTCAAACGAATGAATTAAGTTGAATTGAATTGGAAAACAGGTGAACAGGTGTTAAACAGATATGGGATGGAGTATATGAAGATTTTAATTTATGTGCTCGACAATAAGGTACATGTTTAAATTCATATATGGGTTTTATGCGCCGTATCGGCTAGCCGCTTGGCTTCTTCTTTTTCTTTTTGAGATTAGAAGATACCGGGATGTTATTTGAAATTTCCCGATGCTCCCGATACAGGGGAGGTTATGGCGAATTTTTCCGGGAATTTAAGGAGTTAGAATATTTTTAAGAAATTTGACAATTAGAAATCTATATATCGATATATATAGAATTCGATAAGGAAACGAAATCAAAAATAGCGTAAAGGGCCAATATGATTATGGAAAATATTTGGTTAACAAATATTGATAGAGAAAATGAGGAAGAGATTTAATTAATGAAATATTAATTAAAGAGCCCAGTGATTTGTTTGATATGTTGGATGAACACTTGTTTTTATTCGATAGTTAAATCACAGACTATCAAAGTTTTGACCATCGTTGTCAATATGGAGAGACCGGTTGGATTATTATCCGTAAACCACTCCGTATCGGCATAAGCGTTGCGAACCAAGTATGCTGAATATATTGAAGACGGAGTAAAGTGCAAGGGCTTTTCTATTAATAGAAATAGTGCCTTCGGTTTCGTTCAATCCCAGAACGAACGTAAATGGACGAATGTCTGACAGAGTATTTCCAATGATCAAATGGGTTGGTCTGTATGAATATATATGGTTGCAACGGATTTATCCCTTAGCATAATATCCAGAATATTTGTGCAAACTCAACTAGTGATTAACGGATCTGACAATGTGGCATTCAAAATGATTGTGTTATCAAGGAATGGTAAGTATGCGTAGCCTCAGGCCTCAACAACCAGGAAAGGACAAAAATCGGGCAGGCAGCATGGCTATGTGGGTCGCACCCATTAGGGTGTATAATCACCTATCTAGAGAAATTCCTTTTGTTCTAAATCTATCGATTCTGCCCATTCGGGAAACGGTGGTTTGAGTCCAACCGTTGGTGATATACATTCGATACACTCAAGCGAAATGAGTGGTCGGTCATGTGTGGGCCGGGTTGCAAGACGTTCTTGTTGAACCCAGGTGTATTCGCCTCTAGAGATACATCATCAAAAGGTGGTTCCATACCTTGTCATGTTGGAAATCCAATCTCCAATAAGCGCCATGCGGTTTTTGATTTTATACTATATATGTGGAGCGTGAGATGCAAGCGTTCTGCTATTTGGTTATTTACTTGATGTAGACATTATTATAATATCACTGGATTTTCGTATCAAAGTGTTTTGGGTTATAGTAAGGTAAAAACCGTCCATGTTTATGTATGGGCCGGTCTTACTATTATCTTTTCTTTTGAAAGGATTTTTAAAGTTAAACAAGTGGTTGGAGTTTACTCACACCAGTCCCATGACTGACCCAAAGTTTGTTTTGTTTTGTTTTTCCTAAACTCTTGGGTGCCCAAATTTGTACGGGCAGTCAAGTGTTTCAGGCTTTTACAGATACACTTGGAGGAGCTTGAAGCAGGAGGCTTCAACGTTAGTTATTTAGAGTTACTTCCGTTGAATCAAAAGTTATGTGTACTCTGATGATGGTATGTGTATATGTACAAAACAGATTTGTATTTCAAAGGTTATGTTATATAATATATTTTATTCGTTCCGCTGTGAGTTGTGATCTTCGTTTTTCTCCTATTCTAATATTTCTTTCTTTCTATTTCTCATCCTCTATCTTCTTTCTAATAATGAGTCGTATTTCTGTGTTATTTGGGTTGGACGTGTGTTGTATTTAGTCAACTCCGATAGCACGGATTTGCGGGTCGCTACAGGTAGGTAAGACGTTGTTGCATTGTGTAGATATAAGCCGTGCATCTTTGGTGGTATCGGGTTGCCACTTTGGGGAGTGATACACCCCACTATGGGACCAGCACAGGTATCTACGAGTTAGGGAGCCGTTCAAATGGGGGTAGTGGGTACAACTAGTGGAGATAGGGGCAGACGACACCTATGAAGGCAGCTAGGGGTACACTAAACTACCATTATCATTATTAAGTTCTGTAGGCGGGATCAACTTTTAGGGTGACTAGTGGTAGTGCAGTATAGTAATTATCCTATAGTGATTAGGAACGAGATTAACGCCAGAATAGTCCTCTTATTTGCTTTGTCATGCCCACTTGTTCATGGTCATATCTTATCTTACCAGTTTATGCCTTATCCTAGTTACTTTAATAATTATATTGTTAAAGTTATTATACTCGCCAGACTTTATGTCTGACCCCCTTGTTTTTGCCTCTTTTCTTCCTTCCCCCTCCCCCCAGGTTCTCAGGGTGGGACTATTACTAGTGGAGCTTGATCTCGGATCTCTTTCTCTCTCTTTTGGAAGTGCTTGGATTGCTGAAAGTAAAGTTCAGCTCATCTCTTTAATGGCTACTTGTTTTGGGGTTTATGCTTTTTATTTTATGTAATCTGAAACAATTTATCAAGATGGATATTAAGTGTACTTGGTTTATGAAGTTGTTGTAATCAAACTATTTCTCCACTGCAATAAAAGTTGTTTTAAAATTTTCAAGTACCATTATTTATATCTATCTTGTTATATTCTGTTCTATACACTAAATACGCTCCATGGAAGTTAATGCATTCCCTTTGTGAGTGACATTAATGGACATGGGGTGTTACACATGGTATCAGAGCTGAAGCTAACCAGACCAGATATGAATTTTGAAAAACTATTTTTCAAAAAGCATTTTGTAAAGAAATACTTTCAAAAGTATGTTTTAAGAAAGTATTTTCAAGAGAAAAGTTTGTTTTCAAAACATAACCCCCAAGAGCCATATATCTTTCTTTCGAATTCTCCATTTTGAATCTCTACATTTTCTTTTCAGCATGTCTGGAATTCCCAAGATACCCGAGGGGATACCGATACCAGGATGGTTTAGAAGTTATCTTCATGGAAAACAGATCAATATATAATCGATATCAATTTCCGTATCTGACCAATAATATAAATGGAATAACAACAAAGCCTTTTAAATTCCATATATATTAACAGTCTTTCCTCCACAGAAGCTCACTTCGATTATTACCAATTCGAATTCCATTCAAACCCAATTTAATATATTAAATTGGAAAACTTCACTTTGGAAAATTTCCATTAAATCTTAATAAAAGATATATAAATTCCAAATCATATCTCACTGTTAATCGGGTTAAAGAACGAATGTCGTTAAAAAACACATTTCACAATAAACCTATTTCACATTCCATTTAATTTCAACTACTAAATATAACTGGAAACTCTAATAATCTTAATTTAAAGATTTATTCTTTTCACATGGGGTTTAAGAATAGGGTTACTAAAGACACCATTCACGGCAAACCCAAAATTTAATATTAAATATAAGGCTCTGAGTAGAAATTATATTGGCTTATATTCAATATCAAATTCTAAATCCTACACATATTGTATGTGGAATAACGATATATATTTATCTTCCGAATTCCCCCAAAATATTCGTATAGTCACGGAATCCAATATCAAAATATTCTGGAGATGATTTCTATTCAAATCCACTCCGATTCATGTATTGGAAAATTCGGGTTAGATTAAAACCATTCTCAAACGCAATTTATTTATTTAAAAGCGTTGGATTATTTTTCTAGTTAATAACTAGTTTATTTTGATAAAAATATATTTTTATCTTTAAAAATTGGAATTTTTCATCCAAATTCTTTCCAAATCATTTAATATGATTTTACACAAATTATTAATAATTTTATCAAGGCCCGTATAGATGGTTTCCGATAACGGCCACTGAACTGCATCCATAGCCGCCTTTCCCAAATTCGATTTGGACATAATTCCAAATCCAACCGTTTGATTTCAAATCTCTTATATTCTTTGGAAAGCTCTTTTCGATACGAACCCAACGGTTCTGGTTTTAGGAGATTCCGATAGTCGGATCTCCCGTAATATCAATACGAAGCCAGTGGTCGAAATTCGCGAACGGCCGCGGTGCATTCTATTCAAGCCATTCATATATATATATATATATATATATAATATATTTCGTTTAAGATGTATTTTATAAATTCGTTTTAAAAACGATTCCCACTTTCACTTCAATTTAAATCAAAATTGAATACTTCTTATCATTATAATATTTAAATTACAATATTTTCCAAAATATCAGATTTTGAAATCATTTCCTTTTTGGTATCCATTATAAAAATGAATAAAATCGATATAAATATAGTTCATGTTAAAGTGGCACAGATCTAATTAACACGACTTCACATATGTTCGTGTCCATCCCAAATCGGACATCAAAATTATATTTTAATCCTTTACAAAATATTATTATAAAGTATTTGTTATTTTGAAATATTCGTTATTTTAAAATATTCGTTCTTTCTGAATTGGAATCAGACACAGTCAATTACCATATAATGTTATTTAGATGAATTTCATACACACAAGCACTCAACAATAACGATACTGTAACACCCTGTTATTTTGTTAACTTTAAAGAGGATAAATTAAAGAATAATTAGTTTAATGTTAAGAATTAAGGGAAACTGACTATGTCATTACGTCCGTCTTGAAATTCTGGTTGGGATAGACACCTAATTTGCATAAAACAGATAACATACGAAGAAGTTACGGACGATACAAAGTTGAAAATCAAAACCACGTATAACTGGCGCACTTGCCAAGTGCGCCAAGGCAATTTTGCACTAGCGCACCTGTAAAGTGCGCTCTAATTAGTTTTTGGATATTCGGGCCTTTTCCCACTGGGAGGCGACCCGCGACCTGATTTACCCTAGAGCTTATGTGGCAGTCGGTTCCAGATGGTTCTACAGCTATAAGTACATGGCCATTTCACTTATTTCTTAATTAGAAATCATGGCAGCCAAACTCTGCCAGAGTCTGAACTAAACTAAGGTCTCTCATCTTCTTCTATCTACTAAACCAAATCAAATTATGAGATTCAAGCATAGACTCAGCACCATCTTCTTTTCTATCATCTTAGCAATCCAATCACAGTGAGTTTATAGTTGCTTTTAGGTTTAGATAAATAAAAGTGAATTATGAAAGACTGTGATATGGATACGTTATACACCTTGAATCTATGTTATTGTTAGATCTTATGCTATGTCATGATAGATCTATTTCTCAAGATCCAATTCAATTGTGATTATTCTACTATGTTATTATTGTGGACCTTGATTTGTAACTATATTGTGGTTAATATACATCTATTAATTTGGACATTATATCATTGGATAGATCTAATCACTTATGTAAATCATGAACATATGTCACCTTGAATTGGTTAGGATTGGATCTAAACCTTTATCTTAATTGTAACTTTTGTGATATGCTATGATGTAGATGTGTGTAGATCTATTTCTAAACTAGTAGATCTAATTTATGTGGACATTGAAACTACTAGAAAGATCTAGATTATCACCTTATGTTATCATGTTAGATCTATTTTATGTGATTATCACCTTATGTTATCATGTTAGATCCATTTTATGTAATCTAAATTATCACCTTATGTTATGATGTTAGATCTATTTTATGTGATCTAAATTATCACCTTATGTTATCATGTTAGATCTATTTTATGTAAACTAAATTACCACCTTGTGTTATCATGTTAGATCTAAACCGATTGGACATCTAAATTGCTAATTTAGGTCTTATTATGCTTATTGTGACATCATAGTTATTGACTTCCAACCGTTCATCAGTTTTATGTCCACCTTGTTATGATGACAATTTCATGTCCATGCCAGTATGTACGTTCACCTTATTATCATACTAGTTTATGTTTATGTCAAGATGATCATTTTAGTTGTATTCCCATTATTTTCCTTATTATCGTTTATGACTAGGCTATTGTCTAGCCTAGGCATGTTGCCAATTTTGTGAGGGCGCTAATTAAGGAATGGGGAAAAGTGTTAAAAATGGCATAATTTGAAAATGAATATTTTTGGACATGTAATTCAAATTATTGGGTAAAATATGTATTGACACAAATAAAAGGAAAGGATTAATTAATTGGTAAATTAATTAAAAATTGAATGTCCAGTAATTACAATTAGGAATTGTACTTATGACAGGAGGTTAGATTGCAATATTGGTGGAAGTCTGCTCGAACCCGACTGGTATATCCATCGGCCACTAAAGTTGAACATAATGTGGGAGGTCTAAGTATGTAAATATGAATCGGGCTATGATACGAGGTTAGGCCCAACTACGGAATAAGTCTACCCGGACCCGATCGGCATATCCAGCATCCACATGTTGTAGGCCTAATGTGGGAGGTCTTGCTCATCATGAAACCATAAATGGACATGGTAAAGAATTGGAATACTTAACCTAAGTTAATCCATAGGGATTGTATGAACTTAAATTTAAGTTGGGGGTGAAGTAAACATGATTGAAAAAAGGGGTGGGTTAAGTAAATCTGTAGAGGGGGGGGGGGTAATGTTCACATATTGGCCCACAAACTTAACTCGTTAAGGTTATGTAATTAAAGACACCTAGTGGTATACACAATCGGAAGAAATAATAAAGTTATGTAATTAAAGACACCATTTAGGGTAAGCATAACTGGTAGAAATAAATAAGGCTATGTAATTAAAGACACCTAGTAGTATACATAGTCAGTGAAAACCTAGTGGGGGATACAAGACAAAGGGGAGAGCTTGTGTCATATTGTGTGGGACCCATTTCAGTCAGTAACCCAGAGTAGGTATCAAACAAAGTACTCCGTACTAGGCGGAGAAGGGGCAGTCTTACTGACTGATTGTAAGAGATCCAAACGTGGAGGACGTCATAGGCAGCGCAAACCGATCGGGCCATGTGCGTGCATAAGCCGGGCAGAGGGGGATAAGACAACTGTGACACCTGTAGATACGGTGATGCACATTATTACGACGAGGGGTAGCCACTTTAGGAAGTGATACCTCCTATTGTGGGGCCAGCACAAGGTATCTACGAGGGCCAGGGAGCCGATCGATCAGGGTAGTAGCTAGGATACATTTGGACATATACCTAAGTCTACCACCTTATAGTTGAGGGGATCATCTATTTCTGGATATACTAGTAATAGTGCAGAGTAATCATTAGAAGCGTATACACACCTTATCTTGTCTACCTTGTCACACCTGCCATTTATGTAGTGATCTCTTTTATCCACTTTATATGCCTATCATGTTACTTTTATTTATTTACTGGCTTAAAGTAACTGGACTCACCAGACTTTATGTCTGACGTTTTGTTTCTCCTTATTTCTTCCGTTCCACACCCCTCCCTCAGGTTCTCAGGGAGGAAACACCCAGGCTTAGTCAAGACTAAGATATCACCTTGCTAGGAGCTACTTCTTAAGTATGGCTCAAGTTCTTGTCTCTACTATGGCTTAACTCTTTCGACCGTGGAATTATGTTTTTATATTCTTATGTACTCTGATGATGCAAGATAGATCTTATTTTATTGTAATGGTTTTTGTGACTTACGGTATTGTGGACCACGGTATTTTGATTTACATTGAAATAAAAATTTAAATTTCCGCTGCTATCTTATCTATATATGTCTTGTAATTATTCTGTGTCTGTTTACCTATAACACTTCATGGAACTTAATGCATTCCCTTAGTGTGTGACATTAACGGACGTGGGGTTTCACATTTGGTATCAGAGCTTAAGGTTACGAGATTAGATAAAAGTTTTTGAAAATTATTTTAAAAAAGGTTTTAAAAAGGAAGCATTTTCTAAAAGGAAAGTCTGTTTTGAAAAACATTTTCCAAAAAGCCATAGGTAGTATCCTTCGGTCCTTTATCTAAATTTCTTCCTTTCTGCTTTTTCAGCATGTTTGGGGAATAAAACATTCCTAATATCCCAGAGGGCGTCACAATACCCAGATGGTTCCATAGATATTTGGAGGCCATGGTACCTGCCGAAGGCCAACGAAATGTTCCTCCCCCAGCTGCACCAGTCATTCCTCGTCCTCCGCCTCCAAGAGCAGATAACTTCGCCAAGATCTGCAAATACTTCCTTGCTATGGGAGGGAAGCCATTCCATGGGAAAGAGACATTTGTAGAAGCTCAGAATTGGCTCAAGGTGACTGAGGATTTATTCGTAATCTTTGAAGCAGACGATAGAAGGAAGGTTCAGTTAGCCGCCCGGCTACTGAAGGATGAAGCCTCATTTTGGTGGGAAGTCACCAAAGCGGGATGTCTGGTGGAAGCTCAGGAAGATTTTAGACAGAGGTTCGAAATGAAATTCTTTCTCAAGTTGAAAGCAGCATGCAGATGGAGAGATTCTTATCACCCAAACAAGGAAATTTGACGGTGAAAGAATATGTGAACAAATTCAACCAACTAGCAAGGTTCGGGTTAGAGTTGGTGGATACGCCGCATAAAAAGGCTTTGCGGTTTGCTATAGGGTTGAATAAACCCCTTCATGGGTTAGCCATGTCCCATATTCCAATGGGGGCCACTTTTA
Source organism: Allium sativum (assembly GCA_030737875.1). Lineage (NCBI taxonomy): Eukaryota > Viridiplantae > Streptophyta > Magnoliopsida > Asparagales > Amaryllidaceae > Allium > Allium sativum. The sequence continues at coordinate 34,422,398 of CM060909.1, forward strand.
AAAAACTTGTCGGTATGGACCTTATGCATGAGCAGGACAAGGGAGAGAAGAAGGAGGTAAAGGCTGAGGGGACATCGCAAAATAGGAAGGTGTGGCTCAAGAATAGGCAGGAGCAATAGCAGCAACAATAGAAAAAAGGAGGGAAAAATGATAAAGGCAAGGATAAGAGAAAATGTCACCATTGTGGGAAGGAAGATCATCTGCTTAAAGTCTGTAAGCGAAGGAAGAATTCTTGCTACCACCGTGGAAAGGCCGGACTCTTTGCTAAAGAGTGCCCGAAGAAATGGGGATCACCGGGACAAGGTCAAAGGCCAAGAAATTCTGGAGGGTAGATGCATGCTCTCACGACCAGTGCTCCAGATAGAGGTAGAAAGATTTCTATGGAAGGTTTAATTTCTCTTTCAAACTATCCTATTAGAACAATTTTTGATTCTGGTGCCTCACATTCATTTATATCAAGTTCTGTAGTTGAATCTATGCACTTAATTATGAGTATGGTAGTGGATCCCATAGTTGTTTCAAACCCCATTGGTGGTTCGTCTCATTTATCTATGATTTGTTGGGGTTTTAAAATATCTATGTTAGGCATCAAATTTGAATGCGACACATATGTACTCAGGTTTATGGGCTATAGGTTGATTCTAGGAATGGATTGGCTTACCACGTATGGTGCCATTCTAGATTATGAAAAAAGGGTTGTTAGGCTTCTGACTTGTCATGGGAGAACCCTCGAGATTTCGTGTGACCCACAAGGGTCGGTTATGCTTAGTTTCCTAGAGTCTCTTGATGCATCTATCGACGATCTGCAATCTGTTCCAGTAGTCTAAGATTCTTCCGATGTTTTTGATGAGGTTCGGGGTTTACCTCCGAGGCGTGAGATCGACTTTCGTATATATTTGGTGGAAAATGCAAAGCCGGTTGCATTGCTAATGTGCGACATGGCTCCAAGGGAAAGGAGGGAGCTAAGCAAGCAAGTAGGAGAGCTGCTTGAGAAAGGGTTTATCAGACGAAGCATATCTGAATGGGGTGCTCCAGTAGTATTCACGACCAAGGCGGATAGTTCGCTTCGTTTGTGTGTTCACTATGAAGAGCTGAATAAACTTACTAAGAAGAATAGGCACCCACTTCCGAGGATTGATGATTTGTTTGATCAACTTGTTGGTGCCTCGATATTTTCCCAGTTAGACTTGGCCATGGGTTTTCATCACTTGAGGATGGCAAAGGACAACATAGATAAGACTGCCTTTAGGACTCCGGACGGTTTCTTTGAATGGCTAGTTATGCCTTTTGGGCTGACGAATGCACCCACCTATTTTATCGATCTGATGAGTAGGGTGTTTCGGGAGTTCCTAAATAAATTTTTTGTTGTCTTTGTCGATGATATTTTGATCTTCTCCAAAAGAGAAGAAGAGCAAGCCCAACATTTGAGAGAAGTTTTGAAAACTCTCCGTGACCATCAGCTTAAAGCAAAATTCTCTAAATGCCATTTTTGGAGAAAAGAGGTGAGATTCTTAAGGCATGTGGTCTCCAAATAAGGGATAGCTGTAGATCCCGCGAAGATGGTGCAGCGCAAGATTGGCAGGTTCCTAAAAATGCAACCGAGGTGAGAAGCTTTCTTGGGTTAGCAGGTTACTATAGGAAGTTCATTAAGGACTTCGCAACGATATCATCCCCACTCACTAGGCCGACGAAGAAGAAATTGGCATTCTCATGGGATACAGGCTGTGACATTGCTTTCCAACGATTGAAGAGGGCTCTGACAACATCCCTAGTCTTGACCTTGCCTGACGGGAATAAGATGTTTACTGTTTACACTGATGTATGTGGTACAGGGCTTGGTGCGGTTCTAATGCAAGAAGGGAAAGTATTATGTTATGGGGGTAGACAGTTGAGAGTTCATGAAAAGAACTACGCTACCCATGATCTAGAGTTAGCTACCATAGTGTTTGCATTAAAGACGTGGCATCATTATTTACTTGGAGAGAAGTTCGAGTTATACACCGATCATAAATCTCTCAAGTATCTGTTCTCGCAGAAGGATCTCAATTTAAGGCAACAACGGTGGATGGAGTTTCTAGCTTCTTATGATTTTGAAATTTCTTATACCCCTAGCAAGGGTAATGTGGTGGCAGACACACTAAGTAGGCAGGGGGTGGCCCTGAGTCCTCTATTTGTGGAAAGGAAGAACTTGGAGTTCATATCAGCTTTTAATTTTAGACCCTCCATCGAGATTTTGCCTGATTTGTTTGCATATTTGGACATATAACCAACTCTTGTGGATGAGATAAGAGCTCCGCAACAAGGTGACCCATAGATTCTAGACATCATAGATAAGCTCAGAAGAGGGGAGATTTCTAGTTACCTCAGCAGGTATGCCATAGATGAAAAAGGGTGGTTGCGACGAGATGGAAGGCTTTGTGTTCCTCAAACTGGAAGCTTAAAAAGGCAATCCTAGAAGAAGCCCACCATTATTAGATGACCATTCATCCAGGCGGTGATAAGATGTATAGAGACATGAAGAGGGTTTTCTTTTGGGCAAGGATGAAGAAAGATGTGGCCGAATTTGTTTCTCAATGTTTAGTTTGACAGCAAGTCAAAGCTGAGCAAAAGAAGCCCGGTGGTTTACTTCATCTTTTGGAGGTTCCTCAGTGGAAATGGGAGAGCGTCTCTATGTATTTCATAGATGGTTTGCCTAGATCAAAGAAAGGCAACATCAGTATCTGGGTTATGGTAGATAGACTTACTAAGAGCGCTCACTTTATTCCAGTTAAGAGTAAAAGGACGGCATTATGGTTGGCAACAATTTATGTGCGTGAGATAGAATATGCATTCTTCTCAACTTGGAGATTTCGGGGACGAAATCCTTTAAGTAGGGGGAATGTAACACCCTATAATTTTGTTAACTTTAAAGAGGATAAATTAAAGAATAATTAATTTAATATTAAGAATTAAGGAAAACTAACCATGTCATTATGTCCGTCTCAAAATTCTGGTCGGGATAGACACCTAGTTTGCGTAAAACGGATAACATATGAAGAAGTTACAGACGATAAGAAGTTAAAAATCAAAACTAGGTATAACTGGCGCACTTGCCAAGTGCACCAAGGCAATTTTGCACTGGAGCACCTGTAAAGTGCACCCAGAATAGTTTTTGGGTATTCGGGCCTTTTCCAAGTGGGAGGAGACCCGCGACCTGATTTATCTTAGGGCTTATGTGGCAGTCGGTTCCAGATGGTTCTGCAGCTATAAATACATGGCCATTTCACATATTTCTTTGTTAGAAATCATGGCGGCTAAACTCTGCCAGAGTCTGAACTGAACTAGGGTGTCTCATCTTCTTCTATCACTTAAACCAAATCAAATTATGAGAATCAGGCATAGACTCAGCACCAACGTCTTTTCTATCATCTTATAAAACCAATCAAAGTGAGTTTCTAGTTGCTTTTAGGTTTAGATATATAAAAGTGAACTATGAAAGACTGTGATTTGGATACATTGTAAACCTTGAATCTGTGTTATTTGTAGATCTTATGCTGTGTCATGATAGATCTATTTCTCTAGATCCAATTCAATTGTGATTATTCTACTATGTTATTATTGTGGATCTTGGTTTGTAACTATATTGTGGTTAATATAGATCTGTTAATTTGTACAGTTATATCATTGGATAGATCTAATCATTTAAGTAAATCATGAACATATGTCACCTTGAATTGGTTAGGACCGGATCTAAACCTTTATCTTAATTGTAACTTTTATTATATGCTATGATGTGGATGTGTGTAGATCTATTTCTTAACTAGTATATTTAATTTATGTGGACCTTGAAACTGTTAGACAGATCTAGATTATCACCTTATGTTATCATGTTAGATCTATTTTATGTGATCTAAATTATCACCTTATGTTATCATGTTAGATCCATTTTATGTGATCTAAATTATCATCTTATGTTATGATGTTAGATCTATTTTATGTGATTTAAATTATCACCTTATATTATCATGTTATATCTATTTTATGTAATATAAATTATCACCTTGTGTTATCATGTTAGATCTAAACTGATTGGAAATCTAAATTGCTAATTTAGATCTTATTATGCTTATTGTGACATCATAGTTATTGACTGCTAATTGTTCATCGGTTTTATGTCCGCCTTGTTATGATGACAATTTCATGTCCATGCTAGTATGTGTGTTCACCTTATTATCATACTAGTTTATATTTATGCCAAGATGATCATTTTAGTTATATTCCTGTTATATTCCCTATTATCTTTTATGACTAGGCTATTAGCCTAGGCATGTTGCCAATTTTGTGAGGGCACTAGTTAAGGAATGGGGGAAAAGGGTTAAAAATGGCATAATTTGATAATGAGCATTTTTGGATATGTAATTCAAATTATTGGGTAAAATAGATATTGACACCTATAAAAGGAAAGGATTAATTAATTGTTAATTTTTTTTTGAAGCAAAAGGTTGTGAATGTAATGATTCACGCCTAGAGATATCATAAATATAGAGTTCGGTACAGTACAAGAAATATAGTATATGGACATCATTTACAAGCCAGTCACAAAAAGAACATCAAAACCTGACGCAGCAGGTACATAATAAACTTAAACATAATAAGCATAATACATAAACAGCACCAAGAAGCTAGCCGCGCCTGCATTTGCGATCGTGGACCCTTGCAGCTATGGTGTCGACAAACTTCTCCTTTTCCATCCGCCTTAGTCTGCAACCAGTATTCAGTCGATCGTGAAGCACAATCCACATATGAATCTTAACTTTTAGCGGCACCTTCTTTGTCTTCCACATTCGATCAAACTCTAGTCTTCTACAACCCGAAAAGGTAATCAGTTTATACACACTCCTAACCCGAAACATTTCCTTACTATCCTCACCCATCCACACAAACTCATCTTTTCCTTCAGTTAAATGTACATTCTCCAGCCACAAATATAGCTGGCAAAGTTGTTGAAGAGCATCACCAGAGACAAGTCGGCAGAAAGATAGTCTCCACTTAAAATCAGTAGCCTCAGAGTTATACATATCTCCAACAGACTTGTGTGTGTTACATGCAATTTCAAATATCTCCTTCAATTCCTCTTTCAATGGTATAGGCAATATCCAAGCGTCATGCCAGAATGATATGTTAAACCCATTGCGAACCACCACTTTAGTGCCAATCTTGATCCACTGTGAGAAACTCATAACCCCTTTCCAGAAAACAGAGCAGCGTGACCAGTCCCTATTCCAGTCAAAAACACCCCCATAGTAAACATTTATAATCCATTCTTTCCAAAGGGCTTTCTTTTCGCCAAGCATCAACCACAACCATTTGCAAAGAAGTGCAACATTCATGTCTTTCAAGTTAAGCACACCTAATCCACCTTGATCTTTAGCTTTACAAACCTGCCCCCAAGAAACAAGACAACTTAATTTCTTAGTCTCCTTCTCGCCCGTCCAGAAAAAATTCCTTCGCATCATATCAATCATGTCTATGACCCATCCCGGACACCTGAAAAAGGAGAGCCAATACAGAGGCAAGGAGGAGAGAACCGAGTTAACCAGTGCCAGTCTGCCTGCTCTAGAGAGGGATCGGCCTTTCCATCTAGCCAGCCTCACATCGACTTTCTCAATGAGATGGATCCAGTCCTTTTTGAAAAGCTTCTTTGGTCTAATGCACATACCCAGATAGTTTAAAGGGAAGTTATCCTCTTTGCAGTTGAGCATCATCGCACAGTTCTTTGACAGCTCAGCATTGCAACCCATAGTGTAGACGCTGCTCTTATGAAAGTTAATTTTCAAACCTGATAAACTCTCAAAAGCATACAACAAAAATTTTAGTGTAGCAATGTATTTACAATCAGGTTTACTAAAAATGATAGTGTCATCTGCATAGTGTAAAGAATTGATACCGCCCACCACCTGCTCTTTCCCAAAGCTCTGTAGCATCCTACTAGCAGAACTAACCTTCAGAATACGAGAGAAAACATCATCCACCAGGTCAAAGAGGAGGGGGGATAAAGGATCCCCTTGCCTTAAACCCCTTTTCGAATAGATAGTACTACCAGCAATACCATTCACACAAATGTTGTATCTGCTCGAAGACAAGATCATAAGAATCCAGTTAATCCACCTCATAGGAAAGCCCCTTGCAGTAAGAATGTAAATTAAAAATCTCCAATCCACTGTGTCAAAAGCCTTAGCAAAGTCCAGTTTGATGATAGCACATGGAACATTATATCTGTCGCAATATGAGATTACCTCCTGAACCAGAACAGCACCATCCAAAATAAATCTGCCTCTAATAAAAGTCGTTTGAGAGTGGTCAATTAAGTCATCCAACTTATTTTTCAACCTATTTGCCAACACCTTCGTGATTATTTTAAAAGTGGTATTTAAGAGACTAATAGGTCGGAAATCTGCCACTGTAACATTTCCTTCTTTCTTAGGTATCAAAACTACATTTGCGTAACTCAACATCTCAAGTCTAATAGAGTCGTCGTACAGTTCTTCAAACAGTCTTAAAATATCGTTTCTCACCATTTTCCAATATCTTTTGATAAAGAAGTTAGGAAACCCATGAGGTCCTGGAGCCTTGTCAACTGGCATCTCTTCAAGAGCAGACAAAATCTCTTCCTCTGTAAAAGCGTTTTCAAGATCATCAAGTTTAATATTAGAAGGGTAAAGTTTGCTCCAATCCACCATGCATCTGTTTTCAATCCTCTCCGCAAAAATGCTTTTATAAAACTCTGTGAAAACTTCGCTAAGTGTCTTCTAGTCCCCAATTTCTTCACCATCTTTTCAAATACTACTGATCATATTTGTTCTGCGTCTTCCATTTGCAATTCTATGAAAGTAACTTGTATTGCTATCTCCTTCTTTGAGCCATTGACTTCTAGATCTTTGACACCAATAAATCTCCTCTTGATCGATCACCTTCAATAGTTCCTTTTCTTTTTCCAAAAGCACAGACTTCTCTTCTTCATTCAAAAATCCTCTCTCTTCCAGAATGTTGAATTCCAGGATTTCTTTTTCAAGCGCTGCTTTTTTGATCTTGATATTGCTAAACACTTCTTTGCTCCATTTAATCAAAAATTTACGCAACATCTTCAATTTCCTACATAAGTTGCTGGCAGCATCTCCACGATCTCCAAAACCGTCCCATTTACCCACAAGCATTTCATCAAAATTGTTTTCCAGACACCACATCTTTTCAAATCTGAAAAAAACTTTTGCATTGACTAAGTCTCCAGTATCCAGCAAAATAGGGCAGTGATCCGAAATAATCGAGGATAAACCCTTCTGCGAAGTAAGAGGATGTAAATCTTCAAAGGATGTATTGATGAAGAAACGATCTAACTTAACCAGGGTAGGTGGATTCCTCCGATCACTCCTGGTGTACCGTCTATTATTCATGGGAAGATCGATCAGGGCACAGTCATTGACAAACATCCTAAAGTCTTCCATATCTCCCAAGTGGTTTCCCTTAATATTACTTCTCTCATAATCAAATCTAGTCACATTGAAATCACCACCAATTACCCAAGGTCCATAAGACAAATTGCAAAACTCCATCCCTTCACTCCATAAGGTCTTTCTCTCAATTCTAGTATTAGGTCCATATACATTAGAAAAGAAGTATAACACTTTGCTTTTTCTACATTCCAACGCAACATGAAGACAGCGGGTATGTTTAATCTCTTGTTTAAAAGACCAGAGATTACTATTCCATCCAGTAAATAAACCCCCAGCACTCCCCATAGTAGGAATGAAACACCAAGAGTCGAGAACACCCCAACCCATAATTAATTGTTAAATTAATTAAAAATGGAATGCCTAGTAATTACAATTAGGAATTGTAATTTTACTTATGACAAAAGGTTAGGTTACATTATTGGTGGAAGTCTGCCCGGGCCCGACGGCATATCCAACAGCCACTAAAGTTGAACCTAATGTGGGAGGTCTAAGTACAAAAATACGAATCAGGCTATGACACGAGGTTAGGCTCAACTGTGGAAAAATCTGCTCGGACCCGACTGACATATCTATCATCCACATGTTGTAGGCCTAATGTGGGAGGTTTGGCCCATTATGAGACTATAAATGGACATGGTAAAGAATTGGAATACTTAACCTAAGTTAATCAATAGGGATTGTATGAACTTAAATTTAAGCTGATGGTTAAGTAAACATGGTTGAAAAAAGGGTTGGGTTAAGTACATCTAAAGAGGGGTAGGTAATATTCACATATAGGCCCACAAACTTAACCCGTTAAGGTTATGTAACTAAAGACACCTAGTGCTATACATAACCGGAGGAAATAATGAAGTTATGTGATTAAAGACACCCTTTCAGGTAAGCATAACTAGTAAAAATAAATAAGGCCACGTAATTAAAGAAACCTTGTGGTATACATAGTTAGTGAAAACCTAGTGGGGGATACAAGACACAGGGGAGAGCTTGTATCATATTGTGTGGGACCCATTTCAGTCAGTAACCCGGAGTAGGTATTAAACAAAGTACTCTGTACTAGGTGGAGAAGGGGCACGTTTGCTAACTGATTGTAAGAGATCCAAACATAGAGGACGGTGTGGGCGGCACAAACCGACCGGGCCATATGCGTGCATGAGCCGGGCAAAGGGGGATAAGACGACCATGACACCTGTAGATATGGTTGTGCACATTATTACGATGAGGGGTTGCGACTTTAGGAAGTGATACCTCCTACTGTGGGGCCAGCACAAGGTATCTATGAGGGTTAGGGAGTCGATCGATCAGGGTAGTAGTTAGGATACATTTGGACGTATACCTAAGTCTACTACCTTATAGTTGAAGGGATATTCTCTTTCTGGATATACTAGTAATAGTACATAGTAATCATTAGAAGCATACACAGCTTATGCTGTCTACCTTATTACACCTGCCATTTATGTAGTGATCTCTCTTATCCACTTTATATGCCTATCATGTTACTTTTATTTATTTACTGACTAAAACTAACTGGACTAACCAGACTTTATATCTGACCCTTTTGTTTCTCCTTCTTTCTTCCGTCCCCCCCCCAAGTCCTCAGGGAGGAAACACCCAGGCTTAGTCAGGACTCAGATATCACCTTGATAGGAGCCACTTCTTAAGTATGGGTCAAGTTCTTGTCTCTACTATGGCTTAACTCTTTCAATTGGGGATTTATGTTTTTATATTCTTATGTACTACATTGATGCAAGAAAGAAATTATTTTATTGCAATGGTTTTTGTGACTTACGGTATTGTGTACCACGGTATTTTGATTTATGCTGAAATAAAAATTTAAATTTCCGCTGTTATCTTATTTATATTTGTCTTGTAATTATTCTGTGTCTGTTTACCTATAACGCTTTACAAAACTTAATTCATTCCCTTATCAAGTGACATTAACGGACGTGGGGTGTCACAGATACACAGTCAACCATCATCCATAGTGCATTACACAACTGCCTAACCATTAAATATAAATAATTAATGCTTACAACTGTCTGTCAACCAATCGATTAACAAACAACTAAAAAATTGGGATTAGTGTACGCCAAATATCATCCTAATACCCGTGTGGGGTTTCAACCAATAAATACTGAATATTATTTGTGTAGTTGGGCGATGTGCAAAATTTATCGTCCCAATCAATATCAGTTAAGTGGGTGTACATAAACAAGTCGTCCTATTTGTAAATGAACATTTATTTTCATTTTAGGAGAATTTTATGCCATTCATATATACGTTAAAAATTATATTTTTAACGATAAAATATTTATTTCAACATTTGACTATTTTTTTATAGTTTATATACACATTAAAAATTATATTTTAAATGAACAAATATTTATTTTAGAAAATTTCGGCATTATAACGGCGCGATATTAGAACTGGAGCAATGTCTAGCATTACCCTTCTCCTGATACTTGCTCGCACCATACACAATATTCAATCCAATCAACAAAACCACAATACAATCAATCACCACAATATAGTCAGTTTTTCCACAATACAATCCAAACGACAACCATATTTTGTACAACGAATAGTGTCAGGGGCTACTAAGCCCCGTCTGCAACCTAGGATGTATTCAACGGTAATATAATTTGAGTGAGAAGGAGAGTTCTCACATTGGATCCACTTCGCCATTATTTTCTGACGTTCTGAATTGCTGTTCTGATCCCAAAATTTGCAAACAAGCTCCAATCTTTATACGGTTTTTTTTCTAGCTTAAACGCGCCATTCTGGACGACTTTCGCCTAGCGGCCTTTCTTCCGAAAACGCTCCATTTAGCCATAATTTGCGAAAAGACAGTATTTGGATAGCATACTTTGGACACGTTTTCCGGTCAACTCCGCAATCCAAAATACGGCTTCCGTATACCCAAATCGAAGAGAAAATCATGCTCTCCGATTTTGGCATAGTGGAGTTTTGGCCATATGTAACGACCCGGAAAAATGCGATCTTGGTTATCCGATATACAACACATATCGAACATCCAAGGATCGAAAATAACCGAATAGTTAATGAAAGAAATTAGAAGGTGAGGATAGATAAGATAGAAACTTAGAATAGAAGAAGAAGAGAAGAACTTACATCATCAGAGTAACACGAATCTCACAGCGGAACGAATAACATATAATATATAACATAACTTTGAAATATAACAGTTATGTATACAATAGCACTTATCAGGGTACAACACTTACAACACAGCGGAAATAACTATAGCTATATGATCTTGAAGCCTCCTGCTCCAAGCTCTTCCAGTATATCTGTAAAACCCGACTACTTGACTGCCCGTACAAATTTAGGCACCCAAGAGTTTAGGGAAAACAACAAATAAACTCCGGGTCAGTCATGTGACTGGTGTGAATAAACTCAAATCATTTAAAACAGGTATATGATATCTCATAAGACCACGCCGTGAATACGGAACGGGTTTTTCCCTTATGAGAATCCAAACATTTTTGCAAAGCAATATCATTCTGATATTATAATAATGTCTAAGTACAAATAAATATCAGTCTAGTAGAAACGCTTGCATCTCACGTTCTACATACATAGTATACAATCACAACCGCAAGCACGTATTGGGTAATGGATTTCCAACTATGACAAGGTATGGAATCACCTTCCGATCAGTGTACTCTAGGAACGATACACTGGAGTTCAACAAGAACATCTTGCAACTCAGCCACACATGACCGACCACTCATTTCGCTTGAGTGTATCGAATGTACATCACCAACGGTTGGGATCAGCAACCGTTCCCGTATATATATGGGACAGCATTGATAGATTTAAGAAACAAATGAATATTCTCTAGATAGGTGATTATACACCCTACTTCGGTGCGACCGACTTAGCCATGCTGCCTGCCCGATTTCTGTCATTTACCGGTTGATGAGGCTAGAAGCTACGCTTTATCATTACATCAGATTCACTTCGAATGCTACATTGTCAAATCCATCGAAAATCACTAATTGATGTCTACAACCATACATTACGTGTCAGCTAAAAGAAATTTCCTTCTCCGCTTCCACTCTTGGTACGGTTGAAGAAATCAATGTACGTGACCTTTCTGGAAATACTATGTCAGACATCCATCTTCATTCACTTAGAAATGTCACATCGTCATACCCGCCAAATCACAAATTGACTTATCCAAAAATAACACGGGTATACAGCTAAGAGAAACGAATTCCTCCGCCACCAAACGTGAATACGTTTGAACAGATCAACTTACGCGATCCACTGGATATACTCTGTCAGACCTTCGTCCATACAAGTTGTCCTGGGACTGGACAAACCGAAGGCACTATTCTGTAAACAGGATAGCCCTTGCATTTTTCTCCGTCTTCAATTATCTTTGGCATATATGATTCGCGACGCTTATGCCAATACAGAGTGGTTCTTTGGATAATAATCCAACCGGTCTCTCCATATTAACAACGTTAAAATGGTCAAAACTTCGATAGTCGGTGAGTTAACTATCAAAGAAAAACAAGTGTGCAAACAACGATATTATTTCCAAATGGAAATTATATCGAACAAACATCATTTAACATAAATCTCTTTAGTTCATTTATTTACTTATCTCCTGTTTCCCTATATTCTAAATTCTTATTTTCTTTTATCAGAAAACATTTCTGATTCTCGTTGGAAAACATTTCCAAAACTCCTTTACGATCAAACCTTACCATTTCTTAGTCAAGAAGGAAGTCACTCAAGTTGGGGTATAATTACCTCTCAGACCTTAACTGAACAACGTTATAACTTCAAAATGGTCAAAGTTTATCTTTTAATCTTTAACAACTTCTTTACGCCTTTCTCGGATTCAATTTTACTAATCTACCTCTATATTTAAAACATTGGTTATAACGATAACGTTATAATCCTTGCTTTCGAATTATCTAACTTTAATTATAACTTCTATTCTTATTAGTGAATAATTAACCAAACACATATTTATTTATAAATAAATAAATCTCTATTTAAACACTGGAAAGTATAAGTACTTTCCCGAATTCGATATAATCGAATTTGCCGATTAACTCTCTTCGAGAAATCTCTATTTGATTAACTCTTCTTCGAATAACCTATATTCGATTAACTCCTTCTCGAATAAACGATATTCGATAATCTCTCTTCGAATAACTAATATTCGATAACTCTTCCTTTCAAATATCTCATATTTGAAAATCTCACTTCGATTAAACTATAATCGATAACTCCCTTCGGTGAAACTAACATCGATAACTCCTTTCGATGAAACTAACATCGATAACTCCTTTCGATGAAACTAACATCGATAACTCCTTTCGATGAAACTAACATCGATAACTCCTTTCGATGAAACTAACATCGATAACTCCTTTCGATGAAACTAACATCGATAACTCCTTTCGCTGAAACTAACATCGATAACTCCTTTCGATGAAACTAACATCGATAACTCCTTTCGATGAAACTAACATTGATAACTCCTTTCGATGAAACTAACATCGATAACTCCTTTCGATGAAACGAACATCGATAACTCCTATCGAATAACTAATATTCGATTAAACTCCATTCGCTTGACTCTACATCGCAGCGATCACAATGGTTACGCCTGACTCCCTCAGGAAACATCCGACCGCCGTAGGCTATTTACAGCCCTGCGAATTACGCTAGCAGTCGTACAAGATGGCAACTTACCCTGAATACTATGTTTGATTAACTCTATCTCAAATAACTACACTTGATTTACTCTAGTTTGTTTTAACTCTAATCGATTAACTCTAACTAATTAACTCCAACTGGTTAACTCTAACTGATTAACTCTAACTGGTTAACTCTAACTGATTAACTCTAACTGGTTAACTCTATTTGACTAACTTGACTTGACTAACCCCTTTCGAATAACATATTCGATTAACTAACTTTCGAATACCATATTCGATTAACTCCTTTCGAATGTCTATATTCGATTAACTAACTTCGAATACCATATTCGATTAACTAACTTCGAATAACATATTCGATTAACTAACTTCGAATACCATATTCGATTAACTCCTTTCGAATGTCTATATTCGATTAACTAACTTCGAATGTCTATATTCGATTAACTAACTTCGAATACCATATTCGATTAACTAACTTCGAATACCATATTCGATTAACTAACTTCGAATACCATATTCGATTAACTAACTTCGAATACCATATTCGATTAACTCCTTTCGAATGTCTATATTCGATTAACTAACTTCGAATGTCTATATTCGATTAACTAACTTCGAATACCATATTCGATTAACTAACTTCGAATACCATATTCGATTAACTAACTTCGAATACCATATTCGATTAACTAACTTCGAATACCATATTCGATTAACTCCTTTCGAATGTCTATATTCGATTAACTAACTTCGAATACCATATTCGATTCCTCCTTTCTAATTACGTTTATCCATTAAAAAGGATTTCCTTTTTAACAACATTTATTCATTTATAAAGATTTACTTATAGTAACAGTTCTTCACTTTACAAATGATTTCCTTTTCAATTCTATTTGTAAATGGTTTTACAAATATTCCTCTTTCTATTCTATTTGTAAATGTTTTACAAATATTTCTCTTTTTCTATTTCATTCTATTTGCAAATGGTTTGCAAATATTCCCTTTTCAAATTTATTCTTAAAAATATTCTAACTCCTTAAATTCCCGGGAAAATTCGCCATAACCCCCTTTGTATTGGGAGCATCGGGAAAATCCCCAAACCCGCCACACAGGCCTTTCCATTCAAAAAGAAATGTTTTGAAATTATTTCCTTTTTGAATATCTCCTATTTATAAATATTCCAATTTATAAACATTTCTTATTTATAAATATTCCACTTTATAAATATCTCTTATTTATAAATATTCCACTTTATAAATATCTCTTATTTATAAATATTCCATTTTATAAATATCTCTTATTTATAAATATTCCATTTTATAAATATTCTATTTTCAATATCACTTTGAAAATTCCCTTATCAACATTCCGGCATGTTATGGTATTCAATCATATCAAATCACGATGTTCAATATTGTCCAAGTACATATAATCGCCCACAGATTTTATATCACATCATATAACAATATATGAAAAACAATAAAATAACTGTTGAGGAATCCAGTCGGATTCCTCCAACCTGTTTCCCTACATCATAGATGTTAAACAATAATATTAACATCGATTTCACTTCAATGTGAATTATTCTGATCAACAGAATCAACATATAAATATCTAACTGTTATATATATATATATGTATACACATATATAAAATTTCCGCTAACTGTCTAGCAGTTCAATCAAACAGTCAACACACAGTCAAACAGACAATATCTAACAGTTCTAAAATACTACATGAAATTATAAACTGTTCAGAGTTGGTGAGTTTTACTCACTTTGGCAGTTCATCGTTAAAGAACGATAAACTGTTTTTGATTTGAATCAAACAATTTATTTCTCCATAAATTCATACGAGCCCCAATCCACTTCCAGTCAGCTTCATTGTGAAGCTCTCGTCCATATGGTCCCAACGCAACTTACGGTTCGTCAAACTGATAACGTATGAGAGAGATATCGGATTAACAAGTTTGAATATTCTTTTAAAATAAAATCACTTAGTTTTAATTTATAAACTAGGCCTCACCCATCATTTGAACCCGGCCCATCTACACAAAAAAAGCCCACCACCGAAATTCCTTTCTTCCCCCAATCCTTAATACCGACTCCTTCAGTAAACATCACCCGTAAAAATGGCCATTTTCCTCCCTCCAAAATCCATGAATCCAACCACCGATTCCAAAACAAACACCTTCACCAAACTCTACATCCAAAACCGCACTCCCCCATGCCACTTTGTTTCAACTCGCTCCACTATCCCAGCTCGAGACTGCAGCTCCTCCGAAGACAGACCCATCCCGCGTTGCACCGAAGTTCACTCCTTTTCGCCAGCAGGTTCGGTCTTCGACCACAAACCCAAAAATACAACTCGCGTTCTCCTTCCTTGTACAACCCATCCGCCATTTCCAGTACCCAATACCCTTTTGACCTCGCGTTGACCCCCTGTTTCCCATCATCTCAGTCACCGTACGTCAACTCTAACGCCACCACACACTCGCTCAAATCGTCGACTGTCCCTTTGACATCACGCTGCCACGGTATGGCCCAACCCCAGCTCAAGCGTGTGTTTCCAGTGATGCTAAAATGAGTTCGAGACCCATAAAAACACCCTGTACCGAAGGGAATGAAACAAACAAGGAGGAAGGCTTAACTTTTTTTGATTTTATTTGAGGATCGAATCCTTTGTTTTTGCTGAGAGCCAAAACGACGGCGCAGGCAAATGAAATTTAGGTTTTAAGGAAATGGTGTTTATATAGGAGAGTTTTTATATTATTAGTTTAGGATGTACGTGGAGTTGTTTTTAGGCTATGGGAACTGTTGGCTGAGAACAAAACAATACGTGGCCTCCCTTAGGTCCACAAACACTTAGGATATTTTGTATTGATATTTCAGTGACCCCTTTATATGAAGTTATGTTCTCATCCGGATGGCCAACGACAGAAATAAAAATACCAATGAGACAAGGAATGTCCCACGATTCCAAAAATATAATAATACCGGTAGATGAACTCATATTGTGAAACCCCGAAATGGCGATATAGGGTGCCAAATACTCCAAATAAAAAGTTGCTTATTTAATTAATTAAAAATTACAATAAAATTCTAAAAATTAAATTATCACTATTTCCCAAAAGAACCTTGTCTAAATTCAAACCCGATATTCAAATATATTTAAATAACCGTTATGGCCACGAACGAATATACCGCTGTTTTTCTGAATATTTAATTTGGACATAACTTACAATCTACACGACGAAATCCCGAATTTTCTCTTCCACTAGAACAATATAATTTCTCAGCTCCATACGTTTCTTGTTTCACAGAAATCCGGCTTAAAACGAATCCTGTACATTCAGTTGAAGTTCAAATTGCCAAATCGCGAACTGCAGCGCCATTTCGAGCTCGTTTATAAATATATTATAAACTATACGTTCAACTATCGTCGATTCAATATAATCGTTATTATATTTCGAATCGAAACTCCACCAAATCTCGTATGCTATTCAATTCACACGATATTGTGAATTTCACTATTTCCGACTATTTCGACATTATAATATATTATTATATTATAATTATTTATTAAATATTCAATATTATTTAATTAAATGATCATTAACTTCTCTAAATCACCAATTATATAATTAAATAAATTAATTATATATCTCTAAAAATGCAGGTCATTACATTCTTCCCTACTTAAAATAATTTCGTCCTCGAAATTGCTAAGTTAAAGGACGACCCTATCGACTGGTTAGAACATATTTGTTCACTTTTTAACTTCAGTTTCAACTGAACCAATTTAATTTCATTTAAATTATTAATTAATTCTTATCAACGAAAATTTCCAAAAATCCTGAAAATTTTCTAACGCCTTAACTTTTCTAAAAATTTCGCCAGCGCCTCCTTTGTACTGGTCAATATCTCAAACTCCATCTCGCCTCTCTGGGCCATCTCCATCCCAAAAGAAAATCAAACAGCCAAGCGGCTTGCCAATTCGGCTCATAAATCTTATATCCAATATATAATATAAACTGGTACCTTTTTGTCAGGCATATCGTTATATCCCATCCATCTGTTATCATTCCAACATATACCAATGTCATCCCAATCAAACTCAATCACTTTTATATCGTCAAACCAAATCATTCGCTTATTCTCAAGTCGAATCCCATTATCAATCTCAAGTTTCATTCTTAATTTTCAAATTCTAAGTCCAGCTAAATTTCAAATTCTTAACTCATCAACTTAATCCCATTTCCAGATTATTCATTAATCAATTCCATTTTCTATTTAACTCAGTCCAAGTTAATATTTCAATTTATTTCTACTATCTTATTCTATTTAACTTCATAAGTTAAAATTAAATTCCGAAACTTAATTTCCTGGATCTATTTCAAATCAATTTGAAATTACAATGCCAATTCAAAACCTTTGAATTTCTAAACAACTTGTTTTCTCAAAACAATTCAAAAACAAAACCTTTGGTAGTAGTCCGTCACTTAGAACTCGAAAATGAACAACGATGATGCACCATCGGAGTTTATTTTCCAGCGAACAAGTGAGTTCAATACTATATCATTTTCAGATTGAAAACATTTTCAAAATCTCCCAGGAACTTAAAATTTCCTTATTTTAATTCCAAATCTGATTTAAATTTCAGATTCATTTCATCTTATTTCATATATTTCCTTATATGAATTCTGATTAGTTATTTAAAATCATTTCACCTTTTTATAATCTAATTCGATTATAATATCAACCAACATAACCAATATACTATATCAAAATATATTCGGGTAAAATTATTCCATTTACCCTCTTTCAAAACATACCGTGTCGGTTCATCGTATTCGAGTGTTTAGTAACCCCTACCGATACAGTGGATCAAACTGATCGTCCAGAATTCATAAACAACTCAACCAATGAATCTCCACAATATAAAACTATTTTTATATCAAATACAAATACGCACTCGTATATATACACTCAAACTCAGTCTAGGATATTACTAATCCCATCTCTACTGAATCACGCCACAGAGCCAAGGTAATAACTAAACCAATGCTCTGATACCAACTGTAACGACCCGGAAAAATGCGATCTTGGTTATCCGATATACAACACATATCGAACATCCAAGGATCGAAAATAACCGAATAGTTAATGAAAGAAATTAGAAGGTGAGGATAGATAAGATAGAAACTTAGAATAGAAGAAGAAGAGAAGAACTTACATCATCAGAGTAACACGAATCTCACAGCGGAACGAATAACATATAATATATAACATAACTTTGAAATATAACAGTTATGTATACAATAGCACTTATCAGGGTACAGCACTTACAACACAGCGGAAATAACTATAGCTATATGATCTTGAAGCCTCCTGCTCCAAGCTCTTCCAGTATATCTGTAAAACCCGACTACTTGACTGCCCGTACAAATTTAGGCACCCAAGAGTTTAGGGAAAACAACAAATAAACTCCGGGTCAGTCATGTGACTGGTGTGAATAAACTCAAATCATTTAAAACAGGTATATGATATCTGATAAGACCACGCCGTGAATACGGAACGGGTTTTTCCCTTATGAGAATCCAAACATTTTTGCAAAGCAATATCATTCTGATATTATAATAATGTCTAAGTACAAATAAATACCAGTCTAGTAGAAACGCTTGCATCTCACGTTCTACATACATAGTATACAATCACAACTGCAAGCACGTATTGGGTAATGGATTTCCAACTATGACAAGGTATGGAATCACCTTCCGATCAGTGTACTCTAGGAACGATACACTGGAGTTCAACAAGAACATCTTGCAACTCAGCCACACATGACCGACCACTCATTTCGCTTGAGTGTATCGAATGTACATCACCAACGGTTGGGATCAGCAACCGTTCCCGTATATATATGGGACAGCATTGATAGATTTAAGAAACAAATGAATATTCTCTAGATAGGTGATTATACACCCTACTTCGGTGCGACCGACTTAGCCATGCTGCCTGCCCGATTTCTGTCATTTACCGGTTGATGAGGCTAGAAGCTACGCTTTATCATTACATCAGATTCACTTCGAATGCTACATTGTCAAATCCATCGAAAATCACTAATTGATGTCTACAACCATACATTACGTGTCAGCTAAAAGAAGTTTCCTTCTCCGCTTCCACTCTTGGTACGGTTGAAGAAATCAATGTACGTGACCTTTCTGGAAATACTATGTCAGACATCCATCTTCATTCACTTAGAAATGTCACATCGTCATACCCGCCAAATCACAAATTGACTTATCCAAAAATAACACGGGTATACAGCTAAGAGAAACGAATTCCTCCGCCACCAAACGTGAATACGTTTGAACAGATCAACTTACGCGATCCACTGGATATACTCTGTCAGACCTTCGTCCATACAAGTTGTCCTGGGACTGGACAAACCGAAGGCACTATTCTGTAAACAGGATAGCCCTTGCATTTTTCTCCGTCTTCAATTATCTTTGGCATATATGATTCGCGACGCTTATGCCAATACAGAGTGGTTCTTTGGATAATAATCCAACCGGTCTCTCCATATTAACAACGTTAAAATGGTCAAAACTTCGATAGTCGGTGAGTTAACTATCAAAGAAAAACAAGTGTGCAAATAACGATATTATTTCCAAATGGAAATTATATCGAACAAACATCATTTAACATAAATCTCTTTAGTTCATTTATTTACTTATCTCCTGTTTCCCTATATTCTAAATTCTTATTTTCTTTTATCAGAAAACATTTCTGATTCTCGTTGGAAAACATTTCCAAAACTCCTTTACGATCAAACCTTACCATTTCTTAGTCAAGAAGGAAGTCACTCAAGTTGGGGTATAATTACCTCTCAGACCTTAACTGAACAACGTTATAACTTCAAAATGGTCAAAGTTTATCTTTTAATCTTTAACAACTTCTTTACGCCTTTCTCGGATTCAATTTTACTAATCTACCTCTATATTTAAAACATTGGTTATAACGATAACGTTATAATCCTTGCTTTCGAATTATCTAACTTTAATTATAACTTCTATTCTTATTAGTGAATAATTAACCAAACACATATTTATTTATAAATAAATAAATCTCTATTTAAACACTGGAAAGTATAAGTACTTTCCCGAATTCGATATAATCGAATTTGCCGATTAACTCTCTTCGAGAAATCTCTATTTGATTAACTCTTCTTCGAATAACCTATATTCGATTAACTCCTTCTCGAATAAACGATATTCGATAATCTCTCTTCGAATAACTAATATTCGATAACTCTTCCTTTCAAATATCTCATATTTGAAAATCTCACTTCGATTAAACTATAATCGATAACTCCCTTCGGTGAAACTAACATCGATAACTCCTTTCGATGAAACTAACATCGATAACTCCTTTCGATGAAACTAACATCGATAACTCCTTTCGATGAAACTAACATCGATAACTCCTTTCGATGAAACTAACATCGATAACTCCTTTCGATGAAACTAACATCGATAACTCCTTTCGATGAAACTAACATCGATAACTCCTTTCGATGAAACTAACATCGATAACTCCTTTCGATGAAACTAACATCGATAACTCCTATCGAATAACTAATATTCGATTAAACTCCATTCGCTTGACTCTACATCGCAGCGATCACAATGGTTACGCCTGACTCCCTCAGGAAACATCCGACCGCCGTAGGCTATTTACAGCCCTGCGAATTACGCTAGCAGTCGTACAAGATGGCAACTTACCCTGAATACTATGTTTGATTAACTCTATCTCAAATAACTACACTTGATTTACTCTAGTTTGTTTTAACTCTAATCGATTAACTCTAACTAATTAACTCCAACTGGTTAACTCTAACTGATTAACTCTAACTGGTTAACTCTAACTGATTAACTCTAACTGGTTAACTCTATTTGACTAACTTGACTTGACTAACCCCTTTCGAATAACATATTCGATTA
The DNA here is from genome assembly GCA_030737875.1 of Allium sativum. Classification (NCBI taxonomy): domain Eukaryota; kingdom Viridiplantae; phylum Streptophyta; class Magnoliopsida; order Asparagales; family Amaryllidaceae; genus Allium; species Allium sativum. The sequence continues at coordinate 34,443,598 of CM060909.1, forward strand.
ACTAACTTTCGAATACCATATTCGATTAACTCCTTTCGAATGTCTATATTCGATTAACTAACTTCGAATACCATATTCGATTAACTAACTTCGAATAACATATTCGATTAACTAACTTCGAATACCATATTCGATTAACTCCTTTCGAATGTCCATATTCGATTAACTAACTTCGAATGTCTATATTCGATTAACTAACTTCGAATACCATATTCGATTAACTAACTTCGAATACCATATTCGATTAACTAACTTCGAATACCATATTCGATTAACTAACTTCGAATACCATATTCGATTAACTCCTTTCGAATGTCTATATTCGATTAACTAACTTCGAATGTCTATATTCGATTATCTAACTTCGAATACCATATTCGATTAACTAACTTCGAATACCATATTCGATTAACTAACTTCGAATACCATATTCGATTAACTCCTTTCGAATGTCTATATTCGATTAACTAACTTCGAATACCATATTCGATTCCTCCTTTCTAATTACGTTTATCCATTAAAAAGGATTTCCTTTTTAACAACATTTATTCATTTATAAAGATTTACTTATAGTAACAGTTCTTCACTTTACAAATGATTTCCTTTTCAATTCTATATGTAAATGGTTTTACAAATATTCCTCTTTCTATTCTATTTGTAATTGTTTTACAAATATTTCTCTTTTTCTATTTCATTCTATTTGCAAATGGTTTGCAAATATTCCCTTTTCAAATTTATTCTTAAAAATATTCTAACTCCTTAAATTCCCGGGAAAATTCGCCATAACCCCCTTTGTATCGGGAGCATCGGGAAAATCCCCAAACCCGCCACACAGGCCTTTCCATTCAAAAAGAAATGCTTTGAAATTATTTCCTTTTTGAATATCTCCTATTTATAAATATTCCAATTTATAAACATTTCTTATTTATAAATATTCCACTTTATAAATATCTCTTATTTATAAATATTCCACTTTATAAATATCTCTTATTTATAAATATTCCATTTTATAAATATCTCTTATTTATAAATATTCCATTTTATAAATATTCTATTTTCAATATCACTTTGAAAATTCCCTTATCAACATTCCGGCATGTTATGGTATTCAATCATATCAAATCACGATGTTCAATATTGTCCAAGTACATATAATCGCCCACAGATTTTATATCACATCATATAACAATATATGAAAAACAATAAAATAACTGTTGAGGAATCCAGTCGGATTCCTCCAACCTGTTTCCCTACATCATAGATGTTAAACAATAATATTAACATCGATTTCACTTCAATGTGAATTATTCTGATCAACAGAATCAACATATAAATATCTAACTGTTATATATATATATGTATACACATATATAAAATTTCCGCTAACTGTCTAGCAGTTCAATCAAACAGTCAACACACAGTCAAACAGACAATATCTAACAGTTCTAAAATACTACATGAAATTATAAACTGTTCAGAGTTGGTGAGTTTTACTCACTTTGGCAGTTCATCGTTAAAGAACGATAAACTGTTTTTGATTTGAATCAAACAATTTATTTCTCCATAAATTCATACGAGCCCCAATCCACTTCCAGTCAGCTTCATTGTGAAGCTCTCGTCCATATGGTCCCAACGCAACTTACGGTTCGTCAAACTGATAACGTATGAGAGAGATATCGGATTAACAAGTTTGAATATTCTTTTAAAATAAAATCACTTAGTTTTAATTTATAAACTAGGCCTCACCCATCATTTGAACCCGGCCCATCTACACAAAAAAAGCCCACCACCGAAATTCCTTTCTTCCCCCAATCCTTAATACCGACTCCTTCAGTAAACTTCACCCGTAAAAATGGCCATTTTCCTCCCTCCAAAATCCATGAATCCAACCACCGATTCCAAAACAAACACCTTCACCAAACTCTACATCCAAAACCGCACTCCCCCATGCCACTTTGTTTCAACTCGCTCCACTATCCCAGCTCGAGACTGCAGCTCCTCCGAAGACAGACCCATCCCGCGTTGCACCGAAGTTCACTCCTTTTCGCCAGCAGGTTCGGTCTTCGACCACAAACCCAAAAATACAACTCGCGTTCTCCTTCCTTGTACAACCCATCCGCCATTTCCAGTACCCAATACCCTTTTGACCTCGCATTGACCCCCTGTTTCCCATCATCTCAGTCACCGTACGTCAACTCTAACGCCACCACACACTCGCACAAATCGTCGACTGTCCCTTTGACATCACGCTGCCACGGATGGCCCAGCCCCAGCTCAAGCGTGTGTTTCCAGTGATGCTAAAATGAGTTCGAGACCCATAAAAACACCCTGTACCGAAGGGAATGAAACAAACAAGGAGGAAGGCTTAACTTTTTTTGATTTTATTTGAGGATCGAATCCTTTGTTTTTGCTGAGAGCCAAAACGACGGCGCAGGCAAATGAAATTTAGGTTTCAAGGAAATGGTGTTTATATAGGAGAGTTTTTATATTATTAGTTTAGGATGTACGTGGAGTTGTTTTTAGGCTATGGGAACTGTTGGCTGAGAACAAAACAATACGTGGCCTCCCTTAGGTCCACAAACACTTAGGATATTTTGTATTGATATTTCAGTGACCCCTTTATATGAAGTTATGTTCTCATCCGGATGGCCAACGACAGAAATAAAAATACCAATGAGACAAGGAATGTCCCACGATTCCAAAAATATAATAATACCGATAGATGAACTCATATTGTGAAACCCCGAAATGGCGATATAGGGTGCCAAATACTCCAAATAAAAAGTTGCTTATTTAATTAATTAAAAATTACAATAAAATTCTAAAAATTAAATTATCACTATTTCCCAAAAGAACCTTGTCTAAATTCAAACCCGATATTCAAATATATTTAAATAACCGTTATGGCCACGAACGAATATACCGCTGTTTTTCTGAATATTTAATTTGGACATAACTTACAATCTACACGACGAAATCCCGAATTTTCTCTTCCACTAGAACAATATAATTTCTCAGCTCCATACGTTTCTTGTTTCACAGAAATCCGGCTTAAAACGAATCCTGTACATTCAGTTGAAGTTCAAATTGCCAAATCGCGAACTGCAGCGCCATTTCGAGCTCGTTTATAAATATATTATAAACTATACGTTCAACTATCGTCGATTCAATATAATCGTTATTATATTTCGAATCGAAACTCCACCAAATCTCGTATGCTATTCAATTCACACGATATTGTGAATTTCACTATTTCCGACTATTTCGACATTATAATATATTATTATATTATAATTATTTATTAAATATTCAATATTATTTAATTAAATGATCATTAACTTCTCTAAATCACCAATTATATAATTAAATAAATTAATTATATATCTCTAAAAATGCGGGTCATTACACCATAGGGGCTCGGATTGGAAGATATGGGCTGTGGAAGCTCAGGGTGTTATTTGCGAACATTGAAAATAGAAAAAAATGATTTTTGGCCAAACGGAGGTCCATGGTTGGAGGTGGTTGGCCAAAGGGGGCGGCTGGGGCTTACTGGTGGTGGTAGGAGGTTGCGCTGGTGGTGGTAGAGCCAGGGATGGCCGGCGCGGTTCGATTTGGGCGTATGGAGCTTTGGGGCGTCGGAGATGGAAGGGGGATGGTCGATGGCGACCTAGGGGGGCTAAGGGTGATGGCGGCTTCGTGTTTTTTTTATAAACGACAATTTTCAAATGAAGGAGAATTAGCGTTAGGGTAGGGTTTATATTAATATTAATATCATTTTAATTTAAAAAAAGTGAATTTCTCATTCGAACTCCAAATCAAACCCAACGACTATCGCCTCTAGCTAATCACTCCTATTCCGGACATAATGGGATATGTCATGTTAGCCAATTTGACTATTTCGATCAGTTTCCATCAAAATTAAAATATAAAGTAATATAACGTTCAAAATTTATTTCAACGTACAATTTAATTTACCCGGACCACATATTGGCTCCAAAAATTCTAGAAAAATAAATCTAGCTATGCTTTGATGATATGGTCCTAACAAAACTAATTTCATCGAATTTGGAGACCGTTTGAAAAATGGTCGTTTTTTAGTCAATTAAATTCAAACTGAAATTGCCATACACGTTAAATTCACAACGCTGACATATCAATTCCAAAAATTATGAAACTGGATCCAACAAAAGTGGTTTCGTCGAATACGGAGGTCGTTTGCAAAATGGCTATTTTTAAGGGCTATATATTGTATAAAATATATATAAATTCCACAGCAACTATTATAAATTTTAAACTGATATAACTTTTAATTTATATTATGAAATCTCAATTTTTCACATTCGTTAGATAGATATAATTAAATAGATTCTAATTTTTATGGTTTTACTAAAATCCGATTTATTTTTTATTTTGTACATTCAATTGAAATTTAAAATCGAATTTTCAAATTACCACGCCTTTTTAGACTCGTTTTATAATTAAAATAAATTTATACATTCAAACTTCGATTTAAATAAATTTTAAATCGTTATTAATTAAAATAAATCGGTTTAAATATTCAAAATCCATTAAAATAGCTAAAATAAAAAAAGTTAATTAGTTCTGAACATCTGGGTTGTTACATGACTTCTACTTTTTGTGGTTGTTGATGTTGGGGGGCCCCGGTTATAGGTTGGTAATGACCAAGAGATGACGTACTTAGGAGTACTTAAATTCATCTAGGAAAGGATGGACCGGCCTTGTGTTGGCAAAGAATTTGTGTTGTTCTCGGGGAATCCCTCTAGAGTTGTTCCCATCGGTAAGGAAATCCATTCTCCACTACGAGTTTGTACGGTTTTAGTTGTAGACCAATGTGGCGATGTAATATATGGTACCTATGCCATTTAGGATTGATACATTTATTTTGCGAAAGTGATTTCTACATTATGCACTAAAAATAATAAAAGAAAGTTTTACGTATCAAGCATGTTTGGCTATGATAAGGGGAAACCTCTCCTAATCTACGTTTGCATAGTGTGTGTGATGAGAGACCTTATGATAGCTTCATTTTGCAAAAGCATTTCGAGTTTATGCACTAGTATTCATATGGGGAAAACTCATTCCGTGTTTTACGGCGTGATCCTATGATTTACCTAAACTTTAAACTAAATGTGAATAACTATTTTTAATTCTTACACCAGTCCCTTGAATGATGTGGAGTTTATTATTCTTTCCCTAAAATTTGGGTGCCTATATTTTCCACATGAGCAGCCTAGTAGTTTTGGTTTGCAGATATTTTATAGAGTAGGTGTTGGATTTTAGCTGGGCTATTTTATTGGAGCATTGGCCTTCTTCCGTTGTACTTAGATATTTTTCTGCCGTGTATTTTCCGCTGTGAAAGTATTTTTTTGTGTACTCTGATATATTTGTGTACTCTAATGTAATATTAAGATGATATTAATGAACATGTCTTTTTTCCGTGATAATGAGTCAGTACCCTTAACAATCCGCCTTTGAGAGCGCCTCGGTCGGTCTAACCACTTGTTCGGGATGGTTCGTAAGGGGGAATGTTACATCCAACGATCTTGCTACAATTATCATACCTGCATATATCCCTGACGTAGCTCCACCTCAAGCTACTCCTCCAATCATCTTTGCGATTGATATGAATTGATTTTAAACCTAAATTCAGATAATTAAACATTTCTCCTAATATATTTATCTAAAAATCATGTAACAACTCTCAAAATTCATGTCTTTCCAAGTTTAATACTTAAATAATATTCATTCTCTAATTAATAATTATATATTAATGGCCAAAGTCAACACCTTTACTGTCAAACATGTTTAATTTCCACAATTAAATCCTAAAACTATTTTTTTTAAACTAGACCCGATCACACAAAATTGGAGTTAAAACTTTTGTTAAAAACAAGTGCGAACCCATGCTATGCACACATGTTTCCCAGTATAGTTTTAATAGTTCATTTTTTGAATTTTAAGTTATATGAAATTGAAAATATATGTTTGTGGATTGTAAGCCTTTTGATTACCTTTTCTTTAACATAACTGACTAAGGTTTTTTGATAAATTTGCTTGAATCTAAAATAATATATATGTATATGTATATGTATATATATAATTAATGTTTTGAAGCCAATAGTTTTATACAATGACCAATAACATCAAAAATTAATTATTTTTAGTTTGTTAAATATTACTTACCTTAGCATACACACTTATCAAATGTGAGCAATATGAGTCAATATAATTTGGTTTTATTATAGTATTATAAACCTACAATAGAGAAATTATATTCAAACTGAAACAATGTTTTTTTGGGTTGAGCCGACTATTTTTATAGTGATCCGTAACTGTTTTTAATATACCAAACGATAAATACAATTATTACAAGAGATAGACAGTTCATCCACCTACTAATGACGGTTTTTATAGTGGGTAGTGCACATGAAAAGCACCACGTAGGGTACAACATTACTAAATGGGTTTCTTAGGAAGGCCCAAAGGTAACTAGAACTCCACGCAAGGAGAAACTCACTTAATAAATACACACTCGAGAACATCAACATAAGCAACAAGCTACATCAACATTCACAAAGAAAATGCTAGCCACAAGGAGGAATCACTGACTACAGCAACAAAAGCCTACAGTAGATAACAAGATGCACACATACATCACAAACCACAAGGTCAAACTGCACCAATTATCCTACACCTAATTCACAGCAACCCCAGATGAACTCACGAACCAAGCAAACTCAGGTTCAAGTCGATACACTCCAAACACCTCTCGCCTGACCAATACCAAAAAAAATATCAAGAAAAACTAACCAACTACACAAGAAAAGTACCCACATTCACTACTACCAAAAAAATTCAAGCAACCTTTCAAAAAAAACCTGCATAAGTCGAAACACACAACATACGACGTCTCAAAAACCAAAGCATTCTAAAACTAAGAAAGACACCATCCGATACCAAAATACTAACCAACATTCAAGGATAAACTGCAACAACTAGTAAAATAGCGTGCCTCAATGACTCACCAAGCAGTGGAGACAAGCTCGAGCCAAACCAAAACCATCCACAAATCTTGAACTGACAAAGCGGTTTTAGGGACAGAGGGAAAAGGCTAGAGATAGAAGGATGCAGTACTGAGGGTACAACAATTGTGACATCCCACATCTGTTAACATCACTCATAAGAGAATGTGTTAAGTTTTGTGAAGCACAACAAGAAATCATTACATAGAATATACAAGGAAAATAAAATAAGCAGCGGAAAAAAATTTAAACTTTATTATAATAGAAATAAAAATAGTCTCAGAAATATGCCAAAACCAGTTACATCCAGCAGACTGTCTCAAATCTGTCTTTTAAGCCAACTAAGAAAATAAAATGACAAAATACATAAAGTCATATCCCATAACATAAGCCAAACTAAAGTGGAAAGCCGATCAAAGTGATACATGTAAAGAGTCCAAGTCAAGTCCAAGCTGAAGAGATATCATAGTTATTGCTGAGTACCGCCACCCGTAGAACATGAAAGGAAGGAAAAGGAAGAAAGCGGCGAAGGAAAAAGGTTAGACATAAAGTCTGGCGAGTTCCAGTGATTTACAAATATGCATGAATTATATATGACAAAACAGGTAAATAAATCTAGATAAGAACGGTATAGTTTTACAACAGATAATCTAAACAAAATAGCAGGATGGACATATAATAGAAATAAACTTATGATCGGTTAAGGCATCGCTTTTATATCTAAAACCATATATGTTTGAACATACATGTTTCATATTTCAAATCCTAGTCTGCACCAATACTAGTATACAAGTTCAAGAGGATTGTGTATTACAGGATTAACAATAGGAATAACAGCAGGATTAATAGCAAGATTAGGTGTACTCTAATTACATAAGATTAGGCGTGAACCTAATTATATAACACTTGGATTAGGTGTACCCTAATTACTACCCAAGCGATCGGCTCCTTATTACCCAATTATCCTGTGTCAGTCCCGGTAGTAGGGTGTATCGCTCACTAACCCAGCGACTTATAGAACACAACAATATCCGTAGGTGTTATACCATCTTATTTTCCCTACTCGGACCTGTGCACACTCATGACTCCGTCGGAACGCGCCTAGTAACCACTCCCATGTGAACCTCTTACTATCAAGTTCAGTAAAGTGTGATCTGGCCCCTACCTAGTGTGAGGCCTCCTTCTAATTAGATATCAAGTAAGGATACTGACTGATATTGGTTCCAAACCGCAGATTGACACAAGCCAAAAACCCCTAAACTTGTGTCCCTAAAAATCTAGGATTTAAGAGTCCTCAAAATCTGATACAACAGCAGATGGGGGACCTCTTTGTTTATTAATAATTATACTCAACTTAGTAGATTCAGGTCTAATTAATAAGAACGGTTGTAATATTACTATGTGTATATAACCCTATTCTTAACATGTCATTTACTTAATGTCCTTTTAAGACAAAGTTAACATGTTTATTCCTTATGCATACTATTTATTAACTACATTCCCAAGTTACAGGTTCATGCATAAGGTCCATTTACAACAAGCGTCTACAACAAGTCTACACATGTATACTTATTCTTTCCCCCAATTTATATCATTCACATGTTTATGCATATCTTGACCAAGTCGTAGCATATAAACATTACTACAAGCCTAACATGTGTATATTCAATCATTCCCAATTAATATGCCTAATTTCCCTTTTTATTCATTATTTCCCCAATTATATGTATAACCTATTTGGGTATAGCCTAGGCTTCTTAAGGCCTAGGCTTAAAATAAAAAAGGAAATAGGCGGAGAAGAATAAAATCACATAGGCATATAAGATTGGAAATAAACATAGAAAAGAGGAAAAGGAAGATAGATACATTTTACTTGTTATTTATCCAACATCACAGGCATGTGTCTAACTTGCCAAACAAACATTATAGGCATGTATATAACTTTTTAAACATCACATGCATGTTTATCACGGGATTGTATAACTTGTTTAATTAACATTACAGACATGTATATAACTTGCAACATCATAAGCATGTATAATAGATTATAATAGCATAGGTGATAACAGTGAATCATGTATATTTATTTTACTGTAAATCCAAGCCAGTTTCATTTAACTGTCATGTTCAATGCCTAAGAAATCAGATATGTAAATAACTGTAACTTACGGTGAGTCTTGGTGAAGATAAATATGTATATAACACAAGGCCACAACAATTCCAGTCCAAATCAGATCCAGGTTGTATGAAAGTCTCGATTGATGCTACTTCTATTTAATTCAATCTCTAACAGCATTCCCCCATTATGCACATGTTTTTTAGAATAATTTAGAGGCAGAGTATGAGGTGAAGAGTTTGTATAAATTGGCTATGGAGGAGGCTGTCTATTTATAGAGTTACAAAATCAACACCAACCTTTTGATCCAAGTTTTAAATATGAACCGTACATGTCATGCTGAGTCTGCATGAACAGAGACACAAAATCATCCAGGTCCATAGCTCAAAATTCAGTCGGATCTACTATGGGTTGACCCACCTACCACTGGGTCGACCTGACCCCTATTGGATCGACACATGGGTCGACCCATAGTGGGTCTCCCCGCCACTTCTTTCTCCCGCTTGCTCGTTTGAAATGATTTGAATTATTTTGGTTTAATTTGTTTATACATAAGCTTCATATACGTATACTAACTTCTAGAGCCCATAACTTCTTCATACGTTGTCCGTTTTACGTAAACTAGGGGTTTATCTGAACTAGAATTCCCAGAAGAATGCAGCGGGTATACTAGTTTCAGTTAATTCTAAATATTTATGATGGTTATAGTGTGTTATATTTTGGGGTATTATATTCTCCCCTAATTAAATGATTTCGTCCTCGAAATCTCCGAGTCTAAGAGAACGTTGCTATCCTAACATACATCTATAACCATCTACTCATCCATCATTCACAAGCATCTATTATCCATAAGGGATTCTAATGTTTGTATGAACTTATGCAAAGTGTTGTGTGTAGATGTTCTTACCCTAAGCAAAAATCAGGCGGTCGACAAATCCAATTGACCTCCTTAATGCAATGTATGCTTTTGCCATGAATCCAAAATGTATGCAGTTAGTCCTAATGTAACAGATAAACTCTATATGTGTGCACAATCATTCATCCAAATGAAACATCCATATGATGATATATCCATTTTCATCCATAGGAAATCTAAAATGCACACACATCCATATGCAATATGTAAGTGATTTTTGGCGATCTAGTGCCAAGTGTGTGTTATGCATACACGAGCAACCACTAGCAAACACTTGCATCCACTTGCAACGATCAAACATAACTTGCTTCAAACACATGTTTCCAATCATTGAATTCTACCTATGGATCGAAAGTTTTGAACGATAGGATAAATAAACCTGAACGGTAGAAGCAAATGCAAAGTAAAAGCTTGGAAAAGAAGTCAAGAACGTATTCTCAAAGAAAAAAGGGTAAGAAGCATGAATACTATCTTCGGGTTCCTACGTAGCATCTTCGCAGTCTTCTCCCAATTATACTTTAACCAATTTGATCTCCTTGTTGTGAAGCTTTTTGAATTTCGATCCATGGATATGAGTAGGAACTCGTCTCACTGATGCTTCCTTCTCAACTTCTATGTCTTTAAGAGTGCTCGGCTCTACTATTTCTACTGAATTATGGGGACATTTCCTCAAATGGGAAATGTGAAATATGTTGTGTACGCCAGCTAGTCTATCTGGTAGCTTAATCTTATAAGCCATATGTCCTATCCTCTCTACTATATGGAATGGTCCTCCAAATCTTGGTGCCTACTTCCCTACTGATCCAAAGCGAACTACGTTCTTTAGCAGTGACACTTTAATGAAGACCGTATCTCCCATTCAAATTCCAAGTCAGTCCTCCTATTATCCGCATAAGATTTCTGTCGGTCTTGAGAATCTTTCATCCTTTGTCGGATGAGGTCAATCTTTTCTACAGTATCTTGAATCATGTCTTGCCCGAGAAGAAGTCTGTCGGTAGACTTCCACCAACAAGTCAGCAACCTACAAGGTAATCCATATGATGCTTCGAAGGGTGCCATGCTTATACTAGATTTATAACTGTTGTTGTAGGCAAACTCAACCAAAGGAAGGTGCTCTTCCCAAGTCCCTCCAAAGTCTAGGATACACAGTCTTGGATGCTCCTCAAGAACTCTATTCACCCTCTCAGTCTGTCCATATGTCTGAGGATGATATGCAGTGTTCAAACATAGCTACGTACCTAATGCCTCTTGCAAGCTTTTCCAAAACTCGCTAGTAAATATGGGGTTGCGATCGTTTACTATACTGGAAGGTACCCCATGCAACCGAACTATCTCTAGGAGATAAACTAATGCCAACCAAGACGCCGTCCTCTTGCTCTTTACAGGTATGAAATGAGCGCTCTTTGTAAGTCTATCTACTATCACCCAAATGCTCGTATTTCCCTTCCTTGATTGTAGCTATAACGACCTGGGTTTTCGCGATCCTGGTTATCGACACCAACACGATGTCGAATATCAAGCATCGGAAACAACAGATAGTCAATGAAAGAAATTAAGAGTTAGAATAGATAAGATAGAAACTTAGAATAAAAGAAGAAGAAGAAGAGCATACAACATTAGAGTAAACACGAATCTCACAACGCAACGAACAATATATAATAGATACATAACTTTGAAATAAAAACTGTATATGTATACAGTAATATTATCAGAGTATAACACTTACAACACAGTAGAAATACACAATAGCTATATAATCATGAAGCCCCTTGCTCCAAGCTCTCCAACTATATCCGTAAAATCCAGACTACTTGACTGCCCATACAAAATTGGGCACCCAAGAGTTTAGGGAAAACAAAACAAAATAAACTCTGGGTCAGTCATGTGACTGGTGTGAGTAAACTCCAACCTTTGTTTAACTTTTAAAATTTCTTTTAAAATCCATACTCTTCTGATATTATAATAATGTCTAAATCAAATAAATAGCAATCTAGAGGAACGCTTTCATCTCACGTTCCAGATATATAATATACAATCAAAAACCGTAGGCGCTTATTGGGTAATAAATTCCACTGGCAAGGTATGGGACCATCTTCCGACAGTGTATGTCTAGAGAGGAATACACCGGATTCAATAAGAACATCTTGTAACCCAGGCTAAACATGACCGGTCACTTGTTTTTCTTGAGTGTACCGAATGTATTATCACTAACGGTTGGGATCAGTAATCGTTTCCCGAATGGGACAACATCAAAAATAGATTATAAAGTAAATGGAATTTCTCTAGATCAGGTGACAATACACCCTAATTGGCAGCTAACCACATAGCCATGCAACCTACCCAATTTTATACCATTTTCGGTTGTGAGGCTAGAGGCCATAACGTATCCTTTACAAACCACATCTTTATTCACTTTGAATATCACATCGTCATACCCGCTAAATCACAAATTGATTTCCCCAAACATATCATGGATAAGCAGCCAAGAGAAACGAATTCCTCCACCACCAAACGTAAATACATTTGAAGAGATCAACTTACGCGATCTATTAAATATACTCCGTCAGACATTCTTCCATACAAGTCATTCTGGGACTGGACAAACCGAAGGCACTATTCTGTAAATAGGACAGCCCTTGCATAATTCCGTCTTCAATTATCTTCATCATATTTGATCGCAACGCTAACGCCTATACAGAGTGGTTTTCAGATAATGAATCTGGTCCCGGTCTCTCCGTATTGACAATGGAAAATGGTCAAAAACTTCGATAGTCGGTGATTTAACTATCAAAGTAAAACATATGTGCAAACAACGATATTATTTCCAGATGGGAATTCTATGGATCAATCATCAATCAACATTTATTCATTTCCCCATTTCTTGTTTCCATATATTCATCAAATCCATATTTTCTAATTTTAGAAAATATACGTTATTAACTTTGGAAAGCATTTCCATTTTTGATTCACGCATCACTATCTTCTCACATATATCAGTCTCTAACTGTAAACTAGTAAGAGAACAACCCCCTACGTATTAACCCCGAAGGCCAAAACCAACATCAGATCGATACCCAGGAAGCCATTCAACTCAACTAATTTCGAGTCAATTTCTAATTTCAGTAATTCCATTTAAATTCCCAATTCAACCCCAAATTCCTTTATAATGTTTTATTTGCAAAATATTTGCCTTCATCTAATTTTTCACATAAAATGTGAATAATATTTCTTCATAAAATCAAAACAGTTTGATTCTGTATTTAAAAATAATATCTCAAATCCAATATCTATTTACTCTTAATCATAGAATTATTTATATAAAATCTCATTGTATTCTTCTAACACTTATAATCCTATTTATAATTCCCTTTATATATTTCTATCCATTTTATTTCCCAATTATTTCCTTCTATAAAATCTTATTTATTATATAAATAATTCCTTTTATAATATTCTATTCATTTATATAAATCCTTTTATATAATTCTATTCATTTTATATAAATCCATTTATATAATTATATTCATTTTATACAAATCCTTCATTTTCAATATTCACTTTGAAATTTTCCTTTTTACATTCTAGTATTTCATATGGTATTTAAAATACCAAATAACATGACCACTATCATCATAATCAATCACAAATTATATATCACATCATATATCACAATATATGAAAACAAACAGTATTATAATATTGAGGAATCCAGTTGGATCCCTCCAACCTGTCTCCCTGCATCCACAGATGTTAAACAATATAAATAACATCGATTTCATTTCAATTCTAAATATTCTGATAAACATAACCAATATTTGATTAACGATTTATATATATCGTTATCTATAATTTCAACCAATACATCAGCAGTTCAACCAAACAATCTACACACAACAATCAGTCATCGTTTATCAATATTAGATTATATTATAAAAATATAAACTATACAGAGTTAGTGAGATTTACTTACATTGGACGATCATCGTTAAATAACGATAATTGTCGTTGATTCAGATCAAATAATTTATTTCGCTATAAATCGTAACAAGCTCCAATCCACTCCCAGTCAATTCCATTGGGTAGCCGCCATCCACACAATCCCAACGGATCAAACCGTTTGAAGTTCTGACATAGTATGATCAAGATATGATTTACACAAGTTACTATACAATATTTAAATTAAAATAACTTAACTAAATTTCTAATTGGGCTTAACCTATATATGTCGGCCCATCTGTACCCGTTAAACCCATAACCGCACTACCCTTCTTCCCTAATTGAATTTTCATGCTCCAGGAAAAAAATTTCCACCCAATACTACTACTTCGTTCTTCCCTTCCTCCCTCTATACACCATCGATCCTCATGAGACCTCAACCATTCCATTCCTATTTCAAATCCCCATCAACCCGTACCCCAAATGCTCAACTCGAAGCTCCATACCAAATTCCATCAAACAGTGTCGAGCGTCACTGTACAAGGACCCACGATAACTTGGGTGACCGAATCCCTCTAACCTCCTCTACAAGACGTTAATCTACCAGCTGAAACCCAAAGAAATCTCTAAATCATGAATCGATCCCTCCTTTTCTCCATTTCCCGAACCCTAACCCACGCTTCATCATTAGACATCGACTGAAATATGGTCGAACATCTCGTAAATCATATCAGATTGAAGTAAATGAATTGAGGAGTGTAGCAATGTAGGTTTTGAGATTTTTCCATTTACTTTTGATTTTTCTTTGAATTTAGAAGTTCAGGATATGTTTGCTGCAAAAGGAAAAACAGCTGCACTAAGTTTTGTTGACAACCAGAAGAAAATTGAATTAGGTTTAGAAGGGTGTAAGTATATTTATAGGGAAGTTTAAATAATTAATTTTATTTTTAATTGATTATTTTATTCAATTATAATAAACTGTTGTTTGTATTTATCATTAAAAATTTCTCTGATCACATACAGTATCCAAAAATCATCAAAATGGACATACAGCCAGAGTTCGACATTACGGACCCAACAAACTAGTTTCGTCGAATTCGAAGTCAGTTTGCTCACACAACATATTTCTAAAGTCAAATTATTGACTCTTTTTCACATTAAAATCCCGTACAGACACATACTGACTTCAAAAATCATGAAAATTGAAATCTAACAATAATTTAATATTCCGGATCCGACAAAATTTGTTTCATCGAAAACAGAGGTTGTTTGCAAAACTAGTTATTTTTAAAACTCTAAATAACCCATTTGAATATTAATATATTTAAAAATAATGAAATTAAATATTTATAAATAAATATTATCGTATATATTCACAATAGAATACCTTACAGCTCCAGAATATTCATATATGAATTTCTAACTTGATATTTCAAATCCCGATTAAATCGATATCCGATTTATAATGAAATTCCTTTTATATATCGTTATAATTTATATATGAATTCCATAGCGACTATTTGGAAATTTGATTTGGACATAACTCAAAATCTACACAATGAAATCTCGATTTTTCTCTTCCATTAGAAAAATATACTTCACCAGCTCCGAACGTTTCTTGTTTAATAGAAATCCAGCTTAAAACGGATTCTGCATATTTGTCTAAAGTTCGAATCGCCAAATTACGAACTGCCGCGCCATTTCGAGCTCGATTATAATTATAATATAATTTTACGTCCAACTGTCATTCAAATAATATATTTGTTATTCTAATCAAATTATAAACTGAATTAAATATCATAAATGACCCAATTCACACAATATTGTGAATTCAGTTATTTTCGACTAATTCGGAATTATAATATATTTTTATATTATAAATATTAATTAAATATTCAATATTATTTAATTAAACCATTTTAAATTTATAAATTACTATTTAAATGATTAAATAAATTAATTATAATACCGTAAAAATATGGGACATTACATTCTTTCCCCTTAAAATAATTTCGTCCTCGAAATTGCTAAGGTAGAAAACAAACCCTATTAACTGGGTTAACAATTTTTTGTTTACTTCTTAACTCCAGTTTCAACTGAACCAATCAATTTCAATTAAAAATTTATTCAGTTCTTATCAACGAAAATTTTCAAAAATCCTGAAAAAATTTCTAACATCCAAAATTTTCGAAAAATTTCACCAGCACCTCCTTTGTACGACTCAATCAATACAACTACAACTCGCCTTCCTAGGCCTTCTTCAACCCAAAAGAAAATCAAACAGCCAAGCGGCTTGCCAATTCGGCTCATCAAATTCTCAAACCCATATATAATATTAACTGGTACCTTTTTGTCGGGCATATCAATATATCCTTTCCATGTGCTACCAATTCTGCATATACCAATGTCATCCCAATCATTTGGTTATACCTAAGCCGAATTCTGTTCTTAACTCAGATTCCATTTTTAAATTCAACTCATAACTTATCAGTCCAATTCCATTTCGGATTGTCTCTAATCCAATCTAATTCGATAGTTTCTATCTCAATTCATTTTCCACTTAACTGGTTTCAATTCAATTTCTATTTCTATTTGCTTTTACAAATTCTAATTTAATTTTTTTAATTCAAACAATATTCCCTAAGGATTTTCAAATAGTTTAGCTTTTCTAAAACCAGATATCCCCTTTCAGGATTCAAAACAACTTGCTTTTCACAAAACAATTCAAAAACAAAATCTTTGGTAGTAATCTGTCACTTAGCAACCCGAAAAGGAACATCGATGATGCAGTTGTCATCATCGGAATCTATTTTCCAGTGATCGAAATGAGTTCAATACTATATCACTTTCAAAACCATTTCTAAACACTTCCATTTTGAAATACATTTCAAAATACCATTCACACTTCTTGTAAAACAATTTAAAATCTACTAGGATTTGAAAATTCTCATATATTTAATCCAATTCCATTTACAAACACCTTTCATGTTTTAGGAATTTTATTTCCAGTTCTGATTTAAATTCAGATTTAATTCATCTGATTTCACGTATTTCGCTTATATGAATTCTAATTGGCTATTTACATAACCATTTCACATTTTATAATCTTATTTGATTATAATTACAACCAACACATCCAATATACTATAATACTTCCTGTACTTTGTTTTTATCAAAATATAATTTGGGCAAAGTTATTTCATTTACCCTCTTTTTAAAACATAATGTGTTGGTTCATCGTATTCGAATGTTTATAAACCCTACCGATACAGTGGATCAATTTGATCGACCAGAACCCATAAACAACTCAACGAATAAATCTCCATAATATAAAACCATTTTATATCAAAAAACAAATACGTTCACTCGTATATATACACTCAAATCAATCTAGGGAATTACTAACCCTATCTCTATCGAGTTACGCCACAGAGCGAAGGCAATTATTTAACCTTCAGCAATGATTCCACTGTAACAACCCGGGTTTTCGCGATCCTGGTTATCGACACCAACACGATGTCGACTATCAAGCATCGGAAACACCGGATAGTCCATGAAAGAAATTAGAGGGTGAGAATAGATAAGATAGAAACTTAGAATAAAAGAAGAAGAAGAGCATACAACATCAGAGTAAACACGAATCTCACAACGGAACGAGCAATATATAATAGATACATAACTTTGAAATAAAAACTATATATGTATACAGTAATATTATCAGAGTATAACACTTACAACACAGCAGAAATAAACAATAGCTATATAATCATGAAGCCCCTTGCTCCAAGCTCTCCAAGTATATCTGTAAAATCCTGACTACTTGACTACCCGTACAAAATTGGGCACCGAAGAGTTTAGGGAAAACAAAACAAAATAAACTCTGGGTCAGTCATGTGACTGGTGTGAGTAAACTCCAACCATTTGTTTAACTTTTAAATTTTCTTTTAAAATCCATACTCTTCTGATATTATAATAATGTCTAAATCAAATAAATAGCAATCTAGAGGAACGCTTTCATCTCACGTTCCAGATATATAATATACAATCAAAAACCGTAGGCGCTTTTTGGTTAATGAATTCCACTGGCAAGGTATGGGACCATCTTCCGACAGTGTATCTCTAGAGAGGAATACACCGGGTTCAATAAGAACATCTTGTAACCCAGGCTAAACATGACCGGTCCCTTATTTTTCTTGAGTGTACCGAATGTATTATCACTAACGGTTGGGATCAGTAATCGTTTCCCGAATGGGACAACATCAAAAATAGATTATAAAGTAAATGGAATTTCTCTAGATCAGGTGACAATACACCCTAATTGGCAGCTAACCACTAAGCCATGCAACCTACCCGATTTTATACCATTTTCGGTTGTGAGGCTAGAGGCCATAACGTATCCTTTACAAACCACATCTTTATTCACTTTGAATATCACATCGTCATACCCGCTAAATCACAAATTTATTTCCCTAAACATATCACGGTTAAACAGCCAAGAGAAATGAATTCCGCCGCCACCAAACATAAATACGTTTGAAGAGATCAACTTATGCGATCTATTAAATATACCCCGTCATACATTCTTCCATACAAGTCATTCTGGGACTGGACAAACCGAAGGCACTATTCTGTAAACAGGATAGCCCTTGCATAATTCCGTCTTCAATTATCTTCATCATATTTGATCGCAACGCTAACGCCCATACAGAGTGGTTTTCAGATAATGAATCTGATCCCGGTCTCTCCGTATTGACAATGGAAAATGGTCAAAAACTTCGGTAGTCGGTGATTTAACTATCAAAGAAAAACATGTGTGCAAACAACGATATTATTTCCAGATGGGAATTCTATGGATCAATCATCAATCAACATTTATTCATCCTCATTTCTCGTTTCCATATATTCATCAAATCCATATTTTCTAATTTTAGAAAATATACTTTATTAACTTTGGAAAGCGTTTCCATTTTTGATCCACGCATCACTATCTTCTCACATATATTAGTCTCTAACTGTAAACTAGTAAGAGAACAACCCCCTACGTATTAACCCCGAAGGCCGAAACCAACATCAGATCGATACTCAGAAAGCCAGTCAACTCAACTAATTTCGAGTCAATTTCTAATTTCAGTAATTCCATTTAAATTCCCAATTCAAACCCAAATTCCCTTATAATATTTTATTTGCAAAATATTTGCCTTCATCTAATTTTTCACATAAAATGTGAATAATATTTCTTCATAAAATCAAAACAGTTTGATTATGTATTTAAAAACAATATCTCAAATCCAATTTCTATTTACTATTAATCATAGAATTATTTATATAAAATCTCATTGTATTCTTCTAACACTTATAATCCTATTTATAATTCCATTTATATATTTCTATCAATTTTATTTTTGAGACGACCCAAAATCCCGTTCAGACGGAACCAGGGGTTATCTTTGGAATATAACACAGAAACAGACAATAGCAGAACATAATTAAATAAATACACCAGATAATGAACAACAAAATATACTAGATAATAGTAATCATCAGAGTTACACAGTATACAGGATCTTACTTAGTACAAATACAGTTCAGCTATACATAAATGTCTACAGCGGAAATAAACAAAATATGTACAATAGGAGCTGAACAGCATAAAAAGAATAAATGATAGAATCCATCTTCAGCTCCAGCTATCCAGAAAAGAACCAGCTAAACCTGAATACAAGGCTGCCCGTGTAGAAAAAGGGGCACCCGAGTTTGAAAGTGAAACAAACTACGAGTCAGTCATGGGACTGGTATGAGAAATCCACTCAACACATATATAATTGGCAAATCGCAGGACCACGCCACTTTCGTGGAACGGGTTTACTCCATTGGATTGCCAGTGCTTTAAAACAAATCTTTCTTTTTAAACATCGCTATGCTTTTTATAAAAATGAAGCCGTTATAAGACTCAGTTCCCATCACACAATGCAACGCAAACCGGAGGATAGAGTTTTTACCTTATAACGGTCAAAATATGCTTGATACGAATAAAACAAAGGCATTTGATATTATTGCTAGTGTTTATATGTTTTGAAAGCAATTTCAAATCATAACTATCAATCATAGACGGCATTAATGCCCCATACCACTATGTCGCCATATATAGGTATACAATCAAAACCGCACGATGTCGTATTTGGAAATTGGTTTTCCGTCATGAACCAAGGCAAAAGATAGTCCTTACCGAATTTGAGACTGCCTAGCCCGAGCCTCAGGGTCAGAGCGCATCGACCCTTGGATCGTCAGGGCCGGTCCACCGATGTGGATTAAAATGCCTGAACACTGCGTTTCCCCGCCCTTTGGGGCGTAAATGAGCCAACGAATGACTCCATCGGACCCGGATCGTCCGATCAAACCGAGGCGCCTCGCAACAGCAACAACCACATAGGTGAAAAGTATATAAATGTCAGGGCTGGTAGGTCACTGACACCACCCTAGCTAGGAAGAAACGCAGGCCCTCCCTGATGTCCTCTCCCGTTTTAGGTTCATACCGGGGTGTGAGGCTCGCGAATTCACGTTATACACAAAGCTACGCCACACAGGCGGTGCTTTGATCATCACCACAAGACTTTGCTTTTCAACAGAAGTCCTGATCACTGCATCTTAGCATGCCACACAGGCAATTCACACCGTGCAACTGATGGCTATCAATCACACAGAACAAATTCCAATGTCGGACACACAGTCCATTTACAAGTCCGTTCTGGGTCTGAACGAAACCGGAGGCACTAAATACCTCGCAAACCCATCGATCACCACGTACGTCTGGACGATCACCACTCATTATCCATATTTCGGGATGCCTCCCAATCAGGACCTCGGTTACCATCCAAACGAGGTGAAGATCTCCGGTCTTCGACCACCGTCTTTATCTTCGACTTTCAATCGTCGGTCAATTATTTGAAATGAGAATTAACTCGGCCTTCTCAAATAATTCACGTATATTTAGAATTTCAATTCAATTTATTTCAATGGTTAAATTATTCGACAACACCAATATTGTTCTTTAATGTAATTTTCACACCAAACACATTCAACCATCAAAAGCCACACAAATCAAGCAAATTTCAGTTTATTTCCATTCCATATCGCCTATGGTATTTTATAACTATTTATCGCTATTTTTATTTATTTTAAAATAGCCATTTTATTCAAAACGACGCTTCGGGCCATCAGGCGGCCGTGGCGCTGTTTTTCTTCAGATTTGATTTACACATATCTGAAAATCTAACCGTTGGATCTTTACAAAATTTACATCATTAGAAAGGTCTTTTCAAAACGAATCCAACGGTTCCAGTTTGGGGAAAATCCGACGGTCGGATCTCCCGGTACAATCGTTTGAATTTTCGATTTCAAATTACGAACTGCAGCGTCGTTATTCGATTAAATATAATTATATTTATATATATATAAATATAATCGTATCTGGCGCTGTTTTTCTTCAGATTTGATTTACACATATCTGAAAATCTAACCGTTGGATCTTTATAAAATTTACATCATTAGAAAGGTCTTTTCAAAACGAATCCAACGGTTCCAGTTTGGGGAAAATCCGACGGTCGGATCTCCCGGTACAATCGTTTGAATTTTCGATTTCAAATTACGAACTGCAGCGTCGTTATTCGATTAAATATAATTATATTTATATATATATATATAAATATAATCGTTTCTGGCGCTGTTTTTCTTCAGATTTGAATTAAACATTCCAGACAATCCAACCGTTGGATTTTTATAAGGTTGGTGCCGTTGGAAAGATTATTCCAAGGCGAACCCGACGGTTGAGGTTTCGGGAAAATCCAATGGTCGGATTTCCCACACTAGTCGTTCGAAATCACGGTTTCAAAATACGAACTGCACGGCCTCGTTTCGTTTTAATTTTATTTATATTTATATAAATATAGTTCATTCAATGATTTCCATATCGTTTTCACTTCAAATATTTTTCTAACACCTTAAAATTTTGGAAAATTTCGCCATAACCTCCCCTGCACCGGGAGCATCGGGAAATCGCAAATAGCGTTCCCGGTCCTTCTAATCTCAAAAAGAAAAAGAAAATGCCAAGCGGCTAGCCAACAGGCTCATAAAATCATCACCCAAACAAAGCAGTAAATGTGTACCTATTTGTCGGGCACAAAATTTTATTCCTCTTCTCTAGCCCCTTTGCCATAACCTCTTCAATGAATATGTATGTACACATATACACAGTTCATATCATTTATCATTTTCTATTCGACTTCATATTTGATTTCAACTTGGTTTAAAAACACCATTCATTCTAATGTTACATAAATAGGTGCAAATCATTTCATTAGCTAATTAATGAATATTTCAACTCATATATGTTTATTTTGAACAAGTGGCTATTTTTAACACTTCAGACTTCAACGATTTATGCATACAATAAAAATGTGATTTTTATTGTAAAACAATTCATTTCAAAACACTATTCTTCTATATAGTTCCTATAGGTGATAAAAATAAGATTTTTATCCTAAAACAATTTCTTTTGAAACGAGATTATTTTACACAGTTCATATAGTCGATAAAAGGTGATTTTTATTATCAAACAATTTATTTCAAAATATGAATACCATTCAACACATGAATGTTTTCTATAGTTTAAGCATATGAAAATAATTCAAACACACGAATATTATTCAAAATTTCGGCAGCATAACGGCAGGGTAGTTAAACCGGGACCGTCCCTAGTACGGCTCCTCGCTCTACCTTAAAACCTCACGGTTTTTGACAATGGGGTTCATGCATCTAGTTCGCACGCAGGCGGCATGTAGATATTTATTTCATTTCCACAAACTAATCCTATGTGGTTTCAACCAAATATTTTCCAATCACGAATGGGTATTTTTCAACCACAATCAACCAATATCAATCACAAACAATCCCAGACAATCATTCGCTATCAATCAATTCTCACAACAATTTCAACCAATAAATATCGTCCATGGTTTGTGGACGAGGGGCGTATATATATATATATATAGATATATATTTATATATAGCAATTCACTTTTACTTCAACACATATATAATATTTTTAAATCAGAAATCTCACCAATAGCTATCCAATACCAAGACTCTTCCTTTATAGAAATCTTCGCCAATCTCTCTTGCTTGTCGCTTTCGTTGCCCGTATTCTCTACATATGTAAAAATCGAATTTTTACTATGTTATTCAATATATAAAAATCGAATTTTGACGTCGCTATTCAATAAATAAAAATCTGAGTTTTACTTCGACTTTCAATATATAAAAATCTGATTTTTACTTCGACTTTCAATATATAAAAATATGATTTTTACTTCGACTTTCAATATATAAAAATATGATTTTTCTTTTTAAAGTTCAAATCTTTTTTTTCCATTCTAAAGCTCAAACCTTTTTCTCTTTGAAGTTTAAACCTTTTCCAAAAATCAGTTTTTATATGCTTTTGAAAATCAGTTTTTATTTCCTTTTAAAAATCAGGTTTTTATTTCTTTTAAAAATCAGGTTTTTATTTCTTTTTAAAAATCAGGTTTTTAATTCTTTAAAAATCAGTTTTTACTATTTAAACAAATCAGTTTTTAATATTTAAACAAATCAGTTTTTATTCTTTTTAAAAAAATCAGTTTTTATTCTTTTAAAAAATCAGTTTTTATATTCTTTTAAAAAAATTCAGAAATTAGTGTTTGCAAAACAAAAATAAAAATAAAAATAAAATAACCTAATCACTCACCGATAGCTTGCGAAAGAGGGGGGAGGGAAGAAGAAGAAAGCGTCGGCGGCTTCGAGGTGTTGTCCGATTGTAACACCCCGAGAATTCTATAACTATGAAATTAACAAATTAAAGTATAATTAATTTGAAATCAAAGAACTAAGGGAAACGGGATACGCCATTGCGTTCGTCTCGGAAAAATACGCGAAATAGAGTCCGAGTTTTCGAAAAACGGAGTCCGTATGAAGAAGATATGGCCTTCGGAAGTTTTGAATTAAATTTAAAATTCAAACAGAATAAAATAATTAAAAATCGGGCCCAATGGGCCAGGGCGGATAAACACCCGCCTAGGCCACCCAGGTCGACTGGGCTGTCGACCTGGGCTACCCATGTCGACAGGGCTGTCGACAGCCCTGTCGACAGGGGTGTCGACCTGGTCGAGCCCAGTCAACCTGGCTGGCCAGGTCTGTGTTTGGCCAATTCTCTGTGGTCTGCTTTGTCATTAGGGCTAGGTGGCGGGTTGTAATTGGTCTCTCTATCTAATGAATGGCTATGATCAATCCAAGCAACATCAAGGGTCCTAATCAGTTCCTAACCTCTATATAAACAACCCTAGACTAAACCCTAATCTATTCATTCAAAATTAAGAACATAGCCGCCATGTTGCTGAGGAACGACTAAGAGTAGCCGCTAACTAGAGAGAGAATTAGGAAGAAAGTTCTAAAGCCTAAAGCAATTCAAGCAACCTAAAGCCAATCAATTCAACAAAGGAATCATATCTCTTAATTAGAGAATTCGCCGCAACCATTGTAAGTAGAGTATTACTTTGGTATGAATAAATAACTGTGCTGATTTGTATGCTTGGATTGGGATAATAAAGTAATTCATATTTGTGCAAAATTTATGTTATTCATTATAAAGAACTACATGCGGTAGTTCTATGCAAGTATGCGTTTGGAATATTTCGCAAATTATGTAATCTATGTTGAAGCTACATGTATGTAGTTGATTGAAATTTCATGCAAGTTTGGGGCTTTGTTATTATGCCATCATGATGTATATTTTTGTGCATAAATCATTTTGCAAGTAATTGAAACAAGTTTGGTTGTTATAGTTCATATGAAACTATGTTGGAATTTTGACACCATAATCCATGTATTAAGTCATGCTTTTGCAAACTTATGAATATGGCTAGGCTATGAATGTTATTTGGCATAATTGAAATCCATGATTAAGTCTATCTTGTTTTCAAGAATTATATGATGACATATGCGAGACATGGCTAGGTTAGACTCAAAAATCCCTTTTTGCAAGTTTAAAGCAAACACCATGTTTAGGAATATTTATGCATAAGTATGTTTATACCATCGTTATGTGATTAGACTTAAATTATGATTAAGTTGAACTATGCTTTTGTGTTAGTAACAAAGTATCCCCTTTGTAAACATGTAGAAACCTTATGAACATGACTTGTTTATGTTTGACATTATGCCTAAATGAGAACATAGGTCGATGTTAAGGCTATGTGACACCTAATTTAGATTCTTATCTTAAGTTTACATGGTTTGGTTCATGTCACCTATGCTTTATGACCAAAGTATATATATATGCAAGTACACCAGTTTCTATTATGTATTTCCAACGTCATATGCAAGTTCATGCGCTCACCTTCCCCTCATACCGCATGTAATCACGCTTTAAGCCTCCCTTTTTCGCATGGCTAAATTGGGCTTTAAAAGGCTAAGCCCAATATATATAAACGGACGTGTAAAACGGGGGAAAATAACGTTGGGTTAGAATTAATTAATGAATGAAAATATAAAATAGAAGGGCCCAAATTCAAGTATGGGTTGGGCCCATGATTGGTGTAACCTTTACACCATTTACTTAATAATGGGCCGCAAATATTTACATATAAGAAATAAAGAAGAATGACAAGATATGTAAATGTAGAAAATACGATGTGTTTAACCCGAGGTTGGATTGAGTTGTGATGTAAACCTGCCCGGAACCGCCCGGCTGTCCAGTAGTCATAACAATACCTATCCAATGTGGGAGGTTAAACATGGAGCCCAGCAAGGACCCGAGGTTAGACTGAGTTGTGGCGTAAGACTGCCCGGAACCAACCGGCAACAGGCAGCCACAACAATACCTGTCTAATGTGAGAGGTCAGGGCCTTAATAAGACAATTAAGGCTGAGTCAGGATTGTTAAGATTAAGTGAACTAAAGACTTAATCAAAATAGAACATGCTAAACTAAACGGACTGGTGGGGGTTAGGTTAGGAAACACTTAACCAACTTAGCATGTTGGCTAGAGATAGAAAACCTAGTAACGGGGGACCCTTTTCAGCAGTAACCCTAAAAGGTGTATCAGGATACCCTGAAACTAGGCAGGGTGGGGCACGATTACTGGGCTGATTGTAAGAGGTCAAATCGATGGCGGTGGTGTAGCAGTGTAGGTTCTAACGGAGTGCGGGCGTGCACACACTCCGGTGCAGAAAAATAAGGCACTGGACACCAGTAGCATACCTGTGCACTCTAAGGTTGTGTCGGGTTGCCACTATGGGACTTGATACACCCCATGGTGGGACCAGCATAGGTAACTACAGACATCGGGGGCCGTAAGACACATGTAACTATGCGAGTAGGAGCCGATCATCATAGAATGGATCACATCACCCTGATTATGGGGTGCCAGTTGGGAACTAGTTTATATGGGTTCAGAGATTAACATGGGGTACGATGGTCTATTCGACCCTAGACAACTTAACCGAGTTTATAGTGCTTGCCCACTTCTTGTTTATACTTATCATACTCAGTTCTTTATTCATAGACAAAATAGTACTAGACTTACTCAGGCTTTATGTCTGACTCTACTTTTGTTTCGTCTTCTTTCTTCCGTTTCCCCCCCTCCCCCCAGGTCCTCAGGGAGGGAACACAGCAGCTTGATCAACCTCAACATCCAGCTTGAAGAAGAGAAATGTATTGCTTGGACTTTCCTGTTTTGAACTATGGCTTTGGACAATCCACTATGGGGCTTTTGCAGTTTATCTATGTTTTATTTATGCTTCTTTAAATAATGTACTCAAGACAGATTATGAAAGTGTTATGTTATGTTTTTGGAAAGGATGTTGTTGTAACACGTATTTGACTTTATGAAATAAAAGTTTGTTGTTCTTCCGCTGTTTACAAATATGTATTCTTATATCTGTCTTGTATATCTGTGACTTGTACTTATAAACCTCCACCAAAATTAGGGCATTCCCTTTGGGAGTGACCCTAACGGAGGTGGGGTGTTTCACTTGGTATCAGAGCATAGGTTTACCAGATAAGATAAAAAGTTTTGAAAAATTATTTTCAAAAAGGAAGTTTAAAGAAGCATTTTTAAAGAAAAATATTATTTTATTTTAAAAAGGCAAAGTCCACCCCCCCCCCAAAGCCATAGGTATTATCTCTTATCCTTCGTTTTGAATCTATCCTTTTTGTTTCAGCATGTCCCAAGAACTTAACTTGCCAGAAGGGGTGCCAATACCTGGTTGGTTTAGACGGTTCTTAGAAGCAAGAGCCACTCAGCCAGGTCCTACCATTCCTCCTCCCCCAGCGGAAGGAAATCATCCAGCTGCAGCGGCACCTTTTCCTCCACCTCCTCCACGGGGAAACACGTTCGCTAAGATATGTAAAGATTTTAAAGCTATGGGAGGAAGGGATTTCCATGGAACTGAGTCTTTCGTAGCAGCTAGAAATTGGCTGAAAGAAACTGAGGACCTATTCATCATCTTTGAGGTAGAAGATAAGCAAAAAGTACAGTTGGCAGTGTGGCTATTGAAGGGCGAGGCTTCCTACTGGTGGGAAGTCACTAATGCTGAAAGACCAGTGGAAACATGGGAGGACTTTAGGGCAAGGCTTGAGACTAAATTTCTCTCAGATGCAGAAAGAAGTTTGCAGTTGGAAAAATTCTTATTTCTTAAGCAAGGGGACAAGACAGTCAGAGAGTATGTGAATCAGTTCGATGAGCTGGCTAGGTTTGGGCTTGACCTAGTCAACACCCCGCACAAGAAGGCTCTCCGTTTCGTCAAAGGGTTAAATGAGCCATTACACAGTTTGGCCATGACCCATATACCCATGGGAGCCACGTATGAAAGATTGGTGCAAATGGCATTGCTGAATGAAGAGGATAAGGGCAAGAAGGAGACAAAGGCAAAAAGCTCTCAAGGGAAGAAAGAGGGTTTGCAGCCTAAAAAGACAGACTTTAAGAAAGGCGGGAAAGGCAACAAGGAGAAGAGGAAGTGTAATTTCTGTGGCAAAGTGGGGCACTTAGTAAAGGACTGCCGGAAAAAGAAGGCCAAGGAGAATGGTGGGTGCTTTTCTTGCGGTGAGACAGGCCATAGGGCTAAGGACTGCCCAAAGAAACGAGGACAGGGGCAGAGGGCTGGATCCACCCCAGGGGCATAGGTTCATGTGCTGGAAGCGCTACCTCTGCAGCAGCGAGGTATAAATACTTCTGTAGAAAGTGTAGTTTATCTTTATGATCACCCCGTTCGCACTTTATTTGATTCTGGCGCATCACACTCCTTTATCTCGTCTGCTTTAGTAGAATCTCTGCACCTAAAAACTAGTATGGTAGAGGACCCCTTAATTGTTTCAAACCCAATTGGGGGCCCAGCTCATTTGTCTATGATTTGTTTGGAATTGAAAATTTCCATTCTAAGTGTAGAATTTCAATGTAGTGCCTTTGTTTTGGGCTTTTCGGGTTATGGTTTGATTTTGGGTATGGATTGGCTATCCAGTAATGGGGCCATCCTTGATTGTGAGAAAAGGGTTGTTAGGCTCCTAACCCAGCTCGGTAATACTTTGGAAATTTCTTGTAATCCCTCGCATGCGGTTATGCTTAGTTATCTTGAGTCACTAGATGCCTCTGTTGAAAATTTGCAATCAGTTAGAGTGGTCCGGGAATATCCGGATGTCTTTGAAGAGGTGAAGGGCTTGCCTCCAAAGCGGGAAATAGACTTCCGCATATATCTTGTAGATAATGCAAAGCCCGTTGCGTTGCCCGTTAGACATATGGCTCCACGAGAAAGGAAAGAGCTCAGTAAACAGATTAAAGAGCTTCTAGAAAAGGGGTTCATTAGGAGGAGCATTTCAGAATGGGGCGCTCCAGTGGTGTTCGCTACAAAGGCGGATGGTTCACTCCGTCTATGTGTTGACTATAGGGAGCTCAACAAGCTAACGAAAAAGAATAGGCACCCTCTCCCTAGAATTGACGATTTATTTGACCAGCTTGTAGGAGCGTTTGTTTTCTCCCAACTCGATTTAGCAACCGGTTTTCATCAGCTAAGGGTGGCTGAAGATAGCATCAATAAAACGGCGTTCAGAACGCCAGACGATTTCTTTGAATGGATTGTCATGCCTTTCGGCTTGACAAATGCACCTGCTTACTTCGTGGATCTGATGAGTAGGGTATTTAGAGATTTCCTCAACAAATTCGTAGTGGTCTTCGTAGATGATATCCTTATCTTCTCAAGGAGTGAAGAGGAACATGCTCAGCACTTAAGGGCAATCATGGAAACTTTGCGAGTCCATCAACTAAAAGCCAAATTCTCCAAATGCCACTTTTGGAGAGAAGAGGTGAGGTTCCTTGGGCACATAGTATCCAAACAAGGGTTGGCAGTGGACCCTGCTAAGGTAGTGGCGGTACAAGATTGGAAGACACCAAGGAATGCGACTGAGGTCCGAAGCTTCCTAGGACTAGCAGGTTTCTATCGAAAGTTTATAAGGGATTTTGCGAAAA
This sequence comes from Allium sativum, assembly GCA_030737875.1. NCBI lineage: Eukaryota > Viridiplantae > Streptophyta > Magnoliopsida > Asparagales > Amaryllidaceae > Allium > Allium sativum. The sequence goes on from CM060909.1 coordinate 34,473,155, forward strand.
TCTCAGCTCCGCTCACGAAATTGACTAAGAAGAATCTAGTGTTCAATTGGGATTTGGATTGCGAGTTTGCTTTCCAACGACTGAAAAGGGCTCTCACAACAGCCCCAGTTTTGACGCTGCCAGATGGGAGCAAGATGTTCACTGTTTATACGGATGCATGTGGGACAGGGCTAGGCGCCGTCTTAATGCAAGAAGGAAGGGTAGTAGCTTATGGCGGGAGGCAATTGAAAGTACACGAAAAGAACTACCCAACCCACGATCTTGAGTTAGCCGCCATCGTCTTTGCACTCAAGTCTTGGCGACACTATCTCCTAGGTGAGAAGTTCGAACTTTATACTGACCATAAATCGTTGAAATATCTTTTCTCGCAGAAAGATCTTAACTTGAGGCAACAAAGGTGGATGGAGTTTCTTGCCTCGTACGATTTCGAAATCTCCTATACTACGGGCAAAGGCAACGTAGTGGCAGACGCGTTGAGCCGAAAGAAATTGACCCTAAGCCCGTTGTTTGTTGAAAGACAAAGCCTAGAGTTTATAGCCAGTTTCGACTTTTGGCCCTCCTCCGATTTCGTACCAGGCTTGCTTGCATCTCTCGAAGTGCGCCCGACTTTAGTGGATTCAGTAGGGGCAACACAACGCGAAGACCCTCAGCTCGTGGAAATAATTGATAGGCTAATTAGGGGTGAGACTTCAAGTCACCTCAACCGATACTCCATCGACGATAGGGGTTTGCTAAGGCGAGACGGAAGACTATGCGTCCTACAGACAAAAGATTTAATAAGGAAGGTTCTCGAGGAAGCGCATCATTCCAAGATGACGATACACCCAGGCGGAGATAAAATGTACAAAGATATAAAAAGGACTTTCTTCTGGAACGACATGAAAAAGGACGTGGCAGAGTTCGTTTCTAAGTGTATGGTGTGCCAACAGTTTAAAGCGGAACAGAAAAAGCCTGGCGGACTACTACATCCTCTGGAGGTCTCGCGGTGGAAGTGGGATAGCATCTCAATGGACTTCATCGATGGGCTGCCTAGGTCTAGGAGAGGCAACACTAGCATTTGGGTAATAGTGGATAGGCTTACTAAAAGCGCCCACTTTTTACCTGTCAAAAGTAAGAGAACTGCCTCATCCCTAGCATCACTTTACCTCAAGGAAATCGTTCGACTCCATGGAATACCATCTAGCATTGTTAGTGACCGAGACCCCATCTTAACCAGTGAGTTTTGGCGGAGTCTGCAAGAAGCAGTAGGAACGCAGTTACGCTTGAGCACAGCCTATCATCCCCAAACCGACGGCCAAACAGAGAGAGTGAACAGAGTTTTGGAAGACCTCTTAAGGCTATGCGTCCTCGACTTCGGAGGGACATGGGAAGACCACCTTCCTTTGGTGGAATTTGCCTACAACAACAGCTATCAAGCAACCATCGGAATGGCGCCCTTCGAAGCTTTATATGGAAGACCCTGCTGATCGCCCACTTGTTGGTGGGAGTCCACGGATAAGCTCATACTTGGACCAGATATGATCCGAGAGACCTCAGAGAAAGTAGACTTAATACGAAGAAGGATGAAGATGGCCCAAGACAGACAAAAGTCCTACGCCGACAAGAGGAGGACCGACCTTGAATTTGAAGTTGGAGACAGAGTTTTTCTCAAGGTATCACCGCTAAGGAACGTTGTCCGTTTTGGAACCACAGGAAAACTAGCACCAAGGTTCGTAGGGCCATTCCCTATTATCGAGAAAATTGGGAAAATGGCTTATAGATTAGAGCTACCCGAGAAGTTGGCTGGAGTCCACAACGTTTTTCACGTTTCACATCTCCGAAAATGTCTACATGAGTCAGCTGAAGTTGTAGAGCCAAATATCCTCGAAGAGGCCGAAGTGGAACGCGAAGCAACCATAAGAAGAGTTCCAACCCGCATCTTAGGAACGGAAGTGAAGAAGCTACCCAACCGCGAAGTCAAGCTCGTCAAAGTTCAGTGGAGCGACGCCGAGGGAGATGCGACTTGGGAAACTGAAGCTAGAATACGTACTGCCTACCCTTTTCTGTTCGAGGGTACATCCTTGATCTTTCCTTTTTCCTTAAGTTGCGCTTTTATCTATCTTTTTTTTTAGGTATATTTCCTCGACCGTATCTTTTAGGTAGAAACCCTTTGGATGAAAACATGTAGTTGAAACATGTTATGTATGATGGTTGCAAGTGGTTGCAACTGATTGCTAGAGGTTGCTCGTGGTTGCATATACACACACAATCTAGGTTTTAGATCGGCTCAGTCACTTCATATTGCATATGCATATATGTTTGCATTCGTATATGGTTGAACTTTAATGTGTTGTCATATGGATGTTGCATCTGTATTGAATGATTGTGCACCCATGTAGAATCAAGAATAGGAAAATTTGCATACATAATGGATTCATGGCACTTACATAATTCGCATTAAGGAGGTCAACTGAATCAGTAGACCGCCTGATTTTGCATAAGATAAGTACATGTACACACACACTTCGCATATGATCATGAAGCATTAGAAGTCTTTTAAGGACAATGGATGCTCGTGTTTGATGGATGAGTAGATGGATGATTGGATGTTAGGATATACATTCCTCCTAACTTGAAGATTTCGGGGACGAAATCCTTTTAAGTGGGGGAGAATGTAACACCCCGAGAATTCTATAACTATGAAATTAACAAATTAAATTATAATTAATTTGAAATCAAAGAACTAAGGGAAACGGGATACGCCATTGCGTTCGTCTCGGAAAAATACGCGAAATAGAGTCCGAGTTTTCGAAAAACGGAGTCCGTATGAAGAAGATATGGCCTTCGGAAGTTTTGAATTAAATTTAAAATTCAAACAGAATAAAATAATTAAAAATCGGGCCCAATGGGCCAGGGCAGATAAACACCCGCCTAGGCCACCCAGGTCGACTGGGCTGTCGACCTGGGCTACCCATGTCGACAGGGCTGTCGACAGCCCTGTCGACAGGGGTGTCGACCTGGTCGAGCCCAGTCAACCTGGCTGGCCAGGTCTGTGTTTGGCCGATTCTCTGTGGTCTGCTTTGTCATTAGGGCTAGGTGGCGGGTTCTAATTGGTCTCTCTATCTAATGAATGGCTATGATCAATCCAAGCAACATCAAGGGTCCTAATCAGTTCCTAACATCTATATAAACAACCCTAGACTAAACCCTAATCTATTCATTCAAAATTAAGAACATAGCCGCCATGTTGCTGAGGAACGACTAAGAGTAGCCGCCAACTAGAGAGAGAATTAGGAAGAAAGTTCTAAAGCCTAAAGCAATTCAAGCAACCTAAAGCCAATCAATTCAACAAAGGAATCATATCTCTTAATTAGAGAATTCGCCGCAACCATTGTAAGTAGAGTATTACTTTGGTATGAATAAATAACTATGCTGATTTGTATGCTTGGATTGGGATAATAAAGTAATTCATATTTGTGCAAAATTTATGTTATTCATTATAAAGAACTACATGCGGTAGTTCTATGCAAGTATGCGTTTGGAATATTTCGCAAATTATGTAATCTATGTTGAAGCTACATGTATGTAGTTGATTGAAATTTCATGCAAGTTTGGGGCTTTGTTATTATGCCATCATGATGTATATTTTTGTGCATAAATCATTTTGCAAGTAATTGAAACAAGTTTGGTTGTTATAGTTCATATGAAACTATGTTGGAATTTTGACACCATAATCCATGTATTAAGTCATGCTTTTGCAAACTTATGAATATGGCTAGGCTATGAATGTTATTTGGCATAATTGAAATCCATGATTAAGTCTATCTTGTTTACAAGAATTATATGATGACATATGCGAGACATGGCTAGGTTAGACTCAAAAATCCCTTTTTGCAAGTTTAAAGCAAACACCATGTTTAGGAATATTTATGCATAAGTATGTTTATACCATCGTTATGTGATTAGACTTAAATCATGATTAAGTTGAACTATGCTTTTGTGTTAGTAACAAAGTATCCCCTTTGTAAACATGTAGAAACCTTATGAACATGACTTGTTTATGTTTGACATTATGCCTAAATGAGAACATAGGTCGATGTTAAGGCTATGTGACACCTAATTTAGATTCTTATCTTAAGTTTACATGGTTTGGTTCATGTCACCTATGCTTTATGACCAAAGTATATATATATGCAAGTACACCAGTTTCTATTATGTATTTCCAACGTCATATGCAAGTTCATGCGCTCACCTTCCCCTCATACCGCATGTAATCACGCTTTAAGCCTCCCTTTTTCGCATGGCTAAATTGGGCTTTAAAAGGCTAAGCCCAATATATATAAACGGACGTGTAAAACGGGGGAAAATAACGTTGGGTTAGAATTAATTAATGAATGAAAATATAAGATAGAAGGGCCCAAATTCAAGTATGGGTTGGGCCCATGATTGGTGTAACCTTTACACCATTTACTTAATAATGGGCCGCAAATATTTACATATAAGAAATAAAGAAGAATGACAAGATATGTAAATGTAGAAAATACGATGTGTTTAACCCGAGGTTGGATTGAGTTGTGATGTAAACCTGCCCGGAACCGCCCGGCTGTCCAGTAGTCACAACAATACCTATCCAATGTGGGAGGTTAAACATGGAGCCCAGCAAGGACCCGAGGTTAGACTGAGTTGTGGCGTAAGACTGCCCGGAACCAACCGGCAACAGGCAGCCACAACAATACCTGTCTAATGTGAGAGGTCAGGGCCTTAATAAGACAATTAAGGCTGAGTCAGGATTGTTAGGATTAAGTGAACTAAAGACTTAATCAAAATAGAACATGCTAAACTAAACGGACTGGTGGGGGTTAGGTTAGGAAACACTTAACCAACTTAGCATGTTGGCTAGAGATAGAAAACCTAGTAACGGGGGACCCTTTTCAGCAGTAACCCTAAAAGGTGTATCAGGATACCCTGAAACTAGGCAGGGTGGGGCACGATTACTGGGCTGATTGTAAGAGGTCAAATCGATGGCGGTGGTGTAGCAGTGTAAGTGCCAGTTGGAACGAGTAGGAGCCGATCATCATAGAATGGATCACATCACCCTGATTATGGGGTGCCAGTTGGGAACTAGTTTATATGGGTTCAGAGATTAACATGGGGTACGATGGTCTATTCGACCCTAGACAACTTAACCGAGTTTATAGTGCTTGCCCACTTCTTGTTTATACTTATCATACTCAGTTCTTTATTCATAGACAAAATAGTACTAGACTTACTCAGGCTTTATGTCTGACTCTACTTTTCTTTCATCTTCTTTCTTCCGTTTCCCCCCCCCCCAGGTCCTCAGGGAGGGAACACAGCAGCTTGATCAACCTTAACATCCAGCTTGAAGAAGAGAAATGTATTGCTTGGACTTTCCTGTTTTGAACTATGGCTTTGGACAATCCACTATGGGGCTTTTGCAGTTTATCTATGTTTTATTTATGCTTCTTTAAATAATGTACTCAAGACAGATTATGAAAGTGTTATGTTATGTTTTTGGAAAGGATGTTGTTGTAACACGTATTTGACTTTATGAAATAAAAGTTTGTTGTTCTTCCGCTGTTTACAAATATGTGTTCTTATATCTGTCTTGTATATCTGTGACTTGTACTTATAAACCTCCACCAAAATTAGGGCATTCCCTTTGGGAGTGACCCTAACGGAGGTGGGGTGTTTCACCGATGGTGTCGGCGGCAGGGCTTCAGGGGGGGTTCGATTTGATTTGCTTCGACTGGGCGGGCGTCGCGATGGGTTCGAGGTGAAGGCGGGGTCTTCGGTAGTGAGGGCGGCGGCTTCGAGGTGTTGGCGGCGATGTCTGGAGGGAGGAGCGGCTCGATTTGATTTAGGTTTTTTTTTTTCTCGTTTCTGAATAATGAATCGGGGGGGGGGGGCAAGCAGAAGAAAAGGAGGGAGATTATATTTTTTTTATTTAATTATTTAATTTAGCAAAAAGTTGACTTTTACATACGACCTCGAAACGAGGCCCACCGCCTGTCGCATATAGCGTTTTACCCCCATTCTGAATACAATGGGATATGTATCGCAAGCTGATTTACTCGTTACAATCAGTTTCCTTTTGAATTTTCATTTAAATCACTATATTGAATTTTAAACGCACATTTCAAATTACCGGGGCCACATACTAACTAGAAGAATTCCAGAAAAATATTTTCTAGCTTCGTATTGACGATACGGTCCTAACAAAACTAGTTTCGTCGAATTCTGAGACCGTTTGAAAAATGACCAATTTCCAGTCGATTAAAATCAACTGAAACTGGTCAAACGCGTTTTCCTTTGCCACGCTCACATATTGATTCGAAAAATTATGAAATTTGAAACCTAGCAATAACTTTACATCACGGACCCAACAAAAGTGGTTTCGTCGAAATCCGAGTTCGTTTGCAAAATGTCCATTTTTAAGGGCCTGAATTCCATAGCGACTATTCAGAATTTTCAACTGGACATATCTTTTGATTCCTGCTATCAAATTTCGATTGGTCGGATTCGTTAGAAAGATATCATCAATTAGATACTAATGTTTTTGGTCTCACTAAAATCCGGATTGTTCTGCACCCGGTATATTCAATTTAAGTTTGAAATCGAATTATCGAACTACCGCGCCATTTTCAATTCTATATATAATTATAATTAATTATATTGGTTTTCAAATGTCGATTTTAACTCAGTTTTCATCGCCATCATTTAAAATATTTATTTTACATATTTAAAATCCATTATTTTAGCCAATTTAAAAATTTTAAATTGGTTCAGATTTTCTGGGTCGTTACAATTTCCCAAATATTTCCTTCTATAAAATCTTATTTATTATATAAATAAATCCTTTTATAATATTCTATTCATTTATATAAACCCTTTTATATAATTCTATTCATTTTATATAAATCCTTTTATATAATTCTATTCATTTTATATAAATCCTTCATTTTCAATATTCACTTTGAAAATTTCCTTTTTACATTCCAGTATTTCATATGGTATTTAAAATACTATATAACATGACCAGTGTCATCATAATCAATCACAAATTATATATCACGTCATATATCACAATATATGAAAACAAACAGTACTATAATATTGAGGAATCCAGTTGGATCCCTCCAACCTGTCTCCCTGCATCCACAGATGTTAAACAATATAAAAACATTGATTTCATTTCAATATGAAATATTCTGATAAATAGAATCAATATTTAATTAATGATTTATATATATATTGCTATCTATAATTTCAACCAATACATCAGCAATTCAACCAAACAATCAACACATAGCAATCAATCATCATTTATCAATATTATATTATATTTATAAAAATATAAACTGTACAGAGTTAGAGAGATTTACTCACATTGGACGATCATCGTTAAATAACGATAATTGTCGTTGATTCAGATCAAATAATTTATTTTGCTGTAAATTGTAACGAGCTCCAATCCACTCCAAGTCAATTCCATTGGGTAATCGCCTTCTATACGATCCCAACAGAGCAAACCATTTGAAGTTCTGACTAGAATGATCAAGATATGATTTACACAAGTTATTATACAATATTTAAATTAAAATAACTTAACTTCTAATTGGGCTTAACCTATATATGTCGGCCCATCTGTACCCGTTAAACCCATTACCGCACTACACTTCTTCCCCAATTGAATTTTCATGCTTCAGGAAAAAATCCACCCATTACTGCTACTTCGTTCTTCCCTTCCTCCCTCTATACACCATCGATCCTTACGAAACCTCAGCCATTCCATTCCTATTTCGAATCCACATCAATCCGTACCCCAAATGCGACAACTTGGGTGACTGAATCCCTCCAACCTCCTCTACGAGACGTTAATCTCCCCGCTGAAACCCAAAATAATCTCTAAATCATGAATCAATCCCTCCTTCTCTCCATTTCCCGAACCTTAACCCACGCTTCATCATTAGACATCGACTAAAATGTGTTCGAACATCTCGTAAATCGTATCAGATCGAAGTAAATGAATTGAGGAGTGTAGCAATGTAGGTTTTGAGATTTTTTTTCCATTTACTTTTGATTTTTCTTTGAATTTAGAAGTTCAGGATATGTTTGCTGTAAAAGGAAAAACAGCAGCAATAAGTTTTGTTGACCAACCAGAAGAAAAATGAATTAGGTTTACAAGGGTGTAAGTATATTTATAGGGAAGTTTAAATAATTTATTTTATTTTTAATTGATTATTTTATTCAATCATAATCAACTATTGTTTGTATTCATCATTAAAATTTTCTCTGATCACATATAATATCCAAAAATCATGAAAATGGACATACAGCTAAAGTTTGACATTACGGACCCATCGAAACTAGCTTCGTCGAATTCGAGTCTGTTTGCTCACATAGCATATTTTTAAAGTCAAATTATTAACTCTTTTTCACATTAAAATCCCGTACGGACACATACTAACTTCAAAAATCACGAAAATTGAAATCTAAAGATAATTTAATATTCAGGATCCAACAAAATTAGTTTCATCAAAAACGGACGTCGTTTGCAAAACTAGCTATTTTTAAAGCTCTAAATAACCCATTTAAATATTAATATATTTAAAAATAATAAAATTAAATATTTATAAATAAATATTGTCATATATATTCACAATAGAATACCATACAGCTCCAGAATAATCCTATATGAATTTCTAACTCGAAATTTCAAATCCCGATTAAATCGATATTTGATTTATAATGAAAATCCTTTTGTATATCGTTATAATTTATATATGAATTTCATAGCGACTATTTGGAAATTTGATTTGGACATAACTCAAAATCTACAAAATGAAATCTTGATTTTTCTCTTCCATTAGAAAAATATATTTCACCAGCTCCGAATGTTTCTTGTTTCATAGAAATCCAACTTAAAACGAATTCTGTGTATTTGTTTAAAGTTTGAATCGCCAAATTACGAACTGTCGCGCCATTTCGAGCTCGACGATAATTATAATATAATTTATACGTTCAACTGTTATTCAAATAACATATTCGTTATTCTAATCAAATTCTAAACTGAATTAAATATCATAAATGATCCAATTCACACAATATAATGAATTTGGTTATTTTTGACTAACTCGTAATTATAATATATTTTTATATTATAAGTATTAATTAAATATTCAATATTATTTAATTAAACCATTTTAAATTTCTAAATTACTATTTAAATGATTAATTAAATTAATTATAATACCGTAAAAATACGGGACATTATAGTGGCAGTCCATCGATGAAATCCATATAGGTGCTCTTCCACTTCCGTTGCGGGATATCCATGGGTTGAAGCAACCTGCTAGGTTTATTTTGTTCAGACTTTACTCTTTGGCAAGTCATGCATCAAGCTACATCTTTCTTCATGCCAGTCCAAAAGAAATCCGTCTTCATGTATCGATACATTTTGTCACCGCCCGAATGTGTAGTCATCCGAGAATGATGAGCCTCTTCAAGTACCGCTTTAAGAAAATCGCCAATCTTTTGGATACATAGCCTTCAATCTCGCCTTAGCCATCCCTTATCATCCACGGTATACATAGCAAGGTGACTGGAAGTCTTCCACTATCAAGATTTTCCAAGATGTCTGAAATCTGTGGGTTCTCCCGCTGCATGGATCCAACTCACTCCAATAGAGTAGGCTGCACCTCTAATGATGCTAATAATCCCTCTGTGAAATCCATCGAAGGCTTAAAATAAAAATCCAAGATGTACTCCAAGCTCTGCCTTTCTACGAATTGAGGACTTAAAGTCATCCTCTACCTACTCAGTGCATCCGCTTCTACATTACTATTGCCAAGGGTGTAAGTTATCTCGAAGTCACAGGAAGCTAGGAACTCCATCCACCTTTGCTACCTCAAGTTGAGATCCTTTTGTGAGAACAAGTATTTGAGTGACTTATGATCTGTATATAGCTCAAACTTTTCTCTAAGTAGATAGTGTAGCCAAGACTTCAATGTGAACACTATAGCAGTGAAACACCCCACCTCCGTTAGGGTCACTCTCAAAGGGAATGCCCTAATTTTGGTGGAGGTTTATAAGTATAAGTCACAGATATACAAGACAGATATAAGAACACATATTTTTGAACAGCGGAAAACAACAACTTTTATTTCATTAAAATATGTGTTACACAATCCATGCCATAATTTGTTTTACAATACTACCAAAAACATAACATCTTCATAACTGTCTTGATTACATTATTTAAAGAAGCATAAAGAAAACATAAATAAACTGCAAAAGTCCCATAGTTGCTGTCCAAAGCCATAGTCCAAAACGAAAAGATCCAAGCAATACATTCTTTCTCTTCAAGCTGGATGTGAAGGCTGGTCAAGCTGCGGTATTCCCTCCCTGTGGACCTGGGGGGGGGGGCGGAAGGAAGAAGACGATAGAAAAGTAGAGTCAGACATAAAGCCTGAGCAAGTCTAGGACTATTCAGTCTATGAATAAAGAACTGGGTATGATAAGTATAAACTAGAAATGGGAAAGCACCATAAACTTAGTTAAGTTGTCTAGGGTCGAATATACTATCGTACCCCATATTAATCTCTGTACCCATATGAACTAGTTCCCAACGGGCACCCCATAATCAGGGTAAAGTGATCCATTTTATGATGATCGGCTCCTACTCGCATAGTTACATGTGTCTTACGGCCCCCGATGTTGTAGTTACCTATGCTGGTCCCACCATGGGGTGTATCAAGTCCCATGGTGGCGGCCCGACACAATCCTAGAATGCACAGGTATGCTACTGGTGCCTAGTGCCTTATTTTTCTGCGACGGAGTGTGTGCACGCCCGCACCCCGTTAGTACCTACACTGTTGCACCACCGCCGTCGATTTGACCTCTTACAGTCAGCCCAGTAATCGTGCCCCACCCTGCCTAGTTTCAGGGTATCATGATACCTTATAGGGTTACTGCTGAAAAGGTTCCCCCGCTACTAGGTTTTTCTATTTCTAGCCAACATGCTAAGTTGGTTAAGTGTTTTATAAACCTAACCCCCAATCAGTCTGTTTAGTTTAGCATGTTCCATTTTGATTAAGTATTAATATAATTTACTTAATCCTATCAATCCTGACTCAGCCTTAATTGTCTTATTAAAGCCTTGACCTCTCACATTAGACAGGTATTGCTGTGGCTGCCTGTTGCCGGTTGGGTCCGGGCAGTCTTACGCCACAACTCAGTCTAACCTCGGGTCCTTATTGGGCTCCATGTTTAACCACCCACATTGGATAGGTATTGTTGTGACTACTGGACAGCCGGGCGGTTCCGGGCAGGTTTACATCACAACTCAATCCAACCTCGGGTTAAACACATCGTATTTTCTACATTTACATATTTTGTCTCTTTTCTTTATTTTCTTATATGTAAATATTTGCGGCCCATTATTCAAAATCAATTTAAGCTAATGGTGTAAAGGTTTACACCAATCATGGGCCCAACCCATTCTTGAATTTGGGCCCATCTACTTTTATATTTTCATTTATTAATTAATTTGGCCCAACGCTATTTCCCCCGTTTAATACGTTCGTTTATTATAATATATGTTGGGCTTAGCCTTTTAAGCCCAACTTAGCCACGTGAAAGAAGGGGAGGCTTAAAACGTGATTATATACACAAAAAGGGGAATGTGAACGCATGAACTTGCAACATAACGTTGGAACTACAAAATAGAAACTGGTGTACTTGCATTGTGGTAACATATACTTTGGTCATAAAGCATAAGTGACATGAATCAAACCATGTAAACTTGTAGTTAAGTTAAGAATCTAACTAAATTAGATATCATTATTGACACATAGTCTTAACTACAACATAAACCTATATTTTTACTTAGGCATAATGTCAAACATAAGCAAATCATGTTTATAAAATTACTATATGTTTACAAAGGTGCTTACTTTTGTTACTAATACAAAAGTATAGTTCAACTAGAATTATTCCAACTTAATCATGATTTTTAATCTATTCACATAATCATGGCACAAATATACCCAAACATGAAATCATGGTTTTTGATCTATTCATGTAATCATGGCATAAATATTCCTAAACATGAAATCATGGTTTTTGATCTATTCATGTAATCATGGCATAAATATTCCTAAACATGAAATCATGGTTTTTACTTTATTCATGCAAACTTGCAATTGGAATGTAAATCTAACTTAGCTATGTGTCACATATATTATCATATAATTCTTGTTAACAATATAGGCCTAACATGTTTTTCAATTAGGCATAATACCAGACATAGCCTAGTCATATTCATAAAATCAACATAAGTTCACAAAGAGGCTTACTTTTGTTTCTAATACAAAAGTATGGTTTTATACATAGATCATGATGCCAATTCCAACATAATTTCATATGAATCATAATACCCCAAATTTGATCCAATTACACACAAAGTGATTTTGTACAAAAATATACATTATGTTGGCATAGTAGCAAAACCACATACTTGCATGAATCTCAATTAAACAACCACAAACATGTAGCTTCAACATGAATTACATACTTGCGAATATCCAATCGTATACTTGCATGAATCTCAAATAAACTACCGCAAACATGTAGTTTTTATCATGAATTACATACTTGCGAATATCCAATCGTTATATCACAACATTCCAAATCGATTAGAATCATAGCAACGCACAAATATGAATTACTATCACCACAAATCAAGTGTAATTCTCATTTTACACAAATCAAACACGGTTATTTATTCTCATCGGAATAGTACTCTACTTACAATCGTGTGACGAATTCTTCAATTCAGGAATCTGAATTCTGGATTTGGAGATGCTATTCCTTTGATGTAGGCGTTGATTTGATTTGTTTAAGTTTAACTTGTATTTGCTTTATGCTTTAGAGTTTGTCTCCTAATTGTCTCTCAAATTGGTGGCTACTCCTAGTCGTTCCTCAGCAGCATGATGGCCTCATTCTTATTTTTGAATGAATAGATTAGGTAGAGTCTAGGATCATTTTTATAGAGTTTATGAATTGATTAGGACCGTCGATGTAGCTTGGGTTAATCGTAGCCATTCATTCGAAAGAGAGACCAATCAGGAGCTGACACCTAGCCCTCGTGACAAAGTAAGCCTCAGAAATTCGGACCCAGCACAGACCAGGCCAGCCAGGCCGACCAAGCAGGTCGACCTGCAAGTCGACACCCGTGTCGACTGGGCAGTCGACACGGGGGGGTGGTGTCGACTGGCAAGTCGACACCCCTGTCGACTTGTCCTGGGTGGGAACTTTCCCTCCCTGCCTCCCTGCGTGTTTGAAATTCGAATCTTCGAGCTATTTTCTGAATTTGAAATTTTCTGAAAATTTTGATGGGCCATAACTTGGTCATACGGACTCCGATTTTGGAAAACTCGGACTCTATTTCACGTATTTTTCCGAGACGAACACAATGGCACAGCCCGTTTCCCTTAATTCTTTGATTTGAAATTAATTATACTTTAATTTGTGAATTTCATTGTTATAGAATACACGGGGTGTTACATTCTCCCCCACTTAAAAGGATTTCGTCCCCGAAATCTTCAAGTTTAGGAAAAATATATATCCTAACATTCAAACATCCATCTACTCATCCATCAAACACGAGTATCCATTATCCTTAAAAGACTTCTAATGCTTCATGATCATATGCGAAGTGTGTGTGTACATGTACTTATCTAATGCAAAATCAGGCGGTCTACTGATTCAGTTGACCTCCTTAATGCGAATTATGTAGGTGCCGTGAATCCATTATGTATGCAAATTTTCCTATTCATGATTCTACATGAGTGCACAATCATTCATACAAATGCAACATCCATATGACAACACATTAAAGTTCAACCATATACGAGTGCAAACATATATGCATATGCAATATGAAGTGACTGAGCCGATCTAAAACCTAGATTGTGTATGTATATGTAACCACGAGCAACCACTAACAATCACTTGCAACCACTTGCAACCATCATCCATAACATGTTTCAACTACATGTTTTCATCCAAAGAGTTTCTACTTCAAAGATAGGGTCGAGGAGATATACCTAAAAAAAAAAAAAAAAATAGATAAAAGCGCAACTTAAGGAAAAGGAAGGATCAAAGATGTACCCTCGAAAAGAAAAGGGTAGGCAGCGCGTATTCTAGCTTTAGTCTCCCAAGTTGCATCTCCTTCGACGTCGCTCCACTGAACTTTGACGAGCTTGAATTCGCGGTTGCGTAGCTTCTTCACTTCCGTTCCTAATATGCGGGTTGGAACTTTCCTCACGGTTGCTTTGCGTTCCACTTCAGCTTCTTCTAGGATATTTGGCTCTACCACTTCAGCAGACTCATGTAGACATTTTCGGAGATGTGAAACATGAAAAACGTTGTGAACTCCGGCCAATCTTTCGGGTAGCTCTAATCTATAGGCCATTTTCCCAATTGTTCCTATCTAAAGGTATAGTCGAATGATAGAAAAAACTTTGTGCCCATTAGGCAATGTCAAAACTGGAAATCTATGCCACATATATATTGATTAGGAGAAGAACTCTCTAAGAATCAGCCCCGAAGACCGAAATCAACCTCAGACTGACACCCAAAGAATTACTCAACCCAACCACTATATATGATTCTAGGAAACTAAGCATGATGGACTCCTTTTAGGTCACAAGGAAGTCCCTTCCTACCCGTATCCTATAAAACCCAAAAAATTTAGTCAAACCAACGAACACCCTCGAGCCCCAACATGTGTTACTAAAAGATGAGTCATACTCCCTATGGGGTTTGCAATAGAAATTTGATTGAGAATGGGACCGAGAGGATATATACAAAAGATAGCATGCAAGTAAGCTCTACAGGAAGAGAGGGATCAAGGATATACTCTTAAGAAGAGATATGATGCACGAATCTAGTCTTCAATCTTCTAAGTCGCATTCCTTGAGCTTAACTCCATTATGCTTTGTCCGTCTTTAACTTCACAATTTCGTAGCTTCTTAATTCTTGTTTCCAAAATATGACTTGGAACCTATTTCACTATTGCCTCTCGTTCCTCTTTCACTTACTCTACTTCTAGTATACTCGGCTCAAGCATGACGGCGTACTCATGGTTTCATGCAAGCTTTCCAAAATTCACTAGTGAATTTTAGATCTCGTCCACTTACTATCAGGTATTCCACATAGATGAATTATCTCTTGAAAATAAACAAATGTCAACTATGTTGCCAAATGTACTTACTAAGGTGATTCTTTACGACTTATGCATAAGCGAAATGAACCTTCTGCCTTAGTGGCGAACACTACTGGAGCGCCCCATTCTGAAATGCTCCTTCTAATGAACCCCTTCTCTAGAAGCTCTTTAATCTGTTTACTGAGCTCTTTCCTTTCCCGTGGAGCCATGTGTCTAACGGGCAACGCAACGGGCTTTGCATTATCTACAAGATATATACGGAAGTCTATCTCCCGCTTCGGAGGCAAGCCCTCACCTCTTCGAAGACATCCGGATATTCCCGGACCACTCTAATCGATTGCAAATTTTCAACGGAGGCATCTAGCGATTCAAGATAACTAAGCATAACCGCATACGAGGGATTACAAGAAATTTCCAAAGTATTACCGAGCTGGGTTAGGAGCCTAACAACCCTTTTCTCACAATCAAGGATGGCCCCATTACTGGATAGCCAATCCATGCCCAAAATCAAACCATATCCCGAAAAGCCCAAAACAAAGGCACTACATTGAAATTCTACGCTTAGAATAGAAATTTTCAATCCCAAACAGATCATAGACAAATGAGCTGGGCCCCCAATTGGGTTTGAAACAATTAAGGGGTCCTCTACCATACTAGTTTTTAGGTGCAGAGATTCTACTAATGCAGACGAGATAAAGGAGTGTGATGCGCCAGAATCAAATAAAGTGCGAACGGGGTGATCATAAATATAAACTACACTTTCTACAGAAGTATTTATACCTCGCTGTTGCAGAGGTGGCGCTTCTAGCACATGAACCTGCGCCCCCGAGGTGGATCCAGCCCTCTGCCCCTGTCCTCGTTTCTTTGGGCAGTCCTTAGCCCTGTGGCCTGTCTCACCGCAAGAAAAGCACCTACCATTCTCCTTGGCCTTCTTTTTCCGGCAATCTTTCACTAAGTGCCCCCACTTTGCCACAGAAATTACACTTCCTCTTCTCTTTGTTGCCTTTCCCGCCTTTCTCAAAGTCTGTCTTCTCAGGGCAGTCTATGCTGATGTGTCCAGTCTCCCCATAATGAAAACATTCTCCTTGCTTTCTTTTCCTCTTTCTACAATCCTTGGCTATGTGCCCTTCCGTACCACAAAAATTGCATTTCCTTTTTTCCTGTTTCTTATTATTACTGGTTACGATCCTTTCTTGTTTGGCTATTATTCGTCTTCCTACTCTGGGACTCTTCCGCTTGTTGGTTCACGTGGAGGAGGAGGAGTGAAAGCGTCAGCAGCTGGGGAGTAAGGTCTCCAGACATGCTGAAACAGAAAGGGTAGATTCAAAACGAAGGATAAGAGATAGTACCTATGGCTTTGGGGAGGGGACTTTGCCTTTTAAAATAAAATAATATTTTATCTTTTAAAAATGCTTCTTTAAATTTCTTTTTTGAAAATAAATTTTCAAAACTTTTTATCTTATCTGGTAAACCTATGCTCTGATACCAAGTGAAACACCCCACCTCCGTTAGGGTCACTCTCAAAGGGAATGCCCTAATTTTGGTGGAGGTTTATAAGTATAAGTCACAGATATACAAGACAGATATAAGAACACATATTTTTGAACAGCGGAAAACAACTTTTATTTCATTAAAATATGTGTTACACAATCCATGCCATAATTTGTTTTACAATACTTCCAAAAACATAACATCTTCATAACTGTCTTAATTACATTATTTAAAGAAGCATAAAGAAAACATAAATAAACTGCAAAAGTCCCATAGTTGTTGTCCAAAGCCATAGTCCAAAACGAAAAGATCCAAGCAATACATTCTTTCTCTTCAAGCTGGATGTGAAGGCTGGTCAAGCTGCGGTATTCCCTCCCTGTGGACCTGGGGGGGGGGGGGGAACGGAAGGAAAGAAGATGAAAGAAAAGTAGAGTCAGACATAAAGCCTGAGTAAGTCTAGGACTATTCAGTCTATGAATAAAGAACTGGGTATGATAAGTATAAACTAGAAATGGGAAAGCACCATAAACTTAGTTAAGTTGTCTAGGGTCGAATATGCTATCGTACCCCATATTAATCTCTGTACCCATATGAACTAGTTCCCAACGGGCACCCCATAATCAGGGTAAAGTGATCCATTTTATGATGACCGGCTCCTACTCGCATAGTTACATGTGTCTTACGGCCCCCGATGTTGTAGTTACCTATGTTGGTCCCACCATGGGGTGTATCAAGTCCCATGGTGGCGGCCTGATACAATCCTAGAATGCACATGTATGCTACTAGTGCCCAGTGCCTTATTTTTCTGCGCCGGAGTGTGTGCATGCCCGCACCCCGTTAGAACCTACACTGCTGCACCACCGCCGTCGATTTGACCTCTTACAGTCAGCCCAGTAATCGTGCCCCACCCTGCCTAGTTTCAGGGTATCATGATACCTTATAGGGTTACTACTGAAAAGGGTACCCCGCTACTAGGTTTTTCTATTTCTAGCCAACATGCTAAGTTGGTTAAGTGTTTTATAAACCTAACCCCCAATCAGTCTGTTTAGTTTAGCATGTTCCATTTTGATTAAGTATTAATATAATTTACTTAATCCTATCAATCCAGACTCAGCCTTAATTGTCTTATTAAAGCCTTGACCTCTCACATTAGACAGGTATTGTTGTGGCTGCCTGTTGCCGGTTGGGTCCGGGCAGTCTTACGCCACAACTCAATCTAACCTCGGGTCCTTATTGGGCTCCATGTTTAACCACCCACATTGGATAGGTATTGTTGTGACTACTGGACAGCCGGGCGGTTCCGGGCAGGTTTACATCACAACTCAATCCAACCTCGGGTTAAACACATCGTATTTTCTACATTTACATATTTTGTCTCTTTTCTTTATTTTCTTATATGTAAATATTTGCGGCCCATTATTCAAAATCAATTTAAGCTAATGGTGTAAAGGTTTACACCAATCATGGGCCCAACCCATTCTTGAATTTGGGCCCATCTACTTTTATATTTTCATTTATTAATTAATTTGGCCCAACGTTATTTCCCCCGTTTAATACGTTCGTTTATTATAATATATGTTGGGCTTAGCCTTTTAAGCCCAACTTAGCCACGTGAAAGAAGGGGAGGCTTAAAACGTGATTATATACACAAAAAGGGGAATGTGAACGCATGAACTTGCAACATAACGTTGGAACTACAAAATAGAAACTGGTGTACTTGCATTGTGGTAACATGTACTTTGGTCATAAAGCATAAGTGACATGAATCAAACCATGTAAACTTGTAGTTAAGTTAAGAATCTAACTAAATTAGATATCATTATTGACACATAGTCTTAACTACAACATAAACCTATATTTTTACTTAGGCATAATGTCAAACATAAGCAAATCATGTTTATAAAATTACTATATGTTTACAAAGGTGCTTACTTTTGTTACTAATACAAAAGTATAGTTCAACTAGAATTATTCCAACTTAATCATGATTTTTAATCTATTCACATAATCATGGCACAAATATACCCAAACATGAAATCATGGTTTTTGATCTATTCATGTAATCATGGCATAAATATTCCTAAACATGAAATCATGGTTTTTGATCTATTCATGTAATCATGGCATAAATATTCCTAAACATGAAATCATGGTTTTTACTTTATTCATGCAAACTTGCAATTGGAATGTAAATCTAACTTAGCTATGTGTCACATATATTATCATATAATTCTTGTTAACAATATAGGCCTAACATGTTTTTCAATTAGGCATAATACCAGACATAGCCTAGTCATATTCATAAAATCAACATAAGTTCACAAAGAGGCTTACTTTTGTTTCTAATACAAAAGTATGGTTTTATACATAGATCATGATGCCAATTCCAACATAATTTCATATGAATCATAATACCCCAAATTTGATCCAATTACACACAAAGTGATTTTGTACAAAAATATACATTATGTTGGCATAGTAGCAAAACCACATACTTGCATGAATCTCAATTAAACAACCACAAACATGTAGCTTCAACATGAATTACATACTTGCGAATATCCAATCGTATACTTGCATGAATCTCAAATAAACTACCGCAAGCATGTAGTTTTTATCATGAATTACATACTTGCGAATATCCAATTGTTATATCACAACATTCCAAATCGATTAGAATCATAGCAACGCACAAATATGAATTACTATCACCACAAATCAAGTGTAATTCTTATTTTACACAAATCAAACACAGTTATTTATTCTCATCGGAATAGTACTCTACTTACAATCGTGTGACGAATTCTTCAATTCAGGAATCTGAATTCTGGATTTGGAGATGCTATTCCTTTGATGTAGGCGTTGTTTGATTTGTTTAAGTTTAACTTGTAGTTGCTTTATGCTTTAGAGTTTGTCTCCTAATTGTCTCTCAAATTGGTGGCTACTCCTAGTCGTTCCTCAGCAGCATGATGGCCTCATTCTTATTTTTGAATGAATAGATTAGGTAGAGTCTAGGGTCATTTTTATAGAGTTTATGAATTGATTAGGACCATCGATGTAGCTTGGGTTAATCGTAGCCATTCATTCGAAAGAGAGACCAATCAGGAGCTGACACCTAGCCCTCGTGACAAAGCAAGCCTCAGAAATTCAGACCCAGCACAGACCAGGCCAGCCAGGCCGACCAAGCAGGTCGACCTGCAAGTCGACACCCGTGTCGACTGGGCAGTCGACATGGGGGAGGGGAGGGTGGTGTCGACTGGCAAGTCGACACCCCTGTCGACTTGTCCTGGGCGGGAACTTTCCCGCCCTGCCTCCCTGCGTATTTGAAATTCGAATCTTCGAGCTATTTTCTTAATTTGAAATTTTCTGAAAACTTTGACGGGCCATAACTTGGTCATACGGACTCCGATTTTGGAAAACTCGGACTCTATTTCACGTATATTTCCGAGACGAACACAATGGCATAGCCCGTTTCCCTTAATTCTTTGAATTGTAATTAATTATACTTTAATTTGTGAATTTCAATGTTATAGAATACACGGGGTGTTACAAGCAGCCAACTCTAGGTCGTGGATTGGGTAGTTCTTTTCATGAACTCTCAACTGCCTGCTTCCATAGCACATTACCCTTCCCTCTTACATCAAGACGGCACCAAGCCCTGTGCCATAAGCATCAGTGTAAACCATAAACATCTTACTTTCATTTGGGTGAGTCAGAATTGGAGTTGTTGATAGAGACCTCTTCAACCTCTGAAAAGTATCCTCACAATCAACGCTGCATGAAAAAGCCAAGTTCTTCTTGGTCAATCGGTAAGCGAGTAGATGCTCTTGCGAAATATCTGATAAACTTTCTATAGTATCCCGCCAACCCTAGAAAACTTATCACCTACGTTGCATTCCTTAGAGCTCTCCAATCTTTAACTGTAACGACTTTCAGGAGATCCACAACTATCCCGTCCTTGAAGACTACATGCCCTAAGAACCTTACTTCCTTCCACTAAAAGTGACACTTAGAAAACTTCGCCTTGAGTTGATTTAATCGGAGGCTATGTAGAACCTCCCCTAAGTGTTGGGCATCCTCCTCCTTTTTCTTTGAGAAAATCAGGATGTCATCCCCAAAGACAACTACAAACTTGTTCAGAAACTCCCTAAACACCCTACTATCAAATCCACAAAATAGGCGGGTGCATTGGTTAACCTAAAAGGCATAACTAACCATTCGAAGAAGCCATCTGGAGTTCTGAATGCAATCTTATCAATGTTGCCTTCTGCCATTTTTAACTGAAGAAACCGTATGGCCAAATCCATCTGTGAGAAAACTGATGCGCCAACCAGCTGACCAAATAGGTGATCTATTCTCGGTAGCGGGTGTCTATTCTTCTTAGTGAGCTTATTCAGCTCCCTATAATCCACACAAAGACGAAGTGAGTCATCTTCCTTAGTTACAAAGATGACTAGAGCTCCCCATTCTGAGATGATTTGCCTAATAAAACTTTTCTCGAATAGCTTCCCTACTTGCTCACTGAGCTCCCTCCTTTCCCTTGGAGCCATGTGGCGCATTGGTAGGGAAACTGGCTTTGCATTCTCTACCAAGTAAATCTGAAAGTCAATCTCATGCTTTAGAGGTAGTCCCTTAACCGCCTCGAACACATCCGAAAAGCCTCTAATTATGGGCACAGATCGCAAGTCATCTATAGAAGTATTAAGTGATTCTAGAATGCTGGGCATTACCGACCCCGTGGATCGTAGGAAATTTCGGGAGTCCTACCATGACAGGAAAGAAGTCTAAACACTCACTTTTCGCAATTAAGGATGGCAGCGTACATGGCTAGCCAATCCATGCCTAGAATCAAACCATAGCCCATAAAGTGCAGTACATATGTGTCGCATTCAAATTCGACGCCCAAGATAGAAATTCTCAAACCCCTGCACATCATAGATAAATGAGTTGATCCTCCTATAGGGTTTGAGACTATTACAGGTACAAAGACTATAATAGTATTTAGGTGTAGATTATCTACTAAAGAACTAGGTATAAATGAGTGTGAAGCACCAGAATCAAACAGGGTTCGAACAGGATAGTCAAAAAGGGAAATCAAACCTTCAATTGTGACTTTTCTAACTTAATCAGGTCTACTTGCTTCCAAAGCATGCACTTTTCCAGTAGTTCATGCCCTTTTCCCTTGCTTATTAGGGCATTTCTTGGTGAAGTGTCCCATATGTCCACAATTAAAGCAAGCTCCTTTGGTCTTTCTGCAGTATTTTACAAACTGACCCATACCACCGCATCCATGACACTTTACCTCATTTTTTATTTCGGCTTTGTTGGGTTTTTCACCTTCCTTTTGTTCCATTCCTTTCTTGGGCCACCATTTCTGCTTCTAGCCCTTGGCTTGAGTTTCCTCAGTCTTGTTTTCTTTCCTTTCTTCCTTACCATCTTCATGCATGAGTGCCATATCAAATAGTCTTTAAAAGTTTCCCTCATTGGTATGTGAGACAAAGCAAGTCCTTAGAGATTCTAATTCAATCCTCTCACAAACCTAAGCGCCTTCCTATAGGGCGTATTCACCAACTCCAGTCCAGACCTTGCTAGTTGATTAAACTAATTAACATATTCCTTCACCGGCATGTCTCCTTATTTTAGAGCTAAGAACCTTTCCATTAGTAGTCCCTCCTCAGCTTGAGATAAGAATTTCACCTCAAACCTTTGCCTGAATACATCCCATGTCACCACTAGTTATCTAGCTTGTGTTACTTCTCGCTAGTACGAAGCCTCATCTTTAAGTTTCCATGCAGCCAGTTGTATTTTCCTTCGGTCATCTACTAAAAAATTCCACGTAAGTTCTCTGTCTCTCGTAGCCAATTCTGTGCTTCTACAAAGCTTTCAGTTCCACGGAATGATTTTCCTCCCTTAACACAGAAGTCCTTTGCAACATCCCGTGTTTTTACGGTAAAATAATTTATTTAATTATTTAAATAGTGATTTAGTGAATTAAAATGGTTGTTTAATTTAATTATATGGAATATTTAATTAATATATATTTAAATAATATATTTATTTCTAAAATAATCGGAATATAGTGAATTGATGATATGGTGTGCACTGGACTATTTAAAATATATATAATCCAGTTTGGAATTTGAATCAGAATAACGAATATATTATATAAATGACAGTTGAACGTATAATTTATATTATAATTATAATCGAGTTCAAAATGGCGCGACAGTTCGCTATTTGGTGATTTGAACTTCAACTGAATATGTAAGGTCCGTTTTAAATCGGATTTATGTGAAATAAGAAACGTTAGGAGCTGGTGAAGTGTATTTTTATGATGGAAGAGAAAAACCAGGATTTCGTCATGTAGATTTTTAGTTATGTCCAAATCAAATTTTAGAAAAGTTGCTATGTAATTCCTTTATAATTTATAACGATTTATTTATATTTTAAAAAGGGATTTCATTATAAATTGAATATCGATTTATATCGGGATTTGAAATATCGAGTTAGAAATCCATATAGGAATATGATGAAGCTATGTGATATTCTGTTGTGAATAGATACAATAATATTTAAATTTAATTGTTTTTAAATATATTTGTGTATTTAAAAGGGTCATTTAGAGCTTTAAAAATATCCAGTTTTGCAAATGACCTTCGAATTCGACGAAGCTAATTTTGGTGGTTCCGTAATATTAAATTATTGTTAGATTTCAATTTCCGTGATTTTTGAAGTCAGCATGTGGCCGTACGGGATTTGAATATGAAATACAGTCGATACTTTAACCTTTAAAAATAAGCTATGTGAGCAAACAGAGTCAGAATTCGTCGAAACCAGTTTCTTTGGGATCGTAATGTCGAACTCTAGCTGAATGTCCATTTCCGTGATTTCTGGGTATTATATGTGATCATAGAGATTTTTAAAGGACGAATGCAAACAGTGTTCGAATAAAAATAAATATAATAAGCAAATAAAAAATGAATAAACTACCCTATAAATACTCATAAACTTCAGCTAACCCTAAATTTATTTCTCCTGGTCAAGGAATGCGCCGCCACCACCAAATATTTACACAGTAAAAAAATCCTCCTTTTAAAATCAAAATAAAATCAATCAAAAATCTATAAATTAATTCACTTGTATATTCGTTCTCCTCTAAGGTTGCTCTTCAGGTTGATATCAGTTTGAAGGGGTTCGAAGTGTATTTTTTGTCACTAGAAAATGTACAGCTGTGGGATTTAAGGTGAAGCCCAACCAAGAAATATATATATGTCCTAATTTATTCTAGTTTTGATTAGTACATTAACTGGTTAAATCAATAAGTTCTTCATACATTATCAGAATTCAACGAAACAAGATCCTTGGGATCATATGGACGATGGCTACAACATGGAACTGACCGGAAGTGAATTGGAGCTCGTTTGGATTTATGGTGAAATTAAACGTCTGAATCAAATCAATGACCAATTATCGTTATTTAACGATAACCGTCCAATGTGAGTAAAACTCACTAACTCTTCTCAGTTATATTTTTATAACATATTTTTAGAAATGATAAATGATGTCTGTTTGTTGTGTGTTGGTTGTTTGTTGTGTGTTGGTTAATTGGTTGAAAATATCGATAACGATATA
Organism: Allium sativum; assembly: GCA_030737875.1. Lineage (NCBI taxonomy): Eukaryota > Viridiplantae > Streptophyta > Magnoliopsida > Asparagales > Amaryllidaceae > Allium > Allium sativum. The sequence goes on from CM060909.1 coordinate 34,497,507, forward strand.
TATAAATTGTTAATAGAATATTGATTCTGTTTGTCAGAATATTTTATATTCGTGTTATTTATGTTGATTAACATATGTGGGTGCAGGGAAATAGGTTGGAGGGATCCGACTGGCTTCCTCAACATTTATTTTACTGTTTTCATATATTGTGTTATATGATGTGATATGAAATCTGTTGTTGATTTTGTATGGTTGAATGACACCGATCATTGTTATATGGTACGTTAAATACCATACGAAATACTGGAATGATAAAAAGAAAATTTTCATTGTTATATTGAAAAAGAAATAATTATAAAATCAAAAGATTTTATAAAAATAAAATATTTATTTAGAAAATAAATAGATTAAAAAGGAATATTTATTAGCTAATCAAATAGATAAAATTGAAGGGGAATATTTGTAAAACATTTACTAGTAGAATTGAAAAAGAAATATTTGTAAAGTATTTACAAATAGAATTGAAAAGGGATATTTATTTGAAAATAAATAGAATAGAAAGAGGAAATATGTGTAAAAAAATAGAAAAGGGAATAGTTAGATTATAAAAGGAATTACTTATAAAATCAATAGATTTTGTAAATAGAAAATATTTTATAAAATAAATAGAATTATCAAAAATGGATTTATTTGGTAAATAAATAGGTTATAAAAGGAAATACTTGAAAAGTGAATAGAATAGTATGAAAGAGGATTTTATATTTGAAAGGTTTAGACCCGTGCTTCGCACACGGGTATAACAAATATGGATTTAAAGAAAAGATTTTAAATAGAATCTATTCTAACCGATAGATTGAGAAAATAAATTTATAAATAGTATTTTATAAATTAAATAAAATGTTTAACATTGGATAAATAGGATATATGTGTCAGAACTTATATAGAGAAGTAAGAATCGATTTCAACATCGATATTCGAAACTGAATATGGACGAAGAGTTAGTCGATTAAGAGTTAATCGAATTAGAGTAATTGTTTAGTGTTAATCAGTTAGAGTTAACTAGTTAGAGTAAATCAGTAGAGTTAACTGAATATTAATTATTCAATTAGAGTTGATCGAATATAGTTATTAGAGATAGAATTAGTCAACCATAGTTATTTAGGATGAGTTGCCATTTCGTACGAATGCTAGCGTAATTCGCAGGGCTACAGATAGCATACGGCGGTCGGATGTTTTCCTAAGAGAATCAAGCATAACCATTGTGATCGCTGCGATCTAGAGTCAAGCGAATGGAGTTAAATTGAATATTAGACATTTGAAATAAAGTTAAAACAGACATAGTTATTCGAATATAAGTTATTAGAATATAAGTTAATCAAATATTAGTTATTCGATACGAGTTAAATAAGTTGAGTTAATCAAGTAAGTTAACCGAGTTGAGTTAATCGAGTTGAGTTAGTAAAGATGAGTTAATCAAACAGTGAAACGACCCAAACTTCCCCATAAAGGAAAGGCTGGATTGCTTTGAGAAAAACACACATCAGAACACAAACTGAAGAACATTTTATTGCTGATTACAACAATTACATCATAGTACAAGAATGTAACAGAGTATGAATACTTATTACATAATAGAAATACAATAATATCAGAGTTATAAGTTACATTTAAATAGCAGTGGAAAAATAATACAAATATACAACTGGAAGGAATACACGGATACAGAGCTTTCCGAATACCGCTTCAGCTATAAGCCAGGATCCTGTAAATATATCTGCAAAAAGCTACTCGACTGCCCATGTGGAAAATATGGGCACCCGAGTTTGCCAGTGAAACAAACTACAGGTCAGTCATGGGATTGGTATGAGAAATCTTAACTTAACTTATCTAATAATAAGGCTAATCACAGGACCACGCCGCTAACGCGGAACGGGTTTACTCCATTGGATTGTTAGTGCATAAATAAAGTAAATCGTTAAACAACGCAATACTTTTTAGAAAAATGAAACCATTATAAGACCCAAGTCCCATCACACAATGCAACGCAAACCGAAGGATAGGGTTTTACCTTATAATGGTCAAAAGATGCTTGATACAGTAAAACGGATTTAATATTAGTGTATATATCTATGGGTATATATATTTCAAAAACATTTTCAATCATAATGTATTAATCATAGACGGCATAGTACCCCATCCTACTATGTCACCATACTAGTTCTACAATCAAAACCGCAAGGTCGTATTGGAAATTGGATTTCCATCATGAGTCGAGGCTAGGGTCAAGCTCCTCTCCGATTCGAGACACTCTAGCAAATGCCTCAGGATCCCCCGCAGTGAACCCTTGGAGCAGTAGGGTCGGTCCCTGCCTATCGGCAGTGGATTGGTTATGCCTGAACACATGTTTCCCGGTTCCTTTGAACCAATAGTATGACCACTAACAGCCTATAAAAATCCGAGGCGCCTCAAAATCCATCATCCACATAAGTAAAATGCCAGCCAGTTTAAGCACTGACACTACCACTAGCTAGAAAGAAACGTGTGCACTCCCTACGGTCCATATCCCGTTTTTGACTCATACCGGGGTGTGAGGCTCGCGAAGTCACGATATACACAAAGCTATGCCGTAATAGGCTATGCTTTGATCATCCCACAAGGCCCTGCTTTTCAACGAAAGCCTTGATCATTTGCATCTTGGCGTGCCACATTGACAATTCACGCCATGCGATCAATCACTATTAATATATACCAGGGTGTTAAGTAGAGAATAAATCCTCCACCACCAACAGACATACATTAATAGAAATCGATTTAATTCACATGGAACGAAATCCAATGTTAGACACGCATCCATTTACTAGCTTATGCTCTGGGTCTGAGCGAAAACCAAACTCGATCAATCAACAATAGTCCGGACGGCCACCACTGAAGCCCCTTCAAGGTAGCTACTCCCATCAAGGGTCTCTGTAGCAACATATCCATTCGATGTGAAGATCGTCCGTCTTCAACCACCGTCTTCATCTTCGGCTCTTCATCGTCGTAGTAATTATTCGGAATGGGTTAAACCCGGTCTTCCCGAATAACTCACGTATTTTATAATTAAAAATCAAGTACTATAAAAACACATCCAATGCCTCATTCCGATTCAGAATATTCTTTTAATAAAATATTCGCATTATTATATCAAAGATAAATTCTTTAAATTATCCTCAAATCTTTTCTTTTAAAGATTTATTAAAAACCCAATTTGGTTTTAAATATCAAAAATCATTATTCAATGATTAATTAAATTTAAGAAATTAATCTTATCTTTAACTGGGTTAAAGAACTAATGTCATTTAAAACATCATTCACGATAAACCCAAAATCATCTTCCATAAAATATTGAATCTTCACAGAAATCAAATCAATATATATAATCGTTATAAATTTATGTATCCGACCAATAATATAAATGGAATAACGGCGAAGCCTCTTAAATTCCATATGTAGTAACGGTCTTCTTTTACAGAAGCTTACCTGGGTTATTATAAATTCGAATTCCATTCAACTCCAATTTAATATATTAAATTGGGAAACTTGGCTTTTAGAAAATTCCCATTTAAATCTTAATAAAAGATTTATAAATTCCAAATCATATTTTCACTATCAGTTGGGTTAAAGAAAACAGGTCACTTAATAACATGGTTCACAATAAACCCAACTCACATTTCATCTTATTTCAATTACTAAATATAATTGAAAACTTTAATAATCTTAATTAAAAGATTAATTCTTTTCATACGGGGTTTAAGAACAATGTTATTTAAGACACTATTCACGACAAACCCAAATCCAATTTATTTAATTTCAATTAAATATTAATAAATTAGGAAACTTCATTAAATCTAAATTTAATGATTGATCCTAGTTAATAACTAGTTCATTTCAATAAAAATATATTTTTCTAAAATATATTCTTTTTCTAAACTATATTCTTTTTCTAGGATATATTTTCTAAAATATTCTTTTCTAGAATATTCTTTGTTGGAATGTGACTCAATCATCAACCATATATTGCATGTAATCGATGAGAAATAACTATCAAGCAACCAATTAACAACCAAAGTGGATTCTACACTAAATATTGGGACTAGTGTAGATCAAATATCATCCTAACACCCGTGTGGGGTTTCATCCAACAAACAAATAATAAATTATTTGTGCACTTGGGCGATGTGTGAAAATTATCATCCCAATCACATAAACAAGTTGGGTAACTCGTAAATGGGAGTGTAATATTCAATCTGAATATATTAACATTATATTTAACACATCAAGCATTTCAACATTATGACATATATTTCAATTTTTTTAATCCTATTCTCCTTAATGAGAATGATATTACATAAATTATATGTTTTTAATTCTACTCCTTTAAATGAGATCAACACTACATAAAAATGTATGTTTTTATTTCTAATCTTTTTATTGTAACTAATCGACAATAAAAATATTAACTTTTAAATCTTTTGAGTAATTCTTTTTATTTACCAAAAATGCTATTTTGGTTTAACTCTTTTTAAAGTAAACAAAACTATATATTTTGATCTACTTCTTTTTAGTGTAAACAAATGTTCATTTTTTTCTTAATCCTTTTTAATACACGAAAATATTCATTTTTGTTTAATCCTTTCTAATACACAAATATGTTCATTTTTATTTCATCCTTTTTAATACACAAAAATGGTTCATTTTTATTTCATCCTTTTTAATACACAAAAATGGTTCATTTTTATTTCATCCTTTTTAATACACAAAAATGGTTCATTTTTATTTCATCCTTTTTAATACACAAAAATGGATCATTTTTATTTCATCCTTTTTAATACATAAAAATGGTTCATTTTTATTTCATCCTTTTTAACTAATCAAGTATTGACAAAAATGTTATTCTCTTTCACAAATCAAGTTTTGACAAAAATTGTGTCTTTTATTTTAATATTCATTTTCTTGCAAAAATGTACCTTTTATTCTAATACCTTTTTAATGTATAAAAATATACAATTTCAATTCATTCTTCTTTAATGTATAAAAATATACATTTTCTAGTTCATTCTTTTGATGTTAAAAATATACAATTTCTATTTCATTCCTTTTATGTATAAAAATATACATTTTCTAATTTGACAAAAATGAATGAATTTACTTCATTCCTTTTAGAGTGACAAAAATGAATCTCCTTTTTGATGTAAACAAAAATGATAATTTCAACTTAACAAAAATGTAAATTTTGTTTGATCAATTTCAATTCAACAAAAATGTGATAATTTGTTGGATCCATTTAGTGTAAATAGAATGTGATGATCTTGTCTAATCCTTTTAATGTAAACAAAATATTAATTTTGTCTATGTCCTTTTTAATATAAACAAATATGATTTTTGTCTAAGTCCTTTTTAATATAAACAAAATATGATTTTTGTCTATGTCCTTTTTAATATAAACAAAATATGATTTTTGTCTATGTCCTTTTTAATATATAAAAATATTATTCTTATTTCAAAATTCATGTTTTGACACAAAAGTGATATTTATCTCACTAACATGTTTTGACAAAATGTTATTCTTATATATTTCTTATTTAATGACAAAAATGTGATTTTTGTAAAATCCTCATTAAGTGACAAAAATGTATGTTTTGCTAAACTCTTTTTAATACACTATTATGTTCATATTTGTCTAATTCCCTTTTAAGGTACATTTGTCTGACTCTTTTCAATGTGTTAAAATAAATGGTTTTAATTCATTATTTTTCAAAGTGACAAAATGTATGTTTTAATTCATTCTTTTTCAAAGTGATTAAAATGATAATTTTGTCTAATTCTTTTAATGTAACCTTTCTAATAAAGATGACATTTTTCTTCTAATTAACTTTTCTGACAAAGGTGTTTTTACTTCAGTCTTTATAATGAAAAATGTCCTTTTTTTCTACATTAACAGTTCTAATGAAAAATGTCCTTTTTTCTATATTAACATTTCTAATGAAAAATGTCCTTTTATTCACTTAACAAGTTTGGACAAAAATGTTCTTTTATTCACTTAGCATATTTTTACACAAAAATAATATTTTACTCTATTAACATATTTTTACACAAAAATAATCAAATCAAAATGTGATTTTATTCACACAAAATATCCTAACCAAGCATGAACATCACAACAGCAAAATCAATAAACAACAATTCCATACATCACAGATCGGAATTAATCAACACACATACATGGAATTTAAATAGAGAGAAATAATTAATATTTTATTTTATTTTAAAAAAATAGAATTCCCATCGAGCTTTTATGCCTTCTGGATTTTCTGTTCTCAATTAGATCGTGTTCACAATTTTCTGAATTTCCAATGTACTCATTTTCAAATCCGGTTAGCTTCATGCTGTAGTGCTCGGAAATACGAATCCAACGCAACCGAGTTTGCGGATTTCTGATTCAGTTTGCAAAAGTTATAGTGATTCGAATATTAATTACTTTAATTTAAATTATAAATAATTAGTTCAATAAAAATTCACTTAACCTTAATTTCATAACCCAAGAAAATCTGCCGCTCTTTTTCTTCCATCTTCTTTCTCTGTACTGTCATTCTAGAAACCCATTTCTCCCAACGGAAATCTGCCTGCGCCACCACCTATGAGCCACCATCGGCCGAGCCATCACCACCCCAAGACGCGGCTCGACCAACTCCACCCACGCCCTGACCCGCGTTGCACTCCCCTCCCCCCCTCCCCAGCCTTTTAGAAACCTGCATGAACGCTCAATATTTGAGCTCGCCAACCACACCATCCAAACGACTGAATCCGATCACCACCGTTCATGTTATAGAACTCAACTCCCTCTTCAATTTGGTCTTGGATTTGCTTGAATTCGTGGAGTGGATTGAAAGATATTTAGGATTGAAGATGGGATGAAATCGGGCATCGATTTCTAAAGAATGCGGCTGCAAACTAAGGCCTAGGGTTAGAGTGAAATATGTGTATTTATACCGTATATTTAGGGTATTTTTATATTTATTAAATTATTTAATTCAAACAAAAAGCCTGTTCACCTATACGAACTCCAAATCGAACCCAACGAGTGTCAGCCCTAGCTAATAACCCCCGTCCCGGACACAATGGAATATGTTCCGCAACCCAGTTCGGCTGTTACGATATGTTTTTCTTTAAATTAAGTTATAAATCATTTAATTATTAAATTCAAACGTACATTTTAAATTACCGAGGCCACATACTAGCTCTAAAAATTACAGAAAAATTATTTCTAGTTATGTTTTGATGATACGGTCCTAACGAGACTAATTTCGTCGAATTCTGAGACTGTCTGAAAATGGCCATTTTCGAGTCGATTAAATTTGACCGAAACTGACAAAACACGTTTTCCTTTGCCACGCTCACATATTAATTTGAAAAATTACGAAAATTGAAACCTAGTAATAATTTGACATTCCGATTCCAACAAAATCGGTTTCGTCGAAAACCGAGGTCGTTTGAGAAATGACTATTTTTAAGGGCTATATATCATATTAAAATATTTATAAATTCTACAGCGACTTTTCTAAATTTTAAACTGGGCATAACTTTTGATTCTTAAAGTGAAATTTCAGTTTTTCAGATTCGTTAGAAAGATATGATTAAACAGATTTAAATATTTCTTATTTCGCTCAATTCTGATTTAAAATGAATCCTGTATATTCAGTCAAAGTTCGAATTCAAATTTTCAAACTGCAGCGCTGTTTTAAACTCCTTTTATAATTAAATTAAATTTATTCATTTTAAAATAAACTTTTAGTCGTTATTATTTAAAGTAAATTATTTAAAATATTAAAATTCCCTTAAAATTTCTAAAATAAAAATTATAAATTGGCCCTAAAATTCCGGGTCGTTACAATCGCCCCCACTTAAAATCTTTTCGTCCTCGAAAAGGAACGAAGCTAAAAGTTGTTTAATTAACCAACTCAGCTTAAATTTTTTATTTATTTGTTTAATTAATTATCATTCTAATATTTTAATTAGCGAACTAACTATCAGACATCACAACCAACAATCAATTAGGTGATTAACTTTTCAAATATATATAACTTTTATATATAGCCAAAAATCATATTTTTAGTGCAAATCACAGCAATGTGTCCTAACTAAGTTTTGCTTCTCATACCAGTCAATGGAAATATATAGAAATCCCACTTTCGAGACTCGAACATAAGTACTGGTGATGGTGCACCGATCATCAGAATTATCTCTGGGCAACTAGAGTGTGATTCTATATCTATCCAGTGTATTAAAACTTCGAATATCTGTTAATTACTCGTATATTCGAAACCTTTATATACTCGATTGTCCACATTAAAATATAATAATATTCAAATACGTATTTTAAGATAAAATTTTCAAAACTAAATTTTGTTTTCATTTTTATTTTAAAGAAAATAATACTCCTCACACTCGTTCTAGGATGCTACTGATCCCATCTCTAACGAGTTATTCTTATTGGATATTACTAATCCAATCTCCGATGAATTCTTTCATTCGGTTCTAATGTGTCTTGTTCTTGAGCTGTGTAAACCTCGCTCTGATACCAAATGAAACGACCCAAACTTCCCTGTAAAGGAAAGGCTGGATTGCTTTGAGAACAACACACATCAGAACACAAACTGAAGAACATTATATTACTGATTACAACAATTACATCAGAGTATAAGAATGTAACAGAGTATGAATACTTATTACATAATAGAAATACAATAATATCAGAGTTTTAAATTACATTTGAATAGCAGCAGAAAAATAATACAAATATACAACTGGAAGGAATACACAGATACAGAGCTTTTCGAATACCGCTTCAGCTGTAAGCCAGGATCCTGTAAATATATCTGCAAAAAGCTACTTGACTGTCCGTGTGGAAAATATGGGAACCCGAGTTTGCCAGTGAAACAAACTACAGGTCAGTCATGGGACTGGTATGAGAAATCTTAACTTAACTTATCTAATAATAAGGCTAATCACAGGACCACGCCGCTAACGCGGAACGGGTTTACTCCATTGGATTGCCAATGCATAAAATAAAGTAAATCGTTAAACAACGCAATACTTTTTAGAAAAATGAAACTATTATAAGACCCAGTCCCATCACACAATGCAACGCAAACCGGAGGATAGTGTTTTACCTTATAATGGTCAAAAGATGCTTGATACGGTAAAACGGATTTAATATTAGTGTATATATCTATGGGTATATATATATTTCAAAAACATTTTCAATCATAATGTATTAATAATCATAGACGGCATAGTACCCCATCCTACTATGTCGCCATACTAGTTCTACAATCAAAACCGCAAGGTCGTATTGGAAATTGGATTTCCATCATGAGTCGAGGCTAGGGGAAAGCTCCTCTCCGATTCGAGACACTCTAAAAAATGCATCAGGATCCCCCGCAGTGAACCCTTGGAGCGGTAGGGCCGGTCCCCGCCTATCGGCAGTGGATTGGTTATGCCTGAACACATGTTTCTTGGTTCCTTTGAACCTATAGTATGACCACTAACGGCCTATAAAAATCGAAGGCGCCTAAAAATCCATCATCCACATAAGTAAAATGCCAACCAGTTTAAGCACTAACACTACCACTAGCTACAAAGAAACGTGTGCACTCCCTACGGTCCATATCCCGTTTTTGACTCATACCGGGGTGTGAGGCTCGCGAAGTCACGATATACACAAAGCTATGCCGTAATAGGCTATGCTTTGATCATCCCACAAGGCCCTGCTTTTCAACAAAAGCCTTGATCATTTGCATCTTGGCGTGCCACATTGACAATTCACGCCATGCGATCAATCACTATTAATATATACCAGGGTGTTAAGTAGAGAATAAATCCTCCACCACCAAATAGACATACATTAATAGAAATCGATTTAATTCACATGGAACGAAATCCAATGTCAGACACGCATCCATTTACTAGCTTATGCTCTGGGTCTGAGCGAAAACCAAACCCGAACAATCAACAATAGTCCGGACGGCCACCACTGAAGCCCCTTCAAGGTAGCTACTACCATCAAGGGTCTCTGTAGCAACACATCCATTCGATGTGAAGATCGTCAGTCTTCAACCATCGTCTTCATCTTTGACTCTTCATCGTCGTAGTATTTATTCGGAATGGGTTAAACCCGGTCTTCCCGAATAACTCACGTATTTTATAATTAAAAATCAAGTACTATAAAAACACATCCAACGCCTCATTCCAATTCAAAATATTCCTCTAATAAAATATTCGCATTATTATATCAAAGATAAATTCTTTAAATTATCCTCAAATCTTTTCTTTTAAAGATTTATTAAAAACCCAATTTGGTTTTAAATATCAAAAATCATTATTTGATGATTAATTAAATTTAAGAAATTAATCTTATCTTTAACTGGGTTAAAGAACTATGTCATTTAAAACATCGTTCACAATAAACCCAAAATCGTCTTCCATAAAATATGGAATCTTCACAGAAATCAAATCAACATGTATAATTTTATAAATTTCTGTATCCGACCAATAATATAAATGGAATAATGGCAAAGCCTCTTAAATTCCATATGTAGTAACGGTCTTCTTTTACAGAAGCTTACCTCGGTTATTATAAATTCGAATTCCATTCAACTCCAATTTAATATATTAAATTGGGAAACTTGGCTTTTAGAAAATTCTCATTTAAATCTTAATAAAAGATTTATAAATTCCAAATCATATTTTCACTATCAGTTGGGTTAAAGAAAACAGGTCACTTAAAAACATGGTTCACAATAAACCCAACTCACATTTCATCTTATTTCAATTACTAAATATAATTGAAAACTTTAATAAACTTAATTAAAAGATTAATTCTTTTCATACGGGGTTTAAGAATAGTGTTATTTAAGACACTATTCACGACAAATCCAATTTATTTAATTTCAATTAAATATTAATAAATTAGGAAACTTCATTAAATCTAAATTAAATGATTGATCCTAGTTAATAACTAGTTCATTTCAATAAAAATATATTTTTCTAAAATATATTCTTTTTCTAAACTATATTCTTTTTCTAGGATATATTTTCTAAAATATTCTTTTCTAGAATATTCTTTATTGGAATGTGACTCAATCATCAACCATATATTGCATGTAATCGATGAGAAATAACTATCAAGCAACCAGTTAACAACCAAAGTGGATTCTACACTAAATATTGAGACTAGTGTAGATCAAATATCATCCCAACACCCGTGTGGGGTTTCATCTAACAAACAAATAATAAATTATTTGTGCACTTGGGCGATGTGTGAAAATTATCATCCTAATCACATAAACAAGTCGGGTAACTCGTAAATGGGAGTGTGATATTCAATCTGAATATATTAACATTATATTTAACACATCAAGCATTTCAACATCATGACATATATTTCAATTTTTTTAATCCTATTCTCCTTAATGAGAATGATATTACATAAAAATATATGTTTTTAATTCTACTCCTTTAAATGAGATCAACACTACATAAAAATTATGTTTTTATTTCTAATCTTTTTATTGTAACTAATCGACAATAAAATATTAACTTTTAAATCTTTTGAGTAATTCTTTTTAATGACCAAAAATGCTATTTTGGTTTAACTCTTTTTAAATTAAACAAAACTATGTATTTTGATCTACTTCTTTTTAATGTAAACAAATGTTCATTTTTGCTTAATCCTTTTTAATACACGAAAATATTCATTTTTGTTTTCTCCTTTTTAATACACAAAAATGTTCATTTTTATTTCATCCTTTTTAATACAAAAAATGGTTCATTTTTATTTCATCCTTTTTAATACACAAAAATGGTTCATTTTTATTTCATCCTTTTTAATACACATAAATGGTTCATTTTTATTTCATCCTTTTTAATACACAAAAATGGTTCATTTTTATTCCATCCTTTTTAATACAAAAAAATAGTTCATTTTTATTTCATCCTTTTTAACTAATCAAGTATTGACAAAAATGTTATTCTTTTTCACAATTCAAGTTTTGAAAAAAAATTGTGTTTTTTATTTTGATATTCATTTTCTAGCAAAAATGTACCTTTTATTTTAATACCTTTTTAATGTATAAAAATATACAATTTCAATTCATTCTTCTTTAATGTATAAAAATATCCATTTTCTAGTTCATTCTTTTAATGTATAAAAATATACATTTTCTATTTTATTCCTTTTATGTATAAAAATATACATTTTCTAATTTGACAAAAATGAATGAATTTACTTCATTCCTTTCAGAGTGACAAAAATGAATCTCCTTTTTGATGTAAACAAAAATGATAATTTCAACTTAACAAAAATGTAAATTTTGTTTGATCAATTTCAATTCAACAAAAATGTGATAATTTGTTGGATCCATTTAATGTAAATAGAATGTGATGATCTTGTCTAATCCTTTTAATGTAAACAAAATATTAATTTTGTCTATGTCCTTTTTAATATAAACAAAATATGATTTTTGTCTATGTCCTTTTTAATATAAACAAAATATGATTTTTGTCTATGTCATTTTTAATATAAACAAAATATGATTTTTGTCTATGTCCTTTTTAATATATAAAAATATTATTCTTATTTCAAAATTCATGTTTTGACACAAAAGTGATATTTATCTCACTAACATGTTTTGACAAAATGTTATTCTTATATATTTCTTATTTAATGACAAAAATGTGATTTTTGTAAAATCCTCATTAAGTGACAAAAATGTATGTTTTGTCAAACTCTTTTTAATACACTAACATATTCATTTTTGTCTAATTCCCTTTTAAGGTACATTTGTCTAACTCTTTTCAATGTGTCAAAATAAATGGTTTTAATTCATTCTTTTTCAAATTGACATAATGTATGTTTTAATTCATTCTTTTTCAAAGTGACAAAAATGATAATTTTGTCTAATTCTTTTAATGTAACCTTTCTAATAAAGATGACATTTTTCTTCTAATTAACTTTTCTGACAAAGGTGTTTTTACTTCGGTCTTTATAATGAAAAATGTCCTTTTTTCTATATTAACAGTTCTACTGAAAAATGTCCTTTTTTTCTATATTAACATTTCTAATGAAAAATGTCCTTTTATTCACTTAACAAGTTTGGACAAAAATGTTCTTTTATTCACTTAGCATATTTTTACACAAAAATAATATTTTACTCTATTAACATATTTTTACACAAAAATAATCAAATCAAAATGTGATTTTATTCACACAAAATATCCTAACCAAGCATGAACATCACAACAGCAAAATCAATAAACAACAATTCTATACATCACAGATCGGAATTAATCAACACACATACATGGAATTTAAATAGAGGGAAATAGTTAATATTTTAATTTTTTTTAACAAAAAATAGAATTCTCACCGAGCTTTTATGCCTTCTGGATTTTCTGTTCTCAATTAGATCATGTTCACAATTTTCTGAATTTCCAATATACTCATTTTCAAATCCGGTTAGCTTCATGCTGTAGTGCTCGGAAATACGAATCCAACGCAACTGAGTTCGCGGATTTCTGATTCAGTTTGCAAAAGTTATAGCATTCGAATATTAATTACTTTAATTTAAAATATAAATAATTAGTTCAATAAAAATTCCCTTAACCTTAATTTCATAACCCAAGAAAATCTGCCGCTCTTTTTCTTTCTTCTTCTTTCTCTGTACTGTCGTTCTAGAAACCCATTTCTCCCAACGGAAATCCGCCTGCGCCACCACCTACGAGCCACCGTCGGCTGATCCATCACCACCCCAAGACGCGGCTCGACCAACTCCACCCACGCCCTGACCCGCGTTGCACTTCCCCCCCAGCATTCTAGAAACCCACATGAACGCTCAATGTTTGAGCTCGCCAACCACACCATCCAGGCGACTGAATCCGATCACCACCGTTCATGTTATAGAACTCAACTCCCTCTTCAATTTGGTCTTGGATTTGCTTGAATTCGTGGAGTGGATTGAAAGATATTTGGGATTGAAGATGGGATGAAATCGACCATCGATTTCTAAAGAACGGCGGCTGCGAACTAAGGCCTAGGGTTAGAGTGAAATACGTGTATTTATACCGTATATTTAGGGTATTTTTATATTTATTAAATTATTTAATTATTTAATTGAAACAAAAAGCCCGTTCACCTATACGAACTCCAAATTGAACCCAACGAATGTCGGCCTTAGCTAATAACCCTTGTCCCGGACACAATGGAATATGTTTCGTAACCCGGTTCGGCTGTTACAATATGTTTTTCTTTAAATTAAGTTATAAATCATTTAATTATTAAATTCAAACATACATTTTAAATTACCGAGGCTACATACTGGCTCTAAAAATTACAGAAAAATTATTTCTAGTTATGTTTTGACGATACGGTCCTAACGAGACTAATTTCGTCAAATTCTAAGACTGTTTGAAAAATGGCCATTTTCGAGTCGATTAAATTTGACCAAAACTGACAAAACACGTTTTCCTTTGCCACGCTCACATATTAATTCGAAAAATTACGAAAATTGAAACCTAGCAATAATTTGACATTCCGGTTCCAACAAAAGTGGTTTCGTCGTAAACCGAGGTCGTTTGAAAAATGACTATTATTAAGGGCTATATATTATATTAAAATATATATAAATTCTACAACGACTTTTCTAAATTTTAAACTGGGCATAACTTTTGATTCTTAAAGTAAAATTTCAGTTTTTCGGATTCGTTAGAAAGATATGATTAAAACGATTTAAGTATTTCTTGTTTCGCTCAATTCTGATTTAAAATGAATCCTGTATATTCAGTCAAAGTTCAAATTCAAATTTTCAAACTGCAGCGCTGTTTTAAACTCCTTTTATAATTAAATTAGATTTATTCATTTTAAAATAAATTATTGTCGTTATTATCTAAAGTAAATTATTTTAAATATTAAAATTCCCTTAAAATTTCTAAAATAAAAATTTTAAATTGGCCCCAAAATTCCGGGTCGTTACAAACCAAGTTAATGCAAATGAGTTGATCCAAAGGAGTTATTCGAAATAATTTATTTGAATAGAATTAAGGGTGTTAATCGAATATAGTTTATTCGAAAGGAGATTTATCGAATGTAAAACATTCGAAGGAGAGTAAATCAAATATAGGTTATTCAAAGGAGAGTAAATCGAATATAGGTTATTCGAAGGAGAGTAAATCAAATATAGGTTAATCGAATGGGAGTTAATCAAATAGAGATTACTCGAAAGTGAGTTATACGTCAGAATCGATTATATATCGAATTAAGGACAGTAATATTTACTCCTCGTTTCAAATCAAGTTTTACTTAATAATAAATCAATTGTTTGTTTATTTATCCAAATTAATAAATAAAGGTTATATTTAAGTTATTATACTTCGAAAGTATGGGATTATAACACTATTGTTATAATCAAATGATTTTGGCAAAAGAAGGGGATTCGTACATAGAATCCGAGAATTTCGTAAGGAAGTTTATAAAGATTTGGAAGGTGAACTTTGTCTATTTCGAAGTTAGAAATGTTGTTTAGTTAAGGTCTGAGAGGTAATTATACCCCAACTTGATTGACTTCGTTTTTAACTAAGGAATGGTTAAGGTTCGATAGTGAAGATTGGTTAAGTGAATCTAGTTAATGAGTGTAATGGTTCGAGTTCACATAGTGACGTTATATTTAAACGTCTGTTTAAATCTAATGAAGGAGTTTTGGAAACGTTTTCCAAATAAAGATCGGAAATGTTTAATAATATAGGAAATAAAAAAGGTAGTAAATCTGGAACTGTTTCTAATGATAATAAAGTATAATTCTTAAATTTAGAAAATAAGGATTTAAGAATATATAGAAAAGGGAAATGAATAAATTAATAATAAACTAATTTAAAAAGGGAAAATGTTGAATGATGATTGATCGATAGAATTTCCATCTAGAAATAATATCATTGGTTGTACACCCATTTTTCTTTGATAGTTAAATCACCGACTATCGAAGTTTTTGACCATTTTTCCATCGTCAATACGAAGAGACTGGGATCGGATTCATTATCTGAAAAACACTCTGTATGGCCGTTAGCGATGCGATCAAATATGATGAAAATAATTAAAGACGGAGTTATGCAAGGGCTATCTTGTTTACAGAATAGTGTCTTTGGTTTGTCCAGTCCCAGGACAATGTAAATGGACGAATGCCTGACAAAGTATATCTAATGGATCGCGTAAGTTGATCTTTTCAAACGTACTTATGTTTGGTGGTGGAGGAATTCGTTTCTCTTAGCTTTATACCCGTGGTATTTTTGGGGAAATCAATTTGTGATTTGGTGGGTATAACGATGTGACATTCAAAGCGTAGGTGGTCAGGTGTATCAAAGATACGTTATGACCTCAAGCCTCATCAACCGGGAAATGACAGAAATCAGGCAGGCAGCATGGCTAGGTGGGTCGCTCCCATTAGGGTGTATATCACCTATCTAGAGAAGATCCATTTCATTCTCTTATCTATTTTTGATACTGTCCCTTTTCGGGAAACGGTGGGTAGCTCCCAACCGTTGGTGATATACATTCGATACACTCAACCGAAATGAGTGGTCGGTCATGTGTGGGCCGGGTTGCAAGATGTTCTTGTTGAAACCAGTGTATTTGCCTCTAGAGGTACATATCGGAAGGTAGTCCCATACCTTGTCATAGTCAGAATCCAATCTCCAATAAGCGCCCGCGGTTTTGTTTGTGTACTATATATGTGGAACGTGAGGTGCAAGAGTTCTATGTAACGACCCAGATTTTAACAGTTTATTTTAAATATTGTGTTGATAATACAAAAGAATTTTTATATTGAATTTATCGATTAAATAATCAATATAGGATATAATTCAGATTTAAAACTGAATCGAAACACTTCGGTCAATTAATATAAATTCTATGTTGAATTAAAACGATAATAATAATTTATTATCGATGAAATTAAATGTTGAAATCTATTTATATCGAATTTAATTTAAACCATTGATTTAATTTGTTATTTCTTCTATGCTGTCGAATTAAAATTCAGAATTTGGTTCTACTAATCTTGTAACGTCAATGGTTGCGTTGAAATAACGGTTCAGGATTTTAATTAGGAGACCAAGAGATACTTTGAAATATTATATTACAAAGTCAAATCAATATATATATAAATCCATTACATCAGCCGACCTTAGTTTCATTTCGCAGACCTATATTTCTCGAGCACGAATTAGTGTCTCCCAACTTCACAACAAGGAAGACAACGAATTCAATGGCGTGTACCTTCTGTTCTCGTTCGCGTTCTATATAAACGAACCGAGCTTTCATTCTGAAACCAACATACAGTTCAAGTCTTTCTTCTCGTTCTTTTTCCAATCAATGGCCGCTCCTAAATTCCCTTTAAAACCGAATGAGATTTCGAACTCGTCCTTTCCTCAAAATCAATTCGAAAGGGGGCTAAATCCAATTGCGCTCAAGGACCGCGGCTTCCAGGGAGGTCAACATCATATCGGAGGCACTCAAATTCAGGAAGAGGTGCGATGGAAATCGCTGTATCCTCTGAAGCTCGTCATCGGTCTGAAGTTGCTCGATTTGGGGTCAGTACAACTACCGTTGGTTTATTTCGAGGTCAGCATGCCATTCAACGGGAGGGAAGAGCACCAGTGGTCGGTTTTTAGTGGCATGCGATGGTCCGATAGCCGATTCGATTTCG
The DNA here is from genome assembly GCA_030737875.1 of Allium sativum. NCBI lineage: Eukaryota > Viridiplantae > Streptophyta > Magnoliopsida > Asparagales > Amaryllidaceae > Allium > Allium sativum. Next base: position 34,515,239 of record CM060909.1, read on the forward strand.
AGCTACATCTACAGATCGCGATTGATGGTTTTTGGGTTTGCGTTCAAGTTTCGAAGTTCAGAAGGCCGAGGCGATAGCGGCCCTTTGTACTGAAGCATAAGGTGGAGGATTCAATTTATAAGGTAATTAACATAAGTATTTTATTTTTGTAAAATAAATTTTTATGTAAGTGCATGGAGATTAATTTAAAACTGAAATTAGCATACTGTTTGATCATAAACTCTAGTTAAACATGTATATTTAACTAGTATGTAGGTAAATTTTAAATTAACCATTAAGTAGGTATTTAAGGTTTAAATTGGAATTTTGTTACACGCGGGTAATTATTAAATTTAATTAGTATAATTAAATAACTGAAATTTATTTATACTGTTTTACATTGAAAAAAACAGACGGTTGGAGAAATCACTGTGAAATCTATATAATAGACTTCATCGGGTATTCAGCACAAATAAAAGCCCTGGTGAGTAAATCTCACTCACCTTTAGAATTATTTTTATTTCATTAAAAATAATTGTTTGTTGCTTGTGTGAATATTTTCTGGTTGTTTTATATATATTAGTTATTTAGGCTATATATATATATATTGGGTTGATTGATTGGTTGGATTCCCGCAGTCTCATTAGCGGATGCCCGCAGTTTCATAGCGGATGATTACCCTATGCGCCCCACGCTATGATTAGTGGATGACCTTCTATACCGCGATATTCTGCCACGAAGCAGAATGGGTATTATTTATGTGCTAACATCTGTGGATGCAGGAAAACAGGTTGGAGGAATCCAACTGGATTCCTCAAAAATATATTATCTGTTTGTTTATTTGTTTGCATATATATTGTTATATATGATGTGTTAGAAAAATAAATAATTGGTTGCTTTGTGTGTTTTTATCACTGGGCTTAAGTAATGATATTTAAAATATCATGGAAGGATATTTGAGATTTAAAAAGGGAAAAATCTATTTTTAAATAGAGTTTGAATTTTAAATGGAAATATAATATAAACTTGTTTTTGAAAAATAAAACAAGTAGTTTCTTTTTAAACGAAGTTTATAAATAGTTCTTTTATAACGAAGTTATAAATGAAGTGAAAAGAATTATCATGTGATAATTCAGAAATAGAAATACAAACGTGAAATTGGAATTTTGAAATGAAATCTCAAAATAAGATGTGAAAAGGAAATTTTAAATATATAATTCAAATGAAATTTGAGTATAACATTTGAATTTTTAAGGGGTTTAAATACTTGAATTTTAAAAGGAGATTGAATATTAGAAATTCAAATAGAATTTCAAATAGAATTTGAATAGACGAAATTAGAATGAAAAATAGATTTGAATTCAAGGAATTAAAATAAAATTTGAATTCAAAGGAATTCGAATAAAGAAATTCAAATAGAGATTTCAATGTAGAATTTCAAAATAGAATTTGAAATATAGTATTTCAAAGAAGAATTCAAATGTGAAATTTGAATAGAGATTTGAATGGAATTTAGATATGAAATTTAAATAGAGATTTGAAACAGAAATTCAAGTGTTGAATTTGAACATGGAATTGAATACAGAAATTCAAGTAGAAATTTGAATATGAGATTTCAAAATAGAATTTGAATATAAACTTTGAAAATAGAATTTCAAAGTAGAATGGGAAATGGAATTTCAAATAGGATTTCAAATAGGAAATCCAAAGGGTTTTGAAATGGAATTTGAATTCAAGGGAATTAAAATGAATTTGAATATTAGAAATTCAAATGGCGTTGAAAATGGGTTTGAATACTAGAATTCAAATGGTGTTGAAAATGAATTTGAATGTTAGAAATTCAAATGGGGTCGGAAATGGAAAATGGGATTTGAATGTAAGAGATTCAAATTGAATTCAAATAGGAAATAATCTATGGGATTTGAATATGAAATTCAAATGAGTCTTAAACTATGGAATTTCAAATATAGAATTTAAAAAGGAGTTTGAATATTTGAATTCCAATAGAATTCAAATATAGAAATTGGATTATAGCAGTTCAAAGGGAATTTAAAAATAGAGTTTGAATAAGAGAATTCAAATGAATTCAAACATCGAATTTGAATATAGGGAATTCAAATAGAAATTCAAGTATTGAATTTGAAAAGGAATTGGGATTTAAAAATATGGAATTCAAAAGATTGGAATTTGAATCAAGGAATTCAAATGGAGTTAAATGAAGTTGAATTCATTTTAAAGAAGTTTAACGTTTATATTTATAAATATAATTAAAACGAACTCGCCGCAGAGCTGCAGTTCGTAAAATAGCGATTCGAACTTCAATCGAGTATACAGAACCCAATTGAAGTCGAAACTCTTTGAAACAAGAAACGTCAGGGCCGATTTGATAATAGTTTTCTAATGAAGGAGAAAAATCTGAATTTCGTCGTATAGATTTTGAGTTATGTCAAAATCAAATTTTCAGAAAAGCAGCGCCATAATCGTTTTAAAACCATAATGGTTTATTTAATATTATAAAAGGATTTTTAACAAATAAAAATCCGAAGTTTCTATTTAGAGAATTTCAGAGTTGAGTTGTAAAATATATGCGAATTCAAAGTTGTGTAAATGAATATGATTTTTGAAACAGAAACCAGATTTTGATTTATTGAAAAGAACTAACTAAATTGAATTGAAATTAGTTAATGAGATTTCGAATTAATATTGGGCTTTAAATAAGTGAATTCGATTTGAAAATTTATATTCGAAATCAAACAGGAAACTAGAATTGAAATTGAAATTCAATTTGGTCATGAACGAGTTAAATATTTTGTTTGAAAATGCTATGTTCAAATAAAGGAGTAAAATAGGCAAAATGGCCGATTTAAAGAATAAATGGGTGGAACTGAATTCAAACAAATAGATTGAGTTAAATTGAATTAGAAACAGGTGAACAGGTGTTAAACAGATATGGGATGGAGTATATGAAGGTTTAAATTTATGTGCTCGACAAAAAGGTACATGTTTAATTCATATATGAGGTTTTATGCGCCGTATCGGCAAGCCGCTTGGCTTTTTCTTTTTCTTTTTGAAATTAGAAGATACCGGGAAGCTATTTGAAATTTCCCGATGCTCCCGATATAGGGGAGGTTATGGCGAAATTTTCCGGAAATTTAAGGAGTTAGAATATTTTTAAGAAATTGGACAATTAGAAATCTATATATCGATATATATAGAATTCGACAAGGAAACGAAATCAAAATATAGCGTAAAAGGCCAATATGGTTATTGAAATATTTGGATAACAAATATTGACAAGGAAATGGGAAAGTGATTTAATTAATGAATATTAATTAAAGAGCCCAGTGATTTGTTTGATATGTTGGATGAACACTTGTTTTTATTCGATAGTTAAATCACAGACTATCGAAGTTTTGACCATCGTTGTCAATATGGAGAGACCGGTTGGATTATCATCCGAAGAACCACTCCGTATCGGCATAAGCGTTGCGAACCAAGTATGCTGAATATATTGAAGACGGAATAAAGTGCAAGGGCTTTTCTATTTATAGAAATAGTGCCTTCGGTTTCGTTCAATCCCAGAACGAACGTAAATGGACGAATGTCTGACAGAGTATTTCCAATGATCAAATGGGTTGGTCTGTATGAATATATATGGTTGCAACGGATTTATCCCTTAGCATAATATCCAGAATATTTGTGCAAACTCAACTAGTGATTAACGGATCTGACAATGTGGCATTCAAAGTGATTGTGCTATCAATGAATGGTAAGTATGCGTAGCCTCAGGCCTCAACAACCGGGAAAGGACAAAAATCGGGCAGGCAGCATGGCTATGTGGGTCGCACCCATTAGGGTGTATAATCACCTATCTAGAGAAATTCCTTTTGTTTCTAAATCTATCGATTCTGCCCATTCGGGAAACGGTGGTTTGAGTCCAACCGTTGGTGATATACATTCGATACACTCAAGCGAAATGAGTGGTCGGTCATGTGTGGGCCGGGTTGCAAGATGTTCTTGTTGAACCCAGGTGTATTCGCCTCTAGAGATGCACTGTCGGAAGGTGGTCCCATACCTTGTCCTGTTGGAAATCCAATCTCCAATAAGCGCCATGCGGTTTTTGATTTTATACTATATATGTGGAGCGTGAGATGCAAGCGTTCTACTATTTGGTTATTTATTTGATGTAGACATTACTATAATATCACTGGATTTTCGTATCAAAGTGTTTTGGGTTATAGTAAGGTAAAAACCGTCCGTGTTTATGTGTGGACTGGTCTTACTATTACCTTTTCTTCTGAAAGGATTTTTAAAGTTAAACAAGTGGTTGGAGTTTACTCACACCAGTCCCATGACTGACCCAGAGTTTATTTTGTTTTGTTTTCCCTAAACTCTTGGGTGCCCAAATTTGTATGGGCAGTCAAGTGTTTTAGGCTTTTACAGATACACTTGGAGGAGCTTGAAGCAGAAGGCTTCAACGTTAGTTATTTAGAGTTACTTCCGCTGGATCAATTGTTATGTGTACTCTGATGATGGTATGTATATATGTACAAAACAGATTTGTATTTCGAAGCTTATGTTATATAATATATTTTCTTCGTTCCGCTGTGAGTTGGGATCTTCGTTTTCTTCTATTCTAAGTTTTCTATCTTTCTATTTCTCATCCTCTATCTTCTTTCTATTAATGGTTCGTATTTCTGTGTTATTTGGGTTGGACGTGTGTTGTATTTAGTCAACTCAGATAGCTCGGATTTGCGGGTCGTTTCAGTTGGTATCAGAGCTTAGGTTGAGCAAACACCTAGGCTTGTGTGGCATGTGCTCATTAGAGATAGGGTCAGTAGTGCCCTAGAATGAGTTGAGCGTATATATACGAGAGAGCGTATTTGTAAGTTGATATAAAATTTGTTTTATATTGTGTTGGCTTGTCTGTTGAGTGATTTATGAATTCTGGTCGAATCGTGGGACGCCACAAAGTCGATAGGAATTTCTAAACACTTGAACAGAGGATTGAACACAATATTGTTTTTAAAGAGGGTAAATGAAATAATTTTACCCAAAATTTCTATTTTGATATAGAAAGAATAATTTTCTAGGATTATTATTATATGGATGTGTTGGATGTTGACTTTATAATCAAATGAGAGTATAAATTTAGAATGGTTATTTATAACCAAAATAGAATTTGTATAGAAATTAAATATATACCAATGAGATGAATTAGAATTAAATTCAAACCAGAATTAAGAATTCAAAATCCTGGGAAGTTGAAAAATATTTTTCAAAGTATATTGGAACAATATAGCTTTGTTTTAAAAGGATTTGAAAGAAAATCATTTCAGATGGATTTTGAAATAATAAAGCACTGAACTCACTTCAGTGGCTGGGAAATTATTCTGATGATGATTGCAACATCATCAGTGTTCATTTCCGAGTTTCTAAGTGATGAATTGCTACCTTAGAAAGGTTTTGATGGAAATTTGTTTGAAAGAAAACAAATTGGTCTGAGTATTCAAATGTTTTGAATTTGAAATGGAAATAAATATGTATGTATATATTTAAGTGATTTCAAAGGATTTGAAATGAAAACCCTGGGAATTGAATTCTGGAATTGGAATTTAACTTAAGCTAGTTAAATGGGTCGAAGTGAATCAATTGACTAGAAAATTTGGATAAATTGGTGTTGAACCAATATGAATAGAATATGAGTTGGAGGTGGATAACTTAATTGCAAATCATTCAGAGTTAAATGAATGAAAGCATGTATAGTGTGTGATATTCAATATGAATGGAAACCAAAAGTTTTGGCAGAATGGAATTTGTTGAAATATGAGGAGTTGGGTTTCAACATAAGTGAATTTTTGAAAAGAAATAAATTGGTATCATTTTCCTACCTTAGCAATTTCGAGGACGAAATTATTTTAAGGGGGGAAGAATGTAACGACCCAGATTTTAACAGTTTATTTTAAATATTGTGTTGATAATACAAAAGAATTTTTATATTGAATTTATCGATTAAATAATCAATATAGGATATAATTCAGATTTAAAACTGAATCAAAACACTTCGGTCAATTAATATAAATTCTATGTTGAATTAAAACGATAATAATAATTTATTATCGATGAAATTAAATGTTGAAATCTATTTATATCGAATTTAATTTAAACCATTGATTTAATTTGTTATTTCTTCTATGCTGTCGAATTAAAATTCAGAATTTGGTTCTACTAATCTTGTAACGTCAATGGTTGCGTTGAAATAACGGTTCAGGATTTTAATTAGGAGACCAAGAGATACTTTGAAATATTATATTACAAAGTCAAATCAATATATATATAAATCCATTACATCAGCCGACCTTAGTTTCATTTCGCAGACCTATATTTCTCGAGCACGAATTAGTGTCTCCCAACTTCACAACAAGGAAGACAACGAATTCAATGGCGTGTACCTTCTGTTCTCGTTCGCGTTCTATATAAACGAACCGAGCTTTCATTCTGAAACCAACATACAGTTCAAGTCTTTCTTCTCGTTCTTTTTCCAATCAATGGCCGCTCCTAAATTCCCTTTAAAACCGAATGAGATTTCGAACTCGTCCTTTCCTCAAAATCAATTCGAAAGGGGGCTAAATCCAATTGCGCTCAAGGACCGCGGCTTCCAGGGAGGTCAACATCATATCGGAGGCACTCAAATTCAGGAAGAGGTGCGATGGAAATCGCTGTATCCTCTGAAGCTCGTCATCGGTCTGAAGTTGCTCGATTTGGGGTCAGTACAACTACCGTTGGTTTATTTCGAGGTCAGCATGCCATTCAACGGGAGGGAAGAGCACCAGTGGTCGGTTTTTAGTGGCATGCGATGGTCCGATAGCCGATTCGATTTCGAGCTACATCTACAGATCGCGATTGATGGTTTTTGGGTTTGCGTTCAAGTTTCGAAGTTCAGAAGGCCGAGGCGATAGCGGCCCTTTGTACTGAAGCATAAGGTGGAGGATTCAATTTATAAGGTAATTAACATAAGTATTTTATTTTTGTAAAATAAATTTTTATGTAAGTGCATGGAGATTAATTTAAAACTGAAATTAGCATACTGTTTGATCATAAACTCTAGTTAAACATGTATATTTAACTAGTATGTAGGTAAATTTTAAATTAACCATTAAGTAGGTATTTAAGGTTTAAATTGGAATTTTGTTACACGCGGGTAATTATTAAATTTAATTAGTATAATTAAATAACTGAAATTTATTTATACTGTTTTACATTGAAAAAAACAGACGGTTGGAGAAATCACTGTGAAATCTATATAATAGACTTCATCGGGTATTCAGCACAAATAAAAGCCCTGGTGAGTAAATCTCACTCACCTTTAGAATTATTTTTATTTCATTAAAAATAATTGTTTGTTGCTTGTGTGAATATTTTCTGGTTGTTTTATATATATTAGTTATTTAGGCTATATATATATATATATTGGGTTGATTGATTGGTTGGATTCCCGCAGTCTCATTAGCGGATGCCCGCAGTTTCATAGCGGATGATTACCCTATGCGCCCCACGCTATGATTAGTGGATGACCTTCTATACCGCGATATTCTGCCACGAAGCAGAATGGGTATTATTTATGTGCTAACATCTGTGGATGCAGGAAAACAGGTTGGAGGAATCCAACTGGATTCCTCAAAAATATATTATCTGTTTGTTTATTTGTTTGCATATATATTGTTATATATGATGTGTTAGAAAAATAAATAATTGGTTGCTTTGTGTGTTTTTATCACTGGGCTTAAGTAATGATATTTAAAATATCATGGAAGGATATTTGAGATTTAAAAAGGGAAAATTCTATTTTTAAATAGAGTTTGAATTTTAAATGGAAATATAATATAAACTTGTTTTTGAAAAATAAAACAAGTAGTTTCTTTTTAAACGAAGTTTATAAATAGTTCTTTTATAACGAAGTTATAAATGAAGTGAAAAGAATTATCATGTGATAATTCAGAAATAGAAATACAAACGTGAAATTGGAATTTTGAAATGAAATCTCAAAATAAGATGTGAAAAGGAAATTTTAAATATATAATTCAAATGAAATTTGAGTATAACATTTGAATTTTTAAGGGGTTTAAATACTTGAATTTTAAAAGGAGATTGAATATTAGAAATTCAAATAGAAGTTCAAATAGAATTTGAATAGACGAAATTAGAATGAAAAATAGATTTGAATTCAAGGAATTAAAATAAAATTTGAATTCAAAGGAATTCGAATAAAGAAATTCAAATAGAGATTTCAATGTAGAATTTCAAAATAGAATTTGAAATATAGTATTTCAAAGAAGAATTCAAATGTGAAATTTGAATAGAGATTTGAATGGAATTTAGATATGAAATTTAAATAGAGATTTGAAACAGAAATTCAAGTGTTGAATTTGAACATGGAATTGAATACAGAAATTCAAGTAGAAATTTGAATATGAGATTTCAAAATAGAATTTGAATATAAACTTTGAAAATAGAATTTCAAAGTAGAATGGGAAATGGAATTTCAAATAGGATTTCAAATAGGAAATCCAAAGGGTTTTGAAATGGAATTTGAATTCAAGGGAATTAAAATGAATTTGAATATTAGAAATTCAAATGGCGTTGAAAATGGGTTTGAATACTAGAATTCAAATGGTGTTGAAAATGAATTTGAATGTTAGAAATTCAAATGGGGTCGGAAATGGAAAATGGAATTTGAATGTAAGATATTCAAATTGAATTCAAATAGGAAATAATCTATGGGATTTGAATATGAAATTCAAATGAGTCTTAAACTATGGAATTTCAAATATAGAATTTAAAAAGGAGTTTGAATATTTGAATTCCAATAGAATTCAAATATAGAAATTGGATTATAGCAGTTCAAAGGGAATTTAAAAATAGAGTTTAAATAAGAGAATTCAAATGAATTCAAACATCGAATTTGAATATAGGGAATTCAAATAGAAATTCAAGTATTGAATTTGAAAAGGAATTGGGATTTAAAAATATGGAATTCAAAAGATTGGAATTTGAATCAAGGAATTCAAATGGAGTTAAATGAAGTTGAATTCATTTTAAAGAAGTTTAACGTTTATATTTATAAATATAATTAAAACGAACTCGCCGCAGAGCTGCAGTTCGTAAAATAGCGATTCGAACTTCAATCGAGTATACAGAACCCAATTGAAGTCGAAACTCTTTGAAACAAGAAACGTCAGGGCCGATTTGATAATAGTTTTCTAATGAAGGAGAAAAATCTGAATTTCGTCGTATAGATTTTGAGTTATGTCAAAATCAAATTTTCAGAAAAGCAGCGCCATAATCGTTTTAAAACCATAATGGTTTATTTAATATTATAAAAGGATTTTTAACAAATAAAAATCCGAAGTTTCTATTTAGAGAATTTCAGAGTTGAGTTGTAAAATATATGCGAATTCAAAGTTGTGTAAATGAATATGATTTTTGAAACAGAAACCAGATTTTGATTTATTGAAAAGAACTAACTAAATTGAATTGAAATTAGTTAATGAGATTTCGAATTAATATTGGGCTTTAAATAAGTGAATTCGATTTGAAAATTTATATTCGAAATCAAACAGGAAACTAGAATTGAAATTGAAATTCAATTTGGTCATGAACGAGTTAAATATTTTGTTTGAAAATGCTATGTTCAAATAAAGGAGTAAAATAGGCAAAATGGCCGATTTAAAGAATAAATGGGTGGAACTGAATTCAAACAAATAGATTGAGTTAAATTGAATTAGAAACAGGTGAACAGGTGTTAAACAGATATGGGATGGAGTATATGAAGGTTTAAATTTATGTGCTCGACAAAAAGGTACATGTTTAATTCATATATGAGGTTTTATGCGCCGTATCGGCAAGCCGCTTGGCTTTTTCTTTTTCTTTTTGAAATTAGAAGATACCGGGAAGCTATTTGAAATTTCCCGATGCTCCCGATATAGGGGAGGTTATGGCGAAATTTTCCGGAAATTTAAGGAGTTAGAATATTTTTAAGAAATTGGACAATTAGAAATCTATATATCGATATATATAGAATTCGACAAGGAAACGAAATCAAAATATAGCGTAAAAGGCCAATATGGTTATTGAAATATTTGGATAACAAATATTGACAAGGAAATGGGAAAGTGATTTAATTAATGAATATTAATTAAAGAGCCCAGTGATTTGTTTGATATGTTGGATGAACACTTGTTTTTATTCGATAGTTAAATCACAGACTATCGAAGTTTTGACCATCGTTGTCAATATGGAGAGACCGGTTGGATTATCATCCGAAGAACCACTCCGTATCAGCATAAGCGTTGCGAACCAAGTATGCTGAATATATTGAAGACGGAGTAAAGTGCAAGGGCTTTTCTATTTATAGAAATAGTGCCTTCGGTTTCGTTCAATCCCAGAACGAACGTAAATGGACGAATGTCTGACAGAGTATTTCCAATGATCAAATGGGTTGGTCTGTATGAATATATATGGTTGCAACGGATTTATCCCTTAGCATAATATCCAGAATATTTGTGCAAACTCAACTAGTGATTAACGGATCTGACAATGTGGCATTCAAAGTGATTGTGCTATCAATGAATGGTAAGTATGCGTAGCCTCAGGCCTCAACAACCGGGAAAGGACAAAAATCGGGCAGGCAGCATGGCTATGTGGGTCGCACCCATTAGGGTGTATAATCACCTATCTAGAGAAATTCCTTTTGTTTCTAAATCTATCGATTCTGCCCATTCGGGAAACGGTGGTTTGAGTCCAACCGTTGGTGATATACATTCGATACACTCAAGCGAAATGAGTGGTCGGTCATGTGTGGGCCGGGTTGCAAGATGTTCTTGTTGAACCCAGGTGTATTCGCCTCTAGAGATGCACTGTCGGAAGGTGGTCCCATACCTTGTCCTGTTGGAAATCCAATCTCCAATAAGCGCCATGCGGTTTTTGATTTTATACTATATATGTGGAGCGTGAGATGCAAGCGTTCTACTATTTGGTTATTTATTTGATGTAGACATTACTATAATATCACTGGATTTTCGTATCAAAGTGTTTTGGGTTATAGTAAGGTAAAAACCGTCCGTGTTTATGTGTGGACTGGTCTTACTATTACCTTTTCTTCTGAAAGGATTTTTAAAGTTAAACAAGTGGTTGGAGTTTACTCACACCAGTCCCATGACTGACCCAGAGTTTATTTTGTTTTGTTTTCCCTAAACTCTTGGGTGCCCAAATTTGTATGGGCAGTCAAGTGTTTTAGGCTTTTACAGATACACTTGGAGGAGCTTGAAGCAGAAGGCTTCAACGTTAGTTATTTAGAGTTACTTCCGCTGGATCAATTGTTATGTGTACTCTGATGATGGTATGTATATATGTACAAAACAGATTTGTATTTCGAAGCTTATGTTATATAATATATTTTCTTCGTTCCGCTGTGAGTTGGGATCTTCGTTTTCTTCTATTCTAAGTTTTCTATCTTTCTATTTCTCATCCTCTATCTTCTTTCTATTAATGGTTCGTATTTCTGTGTTATTTGGGTTGGACGTGTGTTGTATTTAGTCAACTCAGATAGCTCGGATTTGCGGGTCGTTTCATTCTACTAGATTGTGATTACTTGTGATTAGATGCTATTATAATATCAAAAAAATATCGATTTCCAAATCTATTTGGGTTATCGTAAGGTAAAAACCATCCATGTTTATGTGCGGATCGGTCTTACGATTATCTTTTCTTTTGAAAAGGATTTTGAAAAGTTAAACCAAACGATTTGAGTTTACTTACACCAGTCCCATTACTGACCCAGAGTTTTTTTTTTGTTTTCCCTAAACTCTTGGGTGCCCAAATTTGTACGGGCAATCAAGTAGTTCAGGTCTTTACAGACATATTTGGAGGAGCTTGAAGCAGGAGGCTTCGGGATTATATAGCTGTTGTTAATTCTGCTGTGTGTAAGTGTTGTTCTCTGATAATGTTATTCCATATATATATATATATATATATATACTGTTTTATTGCAAAGTTATGTTATATATTACATTTTATTCGTTCCGCTGTGATATTCGTATTACCCTGATTCGGTTCTGTGGCGATCTTCTTCTTCTTCTATTCTAATTTTCTATCTTATCTATTCTCACCCTCTAACTTCTTTCTATTAATGATCATGAATTTCCGATGTCTGAATAGTCAACATGGTAGTTTTGTGTTCATTTTCGGAGTCGAAAATCCCTGGGTCGTTACAGTGGTATCAGAGCTTAAGGTTCAGTAATTACCTTGGCTTTGTGGCGTGACTCAATAGAGATAGGGTTAGCAATACCATAGATTGAGTTTGAGTGTATATATACGAGAGAACGTGTTTGTAAATTTTATGAAAATTGTTTTATATTGTGAAGATTTATCGGTTGGGTAGTTTGTGAATTCTGGTCGATCAGTTTGATCCACTATATTGATAGGGGTTCCTAAACACTCAAGTACGATAAACCGACACAGTATGTTTTGAAAGAGGGTAAATGAAATAATTTAACCCAAATTATATTTCGATATAAACAAATGATTAATACTGGAAATATTATAGTATGTTGGATGTGTTAGTTGTTATGATAATCAGATAAGGATTATAAAAAGTGAAATGGTTAAACATAACCAATTAGAATTCATATAAGTGTAATATATGGAATCAAATGAATTAAATCTGAATTTAAAATCAGAATTGGAATTAAAATTCCTAAAAGCTGAAAGAGTGTTTGTAAGTGGATTTGGATTAAGTAGATGAGAATTTTAAAATCCTGGGAGATTTTAATTGTTTTCCAAACATTATAAAGATATTTTGAAATAATTTCAAACTGGTAATGATTAAGAATATAGTATTGAACTCACTTCGATAGCTGGGAAACAACTCTGATGATGTTGGCCACATCATCAGCATTCATTTTCGAGTTGTAAGTGATGGATTACTACCAAAGAGATTGTTTTTGAATTGTTTTAAGGAAACAAGTTGTTTTGAATCCTAGAAAGGAAAGTTTGATTTTCATATGGTAAACTGTTTAAAACTCTCGGGAAGAGAACGTTTGAATTAAAAACAAATTTAAATAGAAATTTGTGAAACCGAGCTGGAATTGAATTGAGACCAATTAACTGGAAATTGAATTGGATATGATACATCAAGTAGAACCAGATTTTGAATTGCGAGATAGAATCTGAAATGGTATTGGATTGGTGAGTTAGGAGTTTGGAATCGAGAATGGAACTCGAGTTTGAAATGGAATATGGCTTTAGATAAGCGAATAATTGTGTTGACATTTGATTGATTGAAATTGATTGGAAATCGATTGGTATAGACGAATATATGATCAGCAGGTATTGAGTAGAAGTAAGTGCAAGAATTTAATGATATGCCCAACAAAAAGATACATGTTTAAATTTCCATATGAGGTTTTATGCGCCGAATCGGCAAGCCGCTTGGCTTTTGATTTTTTTTTTGAAAAGAAAAGGCCTAGAGAGGTGAATTGGGGTTTGAACTATTGACCGGTACTAAGGAGGTGCTGGCGAAATTTTCCAAAAATTTAAGGTGTTAGAAAATTTTCAGAATTTTTGAAAATTTTCGTTAATAGGAATAAATTAATATTTAATTGAATTTAAACTTGATTCAGTTGAAACTGAAGTTAACAAGTAAACAAATAAATTGTAACCCAGTCGATAGGGTTTGTTTCCTACCTTGGCAATTTCGAGGACGAAATTATTTTAAGGGGGGAAGAATGTAACGTCCCGTATTTTTACGGTAAAATAATTAATTTATTTAATTATTTAAATAGTGATTTAGAGAATTAAAATGGTTGTTTAATTTAATTATATGGAATATTTAATTAATATATATTTAAATAATATATTTATTTCTGAAATAATCGAAATATAGTGAATTGATGATATGGCGTGCACTAGACCATTTAAAATATATATAATCTAGTTTGAAATTTGAATTAGAATAATGAATATATTATATAAACGACAGTTGAACGTATAATTTATATTATAATTATAATCGAGCTCGAAATGGCGTAGTAGCTCGCTATTTGGCGATTTGAACTTCAACAGAATATGCAGGGTTCGTTTTAAATCGGATTTTTGCAAAACAAGAAACATTAGGAGCTGATGAAGTATATTTTTCTGATGGAAGAGAAAAACTAGGATTTCGTCGTGTAGATTTTTAGTTACGCCCAAATCAAATTTTAGAAAAGTCGCTATGGAATTCCTTTATAATTTATAATGATTTATTTATATTTTAAAAAGGGATTTCATTATAAATCGAATATCGATTTATATCGGGATTTGAAATATCGAGTTAGAAACCCATATAGGAATATTCTGAAGCTTTGTAATATTCTGTTGTGAATAGATGCAATAATATTTATTTATAAATATTAAATTTAATTCTTTTTAAATATATTTGTATATTTAAAAGGGTCATTTAGAGCTTTAAAAATAGCCAGTTTTGCAAACGACCTCCGAATTCGACGAAACTAATTTTGTTGGATCTACAATATTAAACTATTGTTAGATTTCAATGTTTGTGATTTTTGAAGTCAGTATGTGGCCGTACGGGATTTTAATATGCAATACAGTCGATAATTTGATCTTTAAAAATATGATGTGTGAGCAAACGGAATCGGAATTCGACGAAACCAGTTTCGTTATGACCGTAATGTCGAACTGTAGCTGCATGTCCATTTCCGTGATTTTTGGGTATTATATGTGATCACAGAGATTTTTAAAGGATGAGTGCAAACAGTGTTCGAATAAAAATAAATATAATAAGCAAATAAAAAATGAATAAACTACCCTATAAATACTCATAAACGTCAGCTAACCCTAAATTTATTTCTCCTGGTCAAGGAATGCGCCGCCACCAACAAATATTTACACAGTAAAAAAATCCTCCTTTTAAAATCAAAATAAAATCAATCAAAAATATATAAATTAATTCACTTGTATATTCGTTCTCCTCTAAGGTTGCTCTTCAGGTTGATATCAGTTTGAAGGGGTTCAAAGTGTATTTTTTGTCGCTGGAAAATGTACAGCGTCCTTCCTCTTGAGCCTAGGGTTGATCGATGCTCAGATTTGGTGCTTCGATGAAGGATTTAGAGTTCGTATTTGAGTTCGGTGTTGGTTTTAGCACTTATACGAAATTTTTGGGGTTTTATTGCATCAAAAAGTGTCGATCCAATACTAGGTTGCATGAGGAGTCTCGAACGACGGATTTATTTTGATGAGATCGAATTGGGGTTAAGTGGCATAGGAATGAAGAGTGGATGAAGATATGAATTATGGTAATTTTTGTGAGATTTATAAGTGGAAGGAAAGAGAGCGGTTGGAGCTGGAAATTTCGGTAATGGTGAAGAAGTACAGCAGCTCACGTTCGATCCTGGAGGAAGAAGAACTTTGGTGCGATAGTGGATTTGAATGGGCCGATGGATTTAAGGTGAAGCTCAACCAAGAAATATATATATACCCTAAGTTATTTTAGTTTTGATTAGTACGTTAACTGGTTAATTCAATAAGTTCTTCACACATTATCATAATTCAACGAAACAAGATCCGTTGGGATCGTGTGGACGGTGGCTACACCTTGGAACTGACCGGGAGTGAATTGGAGCTCGTTTGGATTTATGGTGAAATTAAACGCCTGAATCAAATTAATGACCAATTATCGTTATTTAATGATAACCGTCCAATGTGAGTAAAACTCACTAACTCTTCTCAGCTATATTTTTATAACATATTTTTAGAAATGACGAATGATGGTTGTTTGTTGTGTGTTGGCTGTTTGGTTGAACTGCTAGTTAATTGGTTGAAAATATCGATAACGATATATATAAATCGTTAATCGAATATTGATTCTGTTTGTCAGAATATTTTATATCCGTGTTATTTATGTTGATTAACATCTGTGGGTGCAGGGAAACAGGTTGGAGGGATCCAAGTGGATTCCTCAACATTTATTTTATTGTTTTCGTATATTGTGTTATATAATATGATATGAAATCTGTTGTTGATCTTGTATGGTTGAATGATATCGATCATTGTTATATGGTACGTTAAATACCATAAGGAATACTGGAATGTTAAAAAGAAAATTTTCAATGTTATATTGAGAAAGAAATATTTATAAAATCAAAAGATTCTATAAAAAGAAAATATTTATTTAGAAAATAAATAGATTAAAAAGGAATATTTATTTGCTAATCAAATAGATAAAATTGAAGGGAAATATTTGTAAAACATTTACAAATAGAATTGAAAAAGAAATGTTTGTAAACTATTTACAAATAGAATTGAAAAGAGATACTTATTTGAAACTAAATAGAATAAAAAGAGGAAATATGTGTAAAATAAATAGAAAAGGGAATAGTTAGATTATAAAAGGAATTACTTATAAAATCAATAGATTTTATAAATAGAAAATATTTTATAAAATAAATAGAATTATCAAAAAGGGATTTATTTGCTAAATAAATAGATTATAAAAGGAAATACTTGAAAAGTGAATAGAATAGTATAAAAGAGGATTATATATTTGAAAGGTTTAGACCCGTGATTCTCACCCCGGTATAAATGATATAGATTTAAAGCAAAGATTTTAAATAGAATCTATTATAACTGATAGATTAAGAAAATAATTTTATAAATAATATTTTATAAATTAAATAAAATGTTTATCATTGGATAAATAGGATATATAGGTCAGGACTTATATAGAGAAGTAAGAATCTATTTCAACATCGATATTTGAAACTGAATATAGACGAAGAGTTAGTCGATTAAGAGTTAATCGAATTAGAGTAATTGATTAGTGATAATCAGTTAGAGTTAACCACTTAGAGTAAATTGGTAGAGTTAACTGAATATTAGTTATTCAATTAGAGTTGATCGAATATAGTTATTAGAGATAGAATTAGTCAAACATAGTTATTCAGGATGAGTTGCCATTTCGTACGACTGCTAGCGTAATTCGCAGGGCTGTAGATAGCCTACGGCGGTCGGATGTTTTTCTGAGGGAATCAGGCGTAACCATTGTGATCACTGCGATCTAGAGTCAAGCGAATGGAGTTAAATCGAATATTAGCCATTCGAAATAAAGTTAAAACAGACATAGTTATTCGAATATAAATTAATCGAATATTAGTTATTCGATAGGAGTTAAATAAGTTGAGTTAATAAAGTAAGTTAATCAAGTTGAGTTTATCGAGTTGAGTTAGTCAAGATGAGTTAATCAAACCGAGTTAATCCAAATGAGTTTTTCGAAATAGTTTATTTGAATAGAATTAAGGGAGTTATTCGAATATAGTTTATTCGAAAGGAGATTTATCGAATGTAAAACATTCGAAGGAGAGTAAATCGAATGTAGGTTGTTCGAAGGAGAGTAAATCGAATATAGTTATTCGAAGGAGAGTAAATTGAATATAGGTTATTCGAATGGGAGTTAATCAAATAGAGATTACTCGAAAGTGAGTTATACGTCAGAATCGATTATATATCGAATTAAGGACAGTAATATTTACTCCTCGTTTCAAATCAAGTTTTACTTAATAATAAATATTGTTTGTTAATTTATCCAAATTAATAAATAAAGTTTATATTTAAGTTATTATACTTTGGAAGTATGGGATTATAATACTGTTGTTATAATCAAATGATTTTGACAAAAGAAGGGGATTCATACATAGAATCCGAGAGTTTCGTCATGTAACGACCCGGATTTTTGTGACTTTGGTTATCGACATAAGCACGATGTCGATAACCAAAACATCGAAAAATCCTGGTAATTAATGAAAGAAATTAGAGGGTGAGGATAAATAAGATAGAAACTTAGAATAGAAGAAGAAGAAGAAGAAGAAGAACACAACATCAAAGTAACACGAACCTCACAGCGGAAATAACATATAATATATAACATAACTTTGAAATATAACAGTTATGTACACAATAGCACTTATCAGAGTACATCACTTACAACACAGCGGAAATAAACTATAGCTATATGATCCAGAAGCCTCCTGCTCCAGCTCTTCAAGTATATCTGTAAATACTGACTACTTGACTGTCCGTACATATTTAGGCACCCAAGAGTTTAGGGAAAACAACAAAGTAAACTCCGGGTCAGTCATGGGACTGGTGTGAGTAAAATAGTTTAACACAGTTTAACATATATATGATATCTCATAAGACCACGCCGTGAATACGGAACGGGTTTTTCCCTTATGAGAATCCAACATCTTTGACAAGCAATATCATTCTGATATTATAATAATGTCTAAGTACAAATATATACCAATCTAGCAGAAACGCTTTCATCTCACGTTCTACATATATAGTATACAATCAAAATCGCAAGCACGTATTGGATAATGGATTTCCAACTATGACAAGGTATGGAACCACCTTCTGCTAGTGTACCTCTAGAGAGGAATACACTGGGTTCAACAAGAACATCTTCCAACCCGGCCACACATGACCGACCACTCATTTCGCTTGAGTGTATCGAATGTATATCACCAACGGTTGGGATCAGCAACCGTTTCCCGAATGGGACAACATCAACAATAGATTTTTAGAAATAAATGAAACTCTAGATCAAGTGATTATACACCCTAATAGGTGCGACCTACATAGCCATGCTACCTGCCCGATTTCTGTCATTTACCGGATGTGAGGCTAGAAGCTACGCTTATCTTCACACCAGATTCACTTTAAATGCCACATCATCAAATCCATCCAATCACCGATTGACGTCCTCAATAATACATTATGTGTTAGCTAAAAGAAGTTTCCTTCTCCGCTTCCGCTCTTGGTACGGTTGGAGAAATCAATGTACATGATCGTCTGGAAATACTCTGTCAGACATCCATCTTCATTCACTTAGAAATGTCACATCGTCATACCCGCAAAATCACAAATTGATTTCCTCAAAGATACAACGGGTATACAGCTAAGAGAAACGAATTCCTCCGCCACCAACGTATATACGTTTGAAGGGATCAACTTACGCGATCCGTTGGATATACTCTGTCAGACCTTCATCCATACAAGTTATCTTGGGACTGGACAAACCGAAGGCACTATTCAGTATATCCATCTTAGTCACTGTTAACTAAGACTTATACAACAGCCCTTGCCCTTTACTCCGTCTTCAATTATCTTTGGCACAAATGATTCAAAACGCTTGTGCCAATACAAAGTGGTTCTTTGGATAATAATCCAACCGGTCTCTCCATATTAACAACGTTAAAATGGTCAAAAACTTCGATAGTCGATGAGTTAACTATCAAAGAAAAACAAGTGTGCAAACAACGATATTATTTCCAAATGGAAATTATATCGATCAATCATCATTTAACATTTATCTCTTTAGTTCATTGATTTACTTATCTTCTGTTTCTATATATTCTAGATTCGTATTTTTAATTATCAGAAAAAATTTCTGATTTTTACTTGGAAAACATTTCCAAAACTCCTTTTTGATCAAACCTTACAATTTCTTAGTTAAGAAGGAAACCAATCAAGTTGGGGTATAATTACCTCTCAGACCTTAACTAAACAACGTTATAACTTCGAAATGGTCAAGTTTATCTTTTAAATCTTTTAACAACTTCTTTACATAACCCTCGTATTCTATTTACGTATCTACTTCTTTATTAAAACATTTATTTCAGCGATAACGTTATAATCCCTACCTTCGAATTATCTAACTTACATTCTTTAAATTCGAATAATTTACTTGACAACTGATTTATTTTTAAATAAATAAATCTTGCTTTAAAGACTGGAAAGTAAAGGATACTTTCCCGAATTCGATATAACCGAGTTCGACGTATAACTCTCTTTTGAGTAATCTCTATTTGATTACTCTTCTTCGAATAACCTATATTCGATTAACTCCTCCTTTTCAAATACATTATATTTGATTGCTCCTTTTTGAATAAACGATATTCGATAATCTCACTTCGATTAAACTATAATCGATAACTCCTTTCGATGAAACTAACATTGATAACTCCTTTCGATGAAACTAACATCGATTAACTCCTTTCGATGAAACAAACATCGATAACTCCTTTCGATGAAACTAACATCGATAACTTTAACTTGACGAACTTAACTCGATTAACTTGACTAACTTAACTCGATTAACTTGACTAACTTAACTCGATTAACTTGACTAACTTAACTCGATTAACTTGACTAACTTAACTCGATTAACTTGACTAACTTAACTCGACTTACTTGGTTCGACCAATTCGATTCGATTAACTAGGCTAGACTAACTTGGTCGACCCACCCAATCAACTCAACTTATTTAACTTAACTTATTTCTCAACTCGATCAGCTCGATTAACTCCTATCGAATAACTAATATTCGATTAAATTCCATTCGCCTGACTTTAGATCGCAGTGATCACAATGGTTACGCCTGACTCCCTCAGGAAACATCTGACTGCCGTAGGCTATTTACAGCCCTGTGAATTACGTTAGCAGTCGTACGAGATGGCAACTTGTCCTAAATAACTCTGTTTGACTAACTCTATCTTAAATAACTATATTTGATAACTTCTACTTCAAATAAGTGGTATTCGATAACTTAACTCGATTATCAACTCGAAAATCTTAACTCAAATCGATTAACTCCAACTGATTAACTCTGCCTGGTCAACCCTAACTGATTAACTCTACTGGTTAACTCTAACTGGTTTTACTTGGTTTGACTAACTCAATTGATTAACTCGACTGACTAATTCAACTCGATTAACCTAGCTTGATTTTTTATTATCTCGATTAACTGAACTAATCACTTTGATTAACTCAACTAATTCACTTTGATTACCTTAACCAATTTACTTTGATTAACTTAACCACTTCACTTAGTTTAACTTAACTAATTCACTTTGATTAACTAATCAATTTACTTTGATTAACTAACCTGATAACTCAATTTGATTAACTTACTCGCTAATAACGTTTATTCCTTTTTAAAGATTTTCTTTTATAATCTATTTATTTCCTAAATAAATATTTACTTATAATCCTATTTATTTAACAAATAAATATCTCCTTTATTCTGTTTATTCTAACAAATAAATATTCCTTTATTTTATTTATTCCCTAAATAAATAAATCATTTAACTTTATTTATACCCTAAATAATAAATTCTTTTACCTTTATTTATTTCCAAAATAAATAAATCCTTTTTATCTATTTGTAAATGGTTTACAAATATCCCTCTTTCTATTGGTTTTGACAATATTTTCCCTTATATATATTGTTTTACAAATATTTATATTTGATTTCAAAAATATATCTCCTCTATATTTGTTTGACAAATAAAATCCCTTTATATTTGATTAACAAATATAAATTTCCTTTTTATTTGATTTACAAATATAATTCTTTTATTCAAAATCCTTTTTCTTGTATAATATAAAATCCATTGATTTTATATAAATAAATTATTTTCAAAATATACTTTGAAAATCCCTTTTCGACATTCTGGTATTTCTTATGGTATTTAACACACCATATAACAACGATAACTATCGTCCAAACACACATAATCAATGTCAGATTATATATCACATTATATTTCACAATATATAAATCACAGTAAAATAACTGTTGAGGAATCCAGTTGGATTCCTCCAACCTGTTTTCCTGCATCACAGATGTTAGCCAATATAATTAGCATCGATTTCACTTTGATGTGAAATATTCTGATAAACAGAATCGACATATAAATATTTAACGGTTTATATATATATATATATATATAAAATTTCTACTAACTGACTAGCAGTTCAATCAACGGTCAACACACAATCAAACAGACAATATTTAACAGTTCTAAGAATACGTTGTAAAAATAGAACTGTTCAGAGTTGGTGAGTTTTACTCACTTTGGAAGTTCATCGTTAAAGAACGATAAACTGTTATTTGATTTGAATCAAACAATTTATTTCGCCTTAAATTCATACGAGCCCCAATCCACTTCCAGTCAGCTTCATTGTGAAGCTCTCGTCCATACGGTCCCAACGGATCTGACTGTTCGCAAAACTGATAACGTATGGGAAAGATATAATAAACACAAGTTAAATACACATTTAGATAAAAATAAAAACTTGATTTTATTTTTAATGGGCCTTAACTCTTTGAACCGGCCCAAGCCCAACCTCCACTACCCAATTACCCAGACCGAATGATCCTCTCTTCCCCAAACAGACCGTGGCTTCTCCAGTACCACTCACACCATTTCTCAATTCTTACTTCGATCGCTACCCATCAAATCCTCATCGGAAACTCAACAAATGCTACCATGGTGATCTCCTTTCACACCTGTACCAATCCTCAGCAACAGCACTTCACTTCCATCTTCGAAGGGATCAACTCGCGCCTCACGACGTCAGGAGCTTGCACCAGTACATCGACATTACACTGCACCGAACTACCCCAAAACATCCTGCGTGATGCCAAACTCCACACTAAAACCAAAACCAATATCGAAGTCCAACACCGCTGTCCCAAAATCAAACAAAGCCGAAACCTAATACCTCACTGGAACATTTCCAGTACCCCAAACCCTACATCGAGTTCAACCAAATGTATGTCAACGTGAACCAAATGATCCAAGGATCACTACCATATGTATTTAGGAATTTATAGGTTTTATTTCACTTTGATAGGAATTTTGAAAGAGGATTTTTTTTCTGTAATGAAGAACGGCGGAAAATAAAATCTGTTGACCAGAAATGAAGAGAGGACTTAGGTTTAGAAATAGTGGGGGCTATTTATAGGGTGTCAAAATATCTAGATATTTTATAGAAAGAATATTCTCGGTATATTCTCTTTTTATATATTCGTTTTGCTTTCTAAAAATTCTCGTGATTACATATGATACCCAAAAACCACGAAACTGGACATGTAACTAGAGTTTGACATTACGGTCCCAACGAAACTGGTTTCGTCAAATTCCGACTCCGTATGCTCACACAGCGTATTTTTAACTGTGAAAATACTGACTGTTTCCCACTTTAAAAATCCGTACGGCCACACACTGACTCTAAAAATCACGAAACTGGAAATCTAACAACTATTTGACATTGCGGATACAACAAAATTAGTTTCGTCAAATTCCGACTTTGTTTGCAAAAGTGGCTATTTTTAAAGCTCTAAATAGCCTTTTTAAATATATAAATATATTCAAATAAAATTGAATTAAATATTTAAAATTAAATATTATCGTCTATATTCACAGAGGAATACCATACAGCTCTAGAATATCCCTATATGAATTTCTAGCTCGATATTCACATCTGGGTCAACCCGATATTCTATTTATATTGAAATTCCTTTTTAAAATATAAATAATTCCTTTATAAATTATAAAGGAATTCCACAGTGACTTTTCTAAAATTTGATTTGGACATATCTCAAAATCTACACGACGAAATCCCGATTTTTCTCTTCCACTAGAAAGATATACTCCACCAGCTCCACACGTTCCTTGTTTCACAGAAATCCGATTTAAAACGAATCATGTACATTCAGTTGAAGTTTGAATCGGCAAATTACGAACTGCAGCGCCATTTCGAGCTCGATTTTAATTATATTAAAATTCTACGTTTTCAAACTGACGTCGATTGAATATATTCGTCAATATAATTCAACTCCAAGCTGAATTAAATCTTAGGGATGACCCAGTTCACAGAATATTGTGATTTCCAATATTTTTGATTATTTCTGAATTAAATATATTATTTAATTATTTGATTTAAGTAAATATTCACTATAATTTAATTAACGACGATTTAATTCCCTAAATCACTATTTATATAATTAAATAAATTAATTATAATACCCCTGACAATGCGGGTCATTACATTCTTCCCCACTTAAAATAATTTCGTCCTCGAAATTGCTAAGTTAGAGGACGACCCTATCTATTTGAATTCCTAAGATTTGTTTACCCCTTATTTCTGATTTCAACAGAACCAATTAATATCGACTAAAATATTTATTCATTCCGACTAACTAAAATTTTCAAAAATTCTGAAACATTTCTAACACTTTAAATTTTCGAAAAATTTCGCCATAACCTCCTTTGTACAGCCCTATCGGTAAAACTCCAACTCGCCTCTCTAGGCCATCTCCAACCAAAAAGAAAATCAAACAGCCAAGCGGCTTTCCAATTCGGCTCATAAATTCCAAACTCATATCAAATATAAACTTGTACCTTTTTGTCGGGCGTTTCATTGTCTCATTTCCATCTGCTATTAATTTAGCAGATACCAATGCCACCCCAATCAAATTCCAATCAGTTTTAGCACCAACACAACCATTCTCTTATATCCAAGCCAATTATCATTTCAACTCGAGTTTGATTCTCGTCAAACTCCTAACTCATCAATACAAGACCATTTCAGATTATTCTCTTATCACCCCAGTTTTACTTAACTTAACAAGTTAAATTTAAATTTTAGAATTTAAATTCCTGGGCTTTTACGTCAAGTAAATTTGAAATCAAAATACCAATTCAAAACATTTGAATTCTTAAACACTTGTTTTCACAAAATAGATTTGAAAATAAAATCTTGGGTAGTAATCCGTCACTTACAACTCGAAAATCACACTGATGATGTGTACACCATCATCAGAATTATTTTCCAGCGATCAAAGTGAGTTCAATACTATATTCCTTTTCAAAACTCCAACTTAAACACTTCCATCTTGAATCAGTTCAAAATATCCTTATTAAAACAAAATTAAAAACCTCCCAGGATTTTGAAATTCACATATATCCAATCCAGATTCAATTACAGACACTTATCTGAAATTCCAGTTTTAAATTTTCAATTCTGATTTTAATTTCAGATTTATTTCATCTTATTTCATATATTATACTTATATGAATTCTGATCGATTATTTACATTACCATTATATTTATAATCTTACTCGATTATAATAACAACCAATATATCTCATATATTATAAATTCAATATATATCAAATATAATTTGGGTAAAATTGTTTCATTTACCCTCTTTTCAAAACATACCATGACGGTTCATCGTATTCGAGTGTTTAGAAACCCCTACCAATACAGTGGATCAAACTGATCGACCAGAACTCATAAACAACTCAGCCAATGAATCTCCACAATATAAAACCATTTTTATATCAAATACAAATACGCACTCGTATATATACACTCAAAATCAATCTAGGGTATTACTAACCCTATCTCTACCGAGTCACGCCACTGAGCCAAGGTAATTCTTAACTTAAGCTCTGATACCAACTGTAACGACCCGGATTTTTGCGACTTTGGTTATCGACGTAAGCACGATGTCGATAACCAAAACATTGAAAAATCCTGGTAATTAATGAAAGAAATTAGAGGGTGAGGATAGATAAGATAGAAACTTAGAATAGAAGAAGAAGAAGAACACAACATCAGAGTAACACGAACCTCACAGCGGAAATAACATATAATATATAACATAACTTTGAAATATAACAGTTATGTATACAATAGCACTTATCAGAGTATAGCACTTACAACACAACGGAAATAAACTATAGCTATATGATCCAGAAGCCTCCTGCTCCAGCTCTTCAAGTATATCTGTAAATCCCAACAACTTGACTGCCCGTACAAATTTAGGCACCCAAGAGTTTAGGGAAAACAACAAAGTAAACTCCGGGTCAGTCATGGGACTGGTGTGAGTAAAATAGTTTAACACAGTTTAACATATATATGATATCTCATAAGACCATGCCGTGAATACGGAACGGGTTTTTCCCTTATGAGAATCCAACATCTTTGACAAGCAATATCATTTTGATATTATAATAATGTCTAAGTACAAATATATATCAATCTAGCATAAACACTTTCATCTCACGTTCTACATATATAGTATACAATCAAAATCGCAAGCACGTATTGGATAATGGATTTCCAATTATGATAAGGTATGGAACCACCTTCTGCTAGTGTACCTCTAGAGAGGAATACACTGGGTTCAACAAGAACATCTTGCAACCCGGCCACACATGACCGACTGCTCATTTCGCTTGAGTGTATCGAATGTATATCACCAACGGTTGGGATCAGCAACCGTTTCCCGAATGGGACAACATCAACAATAGATTTTTAGAAATAAATGAAACTCTAGATCAGGTGATTATACACCCAAATAGGTGCGACCTACATAGCCATGCTACCTGCCCAATTTCTGTCATTTACCGGATGTGAGGCTAGAAGCTACGCTTGTGACGGCCCACCCCGCACCAACCGACATTTACTCCAAAAGTGCGCTGTACACATGTCCAGTTAGCACAGAACGGGTCGCCAAAAGGAAAAGGAAGAAGGAAATAAACATACAAAGAACCTGTAGAATGTCTCACAGCGCATCAAACAAAATATAATAATAATAACATACTTGACATAAAACAGGAGAGACAGTGCAAAAGCTGAAAATCAGAACTAAACATCATAGCAGCGGAAATTCAGAATACAGCTTATTACAACTTTCAAACTGTCTCAAAGCAAAAGTTAGATAAATGAGGTACACTACTAATGCCCAAGTAGCGACTACCAACGACACAGGGAGAATGTGTATATATATCATACGTGGAAGCCTCTTGCCCGCCTTCGAATCAGCTACTCGCACATCACCAGCTAACCTGGCTCTAGTCTGCTCGTGTGAGCACCCAGAGTAATAAGAGGAGACATAAAACTCTGGGTCAGACATAAAGCCTGGTATGAGCGATAAGCATCTAAAGTGAACAATAACAGGTAGACTAAAACATACCTGAACCTGGACCTGCAACCAAAGAGTTAGCACTACATACTGTACAACACTCTAAGGTATCATATCAAACAGTGTAAAGATACGGAGGTGGGGGAGGTGTGCATGTCATAATGATGGAAAACAATCAAGCATAGCGTCCATCCTCACATCTCTCACTCAGTGCTTAAAGCAGACGATATTCACCACTCCGATCACCAAACATTCCTTGCTACGATCACTTTGCCCCATGAAGTCATAAATGGCTTCACTGCACTGATAACGTAGCCACTAATTCCTCGCTATGTCCACTTGCCCCATGGAGTTATTCACCCCATCTGCGCTGGCTCATAGCCTTACTAATCCTTACTATGTCCACTTGCCCCATGGAGTTATTCACCACATCTGCGCTGGCTCATAGTCTTACTACGCATCACCTTGCCTCTCAGGTCATAATGACCCTACTGCACTGATAACGTAGTCTTGCTACCATCACTTTGCCCCTCAGGTCGTAATGACCCTACTGCACTGATAAGTAGCCATCATCCATTCTTAGTGGTGAATCGAAGTTATGAACGTCGACAACTCCTTAGCACACGTCCCGCAGCAAAGTCCAACCATGAAGTGAATTCGTTGGTTCCCAACTGGTTCCGGGATCCTGAGCTCTAACTTCCATTTGGACTACCTTTGCATCTCGGGTTATTGGTCATTACCATCGAATCGGATCAGATCAGCCTTCACATTCTTCATCGGATGGGATCGGCCTTAGCTACTCGAATCGGATCGTGCCTCCTACGTCGGATCGGGTCGTGGTCCCCCTTTCCTTTGCTTCGGATCGTGCTCCCCTTCTCGGTTCGGATCGGAACACCCCATACGGATCGGATCGTGGTCCTTCAAGCGGTTCGAATCGGACGCACTTCTCCAGGTCGACGGATCGCGCTCACCCTTCATGGACGGATCGGGTCGTAATGCTTATTCGCGGTTCGGATCGGAGTACTTCAGTTTGGCACGGCGCTGCATCGATTCGCTTCATGGCCTTGCACAGACGGTTCGGTTCGGAGGAGGTGACTCGACTCGTGGGGATACCCCCACGATCCCATAGGGCGATCCGATCGTCCCTCAACCCCTTATGCGATCTGAACCCCTGCACCTTGTCCAGCAAGCTGTTTACGCCCCTCGACGGCGTTTTCGACCATTCCAACTATTCTAAACAGTCACATAACATTTCATACGGTCATAGCAACATGCATAATCAACCACAAACATCAAAACATCAACATGGTAGGTCAAAATGTATCAAACATACCCAAAACCCCATATTTTCCCCCTAAGCATGTTTAGGTGAAACCAATGATATGATTAGCAAAACTTAACCAAATGGAACCAAATTTCTACCAGAGGTTTAAGATATCATTCCGAATTTTATAAACATTTTTCCAGAATTTTTTCATGTTTAAATTCGCTAATTAACACTAATCACTCCTAATTAGCCATAATTAGTGCAAAACTAAGAAAATCACTCACCTTAGCCACAAAATAAACTAAGATCTGAAATAATTCTCTGATTCCATGTGAATCTCGATGCCAAACAGCAGCTCCTTTGTTGCTTTGGTGAAGATCTTCTTGATTAGGGGTTGCTAAGCCAAATCCTTAACCTAAAGGTGATTTGGAGGTGATTTAGAGGTTGGAGGCCATTTTTAGGGATCCTTGGTGATAGGTGGAGGCTAGAAAACTGAAATGGAATGATTCTCCATCTCATTTCAGCCCTCCCATAACCCTAATCCCGAAATGGGTTATGGGCCTACTCACTAATCACCCGATTTGGCCCGGTTAAGCAGTTTTTCACCCTCCAAACCTTGTTTCAGCCATATCTCCCAAACGTTAAGTCCGTTTGACTATTATGACCACTCTACGGAAAGAGAAACCATCAAACGAATCAAATGGAAGTGATTTCAGGTCAAAATTCCTTTCCAGTCAAAAGTTATGGCCAAAACAGTACCAACTAGGGGCAAAATGGTCATTTAAAAATCGACAAAAATCATAAGCATGGGAAATGATTCTGATAGATGTTTCCCAAAGTTACATGACCATACGACTTCACATGGGAAAGAAATAAATATTCTACAATCCTATGATGTGTAGAATACGGGTCATTACACTCTCCCCCCCTTAAGAAATTTCGCCCCTGAAATTCCCTAATCCAAACATAAACAAAGATTCCCGCATGCCTATCAATCTTTAAGCAACAATCAAACATGCAAACAAGCAAAGCAAGTCTATCCTAGCATGCGGAAAACTAAATTGCAAAGTAAATCTTACCAGACAAAGAATTCTGGATAAGCCTTCCTAATGCTCTCCTCTATCTCCTAAGTACAATCATTCTCGTTCTCGCCCCACTGAACCTTGACTAGCTTCACCGCCTTCCTTCGAAGTTGCTTCGTATCATGCCCCACAATACGAATCGGCTTGCGGTTCCCAACCGCCTCGGGTTCTACTTCGAAGTCCTCTAACTGATCAGGTGAAATAGTCGCATCTGAGTCGTGAACGAATTTCTCAGTTGGGAAACATGAAATACATTGTGAACTCCTGCCATTTTCTCTGGTAAGCCAACTCTATATGCCAAATTCCCGACTAATTCAAGAACAGGGAATGGGCCAACAAATCTTGGTGCTAACTTGCCTCTCCTGCCAAATCGTATCACGCTCTTCAATGGAGAGATCTTGACAAACACCAAGTCACCAACGGAGAATTTCAAGTCTCTTCTCCTCTTATCGGCATAACTCTTCTGCCTGTCCTGAGCAGCTTTCATTCGTTGCTGAATGATCTTGATCTTAT
The DNA here is from genome assembly GCA_030737875.1 of Allium sativum. Classification (NCBI taxonomy): domain Eukaryota; kingdom Viridiplantae; phylum Streptophyta; class Magnoliopsida; order Asparagales; family Amaryllidaceae; genus Allium; species Allium sativum. Next base: position 34,544,919 of record CM060909.1, read on the forward strand.
CGGAAGTTTCTCTCACCACATCTGGTCCAAGCACAAACTTCTTGCCAGTCTCTATCCAACATGATGGTGAGTTGCACAGTCTTCCGTACAAAGCTTCATATGGAGCCATACCGATACTGGATTGGTAGCTATTATTATATGCAAACTCTACTAGATGCAAATGGTCATCCCATGATCCACCAAAATCCAATATACAAGCTCTCAAGAGATCTTCCAATATACGATTCACCCTCTCCGTCTGACCGTCGGTCTGAGGGTGATATGCGGTACTGAGATGTAGTCCTGACCCTAGAGCCTCTTGTAAGCTCTTCCAAAACCCACTAGTGAACAACGGGTCTCGGTCACTCACAATGCTTTTGGGTACTCCATAGAATCTCACTACCCACTTCATATACAATTCTGCCAACTTGGCTGCCGTTCTGGTCGATTTGACTGGTATAAATCTTGCGCTCTTAGTCAATCGATCCACAATTACCCAAATGCTATCATATCCCGATCTAGTCCTTGGTAAACCATCGATGAAATCCATCGAGACTTGCTCCCATTTCCATTCGGGAATTTCTAATGGTTGCAACAACCCACTAGGCTTCTTTTGCTCGGCTTTAACTAGCTGACAATTCATGCATTGGATATAAACTTCCCAACATCTCTTTTCATCCCTTCCCAGTAGTAGGTCTGTCTCATGTCTCGATACATCTTATTACCACCAGGATGTATAGTCAGTTTTGAGTGATGACATTCTCTAAGCACTTCATCTCTCAAACCATTCACGTTGGGCACAACTAGTCTTCCATCCTTCCGAAGCCATCCATCTCGATCAAGCCCATACACATTCATCTCCTCATCGACTCCCATTTCTAACTTGGAGATGATTTCTAATAGGTTAGGATCGTCCCTCTGGCCAGAACCAATCCGCTCTATCAAAGTGGGTCTGATCGTCAAACTAGCTAGCATAACTGGATCGAATTCGCATCTTGGTCTGAAATCAAACCCCGCGATAAACTCCAGTTGCTTCTATTCAAGAAACATTGCCCCTAAGCTAGCATGTCTCCTACTCAAGGCATCGGCTACCGCATTACCCTTCCCAGGTGTATACGCGATATCAAAATCATACGAAGCCAAGAACTCTAACCATCTCTGCTGACGGAGATTCAGATCTTTCTGAGAGAAGAGATACTTTAACTATTTGTGATCGGTAAACAGCTCAAATCTTTCTCCCAAGAGATAGTGTCTCCACATCTTCAGCGCAAATACAATCGCTGCCAATTCCAAATCATGGGTAGGATACTTCTTCTCATGCGGCTTTAGCTGTCGACTAGCATAAGCTACAACCCTACCTCCTTGCATCAATACAGCACCCAGTCCGGTACCACAAGCATCTGTGTATACCGTCATCTCTTCATTCCCTTTGGGAATGACTAACACTGGCGCACGCGTCAACCTCTCTTTTAGACTCTTGAAGGCACCCTCACACACTCCGTCCCAGACGAAGGACTGATTCTTCTTAGTCAACTGAGTCAACGGTGCTGCTATCTTGGAGAAGTCCTGGATAAACTTACGATAATATCCAGCTAATCCCAAGAAACTTCTCACATCTGTAGCATTCTTGGGTGTAGGCAATCCTGTACCGTAGCCACCTTCGCAGGGTCCACGGCAATACCACACTCTGAAACAACATGACCCAAGAATCTCACTTCCCTTCTCCAAAAATGACACTTAGAGAATTTCGCTTTCAATTGGTGTTTCCTCAACACCTCCATCACTATCCTCAAGTGCCCCTTGTGTTCCTCCTCTGTCCCTGAATATACAAGGATATCATCCACGAACACAAGAACAAACTTATTCAACTGATCTCTGAATACTCGATTCATAAGATCCACAAAATAGGTTGGTGCATTGGTCAACCCAAACGGCATGACCAACCACTCATAAAATCCAGACGGCGTCCTAAATGCCGTTTTCAGAACACTCTCATCCGCTACTCGAAGCTGATGAAATCCTGTCGCGAGGTCCAACTGGGAGAACACTCTTGCTCCTTCCAGTTGATCAAACAAATCATCTATCCGCGGTAGAGGATACTTATTCTTCGTCGTTACCTTATTCAACTCGCGATAGTCCACACACAAATGAAGGGAACCATCTGCCTTAGTGGCAAACACAACTGGTGCTCCCCACTCGGAGACACTCCTTCTAATAAATCCCTTCTTCAAAAGATTGCTGACTTGCACCCCGAGCTCTCGCTGCTCCCTTGGTGCCATACGACGAAGTGGCATCACTATAGGTCTGGCATCTTTCACTAAATCAATACGGAACTCAATCTCTCGGTGTGGTGGAAGCCCGGTCACCTCCTCGAAGACGTCCGGAAACTGGCCAACCACGGGCACATCTGACAACTCATCTTGCGGGATGTCGAGGGAATTTACAAAACTAGCCATAACCCCATCACTAGGTAGGCTACCAAACACTACCCTCCGCCCATCATCCGCCCTCACTGTCACCAAAAAGCCCTCACAGTCTACCACCACCCCGTATCTTTGGAGCCAATCGACTCCCAATATAATGCCATACCCAGTAAAGCCCAAAACAAAGCAATCACATACAAACATATATCCATGACTCGATAAGACCAAATTCCTGCAAATCATACTAAGGCTAGTCGAACCACCAATCGGATTCGTCACAATCAATGGTCTATCGACTATCTCGAGTTCCAGTCCTAACCTATCTACCAGGTCACTAGATATGAAGGAACGGGAAGCCCCAGTATCAAACAAAACTCGAACTGGTATATCATAAATAGAAAGCATACCTTGAATAACAACATTCTTCCCTTTCTCCGCCGCAGTTGGGGCATTCGACGAAGAAGGAACAGCATCAATAGCATATGCTTTCACAATCTGCTTCTCCTTAAGAGGTTGCAGACACTTATCCTTCTGATGTCCCACTTGACCATAGTTGTAGCACTTCCTTTCCGCTGGCTTGGCCCGACATTCCTTAGCGTAATGGCCTTTCTTTCCACAGCTGAAGCACTCAACATCCTTCTTGCTCTTTTTCTGGCCACCTTTTGATTGGTCATGCTTCCTCTTATTCTGAGAGCTATTCTTGCCTCCACCGCCTGCTTGCGGCTTTGGCCCTTCTGCAGATGCAGCCTCAGTCTTTGACTTAGGGTAAAGACTCTCTGACCTCAAAGCTTTTCCCACGATCGATTCAAAAGTCTCATCGATGTGGTTGATAAGCCTTTCCCCCAAGTACCCATCCAAACCAGTGATGAACTTCTCATTCTTCTTTTCAGGGGTATCAATGAGAGACAGTCCATACTTCGACAAAGTGTCGAACTCAGCAATATAATTAGAAACTGCCCTCCCATTCTACTTGAGTTCCAAGAACCTCTTGAACAACACTGACTTCTGGGCAGCTGGAATAAACTTCTCGCTAAAGCGAGCCTTGAACTGGACCCATGTAACCTGATCCTCTGGGGTAGCTGTTCTAATGGCATTCCACCAATTCATCGCTCGCCCTTGCAGCTGACGAGACGCTAGCCTTCTCTTCATCGCATCCTCGAGACCCAAGTCATCGAAGATACGGTCACAACTATCCATCCAGTCTTGAACATTCGTGGCCGACTCCGTTCTGTGGAACGGCTTCCCACCAAGATTAGTGTAATCCTTGCACAACTTGGCGAAATCGACCCTAGGCGCCTGCACTACTGGGCCAACACCAACTCCGGGATTGGGAACTGCCCCTTGCACTTCTCTAAGCATGTCTCTCATGAGGTTAGTAAACATAGCCCTCATGTCAGCGGCATTCCCTTGGTTGGTCCCTCTACCAACACCCCTCGTCTCTCGGCTCATCGTTAATCTGTAAAAAGGAAACGATCAACAACCCCATAGTGGTGCTAGTGCAGTGCGCCTTCATCTTCATACTACTAATAGTATATACATACATAGCTTTTGAAAACCAAAGTAATCGCAAATACGCGCTCTCATATACGTACTATCTCTCCCTAGTGTCTTTCCCTAGGTTAACTACACAACCTAGAGCTCTGATACCAAGTGTGACGGCCCGCCCCGCACCAACCGACATTTACTCCAAAAGTGCGCTGTACACATGTCCAGTTAGCACGGAACGGGTCGCCAGAAGGAAAAGGAAAAAGGAAATAAACATACAAAGAACCTGTAGAATGTCTCACAGCGCATCGAACAAAATATAATAATAATAATAACATACTTGACATAAAACAGGAGAGACAGTGCATAAGCTGAAAATCAGAACTAAACATCATAGCAGCGGAAATTCAGAATACAACTTTCAAACTGTCTCAAAGCAAAAGTAAGGTAAATGAGGTACACTACTAATGCCCAAGTAGCGACTACCAACGACACAGGGAGAATGTGTATATATATCATACGTGGAAGCCTCCTGCCCGCCTCCGAATCAGCTACTCGCACATCACCAGCTAACCTGGCTCTAGTCTGCTCGTGTGAGCACCCAGAGTAATAAGAGGAGACATAAAACTCTGGGTCAGACATAAAGCCTGGTATGAGCGATAAGCATCTAAAGTGAACAATAACAGGTAGACTAAAACATACCTGAACCTGGACCTGCAACCAAAGAGTTAGCACTACATACTGTACAACACTCTAAGGTATCATATCAAACAGTGTAAAGATACGGAGGTGGGGGAGGTGTGCATGTCATAATGATGGAAAACAATCAAGCATAGCGTCCATCCTCACATCTCTCACTCAGTGCTTAAAGCAGATGATATTCACCACTCCGATCACCAAACATTCCTTGCTACGATCACTTTGCCCCATGAAGTCATAAATGACTTCACTGCACTGATAACGTAGCTACTAATTCCTCGCTATGTCCACTTGCCCCATGGAGTTATTCACCCCATCTGCGCTGGCTCATAGCCTTACTAATCCTTACTATGTCCACTTGCCCCATGGAGTTATTCACCCCATCTGCGCTGGCTCATAGTCTTACTACGCATCACCTTGCCCCTCAGGTCATAATGACCCTACTGCACTGATAACGTAGTCTTGCTACCATCACTTTGTCCCTCAGGTCGTAATGACCCTACTGCACTGATAAGTAGCCATCATCCATTCTTATGGTGAATCGAAGTTATGAACGTCGACAACTCCTTAGCACACGTCCCGCAGCAAAGTCCAACCATGAAGTGAATTCATTGGTTCCCAACTGGTTCCGGGATCCTGAGCTCTAACTTCCATTTGGACTACCTTTGCATCTCGGGTTATTAGTCATTACCATCGAATCGGATCGGATCAGCCTTCACATTCTTCATCGGATCGGATCGGCCTTAGCTACTCGAATCGGATCGCGCCTCCTACGTCGGATCGGGTCGTGGTCCCCCTTTCCTTTGCTTCGGATCGTGCTCCCCTTCTCGGTTCGGATCAGAACACCCCATACGGATCGGATCGTGGTCCTTCAAGCGGTTCGGATCGGACGCACTTCTCCAGGTCGACGGATCGTGCTCACCCTTCGTGAACGGATCGGGTCGTAATGCTTATTCGCGGTTCGGATCGGAGTACTTCAGTTTGGCACGGTGCTGCATCGATTCGCTTCGTGGCCTTGCACAAACGGTTCGGTTCGGAGGAGGTGACTCGACTCATGGGGATACCCCCACGATCCCATAGGGCGATCCGATCGTCCCTCAACCCCCTATGCGATCCGAACCCCTGCACCTTGTCCAGCGAGCTGTTTACGCCCCTCGACGGCGTTTTCGACCATTCCAACTATTCTAATCAGTCACATAACATTTCATACGGTCATAGCAACATGCATAATCAACCACAAACATCAAAACATCAACATGGTAGGTCAAAATGAATCAAACATACCCAAAACCCCATATTTTCCCCATAAGCATGTTTAGGTGAAACCAATGATATGATTAGCAAAACTTAACCAAATGGAACCAAATTTCTAATAGAGGTTTAAGATATCATTCCGAATTTTATAAACATTTTTCCAGAATTTTGTCATGTTTAAATTCGCTAATTAACACTAATCACTCCTAATTAGCCATAATTAGTGCAAAACTAAGCAAATCACTCACCTTAGCCACAAAATAAACTAAGATCTGAAATAATTCTCTGATTCGATGTGAATCTCGATGCCAAACAGCAGCTCCTTTGTTGCTTTGGTGAAGATCTTCTTGATTAGGGGTTGCTAAGCCAAATCCTTAATCTAAAGGTGATTTGGAGGTGATTTAGAGATTGGAGGCCATTTTTAGGGATCCTTGGTGATAAGTGGAGGCTAGAAAACTGAAATGGAATGATTCTCCATCTCATTTCAGCCCTCCCATAACCCTAATCCCGAAATGGGTTATGGGCCTACTCACTAATCACCCGATTTGGCCCGGTTAAGCAGTTTTTCACCCTCCAAACCTTGTTTCAGCCATATCTCCCAAACGGTAAGTCCGTTTGACTATTATGACCACTCTACGGAAAGAGAAACCATCAAACGAATCAAATGGAAGTGGTTTCAGGTCAAAATTCCTTTCCAATCAAAAGTTATGGCCAAAACAGTACCAACTAGGGGCAAAATGGTCATTTAAAAATCGACAAAAATCATAAGCATGGGAAATGATTCTGATAGATGTTTCCCAAAGTTACATGACCATACGACTTCACATGGGAAAGAAATAAATATTCTACAATCCTATGATGTGTAGAATACGGGTCATTACAACGCTTATCTTCACATCAGATTCACTTTAAATGCCACATCATCAAATCCATCCAATCACCGATTGACGTCCTAAATAATACATTATGTGTTAGCTAAAAGATGTTTCCTTCTCCGCTTCCACTCTTGGTACGGTTGGAGAAATCAATGTACGTGATCGTCTGGAAATACTCTGTCAGACATCCATCTTCATTCACTTAGAAATGTCACATCGTCATACACGCAAAATCACAAATTGATTTCCTCAAAGATACAACGGGTATACAGCTAAGAGAAACGAATTCCTCCACCACCAACGTATATACGTTTGAAGGGATCAACTTACGTGATCCATTGGATATACTCTGTCAGACCTTCATCCATACAAGTTGTCCTGGGACTGGACAAACCAAAGGCACTATTCAGTATATCCATCTTAGTCACTGTTAACTAAGACTTATACAACAGCCCTTGCCCTTTACTCCATCTTCAATTATCTTTGGCATAAATGATTCACAACGCTTGTGCCAATACAGAGTGGTTCTTTGGATAATAATGCAACCGGTCTCTCCATATTAACAACGTTAAAATGGTCAAAAACTTCGATAGTCGATGAGTTAACTATCAAAGAAAAACAAGTGTGCAAAAAACGATATTATTTCCAAATGGAAATTATATCGATCAATCATCATTTAACATTTATCTCTTTAGTTCATTGATTTACTTATATTCTGTTTCTATATATTATAGATTCGTATTTTTAATTATCAGAAAACATTTCTGATTCTTACTAGGAAAACATTTCCAAAACTCCTTTTCGATCAAACCTTACCATTTCTTAGTTAAGAAGGAAACCAATCAAGTTGGGGTATAATTACCTCTCAGACCTTAACTAAACAACGTTATAACTTCGAAATGGTCAAGTTTATCTTTTAAATCTTTTAACAACTTCTTTACATAACCCTCGTATTCTATTTACGTATCTACTTCTTTATTAAAACATTTATTTCAGCGATAACGTTATAATCCCTACCTTTGAATTATCTAACTTACATTCTTTAAATTCGAATAATTTACTTAACAACTGATTTATTTATAAATAAATAAATCTTGCTTTAAAAACTGGAAAGTAAAGGATACTTTCCCGAATTTGATATAACCGAGTTCGATGTATAACTCTCTTTCGAGTAATCTCTATTTGATTACTCTTCTTCGAATAACCTATATTCGATTAACTCCTTCTTTTCGAATACATTATATTTGATTGCTCCTTTTTGAATAAACGATATTTGATAATCTCTCTTCGATTAAACTATAATCGATAACTCCTTTCGATGAAACTAACATTGATAACTCCTTTCGATGAAACTAACATCGATTAACTCTTTTCGATGAAACTAACATCGATAACTCCTTTCGATGAAACTAACATCGATAACTTTAACTTGATGAACTTAACTCGATTAACTTGACTAACTTAACTCGATTAACTTGACTAACTTAACTCGATTAACTTGACTAACTTAACTCGATTAACTTAACTAACTTAACTCGACTTACTTGGTTCGACCAATTCGATTCGATTAACTAGGCTCGACTAACTTGGTCGACCCACCCAATCAACTCAACTTATTTAACTTAACTTATTTCTCAACTGGATCAACTCGATTAACTCCTATCGATTAACTAATATTTGATTAAATTCCATTCGCTTGACTCTAGATCGCAGAGATCACAATGGTTACGCCTGACTCCCTCAGGAAACATCCGACCGCCGTAGGCTATTTACAGCCCTGTGAATTACGCTAGCAGTCGTACGAGATGGCAACTTATCCTGAATAACTCTGTTTGACTAACTCTATCTTAAATAACTATATTTGATAACTTCTACTTTGAATAAGTGGTATTCGATAACTTAACTCGATTATCAACTCGAAAATCTTAACTCAAATCGATTAACTCCAACTGATTAACTACGCCTGGTCAACCCTAACTGATTAACTCTACTGGTTAACTCTAACTGGTTTTACTTGGTTTGACTAACTCAATTGATTAACTCGACTGACTAATTCAACTCGATTAACCTAGCTTGATTATTTATTATCTCGATTAACTGAACTAATCACTTTGATTAACTCAACTAATTCACTTTGATTACCTTAACCAATTTACTTTGATTAACTTAACCACTTCACTTAGTTTAACTTAACTAATTCACTTTGATTAACTAATCAATTTACTTTGATTAACTAACCTGATAACTCAATTTGATTAACTTACTCGCTAATAACGTTTATTCCTTTTTAAAGATTTTCTTTTATAATCTATATATTTCCTAAATAAATATTTACTTATAATCCTATTTATTTAACAAATAAATATCTCCTTTATTCTGTTTATTCTAACAAATAAATATTCCTTTATTTTATTTATTCCCTAAATAAATAAATCATTTAACTTTATTTATACCCTAAATAACAAATTCTTTTACATTTATTTATTTCCTAAATAAATAAATCCTTTTTATCTATTTGTAAATGGTTTACAAATATCCCTCTTTCTATTGGTTTTGACAATATTTTCCCTTATATATATTGTTTTACAAATATTTTCCTTTATATTTGATTTCACAAATATATCTCCTCTATATTTGTATAACAAATAAAATCCCTTTATATTTGATTAACAAATATAAATTTCCTTTATATTTGATTTACAAATATAATTCTTTTATTCAAAATCCTTTTTCTTGTATAATATAAAATCCATTGATTTTATATAAATAAATTATTTTCAAAATATACTTCGAAAATCCCTTTTCCACATTTTGGTTATTTCTTATGGTATTTAGCACACCATATAACAACGATAACTGTCGTCCAAACACACATAATGAATGTCAGATTATATATTACATTATATAAATCACAGTAAAATAACCGTTGAGGAATCCAGTTGGATTCCTCCAACCTGTTTTCCTGCATCACAGATGTTAGCCAATATAATTAGCATCGATTTCACTTCGATGTGAAATATTCAGATAAACAGAATCGACATATAAATATTTAACGGTTTATATATATATATATATATATATATATATATAATTTCTACTAACTGACTAGCAGTTCAATCAACGGTCAACACACAATCAAACAGACAATATTTAACAGTTCTAAGAATACGTTGTAAAAATAGAACTTTTCAGAGTTGGTGGGTTTTACTCACTTTGGCAGTTCATCGTTAAAGAACGATAAACTGTTATTTGATTTGAATCAAACAATTTATTTCACCATAAATTCATACAAGCCCCAATCCACTTCCAGTCAGTTTCATTGTGAAGCTCTTGTCCATACGGTCCCAACGGATCTGACCGTTCGCAAAACTGATAAGGTATGGGAAAGATATAATAAACACAAGTTAAATACACATTTAGATAAAAATAAAAACTTGATTTTATTTTAAATGGGCCTTAACTCTTTGAACCGGCCCAAGCCCAACCTCCACTACCCAATTACCCAGACCGAATGATCCTCTCTTCCCCAAACAGACTGTGGCTTCTCCAGTACCACTCACACCATTTCTCAATTCTTCCTTCGATCGCTACCCATCAAATCCTCATCGGAAACTCAACAAATGCTACCATGGTGATCTCCTTTCACACCTGTACCAATCCTCAGCAATAGCACTTCACTTCCATCTTCGAAGGGATCAACTCGTGCCTCATGACATCAGGATCTCGCACCAGTACATCGACATTACACAGCACCGAACTACCCCAAAACCTCCTGCGTGATGCCAAACTCCACACTAAAACCAAAGCCAATATCGAAGTCCAACACCGCTGTCCCAAAATCAAACAAAGCCGAAACCTAATACCTCACTGGAACATTTCCAGTACCCCAAACCCTACATCGAGTTCAACCAAATGTATGTCAACGTGAACCAAATGATCCAAGGATCACTACCATATGTATTTAGGAATTTATAGGTTTTATTTCACTTTGATAGGAATTTTGAAAGAGGATTTTTTCTGTAATGAAGAACGGCGGAAAATAAAATCTGTTGACCAGAAATGAAGAGAGGACTTAGGTTTAGAAATAGTGGGGGCTATTAATAGGGTGTCAAAATATCTAGATATTTTATAGAAAGAATATTCTCGGTATATTCTCTTTTTATATATTCGTTTTGCATTCTAAAAATTCTCGTGATTACATACGATACCCAAAAATCACGAAACTGGACATGTAACTAGAGTTTGACATTACGGTCCCAACGAAACTGGTTTCGTCATATTCTCACTCCGTATGCTCACACAGCGTATTTTTAACTGTCAAAATACTGACTGTTTCTCACTTTAAAAATCCGTACGGCCACACACTGACTCTAAAAATCACGAAACTAGAAATCTAACAACTATTTGACATTGCGGATCCAACAAAATTAGTTTCGTCGAATTCCGACTTCTTTTGCAAAAGTGGTTATTTTTAAAGCTCTAAATAGCCTTTTTAAATATATAAATATATTTAAATAAAATTGAATTAAATATTTAAAATTAAATATTATCGTCTATATTCACAGTGGAATACCATACAGCTCTAGAATATCCCTATATGAATTTCTAGCTCGATATTCACTTCTGGGTCAACCCGATATTCTATTTATATTGACATTCCTTTTTAAAATACAAATAATTCCTTTATAAATTATAAAGGAATTCCGCAGCGACTTTTCTAAAATTTTATTTGGACATATCTCAAAATCTACACGACGAAATCCAGATTTTTCTCTTCCACTAGAAAGATATACTCCACCAGCTCCACACGTTCCTTGTTTCACAGAAATCCGATTTAAAACGAATCCTGTACATTCAGTTGAAGTTCGAATCGCCAAATTACGAACTGCAACGCCATTTCGAGCTCGATTTTAATTATACTAAAATTCTATGTTTTCAAACTGACGTCGATTGAATATATTCGTCAATATAATTCAACTCCAAGCTGAATTAAATCTTAGGGATGACCCAGTTCACAGAATATTGTGATTTCCAATATTTTTGATTATTTCTGAATTAAATAAATTATTTAATTATTTAATTTAATTAAATATTCAGTATAATTTAATTATCGACGATTTAGTTCCCTAAATCACTATTTATATAATTAAATAAATTAATTATAATACCCCTGACAATGCGGGTCATTACACGTAAGGAAGTTGTTAAAGATTTGGAAGGTGAACTTTGTCTATTTCGAAGTTAGAAATGTTGTTTAGTTAAGGTCTGAGAGGTAATTATACCCCAACTTGATAGACTACATTTTTAACTAAGGAATGGTTAAGGTTCGATAGTGAAGGTTGATTAAGTGAATCTAGTTAATGAGTGTAATGGTTCGAATTCGCATAGTGACGTTATATTTAAACTTCTATTTAAATCTAATGAAGGAGTTTTGGAAACATTTTCCAAATAAAGATCGAAAACGTTTTATAATATAGAAAATAAAAAAAGTGAGTAAATCTGGAACTGATTCCAATGATAATAAAGTATATTTCCTAAATTTAGAAAATAAGGATTTACGAATATATAGAAAAGGGAAATGAATAAATTAATAATAAATTAATTTAAAAAGGCAAAATGTTGAATGATGATTGACCGAAAAAATTTCCATTTGGAAATAATATCGTTGGTTGTACAACTGTTTTTCTTTGATAGTTAAATCACTGACTATCGAAGTTTTTGACCGTTTTTCCGTCGTCAATACGGAGAGACCTGGATCAGATTCATTATTTGAAAACCACTTTGTATGGCCATTAGCGTTGCGATCAAATATGATGAAAATAATTAAAGACGGAGTTATGCAAGGGCTATCCTGTTTACAGAATAGTTCCTTCGGTTTGTCCAGTCCCAGGACAACGTAAATGGACGAATGCCTGACAAAGTATATCTAATGGATCGCGTAAGTTGATCTTTTCAAACGTACTTATGTTTGGTGGAGGAGGAATTCATTTCTCTTAGCTTTATACCCGTGGTATTTTTGGGGAAATCAATTTATGATTTGGTTGGTATAACGATGTGACATTCAAAGCGAAGGTGGTCAGGTGTATCGAAGATACGTTATGACCTCAAGCCTCATCAACCGGGAAATGACAGAAATCAGGCAGGCAGCATGGCTAGGTGGGTCGCTCCCATTAGGGTGCATATCACCTATCTAGAGAAGATCCATTTCATTCTTTTATCTATTTTCGATGCTGTCCCTTTTCGGGAAACGTGGGTAGCTCCCAACAGTTGGTGATATACATTCGATACACTCAACTGAAATGAGTGGTCGATCATGTGTGGGCCGGGTTGCAAGATGTTCTTGTTGAACCTAGTGTATTTGCCTCTAGAGATACAGTATCGGAAGGTGGTCCCATACCTTGTCATAGTCAGAGTCCAATCTCTAATAAGCGCCCGCGGTTTTGTTTGTATACTATATATGTGGAACGTGAGATGCAAGCATTCTACTAGATTGTAATTACTTGTGATTAGACATTATTATAATATCATAAAAATATCGATTTCCAAAACTGTTTGGGTTATCGTAAGGTAAAAACCATCTGTGTTTATGTGTGGATCAGTCTTACGATTATATTTTCTTTTGAAAAGGATTTTGAAAATGTAAACCAAACGATGAGTTTACTCACACCAGTCCCATGACTGACCCAGAGTTTATTTTGTTTTGTTTTCCCTAAACTCTTGGGTGCCCAAAATTTGTACGGACAGTCAAGTAGTTCAGGTCTTAACAGATATACTTGAAGGAGCTTGAAGCAGGAGGCTTCAGGATTATATAGCTATTGTTAATTCCGCTGTGTGTAAGTGTTGTACTCTGATAATGTTATTCCATATATATATATATATATATATATATATATATATATACACACATACTGTTTTATTGCAAAGTTATGTTATATATTATATTTTATTCGTTCCGCTGTGAGATTCGTATTACTTTGATTCGGTTCTGTGGCGATCTTCTTCTTCTTCTATTCTAATTTTCTGTCTTATCTATTCTCAACCTCTAACTTCTTTCTATTAATGATTAGGAATTTCCGATGTCTGAATAGTCAACATGGTAGTTTTATGTTGATTTTCGGAGTGGAAAATCTCTAGGTCATTACATCCTTGCACATCTTAGAGAAATTATCTACTCGCGGTGGTGGAGGAACAGCGGCTGCAGCTGGGGGAGGGGTATCTCCTTGCCCTCCGGAAGGTGTCATAGCCTCAAGATATCTACGAAACCAAGCCGGTATCTGAACGCCCTCTGGAAGATTGGGTTCCCCAGACATGTTGAAAAGAAAGTAAAAAGGATTCAATAAGAGATCGATAGATTATTGACTATAGCTTGAGGGGATATGTTTTCTAAATAGATTTTTCCTTGAAATATTTTTGTTTTAAAACAAAATTTTAAAATTCTTTCTCTGATTTCAGCCCTGATACCAAATGTGACACCCCACATCCGTTAACATCACTCATAAGAGAATGTGTTAAGTTTCGTGAAGCGCAATGGGCAATCATTACAGAGAATATACAAGATAGACAAAAATAAGCATGATAGAAAATTTTTAAACTTTATTTTAGCAGAAATAAAAACAGAGTCTCAGAAATATTCCAAAACCAGTTACATCCAGCAAACTATCTCAAATCCGTCTTTTGAGCCAACTCAGAAAATAAAATGCCAAAGTACAAAAAGTCATATCCCATAGCATAAGCCAAACTAAAGTGGAAAGAAGATCAAAGAGATATATGTAAAGAGTCCAAGTCAAGTCCAAGATGAAGAGATATCTTAGTTATTACTGAGTACTGCCACCTTGAGAACCTTGGGGGAGGAAAGGAAGAAAGAGGTGAAGGAAAAAGGTCAGACATAAATTTTGGCGTATTCCAGTGATTTACAAATATGCATGAATTAGAAATGACAAGATAGGTAAATAAAACTAGATAAGAACATTATAGTTTTACAACAGACAATCTAAACAAAATAGTAGGACGGATGGGACAACCAAAACAAACTTATGGTCGGTTAAGGCTTCACTTATATATCTACAACTATATATGTCTAAACATACATGTTTCATATTTCAAATCCTAGTTTGCACCCATAATAGTATAAAAGTTCAACAAGATTATGTATTACAGGATTAACAACAGGAATAATAGTAACAGGAATAACAACAGGATTAGCAACAGAAATAACAGCAGGATTAGGTGTACCCTAATTACATAACAAGATTAGGTGTTAACCTAATTACATAACAATAGGATTAGGTGTACCCTAATTACTACCCAAGCGATCGGCTCCCTATTACCCGAATATCCTGTGTCATTCCCGGTAGTATAGTGTATCACTTTCTAACCCAGTGACTTATAGAACACAACAATATCTGTAGGTGTTATAGCGTCTTATTTTCCCTAGTCGGACTCATGCGTGCTCTGACTCCGCCGGAACGTGCCCGTAACTACCCCTATGTGAACCTCTTACTATCAAGTTTAGTAAAGCGTTCTCGGGACCCTACCTAGTGCGAGGTCCCCTTCTAATAAGATACCAAACATGAATACTGACTAATATGGGTTCCAAATAGCAGATTGACACAAGCCAAAACCCCCTAAGCTTGTGTCCCCAAAAATCAAGGATTTAAGAGTCCCCAAAACCCGATACAACAACAGACAGGGGACCTCTTTACTTGTTAATACTTATATTCAACTTAGCAGATTCAGGTTTTATTAATAAGCATGGTTGTAATATTACTATGTGTATATAACCTTATTCTTAACATGTCATTTACTTAATGTCCTTTTAAGTCAAAGTTAACATGTCTATTCTTTATGCATAGTATTTATTAACTACATTCCCAAGTTACAGGTTATGCATAAGGTCTGTTTACAGCAAGCGTCTACAACAAATCTACACATATATACTTATCCTTTTTCCCTAATTTATATCATTCACAAGTTTATGCATATCTTTACCAGGTCGTAGCATATACGCATTACTACAAGCCTAACATGTGTATATTCAATCCTTCCCAATTATTATGCCTGATTTCCCTTTTTATTCATTATTACCTCAATTATATGTATACCCTATTTGGGTATTGCCTAGGCTTCTAAAGGCCCATGTTTGGTGTAAAATAAAAAAGAAACAGAAGGAGAAGAATAGAATCACATAGGCATATAATACTAGAAATAAACATAGAAAATGGGAAACATGAAGATAAATACATTTTACTTGTTATTTATCCAACACCACAGGCATGTGTTAACTTGTCACACTAACATTACAGGCATGTATATAACTTGTATAAACATCACAGGCATGTTTATCACGGGCATGCATAACTTGTTTAATTAACATCACAGACATGTATATAACTTGCAACATCACAGGCATATGTGTAGTTTTTTGTTTAACTAACATTAATACATGCATGTAATAGATTACAATGGTATAGGTGATAGAATCAAGTATATTTATTTTACTGTAATTCCTAGCCAGTTTCATTTAGCTGTCATGTTCAAGGCCTAACAAATCAGATCTGTAAATAACTGTAACTCACAATGAGTCTTGGTAAATATAAATATGTATATAACACAAGGCCACAACAATTCTATTCCAAATCAGATCCAAGTTGTATGCAAGTCTCGATTGACATTGCTTTTGTTTAATTCGGTCTCTAGTAGCATTCCCTATTATGCATATATTTTTTAGAATAATTTAGAGGCAGAGTAAGAGGTGAAGAACTTGTGTGAATTGGCTATGAAGGAGACTGCCTATTTATAGAGTTACAAAATCAACACCAACCTTTAAATCTAAGTTTTAAATCTGAACCGTACATGTGATGCTGAGTCAACATGAACAAAGACACAAAATCATCCGGGTACAGAGCTTAGAATTCGGCCAGATCTACTATGCGTCGACCCACCTACCATTGGGTCGACCCTAGGGTCGACGCGACCCAACCACCGGGTCGACCCCAGGGTCGACCCATGGGTTGACCCAGGCCAATAAGGGTCGACCCATAACGTGTCTCCCCATTGCTTCTTTTTCCCGCTCGCTCGTTTGAAATGTTTTGACTTATTCTGGTTTAATTTATTTATACATAAGCTTCATATATGTATACTAACTTCTAGAGCCCATAACTTCTTCATACGTTGTCCGTTTTACGCAAACTTGGGATCTATCTGGACCAAAATTCCTAGACAAACGCATAACTAAGGGTTGGTTGATTAAGGAAAGGACGCGAATCAATGTTACGCTTAGAACACGAAGGCCAGAGGAAACTTTTGCCATGGACACCACATATAAGAAATAACAAAAAGAAACAAGAACATGACAGCTCACAGTAAGAGGAAACAGATCTGAGGGTCTCAATGAGTGTTACTCGACCTCCTAAGTAAATATAGGAGAAGAGGGTGGAGGACTGCCATGATGGAGAGAGGAGTTGGACAAAGTTCACAAAAATCGGAGAAAAAAAGTACAGAAAGGTGACAGGTGGGAGTTAGTTTCAAAGTTAAAAGTAAACGAGTGTGGGAGCACACACAGCTACTAACCATAACAGTGAAAGCTAGAAAAGGGTAAGTGAGGTCGGTAAGTAGGGAGTGTAGAGGAGGAGGAAGTTGCAACAGAGAGATGACGTGTGAAAGAGAATGGAGAAGGAAGCAAAGAAAATAGGGTCATTTCTGGTCACTATTGAAGACAGCAGCCAATGTGTTGCTAATAGAAACATTGTTAAAATTCGGTTTAGATAAACTGCATCCATCCATTGCATTATTACAATTTGAGATATTATATATGATAATTATTTTCAAGAAAATTTTATAGTAGATTCTACGCTGTTAAAGCCCAGCTAAAGCAGCATAGGTCCCAACTATGGTGCATAATGCTCTTGGACCGCCATGCTTTCTGAATTTAGGCCACCAAACAATAGATCCGCTTTAAGCCCTACAGTTTCCATAATAAATAGAAAACTCTATGATATACTGATATTTTAAGGAGTAAGTTTGGCTCACATCACTAATAAGTTTCAAAATTATGCTCACATTCACTCGTAAACTTTTTTAAATTACATCCCTATTTTATGAAAAATCTTCAAAAAATCACCAAAAAAATAAAAAAAATCATGAAAACTCATAATTAAATAAAACAACAAATCATCATCAAATTCATCCGTTAAAACCATTAAAAATGCATCAAAACCTTAAAAAACAGCAAAATAGCAGTATTATGCATCAAAAGATGCACGTATTTGTGAATAGTTGCATACATTTATGCATATATTTCAGTTTTGCATCAACCTCTATTAGTTATGCATACATGTATGCAGTTAAACTGCGATACATGCATTGTCTTATGCATATATTCAATTCTGTCCTATTTTAACAGTTTTCATTCATTGTTGCATACATTTATGCATACATGAAAATTTTAGTTCATTTAAACTTAGATTTCCAAAATGTCTGGTTTTACTGTATTTGGTAAACTGAAAATAAGGCTCAGGTCCCTACAAGCAAACTTAATTAGGCTCACATCCAGTCATAAAATTATTATAAATTAGGTCCCTATTTTTCAAAACTTCATGAAATAATAATTAAAAAAATTCGTAAATTAATATTAAAATAAATTATGCATTCTACAAAAAATCCAGTCCAAAAAACACGGCAAAAACCAAAAAACAGCAAGAAAACGGGGAAAAAGTGCAGTTAAATGCATCATATTTGATTTTGTTGCATGCATATGTGCATGTATTCCAGTGCTTCCTTCCGCCTTGATTTATTTGCATATTTCTGTGCATGTATTGCACATTTCTTGCATAGAAGGATGCAATAATTCATAACAATGAAATGCTGTTCATTTTTATTTGCATTCAAGTGTGCAAATAAAATTGAAAACATGCATAGATGTGTGCAACATATTTGTAGGCAAAAACGTTAACTGAATTCCCTTTATGCAATGGTTACATAGATGTGTGCAACTATTGGCAATAGTTGCATACATGCATGCAACTTTTTTTTTCGATTGGCGTGGATCTCTGAGATTATTTTATGATTTTAGAAGAAAAAAATATGCACTACCGCATTGTTTTTCTTGCAGGAAATGGAGGAGGCGAAGGGAAGAAAGGAGGAAGTGGAACTTTCAACATGTGTCAGGCAGAAGTAATTCTAGGGACCGGGTTTGAAGATTTTACATGGGAGGGACGTGGTTTTAATTTCAAACCTTAATAGGGACCTCTAAAAAACGCACCCTTTGGTAAATTAGGCTGAAAAACACAAAAATCAAATTATAATTCAAAACTTTGTTTTTATTGTCCAAATCACTTTAAAATCATTTATTATGATTTATCATAATATATTCCTAGTTTTAGTAATTTAAAAATAGCTTATTTCGATAAAATCCAATTTCTGCTCATAAACTACACCAGCGCTCTTTTTATTCAAATTTGATTTAAGATCCAACTGTTTGATTACAAAAATTTCTTTTGCATTTGAAAACTCTTTTCATTTCAAACCAAACTTTTTTCATTTCGAGAAAATCAGATGGTTGGATCTCCCGGTATGTCAATTTGAAGCCACCGGTCGAAATTCGCGAAGAGCCGCTAATCGACTAGTCCTATTCAGACAAAACTTCGATTTATATTAAAAATTGAACTGATTTCAAAGTAGTTGATTAATTATATAATAACTTCTAGAAATTATATTTTCCATTTTTAACTTTAAATTCAAAAATTCCATTATTTAAATATTATAATATTATTTAAATTATTAAAATAATATTATTTTTCAAACTTCATCTTTTGAAACCTAAACTTTCTTGAAATACATAATAAAAATAAATAAGGCAGTTTGGATAGTAAAATTTAGTTAAAACATTTTTTAGATATTCAAACCGAACTTCACTTTTAAAAGTTACTATTTGTTTTCAAATTCAAATTTAAAACATGCCTTAGTTACTTGAAACCATATTCAAATAAAATTTCCATCTTTATGAAAACTATTCATAATTACATAAACCATCTAACCAAATAATTTTGGATTAAAAATTCAAACATTTATTTTTCACTTAATATTTAATTAATATAATATAATATTAAATTAAATCATCGAAATGAAATAAAAATTAACCAATTCCCATATATTCCACATAGTTATGTGTACTGAATACATAATCATTATCAACCGTTAAAATAACATTTTCCACAATTTATAACATCCATTCACACAAAACTTATATATGCATATATATACACATAGTGTATGTATATACACATATCATGGAATAACTCGTACTGTATAAGCGTCAGACAATTAACACTTATATTTTTTTCAATCAACCGATTAACCGCAATTATACAATCATCAATCAACCATAAGCATCCATAACAACCACGTTATCTTCCAAACCAAACAATCATTTATTTATGGTTTTTACTTCATAACCATTTAGGTATTCACTTAAATTTCTAAACCACAAAATAATTAACTTTTCTAACTTTCATTAACATCATTAAACCCAAATCTACTTAACAACATAGCAATTTCCAAACATAGCATGACTAGTTAAACTAACTACACTAGTTAACCAAACGTGAGCAAAGTGTTCTCACCATAGATTTTCCACTCTGCCATTCTTTAAAGGTAGGACCTTTAGGCTACCAAACAACTCCAACTTCAGTTACAAACTAAGCTACTACTTTCCCAACTGAAACTCTTCACGAACTCAAGCTACATAGGTAGATATGTATTATTTTGCAGTCAAGAGAGGAAAGTAGGGTTTTTTAAGGCACGTTTAGAGGGTGTAGGACCCACGCCAAGGGTAGAAAGGACTGGTAGGGTGAAACAACCCAAACTCCCCCTATCGGGAAAGCCCGAATTGCTTTGAGAACACGACTCATCAGAACACTAACAACATAACATCCCATTGCTATTACAACGATTACATTAGAGTACAAGATATCAGAGTATGAATAATTATTACACAACAGAAATAAAATAATATAAGATATTAAAATACAAAGCAGTGGAAATTTTAAATGTATAAATACAATGTATAGCAAAAATACATCAATAACACAACTGAAAGAAATACATAGATACAAAGCTTTCCGAATATATCTCCAGCTGTAATCCAGCATACTGGGAAAAGAAATATCTGCAAAAACCAAAACTACTAATTTCCCATGTGGAAATATGGGCACCTAGAGTTTAGGTAGAAACAATAAACTCGGAGTTGGTCATGGGACTGGGGTAGAGCTAAAACAGTGATTAAATCTTTAATTTAAAAGTTGGGAAATCATGGAACCACGTCGTATAACACGGAATGGGTTTACTCCACATGAATCTCAGTTTAAAATAAAACAACACTATGATTTTTTTAAAATGAAGCTATTATAAGACTAAGGTCCCATCACACAATGCAACGCAAGCCATAGGATAGAGTTTTCCCTTATAATAGCCAAACATGCTTGGTACTTTTAAATCAAATAATTATATTACGCTAAGTGTATAGTGTCAAAACAACTTCAAATATAAATGTATCAATCCTAGACAATATAGGTACCATATATTATACAGCCATACTAGGTTTACAACTAAAACCAAAAAAGTCGCTTATTGGAAATTGGATTTCCATCTATGAGCCGAGGCAAGGGATGACTCCTCTTCGGTTCGAGACACTCTAGCAAATGCCCCAGGATCCCCTGATGTGAACCCTTGGAAGCAGCAGGGCCGGTCCACTCTTACTTTAGAGGAATGATTATTCCTGAACACACATTTCCCGATCCTAATGGACCTATCTCTAAGCCACTATGGACTCAATAATCAATGCACCTCATTCCATCATCCATAAATAAAAATGTCTGGGCTCCATACCATGACACCACTCCTAGCTAGAAAGAAACGTCGTGCACTCTTTGTGGTCACTATCCTGTTTTTGACTCATACCGGGTGTGAGGATCGCGAATTAACGCTATACACAAAGCTATGCTATTTAAAGCCATGTTTTGATCATCAACCACAAGGCTCTGCTTTTCAACAAAAGCCTTGATCATTTTCATCTCAGCATGTCGCACTAACAATTCAGGCCATACAACTGATCTCTATCAATATATAACCTCTAAGCTCATATGTATCAGAGAAGGGTGCTAGGTAAGAGAATGAATTCTCCGCCACAAAACAGATATATATATATATATATAATAGATATCAATCAATACAGAATGAAATCCAATGTCAGATACACATCCATTTACAAGTCCGTTCTGGGTCTGAACGAAATCGGAGGCACCTTATTCCTTGTCCCATATGTCCAAAACAGGAGAGAGGTCCTCGCATATCCAGTCGACTCCAAGTACGTCTGGACGATCACCACTTATTACCTTGTCTTGGGTGTACAGCCCAATCAAGACATCGGTGATCATCCAAACGATGTGAAGAACTCTTGTCTTCAACCACCGTCTTCATTGTCAACTTTTAATCACCGTATTAATTATTCAAAATGGGATAAACCCTGTCTTTTCGAATAACTCGCGTATTTTATAATCAATAATCAAGTGCTATAAAAACACATCATATGCCTCATTCCAATTCAGAATATTCTTTTATTCAAATATTCACATCTTAGGGAAAGGCTGTAACGAACCAGTACTTTTGATAGTTTAAAATATAAATTAAATTTAGAATCAATCGTACAAAAAACTTTTGATTGCGACATGGAAGTTGGAATTGAACCAAGTTGATTTTCTTTTAAGTAGAATTCCTTTCGTAAATTTATATTCAAAGGAATGGTTTTGATAAATGAGTATTTTTTTGATAAATTTGGATTTATGTAAATGTTCGAATTCAACTTGAAAATATAAATTTTATAATTTAATTTACGTTGATAAGATTGGTGTCTAAATATGAGTTGAAAGAGCTAATTTATTCAACACCGAGATATAAATGATGTAATCTAAATTGGAAAGAATCTAATTTATTTATGTGAAGATATCAAACCGTTAAGGAAAATTTGCGCATGTGTTGCATACAAGTTTATTAAATTATCCTTGAGCTTGAATTTTTAAATTCAAAACGTTAACACCTATTTAATTTATTATTTGGTAAAATTGTTGAAAATTTAAATTCACGCATAAACAATCAACGATCTTAGTGCGGTTATAGCGTTATCGGCTCTCTATAATTAAAGAAAGAAAAAAGTTTAATTGTAATATCCTAGACCACGTTAACAAAACAAGGAAAGAAATAATAAATGTGAACACAAGTTGGGATTTCAAAAGCTTTAGCCAATTTTAACCCTTATTTCTATTAACAAGGGTCTTTTCACGTTGATCCTCAAATCTGAAAATATCTTACTAAGGATACGGCAGCAGCTTTAAAATCCTTCATTGCTAGTAATGCAAGATTTTGAAACACTGTACAAGTTTTTTGAAATCCCAGTGTATAGTGGATCCAATGCTATTACCAAATAAAATATTTCGAATGGCAGAAAAAAAATGCATATCCTTCTCTTTTGTTCATCACAAACAATTCTCTCTTGCTATTTCCATTCGTTCAAGGAAAGAATAGAAAATTACTTCCCTTCAAATAAAATCAAAATGGCAGTAAACCACTTTTCCAAAATCAAACAACGTTTCTCCCAAAAACAATATACATGGAAAGAAGATGTCTTCCTCAAATCAGATCCTCCTTTTCCCCAAATTTTAAAATCCCGATTTTTTGTGCCTTCTCCCTCCGCCGTCACTTGCGGCGCCACCACCTGGAAATGATCGCCGAGCTCGCTTCGCCGCATCTCACCCACTTGACGCCAGTCACCATCGCATCCACCTACTCAGTTCCATCGCTGTCCTTGCCTTGAAAAAAAAAATCGAAGTCGCCACTCATCAAAGGCCGACAATAGTCGCTACCTTTAGCCAGCCTGGCAATGGAAAACTTATTGCGATGCCGACCCTTCTCCACCAAGATCTGCATGGTCCGGTATTGCTATCCTCCTCCAAACCATCGTCCTTCTCACTGCTAATCGAGGCCACCAAACCCGTCTTCCCTCACAATTATTTTCCACTGCTTTGGTCCATGGTTTATTGCCACTCTAAGATCCGAACCTAGTACTCGCAGAAAGGAAAAAGGGAGTTCGAAAGCTAGAAATCATTCCAGGTCAGTCCACCAGTGGCCACCATACTTGGTTGCGTCCATACTTGAGTCCAACAATCCTTCAAACTAGCAGTCTATAACTCTCCACATTGTAAACGCTCGATGAAATGCCTGAAAAGGCTACTTGTAACGACCCAAGGAATTCCGGCCCCGAAAATCGACATAAATATCCTTACCGTAACTCATGCCGACCCTCCAAGCACCGAAAACACTGGATAGTTATTAGAAATAAATTAGAGGGTGAGATAAGAAAGAAAGAAATATTAGAATAGAAGAAGAAACACCACAACACAGAATCTCACATCGCAACGGAACAAAATATAATACAGAAATAAATCTTTATTGAGAGCTTTAAAAATACTTACAGTATCATAATACATCACACAATGGGACAGTTATAATAACCTATTCCCATATACAACAAACAGCGGAATAGTAGCTATATAAAATCATACGTCTGAACATCTCCAGCTCGTCTCTGGACTTCACAGCATTCGATAACCTGAACTTGTACACCCCGGGCTAACCCGAGCATTTATAAAACACCAGGTCAGTCTGGTGAACTAGAGTGAGAAAAAATCACACAGTATTAAGGGTATCACACAACCTGATTTTAAAGTTAAAATCATTTCGAAATAAAAGGATAATCGTAAGACCGAATCCACACATAAACACGGACGGTTTTTACCTTACGATAACCCAAAACATTTTTGAAACCAATATCCTTTCTGATATTATAATAATGTCTAAATACAAGTAAATAACAATCTAGTGGAACGCTTGCATCTCACGCTCCATATATATAGTATACAATCAAAATCGCGGGCGCTTATTGGAGATTGGATTCCAACTATGACAAGGTATGGGACCAACTGCTGATAGTGTATCTCTAGAGGCGAATACACTGGGTTCAACAAGAACGTATTGCAACCCAACCCACACATGACCGACAACTCATTTCGCTTGAGTGTATCGAATGTATATCACCGACGGTTGGGATCAGCAACCGTCTCCCGAAAAGGGACAGCATCGAATATAGATTTAAGAAGTAAATAGGAATTTCTCTAGATAGGTGATTATACATTCTAATGGGAGCGACCCACAAAGCCATGTTGCCAGCCCGATTTTTGTCGTTTCCCGGTTGGTAAGGCTTGAGGTTTAGAGTTTATTTTTGAAACATCTTATCACCATTCCCTTTGAATTCCACATCGTCAGATCCGTCAGATATCACTAATTGACGTCCATAAAAATACTCTAGTTAGAAGCCAAGAGAACGGCAATTCCCTGCCAACAACTATAGCACGTTTGAAGAAATCAACGTACGTGACCCTTTGGAAATACTTTGTCAGACATCTATCCATACAAGTCATCCAGGAACAGGATGAACCAAAGGCACTCTCCTACTGCAACTCATATAGGAATCACCCCATGGATCAGTAGCGAGTAGTCCTTGCAACCCATAGATTCCAACCACGACAGAATCACAGCTTATCTCTGCTTGCCAGGCATGGAATATTAGTGGTTCTTCCGTGCCTGAAAATCCATGGTCTTCAATGCTCCATCTCGACCGTCTTCTGGGATCTTCACGTATTTGTTGGTCGGAATGGTTTTCGAATACAAATTCGATCCCGGTCTTTCCATACCAACAATCGTATTGGACAGATTTGATAATCGGTGTTTTAACTATCAAAATATACAGTGTTTCAATCATGACACTCCAAAGAGTTCACTGGTTCAGTATTCAACATCACTTAGCCTTTTATTTAAAATAAACTAGTTCAGTTCTTGTTAAATAAAAGCTTCTAACTCTTTTAATCTTTAAAAATACGATAATTGAATTCTTATATACTAATGTTCTCAAAATCCTTTCTATAAAATACTTAGTAAAATAACTCATAACCATATTCAATTCTTATTTTAATTCTTCTTTCAAACATTCATTACATCATTCTTTATTATTTAAAACTTGGGAAATTCACTTAACTTATTATTCATAAACAGCGTTACGTAATATATTTTATCCCATTCTTAAAACCAGAACTAATTAGTATAGAATAAAACTAACTTTACATTTCCTTTACTTCGGATCTCTCGTTAAATATTCTCCAATTTTCACCAATGTTGCATTATCATTTCCCTAATGGAAATAATAAATTATCACTAATCTCTCTTACGATTACCAACTAATATCATCTTCAGATAATCCTGATGTCGTTAAAGTTGGGGTATTTCAATTACGTCTCAGACCTTGATCAACAACGTTCATATCATCAGATAAATATGTAATCAAAAACCCATATTCCATTCTAGTCTCAAAACAAATTTCCTTTATACTCGGATTTTGTTATACCACCCCATGACCTAGTTCTTTAACCCAAATTCACTTTAACCAATCTCGTTTCAAATCTATTTAACCATTTCCCACTTTGAAAATCTTATTTCAATTTTCCCCTTGTTACTTGATCTCATTTCAAATAACGTTAATTCAATATTAATGCTTTTACACTTTGAATCTCATTTATATACCCTGGTTTATCTTAAACCCTTTTATCGTAATCTCCTTTCACTTAATTCATATAATTAAGTAACATTTATTTCCTTTCACCATCCAATTGGATTACATTTCACATTCGGTCACTTTTTAAATGAATTCCCATTTAAAAAGTAAATTTCCAAATTATCATTAATTACAATAATAACTTATTTCAATCATTAACTACTTCAGTAGTTAATTCCTTTATTAACTAAATTAAATAGTAAATCCCTTTTTTAAACCTTATTTAAATTTAAACAATATTCATTTAACTATTTTAATCAAACATATTAATTTGAAAATCAATTCCAATTCAAAATGGTCAATTAAATTAATTTAATACCAGATTATCTTGTTAATCGATTCCAATTAGTTATCACTTTAAATTAATTAAAAATATAATTAATTTAAATAATTTCTATCTAACTGTTTTCTTTACACAACAATTATGAAAGTTTAACCACTCGATTCATTTCTTATTCTCATACTTGTAAATCTGATTAACATCAGAATTTACTTTATAAAATAATTTATTAACAAATCGAAGTCTTAAATAAATAAATTATTTATTTATTTCTCTTTAATAACTCTTATTCAAAATAATATATTTCAAAATCTATCTCTAGTTATAAAATAAATTTTATAACTTCATCTCTATCGACTCACCTGACGGTGAATAAATATCTATAAAACGATTGATTTTATAGGCCATACGCTGCCAAAAAATAAACCAATACCGCACATTGGTTTAAACAAAACACAGATTGACTTTTCAGTAAATGATCACAAACCAAATCAATTACCAATCATGACAATTCATATATGATAATATGAAAATAAATAATGTATTTGAGGAATCCGGTTGGATCCCTCCAACCTGTTCTTCCCTGTATTCAAAACGGTTATCACAAACCCATTTAACTGTTTACAATAAATAACGTCCATTTAACATCAACCACACACCATTCAAACAATTCAACAATTTACACATGTTTATTTTATAAACGTGACCAACCAAGGTGAGTTACCCTTATTGGAACCAATCATTAAAAAAACAACGATTTGGTATTTCACTGAGATTAAACAACGGTTTAACTTCATCAGTTTAATCAACCAATAATTTTATAACTAGCAAACAGTTAAACATCAATGATCAGAGCACACAAAAAAAACCCAATTTATATAAAATATAAATGGAAAAACTGAGTGAGTTTAACTCACTTTGATTTGATCTCGTTGTTCAGACGGTTGATTTTAATTAAATTAAATGAGTGTTTAATCTAATTAAAAATCCAGTTGATTCCAGACTTGTCCAATTCTGTCTCTGTCAGTTCCAAAATATAGAGTCTGTTCATATAGTCCCGACATCTCCGGTTTGGTCCAATTCTGGTAATATTTGCATGACATGTAAATATTACAATCATATGGTTTTATTATATTATTGTCGTCGTTAATTAATTAATTAGTATAAACTAATTACATTGATGTTTATTATAGTTGATCAATTCTTGTTTCGTACTTGCACTTGTTCTCGCGTTTCAAGTAGTCAAGCATCTCCGAAGGCCTGTACAAAAATGACGTTACAGTTAATATGAATTACCAAACTAATTAATTATCAATTAAATGTTGCTTACAAATTTTATTACTTTGGTAAATATATATATATATATATATATATATAACAGGCCAGTTATTATTATCATTTCCCATTTGTTTAAACTGAGTTTCCTTTCTTACACTGATGAAACTAACCATTTAACCATGCTATAAACTAATTACTTTCTTAACCGTTTATTTGGTCAACTAAAGCGCTATTAGAACTTAATCACATAAAAACATTGACCGGTTATTACCCTTTTCCCTCACACAGCTATTTTTCCGTTAAGTCCAAAAACTCCACTTCTTTGTTTCAATTTCTCTTTAAGGTTCTCCCCGAACCATGCTTCGCGTCGTTCTCCAATTCCCTGAAGCAGATTTGGTTATCCATCAGTACACGGGTTATACAAATTTATTGATTAAACTACCCTTATATATTTACTTTATTTCCTAATGAATACTAACATTGATTAATTACAGTTTAACTGAAAGTAATTGGACAACCAAACCCTTTTTCCATTGTTCCAGTTAACTGAACCAAACACAGTTCCTTCCCGTAACGAAGTTTCTTCTGGAAAACCACTTCAGTGTTTACTGCAAATGTTAAAACATAGGTAACCAATTAATAATCCCTTAGTTCGGTAATGGATTAAAGTTTTTACTGGAACCAAAGTTCGGTCATCATTTTGGTGCTTCAGCCAAGAACGAGACTAGTTCCTTCCTCTTATCCCATTGCGATCTGCTCTCGTTCGTTTCTGCCAATCTCCCAGTGTATACACGTGATTTCCGCTTTGGCACCGTCGTTTACAACCCCTTTGAGAAACCAGAACCTCGCTCCATCAAAGAAGGTGTTGCCGCCCTCCACCGCAGTTGCTCTGACGTCCATCCAAGACCATTAACGTGTTCGCCTTTCCTCCGCCGAGCCACGTGCCTTTTATCACACCATTCGAACACATCCTCCGCCCTCAGGAGCCCTTTAAACCGCAAGTACTTCGATGTAAAAATCTGGACAGTCCAGATCGCAAAATGCCATCATCACCGGATTTAAATGCAGAGCTCGATCAACTCATTATTTCGGTGATTTGAGTTCCTCAAATTAGTGTATGGATCATCAGAAACAAATAGAGGAGAAGGATTGGTGTTATGGTTCGTTGATTAAATTAGTGGCGCCGCGGTTTTTATCAGAAAATATTAGGGTTTGGCACTTAGTAAGGGTATATATAGTATGGACAAATATTATTATATTACTAATGAAACTTACGGGTAAAGTAGTTGATTAAAACCCCTACAAACGATCTCTGTTTACTGATAAAAAAACTAATCTTGGCATAAAAAGGTATTCCGGACCCAATGGAAAAAGTTTCGTCGAAATCCTAGGTCATATGAAAAAATTTCTTTTATAAAACCAGAAATAATCATGCGTTTAATTTTTCCACGGTCACTAGATAAATCAAATCAACTTGAAACTTTGAAATCCTACAATAATTTTTTCAATACGAACCCAACGGCACCAGTTTCATCGCATTTTGAGACTGTTTTCCCGATAGGCTATTTTTACGCGCACCGCAGTGCCATTCTGAACACCAAATTTGCCGATCTCTAAAAATAACAAACTACATACCTATCCTGACTCTAATCTACGATACGAACTCAACGGAATTGGTTTCGCGGCCTGATTCGATCGTCTGTTCAAGTTATACCCAAATATCTCTTTATTAATTTAATTACGTGTTATAGAAAATAACTGGGCATTTATGGCTACCGTGGTCACATACGACATCGGTTTTCCACGCCATTTAACACCGTATAGTAATTTAACGTTACGGTTCTAATGAAACTGATTTCATCGAAAACGAAGCCCGTTTGCAAAACGGCTATTTTAAAGGCCTATATTTTAATAACGATTTCCACAGCGATTATTCCAAATTTTGATTTGGCCATAACTTACAATTTACAATACGAAATCTGAATTTTTTTCTTTCATATGGAAATTATTGTCAATACGGTTCCAACGTGTCTTGTTTCACAGAAATCTGACTTATATCAGATCCTGTATTCTCAGTTGAAGTTCAAAACCAAATATTACGAACTGCAGCGCCATTTCAAGCTCGTTTTATATTATAAATAAAATTAACATTCAAACTTCGTTTTATTATCGAATTAAATATTAAAATCCATAATATTCCGAGTATAATATTTAAAATAATAAATTAAATTAAATATTTGATGGCCAAAAACACGGGTCGTTACATTCTTCCCCCTTAAAATAATTTCGTCGTCGAAATTGCTAATGTAAGAATGAACATTATAAACCCATTAATTTTCAAATCTAATTTATTTTAAATTAAAAATCAATTCAATATTAAAAATAATATTTTTAAAAATATTTAAAATTTTCTAACACCTTAAATTTCCAAAAAAATTCGCCAGCACCTCCTTTGTACGACTCAATCGGCACAACTACAACTCGCCTTTCTGGGCCTTCCCCAATCCAAAAGAAAATAAAACAACCAAGCGGCTTGCCAAATAGGCTCATAAATCACCAAACCTATATAAAAATAAACGTGTACCTTTTTGTCGGGCATATCATTATATCCTTTCCATCTGCTGCCCTGTCAGCATATACAAATGCATTCCCAAACAAAATTCCAATTTTATCCTCCGAACCAAATCCTTTAAGCGTCCAAGCCAAATCCCATTCTTAACTCAATTCCCATCCATTATCAATCTAAACTGTTAACTTACCAGTCCAATACCATTTCAGATTCCTGTCTCATAATTCAAAATCTGATTCTACTTGATATATTATATCCCGATTCAATTTCCATTTAATTGGTTTCAATTCAATACATATTTGTTTTCACGGATTTCTATTCAATTTTGTTTTTGTTCAAACAATTTCCCTGGGAGTTTTTAAATAGTTCAGCTCTTTCAAAAAATCAAAGATTCCTTTTCATTATTCAAAACAACCTGTTTTTCTCAAAGCAAATCAAACCAAAATCTTTGGTAGTAATCCGTCACTTAGAACTCGGAATGAACACTGAAGATGTGGCCAGCATCATCAGAGTTACTTCCCAGATATCGAAGTGAGTTCAATACTATATCACTTATAAAAACCGTATTTAAACATTTTTATTTTGAAATCTATTTCAAAATACCAAACACAATTCTCGTAAACAAGTTAAAATCTCCCAGGATTTTTAAAATCGTCATATATTTAATCCAAGTTCATTTGCAAACACCTTTCCCACTTTTGGGAACATAATTCCAATTCTGATTTTAATTTCTGATTTAATAAATCTGCTTTTATATTATACGAATTCTAATTGGTTATTTATATAACCATTTCAATTATAATCAACCAGTACATCCAATATACTATAATACTTCAAATACTAATCATTTTTTATATTAAAGTATGATTTGGGTAAAATTATTTCATTTACCCTCTTTCAAATCATACTGCGTCGGTTTATCGTACTTGAGTGTTTAGAAACCCCTATCGATACAGTGAATTAAACTGATTGACCAGAACTCATAAACAACTCAACCAATAAATCTTCACAATATAAAACAGTTTTTATAAAATCTACAAATACGTTCACTTGTATATATATACTCAACTCAATCTAGGGTGTTGCTAACCCCATCTCTGTTGAGTCACGCCACAGAGCCAAGGTAATCACTTAACCTTCAGCTCTGATACCACTGTAACGACCCAAGGAATTCCGGCCCCGAAAAACGACATAAATATCCTTACCGTAACTCATGCCAACCCTCCAAGCACCGAAAGCACTGGATAGTTATTAGAAAGAAATTAGAGGGTGAGATAAGAAAGAAAGAAATATTAGAATAGAAGAAGAAGAAACACCACAACACAGAATCTCACATCGCAACTGAACAAAATATAATACAGAAATAAGTCTTTATTGAGAGCTTTAAAAATACTTACAGTATCATAGTACATCACACAATGGGACAGTTATAATAACCTATTCCCATATACAACACACAGCGGAATAGTAACTATATAATATCATACGTCTGAACATCTCCAGCTCGTCTCTGGACTTCACAGCATTCGATAACCTGAACATGTACACCCCGGGCTAACCCGAACATTTACAAAACACCGGGTCAGTCTGGTGAACCAGAGTGAGAAAAACTCGCACAGTATTAAGGGTATCACACAACCTGATTTTAAAGTTAAAATCATTTCGAAATAAAAGGATAATCGTAAAACCAAATCCACACATAAACACGGACGGTTTTTACCTTATGATAACCCAAAACATTTTTGAAACCAATATTCTTTCTGATATTATAATAATGTCTAAATACAAGTAAATAACAATCTAGTGAAACGCTTGCATCTCACGCTCCACATATATAGTGTACAATCAAAACAGCGGGCGCTTATTGGAGAGTGGATTCCAACTATGACAAGGTATGGGACCACCTGTCGATAGTGTATCTCTAGAGGCAAGTACACTTGGTTCAACAAGAACGTCTTGCCACCCGACCCACACATGACCGACAATTCATTTCGCTTGAGTGTATCGAATGTATATCACTGACGGTTGGGATCAGCAACCGTCTCCCGAAAAGGGACAGCATCGAATATAGATTTAAGAAGTAAATAGGAATTTCTATAGATAGGTGATTATACACCCTAATAGGAGTGGCCCACATAGCCATGCTGCCAACCCGATTTTTGTCATTTCCCGGTTGGTAAGGCTTGAGGTTTAGAGTTTATTTTTGAAACATCTGATCACCGTTCCCTTTGAATGCCACAACGTCAGATCCATCAGATATCACTATCCACAAAAATACTCTAGTTAGAAGCTAAGAGAACGGCAATTCCCCGCCAACAACTATAGCATGTTTGAAAAAACCAACGTACGTGACCCTTTGGAAATACTATGTCAGACATCCATCCATGCATGTCATCCAGGAACAGGATGAACCGAAGGCACTCTCCTACTGTATCTCATATAGGAATCACCCCATGGATCAGTAGCGAGTAGTCCTTGCAACCCGTAGATTCCAACCACGACAGAATCACAGCTTATCTCTGCTTGCCAGGCAGAGAATATTAGTGGTTCTTCCGTGCATGAAAATCCATGGTCTTCAGTGCTCCATCTCGACCATCTTCTGAGATCTTCACGTATTTGTTGGTCTAAATGGTTTTCGAATATAAATTTGATTCCGGTCTTTCCATACCAACAATCGTATTGGACAAATTTGATAGTCGGTGTTTTAACTATCAAAATATACAGTGTTTCAATCATGACACTCCAAAGAGTTCACTGGTTCAGTATTAGACATCACTTGGCCTTTTATTTAAAATAAACTAGTTCACTTCTTGTTAAATAAAAGCTTCTAACTCTTTTAATCATTAAAAATACGATAATTGAATTCTTATATACTAACGTTCTCAAAATCCTTTCTATATAATACTTAGTAAAATAACTCATAACCATATTCAATTCTTATTTTAATTCTTCATTCAAACATTCATTACATCATTCTTTATTATTTAAAACTTGGGAAATTCACTTAACTTTTTATTCATAAACAGCGTTACCTAATATATTTTATCCCGTTCTTAAAACCAGAACTAATTAGTATAGAATAAAACTACTTTACATTTCCTTTACTTCGGATCTCTCATTAAATATTTTCCAATTTTCACCAATGTTGCATTATCATTTCCCTAATGGAAATAATAAATTATCGCTAATCTCTCTTACGATTACCAACTAATATTATCTTCAGATAATCCTGATGTCGTTCAAGTTGGGCTTATTTTAATTACCTCTCAGACATTGATCAACAACGTTCATATCCTCAGATAAATATAAGTTGTAATCAAAAACCCATATTTCATTCCAGTCTCAAAACAAATTTCCTTTTTACTCGGATTTTGTTATACCACCCCATGACCTAGTTCTTTAACCCAAATTCACTTTTACCAATCTCCTTTCAAATCTGTTTAAGCATTTCCCACTTTGAAAATCTTATTTCAATTTTCCCCTTGTTACTTGATCTCATTTCAAATAATGTTAATTCAATATTAATGCTTTTACACTTTGAATCTCATTTATATACCTTGGTTTATCTTAAACCCTTTTATCGTAATCTCCTTTCGCTTAATTCATATAATTAAGTAACATTTATTTCCTTTCACCATCCAATTGGATTACATTTCACATTCGGTCACTTTTTAAATGAATTCCCATTTAAAAAGTAAATTTCCAAATTATCATTAATTACAATAATAACTTATTTCAATCATTAACTACTATAGTAGTTAATTCCTTTATTAACTAAATTAAATAGTAAATCCCTTTTTTAAACCTTATTTAAATTTAAACAATATTCATTTAACTATTTTAATCAAATATATTAATTTGAAAATCAATTCCAATTCAAAACGGTCGATTTAATTAACTCAAAACTCAATTATCTCGTTAATCGATTCCAATTAGTTGTCACTTTAAATTAATTAAAAATATATTAATTTAAATAATTTCTATCTAACTGTTTTCTTTACACAACAATTATCAAAGTTTAACCACTCGATTCATTTCTTATTCTCATACTTGTAAATCTGATTAACATTCGAATTTACTTTATAAAATAATTTACTAACAAATCGAAGTCTTAAATAAAATATTTATTTATTTCTCTTTAATAACTCTTACCCCAAATAATGTATTTCAAAATATATCTCTAGTTATAAAAGTAATTTTATAACTTCATCTCTATTGACTCACCTGACAGTGAATGAATATCTATAAAATGATTGATTTTATAGGCCGTACGCTGCCAAATACTCAACCAATACCGCCTATTGGTTTAAACAAAACACAGGTTGACTTTTCAGTAAATGATCACAAACCAAATCAATCACCAATCATGACAGTTCATATATGATAATATGAAAATAAATAATGTATTTGAGGAATCCGGTTGGATCCCTCCAACCTTTTCTTCCCTGTATTCAAAACGGTTATCACAAACCCATTTAACTGTTAACAATAAATAACGACCATTTAACATCAACCACACACCATTCAAATAATTCAACAATTTACACACGTTTATTTTATAAACGTGACCAACCAAGATGAGTTACCTTTATTGGAACCAATCGTAAAAGAAAATAACGATTTGGTATTTCACTGAAATTAAATGACGGTTTAATTTCATCAGTTTAATCAACCAATAATTTTATAATTAGCAAACAATAAACATCAATTATCAGAGCACACAAAATAAAAACCCAATTTATATAAAGTATAAATGGGAAAACTGAGTGAGTTTAACTCACTTTGATTTGATCCCGTTGTTCAGACGGCTGAGTTTAATTAAATTAAACGAGTGTTTAATCTAATTAAAAATCCAGTTGATTCCAGACTTGTCCAATTCTATCTCTGTCAGTTCCAAAATATAGAGTCCGTTCATATGGTCCCGACGTCTCTAGTTTGGTCCAATTCTGGTAATATTTGCATGACATGTAAATATTACAATCATATGGTTTTATTATAATATTACCGTCCTTAATTAATTAATTAATTAGTATAAACTAATTACATTGATGTTTATTACGGTTGATCAATTCTTGTTTCGTACTTCCATTTGTTCTCGTGTTTCAAGTAGTCAAGCATCTCCGAAGGCCTGTACAAAAATGACGTTACAGTTAATATGAATTACCAAACTAATTAATTATCAATTAAATGTTGCTTACAAATTTTATTACTTTGGTAAATATATATATATATATATGTGTGTGTGTGTGTGTGTGTGTGTGTGTGTGAGTGTAACAGGCCGGTTATTATTATCATTTTTGTTTAAACTGAGTTTCCTTTCTTACAATGATTAAACTAACCATTTAACCATGCTATAAACTAATAACTTTCTTAACCATTTATTTGGTGAACTAAAGCGCTATTAGAACTTAATCACATAAAAACATTGACCGGTTATTACCCTTTTCCCTCACACAACTGTTTTTCCGTTAAGTCCAAAAACCCCACTTCTTTATTTCCATTTCTCTTTAAGGTTCTCACCGAAACCATGCTTCCAGTCGTTCTCCAATTCCCTGCAGCAGATTTGGTTATCCATCAGTACATGGGTTATACAAATTTATTGATTAAATTACCCTTACATATTTACTTTATTTCCTAATGAATACTAACATTGATTAATTACGGTTTAACTGAAAGTAATTGGCCGACCAAACCCTTTTTCCATCGTCCCAGTTAACCGAACCAAGCACAATTCCTTCCTGTAATGAAGTTTCTTCTGTAAAACCACTTCAGTGTTTACTGCAAATGTTAAAACATAGGTAACCAATTAATAATCCCTTAGTTCGGTAATGGATTAAAGTAATTACTGGAACCAAAGTTCGGTCATCATTTTGGTGCTTCAGCCAAGAACGAGACTAGTTCCTTCCTCTTATCCCATTGCGATCTGCTCCATTTCATTTCTGCCAACCTCCCAGTGTATACACGAGATTTCCGCTTTGGCACCTTCGTTTACAACCCCTTTGAGAAACCAGAACCTCGCTCCATCGAAGAAGGTGTTGCCGCCCTCCACCACAGTTGCTCTGACGTCCATCCAAGACCATCAACGTGTTCGCCTTTCCTCCGCCGAGCCACGTGCCATTTATCACGCCATTCGAACACCTCCTCCGCCCTCAGGAGCCCTTCAAACCGCAAGTACTTCAATGTAAAAATCTGGACAGTCCAGATCGCAAAATGCCATCACCACCGGATTTAAATGCAGAGCTCGATCAACTCATTATTTCGGTGATTTGAGTTCCTCAAGTTAGTGTATGGATCATCAGAAACAAATAGAGGAGAAGGATTGGTGTTATGGTTCATTGATTAATTTAGTGGCGGCGCAGTTTTTATTAGAAAATATTAGGGTTTGGCACTTAGTAAGGGTATATATAGTGTGGATAAATATTATTATATTACCAACGAAACTTATGGGTAAAGTAATTGATTAAAACCCCTACAAACAATCTCTGTTTACTGATAAAAAAACTAATCTTGGTATAAAAAGGTATTCCGGACCCAATGGAACAAGTTTCGTTGAAATCCGAGGTCATATGTAAAAATTTCCTTTATAAAACCAGAAATAATCATGCGTTTAATTTTTCCACGGTCACTAGATAAATCAAATCAACTTGAAACTTTGAAATCCTACAACAAATTTTTCAATACGAACCCAACGGCACCAGTTTCGTCGCATTCTGAGACTGTTTTCCCGGTAGGCTATTTTTACGCGCACCGCAATGCCATTCTGAACGCCAAATTTGCCGGTCACTAAAAATAACAAACTATATACCTATACTGACTCTAATCGATGATACGAACTCAAAGTAATTGGTTTCGCGGCCTAATTCGATCGTCTGTTCAAGTTATACCCAAATAACTCTTTATTAATTTAATTACGCGTTATAGAAAATAACTGGGCGTTTACGGCTACCGTGGTCACATACGACATCGGTTTTCCACGCAATTTAACACCATACAATAATTTAATGTTATGGTTCTAATGAAACTGATTTCGTCGAAAACAAAGCACGTTTGCAAAAAGGCTATTTTAAAGGCCTATATTTTAATAACGATTTCCACAGCGATTATTTCAAATTTTGATTTGGCCATAACTTACCATTTACAGTACAAAATCTGAATTTTTCTCTTTCATATGAAAATTATCGTCAATACGGTTCCAAGTGTCTTGTTTCATAGAAATCCGACTTATATCCGATCCTGTATTCTCGGTTGAAGTTCAAAACCAAATATTACAAACTGCAGCGCCATTTCAAGCTCGTTTTATATTATAAATAAAGTTAACGTTCAAACTTCGTTTTATTATCGAATTAAATATTAAAATCCATAATATTCCGAATATAATATTTGAAATAGTAAATTAAATTAAATATTTAATGGCCAAAAACACGGGTCGTTACACTACTGCTGTTTGTTAAGTGCTTATTGCTTTGACTGGGAAAATACATCGGTATGGTTGACGCTGCCACAGCCAGGTCAATCGAGCTATAACAGGCTTGTACATGAATTTAGGTTTGTGGTCTTGTTTGCACGAGTGGTATAGTTGAGATTGTGGTCGTATAACTTCAATTTTTGGATGTACATATATATGTACATATGTATGTGTATATGTACATGAATTCATCGTTTCAATTTTCCATTGATAAGAGGATCGAGCTAGTATCCATTCCAGTGTCCAATCATCTTGTGTCACCCTTCGTACAAGGAGAGGTGAGTTTCCCTCACTCACAGACTAATATTTTTATTAAGTTAATTAAAGATTTGAAATGTTGAATGAAATGTTAGCGTGCTCTAGATTTGTTTGCTTCGTGACTGTGCACGTGCGACACACACTGTTATTTCATATGACACATACTGATGTATGCTTGACATGCTATGTTTATTTTCTCACCATGCAAGTTCCCTTTTGATTAGAAAACCATTACGGGTTGAAATGATACATACCCGAACCTTTTGTGTATTCGAATCGATTTGGGATGCGGGTCGAAATGATACATACCCAGGATTTGAATATTTTTAAAGAACGGATTGAAATGATAAATATTCGTATCACTTGACCATAAGATAGAAAATTTTATACGAACACCGTGGACAACAAAATAAAAATATTTTAAATTATTTTATTGGTTTTGTAAGTTGAAATTTTAATGAAATTTCTATATAACATAAAGAAAATTTTAAAAGAAATTTTGTTCAAATCTTACTTGAATTTGTCAGAAATTCAATTTTATGAAAATAAGTTGTAAAGTGATTTTTGAAGGTTAACACTTTATTTAAAATTTTACTTAAATAAATTCTTTATAACTCTATGTTCATATAATGAATTTAATGACCATTTTTGAATTTAATGATTTAATGTAAGGGATTTACAAAGGTTTGATAAATTTATCCCAAACTTATTTTGATATATGATTATTAATGAATTTTTGCCATGTAAATATAAGAAGGATTTTTAAAGTAAAAAGTATTAAGCTCAAGTAAAAACAAAGGAATATGTTTATTTAAGTCATGGTGAATATGAGTTTGTTAACATGCTAGAACTTAACAAATCACATTTTGATTTATAGCTGACGCTAAAAGTGACTTTGGAATTTATTATGGATATGTCGAATCCAAGGTAAAACATTAGTTTGAAAATTGTTTTAACCATGAAGTATTGAAATTGAACCAAATAAATGGGAATTTTTTTTAAATGTGAAATTTTGATGGGAAAAGAAATTGTGAGACATGGATTTGGATTGGATCAATATTATTTGAATAAAATTTCAATTTCATAGAAGTAAAAATAAAATCTCCTCATTACTTGATTTTATGAATATTTTTCTATAAAATGGTTTGATTACTTTAACTATATGAATTTTATAATACTTTTCCAACTATATATATAGGGTTATACATTACTTTCAGTTTAACATACATATACTTTTTCCAATTATATATGTTTATACATTACTTTCAGTTTAATATATCTATACTTTTCCAACTATACATGTCTACACATTACTTTCAATTTAATATACATATATTTTTCCAACTATACATATGTTTATACGTTACTTTCAATATACATATACTATTTTCAAAACTTACCTTTCTAAATATATTTTTAATTTGGATAAAAATCTATGTCAAATCTAGTCTAGTGAATCCAAAAGGGTGAGATCGAGGATTTCAAGCAATAACAATATTTCACGGAATTTGAAACTTAAAACCCAATGGTTGACAAAGAAATGGTGAACATTGGTTTTACGATCTTAAATCGAACCAATGGCGAATGTTTTGAGTAATTGATTTTGGGGAAATAGTTGAAGTAAATAGATTTGCGATACGTGAAATATGATTTCAAATATAATGGCCATGGAGTGAAAAGAAAAATGTAAGCGTTCAGTTGTTAAAGAGACCAGAGTCGATAAGTTGCATACTCTCTGTCAATGCCGATACCACTTTAACAACTGTGTACGTAATGGAGTATCCGGAACGACAGCAGGATGGCTTGGAGGCCTGGATCGAAGAACGCGCACGACGACAAAATAACATTGACCTTCTGGTCATAATTAAAATGACTAAAACAGGAGTTATACCATGACTAATTGAGGTCACACCTCATATCGGACACGCTTCTTCGATACCATCTCGATTACTGTTGTGATTGATTTGGGTGCATCCTTTTGATTTTGGGAGTGTGTTCCGAGGTGGGTGGTAGTGGCTGCTATGCATTACCACTGGTCCGGGAGTGCAATTGGTAGAATCCTACCCTGGGTATTGCCTCGAGTGTCTTATCATATTTATCCCATGCGAGCCCCATACGATTGTGACTTAGTATCGCTTTCTATAGAGTGCCCTCTGATAACACCACTGCGGTGAATTTACTGTACTGTATAGACTGTGATGTCTATAAACTGCGTAAGGGTAATATGGTAATCCCGCTTACGCTATTTTCGTTATATTTACTTTATTTTATAGACATTACAATAATAGCGTACTATTATATATGTATTAGTTTCGCGGATCCTTAAAGGATGGGAATCCTAACCATCCTTCAAGTTACAATTGCATTCCATTTAACATGTCACTTGGGTTAATTCACGTATATGAGAATGTTAGTCCTAAATCAAGTATTTTATTTGTTTTATTCTTGCAATTGCTTGGGTCAGAACGAGTATTTCAGCTTGTAGATATATCTGTTAAAGCTTGAGATTCATTGGAGATTCAGTCGTTTGTCTTTTATGTCATATTCGGTTGTGCCCATCTCTTCTCTTATCGAATACTAGTATGATTCTATATTTATTCTTCTGCTGTATCCATATTTATTTTTGTACTCTGATATCATGTAAACTTAAAAGAATTTGTAATATTGTATAAAATTGTACTTTTGCTGTGAGATACTCTGTGTTCTGTGGCTGTGATTCTGTGATGATTTGTATTTCAACTTCATAGGCAATAATGATCGGTTGTTTTGAATGGTTCGAGTTGGTTTAATTACTAACTTGGAGCGGTCAAAAAGCCAGTTCGTTACAGCGTGGTATCAGAGCTTTGGTTCATACAAAGGTTAGCTTATGAGTTTGAAACACTCATTAGCGATGGAATAGAAATACTCAAGAATGAATAAAATCATCTTGGAATCATACCCGAGAGAGCATATTTTAAAAATAACAATATTTTAATTGATTTTGAAAGGATTTTTCCATATATGAAATATAATTTGAACTTTTTGCATTGTTTTAAATATATCCTTGTTTTAGTTTCATTCCTTCGGTTTCGGCTCTTAAGTTAGAACTCCTTAGGTTGAGCTTTTCTGAATTTAAATCTCGATCTAACTTTATCCTATCTTAGAAATATAAAATTCGTCGTTCCTGGATCTTGAGTCCTCCTTAATAGCTATCCTTGATAAATCCATTGACTTGGTTTATCCATCTGTTTAGCTTTTAGCTTATATCCCAACTTGGCTCAAATTGGATTAAATTAAGACTTGGGAATTTAAAGTAAGACCTGTATACATTTGCTAGTATTGAGTAAACTGAATTGAAATTCCAATAGTATTGACTTATATTTAAGTAAATTGACAATCCAGTGGTAATGGGTTATATAAATTTATATTAAGGAAAAATTCTTTGAATAGTATACGTGGGGACTCATAAGTTATGATAAGGTAAGTAGAACTCGTGAATTTTATGGGGAATAAATGATTTGATTGAATTCTCAATGACCATAAAAGATAATACTTCACAAATAAATATAATATGAGTATTCTTCGAACTAAAATTTTGTTTTATATAACATGGCGTGTATGGTGTTGACTTGGGTAAATATTTCTATATTCTATTAGCAGGCGAACACTAAATATAAGGTTTCGGAAAAGAATATGTGTTAGGAAAATATAAGGAAAGGTCCTATAAAATATGTCGAGAATAACACCTTATATGATTTGCTATGAATAGTGACTTGTAATTCGTAAAGTAAGGAAACACTAAGATTAAGATCTACAAAACCAAATGTATTTAAAGTATAAAAATTTCTAGAAATAAAATCTTATATAACATATATGTTTTACTATTGAAATTCTTCAGAATAAAATAAGTAAATAAACAATTTCAATCAAAATATGACAAAATAAATGAGTGGGAACAAGATTTATGAATCCTTGCTTAAAATTTT
The DNA here is from genome assembly GCA_030737875.1 of Allium sativum. Lineage (NCBI taxonomy): Eukaryota > Viridiplantae > Streptophyta > Magnoliopsida > Asparagales > Amaryllidaceae > Allium > Allium sativum. The sequence goes on from CM060909.1 coordinate 34,587,163, forward strand.
ACTATAAGATATGTTTTAAATTATACGATTTTGACATATATTCAGAAAATTTGCACATAGAAATTTTGTATACACCGCTATTCTAAACAAAGGTGTTTCGAATACTTAGTTGAGGTCAAAAAGATTGGACTATCGAGTATGTGAAGATTTTGAATATACGCCTAGCTAACATATTTACAAAGTCCTATATGTACTAGATAAATATATAATCGCACTCGAGATTCTTGGGAATAAATTTTGTGATGACTGCAGCATCATTTGAACTTGTTTTCAAGTTTCAAAAGTGAGGAATATATATACGTTTCCAGTTGAAATGTCAAATTAATACTTAAACCCTTATTTTGTAAATATCTAAGAAAAAATGAGAGTGAAGAAAAATTGATTTAGAATAGGGAACTTGGAAATAAGAAATACGTTTTTGAATAAGTGACAATAAAGAAAAAAAAAGAATGAAAATGTAAATTTAAATTATAAATTGAAACTAACTTAAATTGAAATAAGGATGGAACTTTAAACGGACTTGGAAAAGGGGTTGATTTGTGAACATGTAAGTTAAGTATAATTAAAATGTTATAAATCCTTCGAGTAGGTAAATTTGAATGTATAATAAGATGAAATAAAGACTTAAGCCTTGGAATGATTTGAAATGATAAGAATTAAAGATTGGGAACATAGCTTTAATGAAAGAGATCAATATATGATATTTTATGTTTACCTGTATAATCGTAGATTTAATACTTGAAAATTTGTTACGAGCATGACTTCTCCACTATTGATGACCTATAAATCATCATAGTAAGCTTGCTTTTTAATTCTGAGAGGAACTGAAACTATAAATTCTTTTACAGTAAACCTTAACAGCTCCCATACTAATGAAGGAGTACTTATTCCATTTCATCTATTATGATCATTGTTTAAATTAAACTTATTATTAACCGGCTTGAATATGTGGTTGTAGACCATAGCAGGTGAAATCGTTTAGTAACAAACTATATTTGTGCCATTAACTTTCCTTAAAATCATAGTAATGCTGCACTAAACAAGGAATATAACAACATAATGCCGCTGTGAATGCCACTGCAGCAGCAGCAGAAATGCTGCTGCCATAGGCAGCGATAGCAGCAGAGAATGCTGCTGCAGCAGAAAAAAGAGAATGGGGTTGCTGCTAACTGCAGCTGTAGTAGCTGCAGCAAACTGCAGCGGCAGCTACAGCAACTGCAGCAGCAGTTGCTGCTGTAGCGCAAACGAAAAAAAGAGAGAAGACCCGCACACTTCGCCAGGTTATTGTTCAGTTTCACATATTGTATTTTCTTGTTCACCTAGACTTTATGTCAGGTTATTGTACTTTGTTCATATAAATTATTGGTGAACAAACAGATGTGAAGTACATATAAGCAAGAGGTTTGAATGATGAATTTAATTCAATAAAATGGAACTTGAAGCATAGATTTTGTGAAACATTCAAATCGCGTATTGATATAAGAAAAATAGAAATCAAAAGCGAGTAAATGAATCATATTCGATAAAATGGAACTTATAATAAAGCATCATAATCATTGAACCCATTTATATGCATGTGTATTATCCGTACATTGCGTTTAATGTTCTCTTCCACTTTCCTGTGAAATAAATATTTTGGAAATGATTCCTTTTACGTAAGGTGAAAGCAATGGTATGACAAAAGAGGAAAAAACAGAAGAAGAAGGATAACAACATGAATTTGCATGTAAATTTTGTATATTACTTTGTTCTTATGCATTTTGTCATAGGAATGCTATTTTATACATGACATAGATTACATGCTACTACGCACATCAAGCTTCACATATTACATACATGATTATTTATGCTACGTGTCATTTAGTTTTATGCAAATTTATTTTCCTACAATACCATGACTCTAATTTCATTATTGAGATTTTTAGTAGGTACAAAGGGCATGCTTCGCCACGGAGCTCGCTTTGCGCAAAATGCTAAGAAAAAATAAGCAAATACTCTTTAAAATACTAAATAAGGTACTAACTTGGTTTACATAATGCATTTGGGTTGTTTTTATTTTGTTTCTTCCTATATTGGGATGCCTCATCGTGTGGATGAGATGTATATTGATAAAAATTGTACGTATAAATTTTTCCGGGCAAGCCGTACAAAGGAGGTGCAGCCAAAATTTTCCGTAAATTTTGGGTGTTAGAAAAAATTTGAGTTTAAAAAAAATAACTTATCTCTCTTCCTAACAAATTTAAACTAAGTAAAGTATTTGTGATGTTATATATCGACTTAAATTCATATGACACTCCCTTTTCGAGGATGAAAAGCGCTAAGTAGGGGAGGCTGTAACAAACCGGTAATTTTGATATTTTAAAATATAAATTAAATTTAGAATCAATCGTAGAAAAAATTTTGATTGCGACATGGAAGTTGGAATTGAACCAAGTTGAATTTCTTTTAAGTAGAATTCCTTTCATAAATTTATATTCAAAGGAATGGTTTTGTTAAATGAGTATTTATTTAATAAATTTGGAATTATGTAAATGTTCGAATTTAAATTGAAAATATAAATTTTATAATTTAATTTATGTTGACAAGATTGGTGTCTAAATATGAGTTGAAAGAGCTAATTTATTCAACATCGGGATATAAATGATGTAATCTGAATTGGAAAGAATCTAATTTATTTATGTGAAGATATTCAAACCATTAAGGAAATTTGCGCGTGTATTGCGTACATATTTATTAAATTATCCTTGAGCTTGAATTTTTAAATTCAAAACGTTAACACCTATTTAATTTATTGTTTGGTAAAATTGTTGAAAATTTAAGTTCACGTGTAAAACAATAGACGATCGTTACTGCGGTTATAGCGTCACCCGTTCGGCTCTCTATAATTAAAGAAAGGAAAAAAGTTTAATTATAATATCCTAAACCGTGTTATCAAAACAAGGAAAGAAATAATCAATGCGAACACAAGTTGGGATTTCAAAAGCTTCATCCAATTTTAACCCTTATTTCTATTAACAAGGTCATTTCACATTGATCCTTAAATCTAAAAATATCTTACTAAGGATATAGCAGCAGCTTTAAAATCCTTCCTTGTTCGTAATGCAAGATTTTGAAACACTGTACAAGATTTTTGATATCTCAGTGTACATGGGATCCGATGTTATTCCCATATAAAATATTTCGAATGACAGAAATAAAATGCATACCCTTCTCTTCTATTCATCACAAACATACCTTGCTATTTCCATTCGTTCAAGGAAAGAACAGAGAAATACTTCCCTTCAAATAAAATCAAAATGGCAGTAAACCACTTTTCCAAAATCAAACAACGTTTCTCCCAAAAACAATATACACGGAAAGAAGATGTCTTCCTCAAATTAGATCCTCTTTTTCCCCAAATTTTGAAATCGCGATTTTCTATGCCTCCTCCCTGCGCCATCACTTACGCGGCCACCACCTGGAAATGATCGTCAGGCTAGCTCCACCGCATCTCACCCACTTGACGCCAGTCATCGTCGCATCCACCTACTCAGTTCCATCGCGAAGCCAATTCTATGAAAATAAAGCATGATTCATGGAACTCCAATCTTAAGATGCAATATCAAATTTCTTCTACGAACTGAAATATCACCTTATCTTTAGAATCATCCTATATAAACATGAAAATGAGCGACCATGAACAATATTTAAAAACTACCAAAGTCCTCTCCTTATGATTACTAGGTTGAACTGATAATCAAATATTTTTAGTTTCTCTCATCATCTTATCCCTTCCAAATTGTGCAAGCCCGAAATAGGAACATCTAATTCTCTGTTTTCTAGTTAAGATTGGATGTTATCTCTCTTTAATCAATCAACGCTTATAAAGAAATGGTAAACTTGTACTACAACCAAACCATATATCTTCTATTTCACCACCAAATTATCTTTAACTAATGATGACTAAGGGAAACCATAAACATCTTGTACACATAATAAGAATACATTAGGTATGATATTTTTTATAAACACTGGAATAACCCGGAAATCTGAGCCAATTTAAAAAAATTATTTTGGAAATTCTGATGAATTTTGAATATTTAAAATGAATTATTTTAAATAATAACGATGAGAAATTTATTTTTAATAGAATTAGAACGTATATATTTATATAGATCGTCGTTAGAATATAAATATTTTATTTTAATTATAAAAGGAACTGAAAATGGCGCGGTAGTTCGAAAATTCGATTTCAAATTTCAAATGAATGTATATGATTCAAAATAAACCGGATTTTAGAAAAATAAAAAATATTAGAATCTATTTGAAAATATATTTCCAACGAATCTAAAGAATCAAAATTTCATAGCGGGGTTCAAAAGTTACGTCCAGTTGAAAATTCAAAATTGTCGCTATGGAATTCTGGCCCTTAAAAATGGAAATTTTGCAAATGACCTCGATTTTCGATGAAACCACTTTTGTTGCATCTGTGATGTCAAGTTATTGCTAGATTCCAAAATTCATAATTTGTTGAATCAATATGTGAGCGTGGCAAAGGAAAACGCGTTTGAGCAGTTGTAGTTGATTTTAATCGACTGGAAAATGACCATCTTTCGAACGTCTCAGAATTTAACGAAATTAATTTTGTTAGGACCGTATCGTCAATACGAAGCTAGAAAATATTTTTCGGGAATTTTTAGAGTCCGTATGTGGCCCCGGTAAATTGAAATGTACGTTCAAATTGAATATATATAGATTTATATTTTAATTTTGATGGAAACCTATCATAACAGCCGAATTGGGTTACGAAACATATCCCGTTGTGTTCGGAATGGGGGTAATTAGCTATGGACGACAGTCGGTGGGTTCGATTTCGAGGTCGAAATAAAAAGTTGCTTTTTGAAATTAATTAAATAAAATAAAATAATATATATTAATATATAATCCCTCCCCCCTCATTTCTCTCTCCCTCTCCTCTCATTTTCAGATCGACAGAAAGAAATAAAAAAAACAAAGCAAGCTAGTCGCCCTCCCCCTCCCCCCCAATGTCGTCGCTAGGCGCAGCGCCGCCCTCCCCCTGCTCGAATCCGCCTCCGCCGTCTCCCCTCACCAGAGCGCGCCCCTTCTCCCCTTCGTCCCTCTCTCCTCCTCCATAAACAAAGACCGCGAGCCCCTCCCCGACCGACTGCCGCCACAGCTTGCTTTTCCCCCTCCACCTCGAGCGCTCAGCCCCCCTTTCTCTCATTTTCACTGTAAGTCCTTTCCTTTTTATTGGTACTTCAATTTGTTTTAAAATGGCATGATTTTTATAATAAAAATATATAGTTTATAGAACTGAAAATACATGTTTTTTCATAGTTGAAAGATTCGATTTTTAGTTAATCAAATATATGATTTTTCATAGTTAAAAGATTCGATTTTTAATTAATCAAATATATGATTTTTCATAGTTGAAAGATTCGATTTTTAGTTGATCAAATATATGATTTTTCATAGTTGAAAGATTTTATTTTTAGTTAATCAAAGATATGATTTTTCATAGTTGAAAGATTTGATTTTTATGTAAAAATATAATTTTAGTGAACAAAGAATTGATTTTAATGTCATAAAAGGTTTGATTTTCATCATAAAAAAGATTTGATTTTTAAAAATAAAAATATGATTTTTATATTATAAAGATTTTAAGAATATTATTTTTATTATGAAGTTAACAACGTAAAAAAATACGATTTTTATTGTTCGAATGGTTAATTAAAATTGTGATCTTTTATATATAAAAAGACGATATTTTTATATATGGAAAGGCGAGATTTTTATATATGAAGCGAAATAAAAATCCGATCTTTATCTAAGAAGTAGAGATATAATTTTTATATAGAAAGAAGCATTTTAAAATAAATGAAATTGAAATAAAAATATGATTTTTATTCGTTGCGATAAAGCGGTAAAAATATGATTTTTACTGTGAACAGCGGGAAAATATGGCGATGGTATCGACTGAAATGAAAACGAAACCCGAACAGTTCTGAACGAAAGCACGGAGGAGGGGAACCCTCGGTGAGAAATCCTTACTTTTAATTTATATTCTAGTTGAAATATATACTAGGATGCAGACGGTGCTTAGCAGCACCCGACACCCGTTGTCCACAGACCATGGACGACTTGTGTAATTGTTTGTGTTATGAAATTTGACTATTGATTGTGATGTAAAAAATAATTTCATGTGTTGAAATAAAATATATATTCATGTGTTGAAATAAAATATATATTCATGGGTTGAAGTAAAATAATTTCATGTGTTGAAATAAAATATAATTTCATGTGTTGAAATAAAGTATATATTCATGTGTTGAAATAAAATATATATTCATGTGTTGAAATAAAATATATATTCATGTGTTGAAGTAAAATAATTTCATGTGTTGAAATAAAATATAATTTCATGTGTTGAAATAAAATATATATTCATGTGTTGAAATAAAATATATATTCATGTGTTGAAATAAAATATATATTCATGTGTTGAAGTAAAATAATTTCATGTGTTGAAATAAAATAATTTCATGTGTTGAAATAAAATATATATTTATGTGTTGAAATAAAATATATATTCATGTGTTGAAATAAAATATCTATTCATGTGTTGAAGTAAAATGATTGACATAGAAATGTGTTTATTTTATGCTCTTATATTTTATCTTTTGTATATAAATAAATATTACTTGGGTATTGTTTTGTTACTTTTACAGATATTCCAACCTAGCCCGCATGCAACCAGAAATGTAGAGAAATAGAGATCAATTTGCTGTGTATTTGCATTTTGAAGAATTGTAGATGAAGATCTCACATCTAGTTGCTATTGGACAAGAAAAGGATTGATAAAAAGGCTTTGCACATCACAAATCAATGAAGAAGTGTCAAGGAAGCAAGAGGAAAAGAGAAAAGGCCCAAATTTGCTTTATTTATCTAAGGCCCATTTATGTTTCTTATTGTAAACTCTCTTGTGATTTCCCTAAGGCCCATCTATCATTATATTAGGGTTAGGGTTAGGGTTTGGTTATCCCATATATATACCCTTGTAGTATCATTGTAGCCACCATCCTATCCCATTTTCTATTTCTAATAAATTTTCTAGTTCTTCTTCTTCTTTTTATTTTCTGCATTTTTTATTTTCTTAGCAATTAGTGTTGTCTATCCAATTAGATTTGGTAGAACACTATTTGTATTTTTCAATTATTTTTCATTAGTGATTAACCGTCTGATTAGATTTAGCGGTAATCCTAATTCTATTTCCTGTTGGTTATTTCTATTCTGCACTTTTGATTTTTGTTCTTTTTACTGCTTCCTTAGGTCAATTGGATTGAATACAGATTTGATTAGATTCATGTCTGATTCAATTCAGTAATAGTTTAATCGCAATTTCAATTTTGTATGCTTTCAAAACAAACCTCGAAAATCGTCTAACTCGCCCAAGAGATTAGATAAATAATTTGATTTTAATTTACCTCCCTGTGTTCGACCTGTATGCTACACACCTGTATGCTTGCAGAATTTAATTTAAATGTCGCGCTTTACTAATTCATAGATAAGCGACGATCAAGTTTTTGGTGCCGTTGCTGGGGAGGTAACAATTAAATTTTATTATTTATTTACTTTCCGATTCGTGTTAGTTTTTTTTCCGTTTGTTTTCATGTGTATATTTAAAAAAAAAATCTTGAGTAGCTGATTTGGTATTAATTAATGATACTATAATCTTCTATACAAGAGAAAAATAAATCTTGCCAAATTTTACTTTATTTCTTTCCCTTTTCTTTAATCAATTCTCTTCCAATCTCTACATTTCTTTCCTTCTTTTACTTTTTAGAAAAAAAAACAATCTTTTAACCGTTCTTCTCATCTTCGGACCATCAATACTTGCCATAACCAAAAACAATCTTTACAATTTCTTTGCTCAAAAAGAAAAAGAAAAAAAAAATCCTCTCTGTTTTCTTTTCCTTTTTTTTCCTTCTTGCTTGTCACAAATTTCTTCAAAACTAGTGAGCGCTTTCTCAACTTCACAAAATTCCTCCAGACAACACCTCTCCACCAAAACTGCCCATCCCCAATCCGATATCATCACCTTCCTGCCTTGTATTTGCCTGTAGCAAACAACCCGTGCCCCTTGCCGATCTGAACCCATCCAGACAACCGTCGATTTCAGATCATCACCAATTCCACCTCAATTCTGTCACGGCTCCTCAGCCCTCAGGACCCTCATCCTTGCCACCTGAAAACATACTGCCGCATCCATCTTCTAATCTCAACCCATTACCAAAAAACCTCCCTACCCGCAATTCACCTCCTCAACCATCTTTTAATCCACAGCAAACCAGAACTTCGAACACCCGTACCCATTAAACCAGTGCACTGTCCTCTTCTTGCCTGTACAAACCAACTCCATTGCTTCTCGCTCCAACAAATTCAATTCAGACCATCTCAGCAACACCTTCATCTCCATCCACTGTCAACGCAAATATCCCACTACCTCTCCCCTTTTAATCATCACTATACCACGTCTCCTCGTGAAAACATCACCATACCACATCCACTATCAACGCAAAAACGCTCAACAATTCAAAGAACACCAATCATCATCACCAAGTTCACCGTTCTATAGTATTCATCAATTCTTGCCACAGACTTCACCAACGTAACGACCACAACTACTTCACAACCTTTCTGTCCACTGTCCAAAAACTCTCACAACATCCACATTGCCAAAATTGATTACACTACTCCACCACACATCCATCTCTCCCCCCTCAGATCAGTTCTACCCGTGTCCATCTTCACAGTTCAGCCTATACGTCATCAAAGCCAAACCAAAGAACATCCGACAATCCCACAAGCCTACCACGCAACTGCATAAAAACCGAACTGCTCACAATCGCTTCAAATTGATACCAAAAATCCCAATTCGAAGAGCGCCTAACCCCAAACCCTCTCGACAATTCGCGAACCCCAATAACAAATTTGATTTCGAACAGTAAAACCCTTGTTTCGAACCCGATTCGTGCCCTAACCCTAGTAGCGATAAAGCAACGACGACTTCCTGATCCTCATAATGGCAACGGCTAATCCAATATCCAATTCCTAATTTGCACCAATTCTCAATAAGGAAAGTATTTTTGAAAAAAACAAAAAAGAAGGAAAAAGATTTAGGACTGTGATTTTGGTTTCTGAGCAGACTTTGGGGGTGCGTTTTTTTTCCTTTATTATTTTGTTTGGGTTTGAGGGTTTCGTGATTTCAAATAGAAGGAGATTATGTGCGTGTGTTTCCGGTGTGGGTTGAGACGTCAGTTTGGGTTGTTTATCACGAAAATAAATAAATTGATAGTGCGTGAATTATTTTTTTCGAGGCGTGAGATTTTATTGCTTAAAAGAGGGGCGTATTGTTTTTGTTGCCACTTACTGCTTTATATTGATGGATACCTAATTTTTGTGGCTTAAAGGAAAGAAGTCTTGTTTCGTGGACTGCCTTGACAAAAAGAAGGAGAGCATGATTTGTTTATAGTTTTGGAATCCACTTGTTCTGATTTCTTTTTGGGTTCGATTCCTTATTTGGTTTGGCGTATTATATATATATATATATATATAAATTCAAGCGTTCAAACAAGGACCAAAAGCAAGAACTGAATTCGAGCATCAAACGGGAATCTCAAGAGTCAAGCGATTTGCAAACAGGTGCTGAAGCTGCTTTGAAAATATAGAAATTGCTTGTAAAAATCTTCTGCAGGGGCAGCGGCTTGCTTGTACAATATTTTTTTAATTTTCTGTTCAGTGACTGTTCTGTGACTGTTGTGTTGTTGCAATTTCTGAATAAATTTGGTGAGGAACGAATCCATAAGTCATCATTCCCGTCGAAATTCAATTATAAAACATGGTTTGATGTTTGAAATAATATAATTGAAAAGTTGTGCTTTGTGAAGTGATTGTCTCATATAATTGGATCGCCGATATATAGTAGTTCAATTTATTGAACTATTAGCAAAAGAGGTTGCATACTACCCGTAAAACATTGGTCGTATCCCTTAGTTTATACTATACGTGAATGGCCATAAGACCCTCTTCCCCCTTCCAATTGAGTCAGTTAATTAATAGAGCGCAACTGAGTATTTTATACTATTTTGAAGCGAGAATAATTTCTGTCTTACCGTGACTTCTTTAAAATGTCTGATTCAAAAAAATCATTGAGAGAAATGTGGGATAATAATCGGAGTAGACGTCCGCTTGAAGAGTATGAGTATGAAATACAACTCATGAAGCAAGATTTTCCAAAATTTCGCGACCCAAATGGCAACAAATTTCAAAATGACCAACATTTTCAAAGTTATGATCGAAATGGCGACTTCAATTCGAATTTCAATAATTTCGATTATGAGCCACATCCTCATCAAAATAGCTTTGAATCCCAATATAGCTTTGATCCACATCAATACGGGGTTCTAAATCAAAATTTTCAAAACTACAACCCATATCCACATCTTGAGAATGACCAAAATTGGAATTTTCCCACCAATTTTAACAATTTTGGTTACGAACCTAATTTTCAAAATCAAAATGATTTCCAATCTCAAGTTCAATTTTCTGAAAATTCAAACTATTTTGAAAATCAAGAAATCCAAAGCGAGAGCTCTCAAATCAACGGCTCTGAAGAATGTAATTTTGATGAGAGGGCGGAAGGGCTAAATAAAAAGATGGATGAACTTCTTTGTTTAATGGCGTCTTATAAAGAACAACAAGAGCAAAAAAATCAAATTCAAACATACGATGAATCAGAAAATAATCCAATTTCTACTGACATTGAAAATTTTCAAATAACGACTTTGGAAATTGAGAATAACGATTTAAATGAAGTTGTTCAAAAATTAACAAATGATTTGGATTTCAACCCTTTTCGGGAAAAAGATTTAAGCTTGGACTTTGATCTTTCTTGTTCAGACTGCGAGAAACTTGAAATCTTTGAAATTGAACCATATGAAAATGGTGAATTTTTCAAAAACTCAGAAGTGGAAATGGATTTTAATGAACATGAATTTTTTGGGTTGTACGAGAATGAGTTGCCAAATGTGGATGAAACAGAATTAGGCCACGAATCCAAGTTTGAAACTTTTGATTTTGAGATTTCAAACAAACTTGAAATTGTCAGTGTCGAAAATACGTTGTCAGTTAATGATGAGAAATGTGATCACATACTCTTGAACAACACCTCGATTTCAAATTTCACTGAATTTATATACGATAACAAATTTTTGAAAAATTACACTGACAAACTTGTTGAACACATGAATTATCTTTGGAATGCTGGTTTGGCTGAAAAAATTCATGTTAGGACGACCCTAGATATTTATCTCCTGGACTATAAATCTAGGTTCAAAGATGAGATAATTTTCAAAAACCTTTGCTTATTAGAAAACATTCCTAGACATAGTGGGAATGGGACTCATAGGGCAAGAACCAAGTGTGGGGGAAAAAGTTGGTGGAATTCTTTGCATCGCATACATCGTAAACACATATATCATTGTACATATGATCCATTCTTACATATAGCTAGACTGCAATTCATTCTTCAAATAATTTTGCATCTCATTGACCTTTGGGTTCGATCTTTCACATTCAGGAAACATGTTTACAGTGTGGACACTGTATAGTTCTAGTGTGGGGGGGAGTCTGCATTGCATTCTTTTGATTTTTCTCTAATTTTTCTTTCTTTCTGTTCATCCAGGACCATCATGCATTTAGATCATACTAACATGCCATTTTTTTTTGAAACATGACTCATTTTAGATTGATACAACAAAATAAGTTAAGGGTTATTAATCAGTTGATAGTATTTTTTTCTCTCGGCTAAGTTCGAATTTGAAATATGATGAAAAGTTTAATTTTTTGGGATAATAGTGTAACCGGTACATAGGGAGATTCTCAGGTGATGGCCATGAAATCTATTCTATATTGTAGACTTTGTTTAAATAAGTGGAGGACTTAAAATACTTATAATGGCTTTTCGAATCTTTAAAACTAAGTTGTGTTAAGTTGAACTCGCGTAACTCTCTTTTTGTGCTTATAAATTCAATAATAATAATAGTAATCCAAGGGTATCCAACATTGCTTGTATATCAAGCGTTGGTGTGTAAACCCGCCAAGCTCTATCCGACACGTTGTTGACGAAGTCAGCGTTGGAATATCTTGGTCTCATTTTATGAGATTGGACACCTAAGGATTACCGACATGTTGTTGACAAAGTCAAAGTCGGCCTTCAAAATCCGCCAAGCTCTTTACCCACTCTCTGTTAGTCCGCGAGGCAGTGCATGGGTGGTAAACCTTGGTCTTCTAAGTTAGGTGTATGTACTTGAACATAAATTTTAAAATTTTATAGAATAAAGAATAAGCGATGATGCCCAAACACTTCTTGACCTTATTGATTTGACTAGCCATACATGAGAAAATTAGAATACCACTTTGCAAACTGTGCCAAGCAAACTAAGAATCTATTTCATGGCTGCACTATGTTATCGACCGAACTAACTGGCCAAACTGGAATTTAACATTTGAAAACTTGATTTGTATTGAAAATTTGTGACAAGTCGAGGTATCTAAAATAAAATCAACTGATTAGAAATTATTAACTTAATTTGTTGTACCACTTTCCTGAAATAAGTCGTGTTTTCATTCTTCATTTTTATTTGCATATGTCCATTGCATTCATGTAGTTTCATTAGAATCATAGCATACTGCATTTGGATTTTGTGGGTAGTATCCGCTGAAAACCCTCACGAGACACCACTCGTCCTACTAGGGACACCTAGAGGTTTAACGGCTTGTTGCATACGCTCAATGCAATCGAGTTTCCCACGAAAGTGTGACCTATCTTGTCTAGTTTTTTCATTTCTTGTTTTACTCGAGGACGAGTAAAAGATAAGTGTGGGGGTATTTGATTGACATAGAAATGTGTTTATTTTATGCTCTTATATCTTATCTTTTGTATATAAATAAATATTACTTGGGTATTGTTTTGTTACTTTTACAGATATTCCAACCCAGCCCGCATGCAACCAGAAATGTAGAGAAATAGAGATCAATTTGCTGTGTATTTGCATTTTGAAGAATTGTAGATGAAGATCTCACATCTAGTTGCTGTTGGACAAGAAAAGGATTGATAAAAAGGCTTTGCACATCACAAATCAATGAAGAAGTGTCAAGGAAGCAAGAGGAAAAGAGAAAAGGCCCAAATTTGCTTTATTTATCTAAGGCCCATTTATGTTTCTTATTGTAAACTCTCTTGTGATTTCCCTAAGGCCCATCTATCATTATATTAGGGTTAGGGTTTGGTTATCCCATATATATACCCTTGTAGTATCATTGTAGCCACCATCCTATCCCATTTTCTATTTCTAATAAAGTTTCTAGCTCTTCTTCTTCTTTTTATTTTCTGCATTTTTTATTTTCTTAGCAATTAGTGTTGTCTATCCAATTAGATTTGGTAGAACACTATTTGTATTTTTCAATTATTTTTCATTAGTGATTAACCGTCTGATTAGATTCAGCGGTAATCCTAATTTTATTTCCTGTTGGTTATTTCTATTCTGCACTTTTGATTTTTGTTCTTTTTACTGCTTCCTTAGGTCAATTGGATTGAATACAGATTTGATTAGATTCATGTCTGATTCAATTCAGTAATAGTTTAATCGCAATTTCAATTTTGTTTGCTTTCAAAACAAACCTCGAAAATCATCTAACTCGCCCAAGAGATTAGATAAATAATTTGATTTTAATTTACCTCCCTGTGTTCGACCTGTATGGTACACACCTGTATGCTTGCAGAATTTAATTTAAATGTCGCGCTTTTCTAATTCATAGATAAGTGACGATCATAAAATATATTCATGTGTTGAAGCAAAATAAATATTCATTTACAAATCGAATGATTTGTTTATGTACACCGATTTGACTGATATTGATTGGGACGATAAATTTTACACATCGCCCAACTACACAAATAAAATAGGTGTTTGATTGATTGAAACCCCACATGGGTATTGGGATGATATTTGACATACACTAATCCCGATTGTTTAGTTGTATGTCAATTGATGGATTGACAGGCTGTGTAAGCGTTAATTATTTATATTTAATGCTTATGCAGTTGTGTGGTGCACTCTGGATGATGGTTGATGATTTATCGTTTCTATTATATACATGTGTTGTAGAAAATCCATATAATTAACATTATATGGTAATTGATTGAGCCTCATTCCAATTTGGAAAATAAGGAATATTATAGAAAATAAATTCATGTGTTGAATAGAAAATAAATTCATGTGTTGAATAGAAATAAAAATTCATGTGTTGAATAGAAATAAATTCATGTGTTGAATAGAATAAAAATTCATGTGTTGAATAGAATAAAAATTCATGTATAGAATAAATATTCATGTGTTGAATAGAATAAATATTCATGTGTTGAATAGAATAAACATTCATGTGTTGAATAAAAGCCGTGTTGATTAGATTGACGCCATTTTGACGTGAATGATATTTAATTAGATTTTATTCATTTTTGTAATGAATATAGAAAAAAAAGTGATTTCAAAATATAACGTTTTGAAAATATTATCATTTGTATATCGATGATGTGGAATATTCAATTTTGATTCGAAATTGAATATGAAGTTGAAATCGTTTCGAAACAAATTTAAAATGATTTATAAAATATGTTTCGAAAGGAAATCGACGAAATATATATAATATATATATATATATATTATATATAATGGCCTGAGTAGAACGCGTCGCGCCGCGACAGTTCGCGAATTTCGACAATTGACTTCGAATGGACATTACGGGAGATCCGACCGTCGGATTCTCCAAAAACCGAAACCATTGGGTTCGTATCGAAAAGAGCTTTCTAATGAATATTAGAGATTTGAAATCTAACGGTTGGATTAGGAATTATGTCCAAATAAAATTTGGAAAAGGTCGCTGTAAGTGCAGTTCGAGGGCCGTTGATGCAATTCAACGCTACGGGCCTTGATAAAATTATTAAAAATAGTAATAATTTGTGTAAAATCATAAGAAATGATTTGTGAAGAATTGAGATGAAAAATTCCAAATTTGAAAAGATAAAAATAGATTTTAATCGAAATGAACTAGTTTCGAACTAGAATAATAATTTATTTATTTTTAAATAAATTGGATTTGAAAGGGTTTTAAAAGTAACCAGAAGTTTCAATAATTAAATTGGAATGGAATGTGATTTTGGGTTTTTAGTGAACCGTGTTTGAAATGACATTTGTTCTTTAACCCAGTTAAAGACAGGATGTGATTTCCTAAGTTAAACAATCATTAATATTGATTTTTGGGAAGATTAAAACCAAGTGGAGTTTTAATGAATCTTTAATTAGATTGAATTGACCGAGAATGGAGTAACACCAGTTTTGCTCCAAGCGATAGTTAAATCTTTATTTGATTTTAACGTGAAATGGTAATTGAATTTACCGATAACACCATGGTGTTAGATATGAAGTATGACCAGTTTTACTTCATGGGAGGAATAGGTTGGGATTAGGAAATAAAATAAATGATTATTTTGGTGTGGTTCGCTAATCCTGACTAATTTGAATTTATATTCAAAGGAAGGTTAAAGAGTAAATTTAAAGAATTTATCTTAGATAAAATTAATGGGAACCTTTCCCAAAGTATAAGAATATTTGAACAAAAGAATATTTTGGATTGGAATGAGGCGTATGTTGTGTTTGTGTAACACTTGTTTTATATATACGCGAGTTATATATTGATGGATATCAATCGCATGGAGTGTATTGCCTATGTGGCATGCCTAAGTGGCAAATGATCAAGACTTTTGTTGAACAGCAGATTCTTGTGGTTGATGATCAAAGCACGACCTGTGTGGCATAGCTTTGTGTAGCATTGATTCGCGAGCCTCACACCCCGGTTGTGAACCAGAAACGGGAGAGGACATCAGGGAGGGCATGCGTTTCTTTCTAGCTAGGGTGGTGTGTGACCTACCAGCCCTGACATTTATATTATTTTCACCTGTGTGGTTGTTGCTGTTGCGAGGCGCCTCGGATATATCGGTGACTATGTGGAGCTGATGGGGTCCTTTGGCTCATTTACACCCCAAAGATGGGGAAACGCAATGTTCAGGCATAATAATCCACATCGGTGGACCGGCCCTGAAGATCCAAGGCTTGCCTGCACGCTTGCCTGAGGGGCGGGCTAGAGCGTCTCGAATTCGGTAGAGGACGATCCCTTGCCTCGGTTCACAGATGGAAATCCAATTTCCAAATACGACACCGTGCGGTTTTGATTGTATACCTATATATGGCAACATAGTGGTATGGAGCACTTATGCCGTCTATGATTGATACTTATGATTGAAATTGTTTAGACACTATACACTTATAGTAATAATAAAACATGAAATTTAGCGTATCAAGCATTCTTTGGCTATTACAAGGTAAAAACCCTATCCTCCGGCTTGTGTTGCATTGTGTGATGGGACCTGGGTCTTATAATAGCTTCATTGTTCTCTATTTAGCATTGCGCTGTTGTTTTATGCACTGGTATTCTTGGGAGGAAACCCATTCCGTGTTATACTGTAACGACCCGTATTCTACGCATCACAGGATCGTAGGATATTTATTTCTTTCACATACGAAGTCGTATGGTCATGTAACTTTGGGAGACGACTATTGTGGTCATTTCCTATGTTCATGATTTTTCCCGATTTTTAAATGACCATTTTGCCCCTAGTTGGCACTGTTTTGGCCATAACGTTTAACTGGAAAGGAATTTTGACCTGAAACCACTTCCATTGGCTCCGGATGATGGTTTCTCTTTCCGTAGAGTGGTCACATTAGCCAAACGAACTCACCGTTTTGGAGATATGGCTGAAACAAGTTTCAGATGGTGAAAAACAACTTAATTGGGCTTAACCGGGTGATTAGCAGCTAGGCCCAGAGGGGAATTTCGGGTTTAGAGGTATAGGAGGACTGATTAGGGTTAGGAAATCACTTTCATTTCAGTTTTGAGCTGCCACAAACCTTCTTGAGACCTTAGTAATGGCTTCCATCCTCTAAAACCACTCCAAAACACATTTTTAGTGAAGATTAAGCCTAAACTACATCAAAACAAGGCCAAATAGCAACAGAGCAAGGTTGGAGCTGCTGCTATACATAGGAATTCGACCAAAACAGAGAGTATTTCAGATTTGGTGTTTCATTTGTGGCCAAGGTGAGTGATTTGCATAGTTTTTGCACTAATTACGGTAATTAAGGGTAATTAGTGAGGATTAGCGGATTTATACACTAATAAATTCTGGAAAAATGTGTAGAAATTTGAAAATAATATTTTATGCCACTGTTAGAAAATTTAGACGATTTGATTAAGTTTTACTAAGTATGTGCTTAAACATGATTAAGAGGGATTATGGGAAAATGTGAGGTTTTAGCCACTTTTGATCCATTTTGATTCATTTGAATCGTTGTTTTGCTGTTTGTGGTTGCAATTACATGTTGCTATGACTCTATGGTGTGTTTTATGATTTATTAGAAGTGTTAGATTTGTCAAAAACGTCGTCGAATGGCGTAAACAAGTTGCTGGAAAAATTTGCAGAAAGTTGTGCAGGGCTTCGGATCGGATGTGGGCTCGGATCGGATATGTGAACTGGGCAAGAAACCCGACCCGAACCGGAGTCTGGCACAAAAGAGACTTGGCAAAAAGGAAGGCCATGTTGGTTAAGCTGGGGATCGGATCGACTTGAAGACGCAGGGCTCGGAACGGAAGTAAACACTTGGGAGAACTAGCAAGAGGGAAGGCCACGCGGATCAGATGGCAAGGAGGGATCGGATCGGAATACGTGAAGAAACGAGGGAGCGGATCGGAACGGAGGCACGAACTGGAAGGGAGGACACCCGACCCGACCCGGAGGAGGACACCCGACCCGACCCGAAGTGGAATAACCGACCCGAACCGATGCGATGTTGTGTACCTGAACCGAACTGCTACAGGAGAAGACTACGAACCGACCTGAAGTAGAGGACCCGGCCCGAACCGATGGCTAGAAGGAGAACCCGACCCGACCCAGTATTGACCAATAACCCGAGATGCAAAGGAAGTCCAAATGAGAAGTTAGAGCTCAAGATTCAGATGGGAATCAACGAGTTCGCTTCATGGTTGGGCTTTGCTGCGGGACGCGTGCCAAGGGGTTATCGGTGTCTATAGCTTTGGACCACTATGGTAGGAGGTATGAAGGAGGATTCAGGGCCAATATGGCATCGGTAGAACCAAGGGCTACGACCAATGAAGTGGGTCATTGAAATGTTTGGTCATGACTCCATGTGTTTAGCTTGGTCACTGCAGGGTTTCTACAAGTCGGGATTCGTCGTTACCTCAAGTCGTCTAGTGTCCCAAAGTGGTAGATATCGTATGCTTTATGCACTGAGTGAGAGATGTGAGGATGGTTGCTATGGATGATTTGTTTTCTATCATTGTGACATGCACACCCCACCCCCGTATTCTTACACTATTTATTATGGCACCTTAGAGTATTGTACGGTATGTGGTACTAACTCTTTGGTTGCAGGTCCAGGTTCATGTATGGTTTAGTATACCTGTTATTATTCTGTTTAGATGCTTATCGCTCATACCAGGCTTTATGTCTGACCCAGAGTTTTATGTCTCCTCTTATTACTCTGGGTGCTCACACGAGCAGACTAGAGACAGGTTAACTGGTGATGCACGGGTAGATGATCCGGAGACGAGCAGGAGGCTTCCACGTAATATATATATATATATATATATATATATATATATATATATATAATATTCTCCCTGTGTTGTTGAAGATCACTGCTTGGGCATTGGTGGTGCATCTTCTACTTTAGCTTTCTTTTGTTTAGAGACAGTAAATTTGGAAAATTGTAATAAGCTGTATTTGGATTTCCGCTGCTCTGATGATTGATGTTGATTTTAGTTATCAGCTTATGCACTGTCTCACCTGTTTTATGTCAAGTATGTTATTATTATATTTTATTCCATGCACTGTGAGACATTCTACAGGTTCCTTGATTAGTTCATTCCCTTCTTCCCTTTCTCCTGACGACCGTCCTGTACTAGTCG
Organism: Allium sativum; assembly: GCA_030737875.1. Lineage (NCBI taxonomy): Eukaryota > Viridiplantae > Streptophyta > Magnoliopsida > Asparagales > Amaryllidaceae > Allium > Allium sativum. The sequence goes on from CM060909.1 coordinate 34,606,321, forward strand.
GGCATGTGTACATCGCACTTTCGGAGGAAATGCAAGATGGTGCGGGGCGGGCCGTCACACTTGGTATCGGAGCTCTAGGTTGCGTAATTAACCTAGGGAAGTTATCAGGGAGAGATAATATACGTATACGAGAGAGTGTATTTGTGATTACTTTGGTTTTTAAAAGCTATATATATATATACTATTAGTAGTACTAGGATGAAGTCGTACTGCACTAGCACCACTATGGAGTCGTTAATCGTTTCCTTTTTCAGATTGACGATGAGCCGATATACTAGATGTGCTGGTAGGGGGGCCAATAATGGGAATGCTGCTGACATGAGGACGATGTTTACTGACCTCATGAGAGAAATGCTTAGAGATGTACGGAGGGCAGCTCCCAATGATGGAAATGGTGGTGGTCCAATAGTGCAGGCGCCGAGGGTCGATTTCGCCAAGCTGAATAAGGATTATACTAGCCTTGGTGGGAAGCCGTTTCACGGAACGGAGTCGGCCACGGATGTTCAAGATTGGTTGGATAGTTGCGAACGTATCTTCGAGGATTTGGGTATCGAGGATGCGATGAAGAGAAAGCTAGCGTCCCGTCAGCTGCAAGGGCGGGCAATGAATTGGTGGAGTGCTATAAAGGCAGCTACTCCCGAAGATCAGATTACTTGGGAGTAATTTAAGGCTCGCTTTAGCGAGAAGTTCATTCCAGCTGCTCAGAAGTCAGTGCTGTTTAAGAAATTCTTAGAGCTCAAGCAGAATGACAGAGCTGTCTCGGAGTATATTGTTGAATTCGACACTTTGTCGAAATATGGGTTATCTCTTATTGATACTGCCGAGAAGAAGAATGAGAAATTCATAACTAGTTTGGATCAGTACTTGGGGGAAAGGCTTATTGACCACATCGACGAGACGTTTGAGTCGATTGTAGGGAAAGCATTGAGGTCAGAAAGTCTCTACCCTAAGCCGAAGACTGAGGTTGCATCCGCAGGTGAGCCAAAGCCACAAGCAAGTGGTGAAGGCAAAGGTGGTTCCCAGAACAAGAGAAAGCAGAATCAGACTAAGGATGGCCATAAGAAAAAGAATAAGCAAGATGTTGAGTGCTTCAGCTGTGGTAAGAAGGGCCATTATGCTAGTAATTGTCGGGCCAAGCCAGCGGATAGGAAGTGTTTCAATTGTGGCCAAATGGGACAACACAAGGACAAGTGTCCGCAACCCCCTAAAGAAAAGCAAATGGTGAAAGCATATGCCCTTAATGCTATTCCTTCTTCGTCGAATGCCCCAACAGCGGCGGAGAAGGGAAAGAATGTCGTCATTCAAGGTATGCTTTCTATTTATGATGTTCCTGTTAGAGTTTTATTTGATACCGGAGCTTCCAGTTCTTTCATATCTAGTGACCTGGTAGATAGGTTGGGATTGGAGCCCGAGATTGTCGATAGACCTTTAGTAGTGACGTACCCGATTGGTGGTTCGACTAGCCTTAGCATGATTTCTCGTAATGTGGTCCTATCGAGTCATGGATGCATGTTTGTTTGTGATTGCTTTGTTTTGGGCTTTACTGGGTTTGGCATTATTTTGGGAGTAGATTGGCTCCAAAGATACGGAGTGGTGATAGATTGTGAGGGCTTTTTAGTGACAGCTAGAGCGGATGATGGGCGGAGGATAGTGTTTGGTGGTCTACCCAGTAAGGGGGTATTGGCTAGTTTTCTAAACTCCCTCGACATTCCGCATAGTGAGTTGTCAGGTTTGCCCGTGGTTGGCCAGTATTCGGATGTTTTCGAAGAAGTGACCGGGCTTCCACCACACCGAGAGATTGAGTTTCGTATTGATTTGGTAAAGGATGCCAGACCTATAGTGATGCCACTTCGTCGTATGGCACCAAGAGAGCAGCGAGAGCTCGAGGTGCAAGTCAGCGATCTTTTGAAGAAGGGATTTATCAGAAGGAGTGTTTCTGAATGGGGAGCACCAGTTGTGTTTGCTACCAAGGCGGATGGTTCCCTTCGGTTATGTGTAGACTACCGCGAGTTGAATAAAGTGACGAGGAAGAATAAGTATCCTCTACCGCGGATAGATGATTTGTTCGATCAGTTGAGTGGCGCGAGAGTATTTTCTCAGTTGGATCTCGCGACAGGTTTTCATCAGCTTAGAGTGGAAGCTGAGAGTATAGCTAAAACGGCATTTCGGACGCCGTCCGGATTTTATGAGTGGTTGGTCATGCCATTCGGGCTGACCAATGCCCCAGCATATTTTGTGGATCTTATGAATAGGGTATTCAGAGATCAGTTGAATAAGTTTGTCCTCGTGTTCGTTGATGATATTTTGGTCTATTCAAGGACAGAGGAAGAACACAAGGAACATTTAAAAATAGTGATGGAGGTGTTGAGAAAACACCAATTGAAAGCAAAGTTTTCTAAGTGTCACTTCTGGAAGAGGGAAGTGAGGTTCTTGGGCCATGTTGTACCAGAGAATGGTATTGCCGTGGACCCGGCGAAGGTGGCTACGGTACAAGATTGGCCTTCGCCCAAGAATGCAACAGATGTGAGAAGTTTCTTGGGATTAGCTGGATATTATCGTAAGTTTATCCAAGGTTTCTCCAAGATAGCAGCACCATTGACCCAGTTGACCAAGAAGAATCAAGCTTTTGTCTGGGATGGAAGGTGCGAGAATGCATTCAAGAGTCTAAAGGACAAGTTGACAAGCGCACCAGTGTTAGTCATTCCTAAGGGGGATAAAGAGATGACGGTATACACGGATGCCTGTGGTACCAGACTGGGTGCTGTATTGATGCAAGGCGATAAGGTTGTAGCTTATGCAAGTCGGCAATTGAAGCCGCACGAGAAAAGATACCCTACCCATGACTTGGAATTGGCAGCGATCGTGTTCGCGTTAAAAATGTGGAGACACTATCTCTTGGGAGAAAGATTTGAGCTGTTTACAGATCATAAGCCGTTGAAGTATCTCTTCTCCCAGAAGGATCTAAATCTCCGGCAACAAAGATGGTTAGAATTCTTGGCTTCCTATGATTTTGATATTGCATATACACCGGGCAAGGGCAATGCGGTGGCTGATGCATTGAGTAGAAGACATGCCAGTTTAGGGGCTATGTTTTTAGAATGGAAGAAACTGGAGTATATCGCGGGGTTTGATTTCAGACCAAAGTGCGAACTGGATCCAGAAATGTTAGCAAGTTTGATGATCATACCCACTTTGATTGAGCGGATCGGCTCTAGTCAGAGGGACGATCCTAATCTATTGGAAATCATCTCCAAGTTAGAGATGGACATCGATGAGGAGATGAACAAGTATGGGCTTGATCGAGATGGATGGCTTAGGAAGAATGGAAAGCTTGTTGTACCCAATGTCAATGGATTGAGAGATGAAGTGCTTAGAGAATGTCATCACTCAAAGCTGACTATACACCCCGGTGGTAACAAGATGTATCGAGACATGAAGCAGACCTACTACTGGGAAGGGATGAAAAGAGACATTGGGAAGTTTATATCTAAGTGCATGAATTGCCAGCTAGTTAAAGCCGAGCAAAAGAAGCCTAGTGGATTGTTACAGCCCTTAGAAATTCCCGAATGGAAATGGGAGCAAGTCTCGATGGATTTCATTGATGGTTTACCAAGGACTAGATAGGGACATGATAGCATTTGGGTAGTTGTGGATCGACTGACTAAAAGTGCAAGATTTATACCAGTCAAATCAATCAGAACGGCAGTCAAGTTGGCAGAATTGTATATGAAGTGGGTAGTGAGATTCCATGGAGTACCTAAAAGCATTGTGAGTGACCGAGACCCGTTGTTCACTAGTGGGTTTTGGAAGAGCTTACAAGAAGCTCTAGGGTCAGAGTTACATCTCAGTACCGCATATCATCCTCAGACCGACGGTTAGACGGAGAGGGTGAATCGTATTTTGGAAGATCTCTTGAGAGCATGTATATTGGATTTTGGTGGATCATGGGATGACCATTTGCATCTAGTAGAGTTTGCATATAATAATAGCTACCAATCCAGTATCGGTATGGATCCGTTTGAAGCTTTGTATGGAAGACCATGCAACTCACCATCATGTTGGATAGAGACTGGCGAGAAGTTTATGCTTGGACCAGATGTGGTTAGGGAAACTTCAGATAAAATCAAGACCATTCAACAACGAATGAAGGCTGCCCAAGATAGGCAGAAGAGTTATGCTGATAAGAGGAGAAGAGACCTAAAATTCTCCGTTGGTGACTTGGTGTTTGTCAAGATTTCTCCGTTGAAGAGCGTAATACGATTTGGCAGGAGAGGCAAGTTGGCACCAAGATTTGTTGGCCCATTCCCTGTTCTTGAACTAGTCGGGAATTTGGCATATAGAATTGACTTACCAGAGAAGATGGCGGGAGTTCACAACGTATTTCATGTTTCCCAGCTAAGGAAGTTCGTTCACAACTCAGATATGACTATTTCACCTGATCAGTTAGAGGACTTCGAAGTAGAACTCGAGGAGGTTGGGAACCGCAAGCCGGCCCGTATTGTCGAGCATGACATGAAGCAACTTCGAAGGAAGGCGGTGAAGCTAGTCAAGGTACAGTGGAGCGAGGACGAGAATGATTGTACTTGGGAGACAGAGGAGGACATTAGGAAGACACACCCAGAACTCTTTGCCTGGTAAGATTTTGACTTCGATTTAGTTTTTCGCATGCTAGGATAGGCTTGTTTGCTTGTTTTGCATGTTTGATTGTTGTACGTGGTTGTTAGGCATGCGGGATCCTTTGTATGTTTTGGGTTTAGGAATTTCGGGGACGAAATTTCTTAAGGGGGGGAGAGTGTAACGACCCGTATTCCACGCATCATAGGATCGTAGGATATTTATTTCTTTCACATACGAAGTCGTATGGTCATGTAACTTTGGGAGACGACTATTGTGGTCATTTCCTATGTTCATGATTTTTCCCGATTTTTAAATAACCATTTTACCCATAGTTGGCACTGCTTTGGCCATAACTTTTGACTGGAAAGGAATTTTGACCTGAAACCACTTCCATTGGCTCCGGATGATGGTTTCTCTTTCCGTAGAGTGGTCACATTAGCCAAACGAACTCACCGTTTGGGAGATATGGCTGAAACAGGTTTCAGATGGTGAAAAACAGCTTAATTGGGCTTAACCGGGTGATTAGCAGCTAGGCCCAGAGGGGAATTTCGGGTTTAGAAGTATAGGAGGACTGATTAGGGTTAGGAAATCACTTTCATTTCAGTTTTGAGCCGCCACAAACCTTCTTGAGACCTTAGTAATGGCTTCCATCCTCTAAAACCACTCCAAAACACATTTTTAGTGAAGATTAAGCCTAAACTACATCAAAACAAGGCCAAATAGCAACAGAGCAAGGTTGGAGCTGCTGCTATACATAGGAATTCGACCCAAACAGAGAGTATTTTAGATTTGGTGTTTCATTTGTGGCCAAGGTGAGTGATTTGCATAGTTTTTGCACTAATTACGGTAATTAAGGGTAATTAGTGAGGATTAGCGGATTTATACACTAATAAATTCTGGAAAAATGTGTAGAAATTTGAAAATAATATTTTATGCCTCTGTTAGAAAATTTAGACGATTTGATTAAGTTTTACTAAGTATGTGCTTAAACATGATTAAGAGGGATTATGGGAAAATGTGAGGTTTTAGCCACTTTTGATCCATTTTGATTCATGTGAATCGTTGTTTTGCTGTTTGTGGTTGCTATTACATGTTGCTATGACTCTATGGTGTGTTTTATGATTTATTAGAAGTGTTAGATTTGTCAAAAACGTCGTCGAATGGCGTAAACAAGTTGCTGGAAAAAGTTGCAGAAAGTTGTGCAGGGCTTCGGATCGGATCGGATGTGGGCTCGGATCGGATATGTGAACTGGGCAAGAAACCCGACCCGAACCGGAGTCTGGCACAAAAGAGACTTGGCAAAAAGGAAGGCCATGTTGGTTAAGCTGGGGATCTGATCGACTTGAAGACGCAGGGCTTGGATCGGAAGTAAACACTTGGGAGAACTAGCAAGAGGGAAGGCCACGCGGATCAGATGGCAAGGAGGGATCGGATCGGAATACGTGAAGAAACGAGGGAGCGGATCGGAACGGAGGCATGAACTGGAAGGGAGGACACCCGACCCGACCCGGAGGAGGACACCCGACCCGACCCAAAGTGGAATAACCGACCCGAACCGATGCGACGCTGTGGACCCGAACCGAACCGCTACAGGAGAAGACTACGAACCGACCTGAAGTAGAGGACCCGACCCGAACCGATGGCTAGAAGGAGAACCCGACCCGACCCAGTATTGACCAATAACCCGAGATGCAAAGGAAGTCCAAATGAGAAGTTAGAGCTCAAGATTCAGATGGGAATCAACGAGTTCGCTTCATGGTTGGGCTTTGCTGCGGGACGCGTGCCAAGGAGTTATCGGTGTATATAACTTTGGACCACTATGGTAGGAGGTATGAAGGCGGATTCAGGGCCATTATGGCATCGGTAGAACCAAGGGCTACGACCAATGAAGTGGGTCATTGAAATGTTTGGTCATGACTCCATGTGTTTAGCTTGGTCACAGCAGGGTTTCTACAAGTCGGGATTCGTCATTACCTCAAGTCATCTAGTGTCCCAAAGTGGTAGATGTCGTATGCTTTACGCACTGAGTGAGAGATGTGAGGATGGTTGCTATGGATGATTTGTTTGCTATCATTGTGACATGCACACCCCACCCCCGTATTCTTACACTATTTATTATGGCACCTTAGAGTATTGTACGGTATGTGGTACTAACTCTTTGGTTGCAGGTCCAGGTTCAGGTATGGTTTAGTATACCTGTTATTATTCTGTTTAGATGCTTATCGCTCATACCAGGCTTTATGTCTGACCCAGAGTTTTATGTCTCCTCTTATTACTCCGGGTGCTCACACGAGCAGACTAGAGACAGGTTAACTGGTGATGCACCGGTAGATGATCCGGAGACGAGCAGGAGGCTTCCACGTAATATATATAATATTCTCCCTGTGTTGTTGAAGATCACTGCTTGGGCATTGGTGGTGCATCTTCTACTTTAGCTTTCTTTTGTTTAGAGACAGTAAATTTGGTAAATTGTAATAAGCTGTATTTGGATTTCCGCTGCTCTGATGATTGATGTTAATTTTAGTTATCAGCTTATGCACTGTCTCACCTGTTTTATGTCAAGTATGTTATAATTATATTTTATTCCATGCGTTGTGAGACATTTTACAAGTTTCTTGATTAGTTCATTCCCTTCTTCCCTTTCTCCTGACGACTGTCCCGTACTAGTCGGGCATGTGTACAGCGCACTTTCGGAGGAAATGCAGGCTGGTGCGGGGCGGGCCGTCACATATACGGTGTGGTCCCTTGATTTACCTAACTTTAAAATAAAAATTAATAACTGTTTTAGTTCTCACACCAGTCACATGACTGACCTAGAGTTTATTGTTTTAACCTAAACTGTGGGTGCCCTTATTTTGACACGGGCTGCTAGTAGTTTCGGTTTTGCAGATTTATATTCACAGGATCCTGATTTACAGCTGGAACGATATCCGGAAAGCTCTGTATCCGTGTACTACTTCTAGTTGTGTATTGTATTATTTTCCGCTGCTATGTAATGTATTGTAATCTCTGATATTTTGTAATGTATGTTATTTGTTAATACTCTATATATTCTTGTATTTTGATGAATTGTTGTAATAAGTAATGAATTGTTCTTCTGTTTGCGTCCCGATGTGGCTTGTTCTCAACTCAATCCATGATTTCCCGTAAGGGGGATTTCGGGTCGTTTCATCGGGGTATCAGAGCTTTGGTTTACAAAGCTTGGAGAATAAGGCACGTCAGAACCAAACGAAAGAATTCATCAGAGATTGGATTAGTAACATCCAATGAGAATGACTTGTTAGAGATGGGATTAGTAGTATTCAAGAACGAGCGTGAAGAGTAGTGTTTTAAAAAATAAAAATGAAAACAAGTTTTGTTTTGAAAATTTAAATCAATTATTCGTATTTGATTATTTATTTTATATTGAATTTGGACAATCCAGTATATAAAGGTTTTGCGTATACGTCTATCTGCGTGTATTTGAAGTCTTAATATGCTGGATAGATATAGAATCACACTCTAGTCGCCCGTGGATGTTCTGATGGTGGTTCAAAACATCATCAGAATTTATGTTCGAGTGACGAAAGTGAGATTTCTATATGTTTCCATTAGACTGGTGTGAGAACCAAAGCTAGATAGGTTTATTGTTGTGATTTGGTATCAAAAACATGATTTTCTGTATGTGTACCAAAATTATGAATTTGAAACGTTAATCAACTAATTGATTGCTGGTTGTGTTGTTTGATTATTGTTTGAGTAATTAAATGTTGAACCTTTAGCCCAATTGAACCAAATAGTGGATTGTATTGAAAATTTATCGCATTTGCATGCTTATACATGTACTTACATTGAACAGGTCATAGCAAGGAGGCTAGAGAAGAGGAATAAAATTGTTTGCCTGACAAATAGATACATGTTTATTGTATTTCTTTGGGTTTGGATGATTTTATGAGCCGATTGACTAGCCGCTTGGCTGTTTCTTTTTCTTTTTGGATTGATGAGGGCCATGGGAGGCTATTTGAAATATCCCGAAGCTCCCCGTGTAGGGGAGGTTATGGCGAAATTTTTCGAAAATTTAGGGTGTTAGCCAAATTTTTGAAAAATTTGAAAAGTTCTTAGAAACTGAAAAGTTGAGGAACTTAAGCCATGATGAAAATAATGGAAGTTGAGTTGATTAGTTAAACAACTTTCGGCTTCGTTCCTTTTTGGGGATGAAAAGTTTTAAGTGGGGGAGATTGTAATAACCCGGAAATCTGAGCCAATTTAAAATTTTTATTTTGGAAATTTTGAATATTTAAAATGAATTATTTTAAATAATAACGATGAGAAATTTATTTTTAATAGAATTAGAACGTATGTATTTATATAGATCGTCGTTAGAATATAAATATTTTATTTTAATTATAAAAGGAATTGAAAATGGCGCGGTAGTTCGAAAATTCGATTTCAAATTTCAAATGAATGTACAGGATTCAAAATAAACCGGATTTTAGCGAAATCAAAAATATTAGAATCTATTAGAAAATATCTTTCCAACGAATCTAAAGAATCAAAATTTCATGGCGGGGATCAAAAGTTACGTCTAGTCGCTATGGAATTCTGGCCCTTAAAAATGGAAATTTGCAAACGACCTCGGTTTTCGACGAAACCACTTCTGTTGGATCCATGATGTCAAGTTATTGCTAGATTCCAAAATTTATAATTTTTTGAATCGATATGTGAGCGTGGCAAAGGAAAACGCATTTGACCAGTTGTAGTTGATCTTAATCGACTGGGAAATGACCTTTTTCAAACGGTCTCAGAATTTGACGAAATTAGTTTTGTTTGGACCGTATCGTCAATACGAAGCTAGAAAATATTTTTCGGGAATTTTTTGAGTCCGTATGTGGCCCCGGTAAATTGAAATGTACGTTCAAATTGAATATATATAGATTTATATTTTAATTTTGATGGAAACCTATCGTAATAGCCGAATTGGGTTACGAAACATATCACGTTGTGTTCGGAATGGGGGTAATTAGCTATGGACGACAGTCGGTGGGTTCGATTTCGAGGTCGAAATAAAAAGTTGCTTTTTGAAATTAATTAAATAAAATAATATATATATTAATATATAATCCCTCCCCCCTCATTTCTCTCTCCCTCTCCTCTCATTTTCAGATCGACAGAAGGAAATAAAAAAAACAAAGCAAGCTCGTCGCGCCCCCCCCCCCCCCTCAACGCCGTCGCCAGGCGCAGCGCCGCCCTCCCCCCTGCTCGAATCCGCCTCCGCCATCTCCCCTCACCAGACCGCGCCCCTTCCTCCCTCTCTCCTCCTCCACAAACGAAGACCGCGAGCCCCTCCCCGACCGACTATCGCCACTGCCTGCTTTTCCCCCTCCACCTCGAGCGCTCAGCCCCCCTTTCTCTCGTTTTCACTGTAAGTCCTTTCCTTTTTATGAGTACTTTAATTTGTTTTAAAATGGCATGATTTTTATAATAAAAATATATAGTTTTTAGAACTGAAAATATATGATTTTTCACAGTTGAAAGATTCGATTTTTAGTTAATCAAATATATGATTTTTCATAGTTGAAAGATTCGATTTTTAGTTAATCAAATAAATGATTTTTCATAGTTGAAAGATTCGATTTTTAGTTAATCAAATATATGATTTTTCATAGTTGAAAGATTTGATTTTTGTTAATCAAAGATAAGATTTTTCATAGTTGAAAGATTTGATTTTTATGTAAAAATATAATGTTAGTGAACAAAGAATTGATTTTAATGTCATGAAAGGTTTTATTTTTATCATCAAAAAGATTTGATTTTTATAAATAAAAATATGATTTTTATATTATAGAGATTTTAAAAATACGATTTTTATTATGAAGTTAACAAAGTAAAAAAAATACAATTTTTATTTTTTGAATGGTTAAATAAAAATGTGATCTTTTATATATAGAAAGACGATATTTTTATATATGGAAAGGCGAGATTTTTATATATGAAGCGAAATAAAATTCGATCTTTATCTAAGAAGTAGAAATATAAAAATATAATTTTTATATAGAAAGAAGCGTTTTAAAATATATGAAATTGAAATAAAAATATGATTTTTATTCATTGGGATAAAGCGGTAAAAATATGATTTTTACTGTGAACAGCGGGAAAATATGGCGATGGTATCGACTGAAATGAAAACGAAACCCGAATAGTTCTGAAGGAAAGCACGGAGGAGTGGAACCCTCGGTGAGAACTCCTCACTTTTAATTTATATTCTAGTTGAAATATATACTAGGATGCAGACGGTGCTTAGCAGCACCCGACACCCGTTGTCCACAGACCATGGACGACTTGTGTGATTGTCTGTGTTGTGAAATTTGACTGTTGATTGTGATTTGAAAAATAATTTCATGTGTTGAAATAAAATATATATTCATGTGTTGAAATAAAATATATATTCATGTGTTGAAGTAAAATAATTTCATATGTTGAAATAAAATATAATTTCATGTGTTGAAATAAAATATATATTCATGTGTTGAAATAAAATATATATCCATGTGTTGAAATAAAATATATATTCATGTGTTGAAATAAAATATATATTCATGTGTTGGAGTAAAATAATTTCGTGTGTTGAAATAAAATATAATTTCATGTGTTGAAATAAAATATATATTCATGTGTTGAAATAAAATATATATAATTTCATGTGTTGAAATAAAATATATATTCATGTGTTGAAATAAAATATATATTCATGTGTTGAAATAAAATATATATTCATGTATTGAAATAAAATATATATTCATGTGTTGAAGTAAAATAATTTCATGTGTTGAAATAAAATAATTTCATGTGTTGAAATAAAATATATATTCATGTGTTGAAATAAAATATATATTCATGTGTTGAAATAAAATATATATTCATTTGTTGAAATAAAATGTATATTCATGTGTTGAAATAAAATATATATTCATATGTTGAAGTAAAATATATTCATTTGTTGAAGTAAAATAAATATTCATTTACAAATCGAACGATTTGTTTATGTACACCGATTTGATTTATATTGTTTGGGACGATAAATTTTACACATCGCCCAACTGCACAAATAAAATATGTGTTTGATTGATTGAAACCCCACACGGGTATTGGGATGATATTTGACGTACACTAATCCCGATTGTTTAGTTGTATGTCAGTCGATGGGTTGACAGGCTGTGTAAGCGTTAATTATTTATATTTGATGCTTATGCAGTTGTGTGGTGCACTCTGGATGATTGTTGATGATTTATCGTTGTTATTATATACATATGTTGTAGAAAATCCATATAATTAACATTATATGGTAATTGATTGGGCGTCATTCCAATTTGGAAAATAAGGAATATTATAGAAAATAAATTCATGTGTTGAATAGAAAATAAATTCATGTGTTGAATAGAAATAAAAATTCATGTGTTGAATAGAAATAAATTCATGTGTTGAATAGAATAAAAATTCATGTATAGATTAAATATTCATGTGTTGAATAGAATAAATATTCATGTGTTGAATAGAATAAACATTCATGTGTTGAATAAATGCCGTGTTGATTAGATTGACGTCATTTTGACGTGAACGATATTTATATAAATTTTATTCATTTCTATAATGAATATAGAAAAGAAAGTGATTTCAAAATATAATGTTTTGAAAATATTATCATTTGTATATCAATGATGTGGAATATTCAATTTTGATTCAAAATTGAATATGAAGTTGAAATCGTTTCGAAACGAATTTAAAACGATTTATAAAATACGTTTTGAAAGGAAATCGACGAAATATATATAATATATATTATATATATGGCCTGAATAGAACGCGCCGCGCCGCGGCAGTTCGCGAATTTCGACCATTGACTTCGAATGGACGTTACGGGAGATCCTACCGTCGGATTCTCCTAAAACCAGAACCGTTGGGTTCATATCGAAAAGAGATTTCTAACGAATATTAGAGATTTGAAATCTAATGGTTGGATTTGGAATTATGTCCAAATCAAATTTGGAAAAGGTTGCTGTAAGTGCAGTTCGATGGCCGTTGATGGAATTCGACTGTACAGGCCTTGATAAAATTATTTAAAACAGTAATAATTTGTTAAAGTCATAAGAAATGATTTGTGAAGAATTGAGATGAAAAATTCCAAATTTGAAAAGATAAAAATAGATTTTTATCGAAATGAACTAGTTTTGAACTAGAATAATAATTTATTTATCTCTAAATAAAGAAATTGGATTTGAAAGGGTTTTAAATGTAACCAGAAGTTTCAATAATTAAATTGGAATGGAATGTGATTTTGGGTTTATAGTGAACCGTGTTTTAAATGACATTGGTTCTTTAACCCAGTTAAAGACAGGATGTGATTTCCCAAGTTAAACAATCATTAAAATTGATTTTTGGGAAGATTAAAACCAAGTGGAGTTTTAATGAATCTTTAATTAGATTGAATTGATCGAGAATGGAGTATCACAAGTTTTGCTCCAGGCGATAGTTAAATCTTTAATTAGATTTGAACGTGAAATGGTAATTGAATTTACCGATAACACCGTGGTGTTAGATATGAAGTATGACCAGTTTTACTTCATGGGATGAATAGGTTGGGATTGGGAAATAAAATAAATGATTACTTTAGTGTGGTTCGCTAATCCCGACTAATTTGAATTGATATTCAAAGGAAGGTTAAAGAATAAATTTAAAGAATTTATCTTTAATAAAATTAATGGGAACCTTTCCCAATGTTTAAGAATATTTGAACAAAAGAATATTCTGGATTGGAATGAGGCGTATGTTTTGTTTGTGTAACACTTGTTTTATTATATACGCGAGTTATTCAGAAAGGTCGGGTTTATCCCATTCTGAATAACTGATTCAACGTGGTGTCAAGAATGAAGACGGTGGTTGAAGACCGGAGGTCTTCACATCGTTTGGGTGATTACTGATGATGTTGATGGGGTTGTACATCCAAGAGGAGGGATTCAGTTGGTGATCGTCCAGACGTAATTGGAGATCGATGGATATGCGAGGTACAAGGTGCCTCCGGTTTCGTTCAGGCCCAGAACAAACTTGTAAATGGACTGTGTGTCTGACATTCGATTTTATTCTGTGTGATTGATTTCTATTAAATATATATCTGTTTGGCGGAGGAGAATTTATTCTCTTGCTTAATGCCCTTCTCTGAGACGTACGAGCTCAGGGGTTATATATTAATGGATATCAATCGCATGGAATGAATTGCCTGTGTGGCATGCCTAAGTGGCAAATGATCAAGGCTTTTGTTGAAAAGCAGAGTCTTGTGGTTGATGATCAAAGCACGGCCTGTGTGACATAGCTTTGTGTAGCATTGATTCGCGAGCCACACACCCCGGTTGTAAACCAAAAACGGGAGAGGACATCAGGGAGGGCATGCGTTTCTTTCTAGCTAGGGTAGTGTAAGTGACCTACCAGCCCTGACATTTATATTATTTTCACCTGTGTGGTTGTTGTTGTTGTGAGGCGCCTCAGATATATCGACGACCATGTGGAGCCGATGGAGTCATTTGGCTCATTTACACCCCAAAGGGTGGGGAAAGGCAGTGTTCAGGCATAATAATCCACATCGGTGGACCGGCCCTGACAATCCAAGGCATGCCTGCGCGCTTGCCTGAGGGGCGGGCTAGAGCGTCTCGAATACGGTAGAGGACGATCCCTTGCCTCGATTCACAGATGGAAATCCAATTTCCAAATACGACACCGTGCAGTTTTGATTGTATACTTATATATGGCAACACAGTGATATGGGGCACTTATGCCGTCTATGATTGATACTTATGATTGAAATTGTTTTGACACTATACACTTATAGTAATAATAAAACATGAAATTTAGCGTATCAAGCATTCTTTGGCTATTATAAGGTAAAAACCCTATCCTCCGGCTTGCGTTGCATTGTGTGGTGGGGCCTGGGTCTTATAATATCTTCATTGTTCTTTATTTAGCATTGCGTTGTTGTTTTATGCACTAGTATTCTTGGGAGGGAACCCGTTCCGTGTTATACGGCGTGGTCCCTTGATTTACCTAACTTTAAAATAAAGATTAATAATTGTTTTAGTTCTCACACCAGTCACATGACTGACCTAGAGTTTATTGTTTTAACCTAAACTCTGGGTGCCCTTATTTTGACACGGGCAGCTAGTAGTTTTGGTTTTGCAGATTTATATTCATAGGATCCTGATTTACATCTGGATAGATATCCGGAAAGCTCTATATCCGTGTATTACTTCTAGTTGTGTATTATATTATTTTCCGCTGCTATGTAATGTATTGTAATCTCTGATATTTTATAATGTATGTTATTTGTTAATACTCTGTATATTCTTGTATTCTGATGAATTGTTGTAATAAGCAATGAAATGTTCTTCTGTTTGCATCACGATGTGGCTTGTTCTCAACTCAATCTGTGATTTCCCGTAAGGGGGATTTCAGGTCGTTTCAAACACTGAGCACGTATATAAATTACCAAAGGATTATGATATTGATGTAGATGCAACACTCTACACACCAAAAACTTAATACCATTTTTCCAAAATAACATACTTTAATTCGTGGTTAACCATAGATATCTTTATATTGCCAGTAAAAGAACTATAGAATAGAACACTGACATAAATTATCATAAAACAACGTCATATATTCTTGATTTAGAGATGGAATTAGATATTTAGAATAATAACAATTAAAGAAAATGAACCATATTATAAATGCAAACACTAACATAAACAATTTCTTCTTTTGGCAAATAAGCAACTAAACTAACATCAATTTCCTTTGTCAGTGTAAATCTAACAAAATTCATAGTAGTTTCCACATTTTATAAGTAACATCATCTATGAATGAAAATGCATGTAATATCATAATTTGATTCTTTTCCCAGTTCGAGACATTTTAGTGTAAAGCTTATATCTTAAATTCAAATTATTTTGTTGTTCAGAATGAACATACCTATAAAATACATTCATAAAATTGTATTATTGTGAAAACATAAAGATATCAATTATTCAATATAATTATAAGTAACATAGCGATTTAATCAAGTTAGAAATGTACAATATTTTCGTGATCATAACTTGAACCATTACCTGATCAAAGCATAATATATATGCTAATGATACCATTAACTTTGCTCTCATTTCAATGTGGGACGCTTTTGCAAACCATAGCTCAAAATATGATTTTTTTTTTCAAAGTAAAGATGTAAGTAATCTCCATTTACCATCTAAACACTTATATTTTCCAATAATTAGCACGAAATATATTCTTAATTTGTAATGCATACTTTCGTACCCACTATAAAGAAATTTATACTTATTGGATTTTCTAGAAAAGTGAAGTAATGTTGTAATATATGAGTGAATATGCTTTTGTCATATTCTATTTAGTCCCACATCATGGGAATATGTCTAACATCAACTCCAAAGCCTATATATAAAGGAGCCAATGAAATATAAATGTACGCACTTGAAGTAATAGAAATAAAAGTCTCTCCCCTATCTTTTTTGTTCTCTCTAATGGCTTCTTGATTAACAAATATTCTATTTTATTTTATAACACGTTATCAGAAGAAAGCTCTAATCGATCTAATTGTAGATCTCAAAACAGTAGGTTATTTTTTTGACCCGATTGATTTGATTTTTCAAATCTCCATTTTTGTTAGATCTCTTCTCATTCTAGATTTAAATCTATTGTGTTATCTTCTAGATTTTTTTTGTTTAGTCTTATAATTTTAGAACTCATATAGATCTACACCTTGAGATCTGATTCTTATTTTGTTAATCATATTTCAGATCTCACTCTATTATAGATTTGATTTTTTTTTTTTTGATGTAATCATACTATTGATTTCAAAATTATACTCAAATTATGTACATTTGAGATCCCTACATGATTTAAAAATGAGATGTTGATTGTAGTGATTTATCCTTTTGGATCGACAAATTTTTGTTCTTCTCTATTCAAATAAATTCATTAAATTTAATTTTATTTTGTTACATAATTCATATTTCCGGAAGAAAAGTTGTATTGTTTCTTAGTGAAACAAATATAAATATAATACGTATCTGGAAGATCGTACTAAATTCAGATCTAATATTGATATATCACCAGAAGTAAATTATGAAAAATAAACAAATGAAAAATCATAAAGTATATTAATTATTTGAAATCTGAAATAATATGAAAGTTCATATGTTGAAGGAGAAAAAAAATAAAGCCCGAAGCTTTCTTAAATGTTGTGACATGAAAAGATTATACTTCCAGAGGAAGTTAAAAGAGACACACACATCATAATATGTGACAATAACATTGGATTTAATAGAAAATCTCTAGACGGTTTTCATCTAACTGAAATATTTCATGTACAATTTATATTAACTGAATATCCTGAAGATATAGTATGCATATTAATCTCTTAAAGAGATGTTTCAGAGATTTAATTTTATGTAGCAATCCAACATCCTAGAAGAGATGTTAGAGATTTTTCTTTGTTGCATTGCAATTGCATAAATAAAAGATATGTTCCCTGAAGGAATATCATACACTCCAGAAGTAGTGATTTCATTTCTCTTTTGAATCTTATTTTTATTTAATGCACCTAATATTATTACTGCATTTAAGGTTTGATATGTATTTTTGTATATTGATATGACATTTCAATAATTTGTATATATTTATCTTTGGAGGAGATAAGTTCATCCCAGAAGCGGTGATAACAAAATATCTTTAGAGGATATTTGTATATTTGGAAATGGTAAAATATCTCTAGAAGAGATCTGTTTATTTGAAAATAATAAAATATCTCCAAAAGAGATTTCTACAATTAAAGGTGATAAAATATTTGTAGAAAAAGAATTCATAAATTTTTCCTAAATGGTGTTCATGGAATATCCCAGAAGCGATATTATATTTTGATATGTCTATAAAAGAATTTTCATTAAAATATTTTCAGATATCAAAGATGATAATACAAATTTAATGACTAAAGAAAATATGCGTCCAAAGATCATAAGAAAAGATTTAAATATTGATCTTAATTTAGCACACCTGAAGTGTTTGCAAAAGCAACTCTTGTTATAAAATGGAAAATTTAGAACCTGCGGTTTCTATAATGGTAAGAGATAATTTTGATATAAAAAGAAAGATCTAAAAGATTTATGTATAGATTTTTTTGTTGTGAATTTTACGTATAGATCTGCAAGTTTATGGAATTATTCATATTAAAGAATGTAAAATCTCGGTTCTATAATTATGCACTTTTACTCAATTCTTGATTAGATATTATACATATATATGGTATTTAAAAAATAATCATGATAATTGAGAATGCAGTACAACTATAAGTTGTTTATTTCAGTTTTGTCATTGATCAATACTGTAGCTAAATCCAAATTTTATTATGTTCATTTAAGTAAAATTTATTTATTTGATTCATATATTTAGACCATATAATGGTTATTTCCGTTATTTTTATAATAAATGCATTAAATGTATCGTTATGGTAATATAAATTGTATTGCCATATTATTATGTGTTAAAAGCATTAGTTATTATAAGTTAAATGATGTATGTTTGTATTTGGAAAAAGAATAGACATATGTATTATTATTCAATGTATTTGGCAACTAATATCTAATGCAATGGAAGTTGTATAACTCAGATATGAGACCTGAACTTTTGGATTATGAAAATAAAAGAAACTTTTTGATGAACTTTACAAGTTTGAAATCTTGACAATTAGCAAGAATGTAAAAGCTTCTAAATTAGAAGTATGATAAAAGGTTGAGAACCAAAAGTTCATCATAAATTAATAAACTAGACATAATATGTATGTTTATATATATGCATAGGAACTTGAAATTCCTTAATCAATGAACTTGAAATACTTCATAATTTAAAAGCCTAAAGCTTTATTGAAACTAAGTGAAATAAAAACATTAATAAAATTGATATCCAAAGATTTCACAATTTTCAAAATGATCTGTATCTTGCTTATATATTTATATTTACATATTAGGTTGAAGAATAAATTTTAACAACTTAAAGTTGTTTACATATTTTATTTGAACAGAAGTTCAATACAGTGGAACCAGAAGTTCAATACAATTGAACCAGAAGTTCAGTACAGTTTAGCAAACTTGAAATTGCTTATGTATTATTTGAACCAGAAGTTCAATATGGATTAACAACTTGAAGTTGTTCATATATTTCATTTGAACCAGAAGTTCAATACAGTTCTAAATCAGATATTTTGGATATTATGAAATGATCTTTAAGATTCACATAGACATTGCTTGATAAGCAAAAATTAATGATTGGAACATTATAAACAATTTGTCTAAAATCAATAAATTGAATGAGAGAGAATATGCAAATCAATTACATATGTAATACGTGGACGCACGTATATACACATATATGCGAATATTTAATTAACAACCTGAAGTTTCCATGAGCTCATATTATAAATTATGCATATATTATTTTATATTTTAGAAAGTCGATTGACATCAATATTGAATGACCTAAAGTCATGTGCATATTCAAATGATAGAAAATTCCTCCAAGTCATTATATCATTGAAAGGGAATAAACGATACAATATGAATGCATCTTATCAACTAATAAGAGCATTATCCTCCTACAATTGAAATACATCTAATGTATTTGCTAGCTATGATACTATAATGGATCAAAAATGAATCCAAAGTAGGTTTATTATTTAAAGTGACAATGTTTGTCAACATTGAGGGGGAGGATAAAGGAATCATCGATGTTAAATATTTGCTAACATATAGAATTATGCAAAGTATTAAGTAACATGCATAAGTTATCAATTATGTCCCTAATAAACTTTCTCCAATATACATTTGAATCACCGAAGGATCAAAAGGTGTAAATCACAGCAGAAAATGTGGTATAAAAGCCAGTCCAAATATCTTTGGAGTAAGTCATAAAGATGCAAAATAAAGGAGGTGAGTGTTCCAGAAGAAACACTTAAAGGTGCTTTGAAAGAAACCCATGGCATGATTGTCAAAATAACCTTAGAAGTGGTTTAGGTACCTAAAGCATGATAAGTTTTGAGATCTCAATAAATTATGCATAGAACTGACAAGAAATAATCATCGATGATAAATTAATAAATTATAAAGCGCTTATATTTATAAATGGATTAAAAATCCCATATTAGAGAGAAACATGATTGGCCATCATGAAATTCTTATAAATAAGATATATGGACCTGTAGTCCATAAGATATGAACCTGTAGTTCATAAGATAAAAATAGAAATATATATAATGACAAAAGCACATGGAAGTTTTTGAAGCACCATAGAATGTCAAGTGCCATAAGCATTGTATTTTTCAGAGATAACTGAATTGATGGCGAAAGTGTTTAAAAACGCTTACAGTACCCTGAAGGTATAAACGATAAAAGTATACAAATTCCGAAAGAATTTAAATTACGTTGATAGTGATAAATAATGTAAAGAGCAAGAAATGTAGATTACAACATTCTTTTAAGTATTATTATGATGAAAATCTTGATATAATTCATGATGAGTAGATCACTTTTTGCTTTCAAGAATTGTTGTAATGAAACTCTTAATGTCAATTGAAGTAGTAGTTGCGATATGCAAAACTTATTATAATATATAAGTTCCTGAAGAACATAAATAACATTTGTTATTATAAAGAATATCAAGAACATGGATGATAGATTACAACATTCTTCTAAGTACTATGAAAATCTTGATATACTTTATGTAACACCCCGTAATTCTACAACACTAGGATTCACAAATCAAGGCAAAATTAAATTTTAAAATCAAAATCAAGGGAAACACGCTGCGCCATTGTGTTCATCTCGGAATTTTGCATGAAAACGAGTCCGAGTTTGCGTAAATCGGAGTCCGTATGAGGAAGATATGGCCTCCGGAGGATCCAGCAAAGTTCAGATTTCAAAACTGGTCGAGTTTGAAATTCAAAAACAGACGCAGATTGGGCAGGGAGGGAATTTTCCCGCTCAAGGCACCCAGGTCGACTGGGTAGTCGACCTGGGTCACCCAGGTCGACCCCCCCTGCTTTTTCCTGTTTTCTGCACCTGGTTCGTTCTTCTGTATTCGGACGCCATCCTGACCAGATTCGTTGACTTCTACACTATATAAACAGCCCTAGTCTCCTTCTCTATTCACAATTCTTTTCTATCCTTATGCTGCCTCTGAGAAAATATATATATAAATAAATCAAGACGAGGAAGTGCTGCTCAAGTTGTCAAGAGGAGTTCGAATCAAGATTAAGGCTTCAAAATGAGAATCAAAGGCTAACGTCGCACGAATCATAGCAACGCCATCTTTCTTTTCTAATCTGAATCTCTGTAAGTCAGTTATTTTTAGATTTGAACGTTTCTCTCTGTTCGTGACATGAAATTAAAGGAATAAAAGAATATGCCAAATCTTTCTATTCGAACCTGTGCCTATATCTTTGGACCTAATTAAGAACTGTTATGATTCGATGATCAATTAGGCATTGCCTAAGACTATGAACATTGCCTATGACTATGACATTGCCTATGACTATGAACATTGCCTATGACTATGGACATTGCCTATGACTATGAACATTGCCTATGACTGTGACTGTGACTACGAGGATTATTTCCTTGATAAACCTATGCCTTTGATTAGAAAACATAAATGATTGCCTATGACATAACAAGGACATCTGTGATTAAACACCTGTGATTCATGACTAGGGAAGTGTTGCTTAAGTTTTGTTACAATGAAATTGGGTCTAAACCCGATCATCTATTCTGTCTATTCTTGGTTTTAGACCTTGGGAATTTACCTATTAAGTTAGGCCTACCCATGTTCTTGAACCGACGTCTCTATTCTGTCTATTCTTGGTTTTCTTTGGTTTTAGACCTTGGGAATTTACCTATTAAGTTAGGTCTACCCATGTTCTTGAACCGATGTTGTTATTCAACCCTTTTTATGCCAGTTAGTATGTCTATCTTTTGCATAGCATCTTTGGTTCATTCCCTATTTTCTACGAACCTAGCTTTATTTATAATCTAGACTGAATCACGATTATACGAACGGTGGGAATGCGGTTTGGGCAAAATATGAAATTTACTAAAAATGTAGTTTAACTTGGAAATTGGCATAAATTGGGAACATGTATTATGGCATGTTCATAGAAATGCAAATTGGATAAATTTGACATAAATTATAAGATGTGTAATTTGAATCTAGTATTGACGTGTAAATCTAGCATTTACATGAATAGTGAACTAGAGTAATAAGTCTAAAATTAGAATGTTGAATCGGAATTGGATTTGCTAATTTGGCATGGTAAGTATATTGGCATAAATGTGAAATTGGCCATAATTGGGAGTAATTGGCAGGTTTAGCAAAATCATGGTTAGTGACACTTAATTTGGTATAGTCCACATACCAAAAAGCATAAATATGATTTACAAGGGGAAATGGGCCATAAGAATGAATGTAGACAATTTACATTAAAAGAGTAATTAGGAAATAAGTAAATTAGAAATAATTTACTTATAGAATTTGGCCTGAATGAGGAAATATAAATTTAGACAAAAGAAAGGTTTATTAATGACATCTCTTTTTATAATACATATACCAGAAAGTTCTAGGGTGACAGAGAGGATAGTGTCTAGGCTTGGGTTTGGAAAATACAAGTTTCCTGCTCTCCATAGCTATCCCTAACTGATCCGACGAACGGGATGGTTACTTTCAAAACTTGATTTGAAAATAAATTGAAACCCTTTGAACTTAGAAAACACGAATATGCCTAGCCCGAGGTTAGACTGAGTTGCGATGTAAACCTGCCCGGAACCAACCGACACATTCAGTAGTCGCAACAATACCTGTCTAATGTGAGTAGTAGCGGCTTTAATTTATTTAGTTAAAGCTAGAACAATAATGGTAGGGTTAAGTTAACTAAGACACTTAACCAGTTCAACATGATAACTAGACTGATGGATGGGGTTAGGTTCAGACTGACACTTAACACAGTTAAGCTAGAATGGGAGGGTTAAGTCCATAGGAACACTTAACCAACTTAACACAGTTAAGCTAGAATGGGAGGGTTAAGTCCATAGGAACACTTAACCAACTTAACACAGTTAAGCTAGAATGGGAGGGTTAAGTCCATAGGAACACTTAACCAACTTAACATAGTTAAGCTAGAATGGGAGGGCTAAGTCCATAGAGATACTTAACCAAACTCAAGGTAGCAAAACGAGACTTGTAGGGGTTAAGTAAAGTTAATACACTTAACCAAATTAATTTGTTAACTAGACTAGAGGTTGGGGTTAAGAAAAATCTAATACACTTAGCCAATTTTTGTTAGTTGGGCTAGACCGTAGGGTTAAGTAAACCTGAACACTTAACCATCAGGTTGTGATAAAGGAATGAGGTTAAGTCTAAAGCATGAAGGGATAATACTTAACCATGAATAACATGTTAGTTAAGACAGACAGGCAAGGTTAAGTTAAAAAGGAACACTTAACCAACACAGGGTGAATGGGTAGGGTTAAGTAATAAGAAATACTTAACCAATATAACTTGGTTTGTGGTGGGGTTAAGTCGACATGAATAACTGATAACACTTAACCAGTATAACAGGATGAATGAAGAGGGTTAAGTTGGCTTGAATTGAATAATGACACTTAACCAAATCCAAATTGACGGGAAAGGGAACTAAGTAGTAAACCTTAGAAAACAACGATTCTGGAAACTAAGTGGTAAATCTTAGTTAGTAAAACTAAATAGTAATTGTTAGTATAACAAGGGAAGGAGCGAATGTCCGTCTGAGTAGAAAGAAGGCTCCAACGAAATGGGGTTACGAAGCCCGAGGCTTCGAGGGGACGTGAGGGTACTCTTGGTATCCCTCTGTGAGGCTGCAGATGATCCTCCTGGGCCCACAGAGGTTAAGATCTGCGTAGAAGAACCAGGGGTATGCCTTGGTTGCAATACATGGCAACCTAAAGACCAGGTTAGACCGGCGTGATTCGGCGAGAAAACGGTAGCCCTGTGATAGCAACTCGTCGTCTACCATCCATCTTGAGTCAATCGAGATACGTGAAGCGGAAAGGCGGAGAACTCCAAATGACCATATACTTGCTATCTAGTTATGGGTGAGGATGACCATAGGATAGTAGGGCACCGAGGGCCTGCGTATAGTTCTCATTTTTCAAGGTGTGCCTTTCATTAGTTGAGGGAAGGGTCAAGTGGGACCATAGCCATAGGAATAAAAACAGACCTTAGCATCTGCATCGGCAGATATCTGAAAGTTCCCGACCGAGTTCTGTATTCTTTGACTTGCCCTGACACAGGACTCGAACTGCACATTACAGGACATGTGCATCTAGACAAGCGATAACGGTTCGCGATACATGCGTGGGGAAGTATAGGAACATATACCACTCTAGGTAATGTGTCCTAGACTTGGGGGCATCGATTGGACTAGGGGGCATAAACCCTGAATCTGAGAAGCGTTCAGCAGACAGCGTAAACTCTAGTTGAATCTAGAAAGCACTTGATAGAAAACCCTAGATTAAATCTAGGTAACAAATAATAAATGTATGCCTGAAGGCGATGGAAAATACAGGGATTGGGATCACGTTATCGTTATTAGTTGCGACATTAGTTAGGTGGTGCAGAGATATAGGAATCAGTATAACAAGGAAATAGCGAAGCGGGGAAGTATTAGAGCGAAGCGGCGAAAGTATTAGAGTATATCCAGTTTATCTTATCTTAGCATATCTCGTGATAATCTTGTCTAATCTTGCCAACCCTATCATCATGGTGTTATCTTGTATTCAGTTAATTCATGTCGTTTTGTTTTTCCATGTTCATATGCTAGAAGTTACTGAACTTACTCAGGCTTTATGTCTGACTCTGTTTTTCTTTCGTCTTCTTTTCTTCCGTCCCCCCCCCCCCCCCCAGGTAGTAAAGGAGGGAATAGTATAGCTCAGGTTAATTTGGACTGTCACTCTTTCCCCAGCTTGAAGATTTGCCGAAGTTTTACTTGGATCCTCTTTTCAGATGTTGTGGCTGGCTCTTGCTAAAATTGGGGAATATAAATGTTGTTTTATGCTTCTTTATTTTGTAAGACAGATGATACTCTGATATTGTAAAGAAATCATTGTACAAACTATTTTATCAATAAAGCAAAGTTTTATTTTCCGCTGTTTAATTTCTGTCTGTCTTGTAATTTATCTGCATCTTTTACCCAAAATGCTCCACAGAATTTAGTGCATTCCCTTTGTGAGTGACACTAACGGACGTGGGGTGTTACACGTGGTGTCAGAGCTGAAGGTTACCAGATCAGATAAAAGATTTGAAAAATTATTTTCAAACGGTTTTAAAAGAAGCATTTTCAAGAGAAAAGATTTGTTTTAAAGGCATATTCCCCAAAGTCATACGCATTATCTTCTCTTCCTCTGTTTGAATTCTTGTTTCCTTCTTTCTTGAGTCTCTGGGGCTCCTGGCTTTCTGGGAGGTAACCTCATCGAAGGGCGAAGTCGTGCCTGGCTTCCATCCATAACCATAGTTGTTTCACCTACGACCAGTTTTCTTTCAAGCTTTGTAGGGTTTTCTGTAAGATGGAGGCAGCTTTCAATAGGTTTATCAACATGATTACACACGGAGGAGGATGAGGAGTTTGGCTAAGGATCACAACCCAAGGTTGGGGAATTCATGAATGTAGATTTAGCACACGAAGGAGGAAGAAATTATAAAACCTAAGACAAGAGGAAGTATCTTTACTAGGGTATGATAGGGCATATATTTAAGGACAAGGGCAAGAACGAGGACGATATTTTCAGAAGGATAAGTACATGCTTTCGCCACCAAGCGTACCTTGGAGAAAGGTAGTCCGGTTGGAAAAGTCTAGTTTTCTGTTCGTACTATTTCCTTAGGTTCTAGCGCTTCTCGTTTGTTCATATCCACTTCCATAGTTGAGTCTCTGCACCATAGTACTTGTATAGTAGAAAGATCCCACTAGAGTCTCAAATCCAATTGGTGGTCCGACCATTTTATTCTTGGTTAGTAGGGATTTGAGAATAGCTATCGAGTTTGCTTAATCATCTCACGTAGATCGTCTAAATTCGGAGGAGATATTCATTGCGTGCTTGTCTGATATTGGTTTAGGCCTTTGGGGCTTGTACTTGAGGAATTTCGAGTTCGGTTTAGATGGTTTGCGTGAGAGATGAATAGTTGTGCAGGCACTCCAAAGAGCACATAGTGACCTTTCGACTCTTATAGTTATGGCATGGCGGATAAGAGGGAAACCTCTAATCATCTTAGTACATATACTTGGTACCGTGATTGACATCTGTTTATTTTGGAAAAGGGAGGTCAGAAACTTCACAATCGTGAAGTTAAATTAGTTAAGATACAGTGGAGTAAAGCTCAAGAAGGCTAGATACTAGCATCATACCCTTTTCCTTAAGGGTGCGTCCTTGATTTCTTTGTTTAGGAGCTTTACGCATAATTGTTTCTCTCTTTCCAAAGTATATCCTCTAGGTCGTATCTGTGATCCTTAGGCAGGAACCAATGGATGTAAACATGTATATGAAACATGTTATGGTTGATGGTTGCAAATGGTTGCTTGTGGATGCATATGCATACGTATTAGGCACTAGATCAGTTCAGACGCTTTCATATTGCATTTACAGATATGTATTTGTTTGTAAATTGAACTTGATATGTTATCATATGGGTGTTGCATATGGATGAATGGCCGTGCACGCATATAGTATTTACATAACTAGGGATGCCTGCATACATGGTTGGACGCATGGCACTGACAAGACTCGCATTAAGGAGGTCGACTGAATCAGTAGACCGCCTGATTTTACAGTAGATAAAGACATATACACACACTATGCATATGAACATGAAAGCATTAGAAATCTTTTAAGGACAATGGATGCCTGTGAGTGAATGGTTGAGTAGATGGGTGATTGGATGGTAGGACACATTCTTCCTAACTTGAAGATTTCGGGGACGAAATCCTTTTAAGTGGGGGAGAATGTAACACCCCATAATTCTGCAACACTAGGATTCACAAATCAAGGAAAAATTAAATTTTAAAATCAAAGTCAAGGGAAACGGGCTGCGCCATTGCGTTCGTCTCGGAATTATGCATGAAAACGAGTCCGAGTTTGCGTAAATCGGAGTCCGTATGAGGAAGATATGGCCTCAGGAAGATCCAGCGAAGTTCAGATTTCAAAACTGGTCGAGTTCGAAATTCAAAAACAGACCCAGATTGGGTAGGGCGGGAATTTTCCCGCCCAAGGCACCCAGGTCGACTGGGTAGTCGACCTGGGGCACCCAGGTCGACTGGGTAGTCGACCTGGGTCACCCAGGTCGACTGGGTAGTCGACCTGGGGGTCGGCCCCCCCTGCTTTTTCCTTTTTTCTGCACCTGGTTCGTTCTTCTGTATTCGGACGCCATCCTGACCAGATTTGTTGACTTCTACACTATATAAACAGCCCTAGTCTCCTTCTCTATTCACAATTCTTTTCTATCCTTATGCTGCCTCTGAGAAAATATATAAATAAGTAATATATAAAATAAATCAAGACGAGGAATTGCTGCTCAAGTTGTCAAGAGGAGGTTCGAATCAAGATTAAGGCTTCAAAATGAGAATCAAAGGCTAACGTCGCACGAATCATAGCAACGCCATCTTTCTTTTCTAATCTGAATCTCTGTAAGTTAGTTATTTTTAGATTTGAACGTTTCTCTCTGTTCGTGACATGAAATTAAAGGAATAAAAGAATATGCCAAATCTTTCTATTCGAACCTGTGCCTATATCTTTGGACCTAATTAAGAACTGTTATGATTCGATGATCAATTAGGCATTGCCTAAGACTATGAACATTGCCTATGACTATGACATTGCCTATGACTATGAATATTGCCTATGACTATGGACATTGCCTATGACTACGAACATTGCCTATGACTGTGACTGTGACTATGAGGATTATTTGCTTGACTAAACCTATGCCTTTGATTAGAAAACATAAATGATTGCCTATGACATAACAAGGACATCTGTGATTAAACACCTGCGATTCATGACTAGGGAAGTGTTGCTTAAGTTTTGTGACTATGAAATTGGGTCTAAACCCGATCATCTATTCTGTCTATTCTTGGTTTTAGACCTTGGGAATTTACCTATTAAGTTAGGTCTACCCATGTTCTTGAACCGACGTCTCTATTCTGTCTATTCTTGGTTTTCTTTGGTTTTAGACCTTGGGAATTTACCTATTAAGTTAGGTCTACCCATGTTCTTGAACCGACGTTGTTATTCAACCCTTTTTATTCCAGTTAGTATGTCTATCTTTTGCATAGCATCCTTGGTTCATTCCCTATTTTCTACGAACCTAACTTTATTTATAATCTAGACTGAATCACGATTATACGAACGGTGGGAATGCGGTTTGGGCAAAATATGAAATTTACTAAAAACGTAGTTTAACTTGGAAATTGGCATAAATTGGGAACATGTATTATGGCATGTTCATAGAAATGCAAATTGGATAAATTCGGCATGAATTATAAGATGTGTAATTTGAATCTAGTATTGACGTGTAAATCTAGCATTTACATGAATAGTGAACTAGAGTAATAAGTCTAAAATTAGAATGTTGAATCGGAATTGGATTTTCTAATTTGGCACGGTAAGTATATTGGCATAAATGTGAAATTGGCCATAATTGGGAGTAATTGGCAGGTTTAGCAAAATCATGGTTAGTGACACTTAATTTGGTATAGTCCACATACCAAAAAAGCATAAATATGATTTAGAAGGGGAAATGGGCCATAAGAATGAATGTAGACAATTTACATTAAAAGAGTAATTAGGAAATAAGTAAATTAAAAATAATTTACTTATAGAATTTGGCCTGAATGAGGAAATATAAATTTATACAAAAGAAAGGTTTATTTATGACATCTCATTTTATAATACATATACCAGAAAGTTATAGGGTGACAGAGAGGATAGTGTCTAGGCTTGGGTTTGGAAAATACAAGTTTCCTGCTCTCCCTGGCTATCCCTAACTATAATAACCCGGAAATTCTGAGCCAGTTTAAAATTTTTGTTTTGGCAACTTCGATGAAGTTTGAACATTTAAAATAGATTATTTTAAATAATATCGACGATAAATTTATTTTGAATATAATTCGAACGTATATATTATATACGTCGTCGTTAGAATATAAATAATTATATATAATTATAATAGAATAGAAAATGGCGCGGTAGTTCGATAATTCGATTTCAAACTTCAATTGAATGTACCGGATGCAAAACAATCTGGATTTTAGTGAAACCAAAAATAATAGGATCTATTTGTGAATATCTTTCCAACAAATCCGAAAAATTGAAATTTCATAGCGGGAATCAAAAGATATGTCCAGTTGAAAATTCTGAATAGTCGCTATGGAATTCAGGCCCTTAAAAATAGACATTTTGCAAACGACCTCGGATTTCGACGAAACCACTTTTGTTGGACCCGCAGTGTCAAATTATTGCTAGGTTTCAAATTTCATAATTTTTCGAATCAATATGTGAGCGTGGCAAAAGAAAATGTGTTTGACCAGATTCAGTTGATTTTAATCGACTGGAAAATGGCCATATTTCTAACGGTCTCAGAATTCGACGAAACTAGTTTTGTTAGGACCGTATCGTCAATACGAAGCTAGAAAATATTTTTCTGGGATTTATAAAGTTAGTATGTGACCCTGGTAAATTGAAACGCGCGTTCAAATTCAATATATAGAAGTATATGTTGATTTTGGGGAAACTGATTGTAACAGCCGAATCAGCTGACGATACATATCCCATTGTGTTCGGAATGGGGGTAAAACGCTATGGACGACAGGCGGTGGGCCTCGTTTTGAGGTCGAAAATAAGTTGCTTTTTGGGTGGAAAAATAAAATAATTAAATAATAAATCCATCTCTCTATATTCTTTCTGCCCCCCCTATTCTTCATTTTTGTTCATTCAAAATAAAAAAAATAAAAAAAAAGGAAAAGGAGAGAGAGCGGGCGGGGGGGGGGGGCGCCGCCGCCTCCATCGCGCCCCCCCTGGTGTTCGCCGCCCCCTAGGGCCACCGCCCTCCATCCCCTTCTCCCCGCGCCTGCTTCTCCTCCCCTCTCTTCTTTCTCCCTCCAGCCGACAATCGAACCCCCCCCCCCCATTTCGAGTACCACTGCAAGCCCTCCCCCATCGACTGGAATCCGCCGCTGCCAGCAAAGAGGGGACCGCCTCCGACCTGCTTTGGGTCTGCCGCCACCATCAGAAGTCGTGCACCAGCAGGCGCAGCACCACCCTCCGAAGACTGCTGCAAACCCCCCCCCCTCCCCTGCTCGATTTCTGCGAAGAACCCCTCCTCTCCGTTCGAAAACCATGTAAGTTTTAAATTTAAGTTTTATTTATTTTTCTTAAGTTAAAAACTGAATTTTATTCGATACGAAAATTAGAGATAGGATTTTATTCGATAGGAAAGTTAAAAATATAATTTTTATCATATGTAAATGTTGAAAATATAATTTTCATATTATATAGATAATAAAATATAATCTTTTATATTGTAGAAGGATAAAAATATGATTTTTACATCATAGAAGTGTTAAAAATTGGATCTTTATATGTATAGTGAATAAAAAATATGACCTTTATATAGTAGAA
This sequence comes from Allium sativum, assembly GCA_030737875.1. Taxonomy (NCBI): domain Eukaryota; kingdom Viridiplantae; phylum Streptophyta; class Magnoliopsida; order Asparagales; family Amaryllidaceae; genus Allium; species Allium sativum. The sequence goes on from CM060909.1 coordinate 34,636,719, forward strand.
GATATAAAAATACTATTTTTATGTTAGTAGTGTTTAGAAAAGATTAGATTTTTAAAATAGAAAAGATAAGATTTTTTAAAATAGAAAAGATTAGATTTTTAAAATAGAAAAGATTAGATTTTTAATCTAGTAAAGAAACGATTTTTAATTATATAAAAATATAATTTTTATATAGGTAAGATAGTAAAAATATCATCTTTATAGATATAGCGAAATAAAAATGTGATTTTTATAGTGATGAATGAAAAGGCGAAATCTTTTTATAGAGAGTGGCGTGATAAAAATATAATCTTTATTCTATGAACATCGATGTAAAAATAGGATTTTTATCTATATAACAGCGAAGTAAAAATTCGATTTTTATATATTGAATAGCGAAGTAAAACTAGGATTTTTATATATTGAATAGCGAAGTAAAAAATTCGATTTTTATATATTGAATAGCGAAGTAAAAATTCGATTTTTATATATTGAATAGCAAAGTAAAAATAGGATTTTTATATATTGAATAGCGAAGTAAAAATTCGATTTTTATATATTGAATAGCGAAGTAAAAATTCGATTTTTATACATTGAATAGCGAAGTAAAAATTCAATTTTTATATATTGTATAGCGAAGTAAAAATTCGATTTTTACATATGTAGAGAATACGGGCAACGAAGGTGACAAAAAGGTGAGAACGACGAAGATTTCTATCAATGAAGTGTCGTGGAATTGGATTAGCTATCTGTGAGAACTTCTCACTCAAAATCTCTTTTTCTAGTTGTATATATATACTAGGATGCAGACGGTGTTTAGTAGCACCCGACACCCGTCATCCACAGACCATGGATGGCTTGTTTGTTTGATTGATGTGTTGTGAAAATTGTTTGTGATGTTGATGTGAAATAGATAATAAAATATATTCATAGGTTGAATAAAATAATTTGGTCGTTAAAAATATAATTTTTAACGTGAATGTGAATAAATAAATATTCATTTACAAATCAGCCGATTTGTTTATGTACACCTATTTGAAGGACATTGATTGGGACGATAAATTTTACACATCGCCCAACTGCACAAATAAAATCTGTGTTTGATTGTTTGAAACCCCACACGAGTATTGGGATAAAATACGACATACACTAATCCCAATAATTAGTTGTTTGTCGATCGATGGATTGACAGGTTGTTATAAGCGTTAGATATCTATATTTGATGCTTATACAGTGTAGTGCACTTTGGATGATGGTTGATTATTTATCGTTGCTATTATATACATGTGTTGTATGGAATCCATATAGTTAACGCTATATGGTGATTGATTGGGCCTCATTCCAATTTAGAAGATAAAGAATATTATAAAATAAAGGTTCATGTGTTGACAGTACTCATCCGTTGAGATTAGTCATGTGTCGAACGAAATATTTTAACAATAAAATTTACATCTTTATCATATATAAAATTAGAAACTAACTGGAAAATAGATAAGATGAGTGGTCTCCTGGATATTAATCTGATGTTGGTTTCGGCCTTCGGGGTTAATATTCAGGGAATCGTTCTCTTACTAATTTACGGTTGGAGTCTGATTTAAATCAAACGATAGATACCATAATTTTTATAAAATATATTGAATAACGAAAATAGTCACATGTGGACAGTACTCATCCGTTGAGATTAGTCATGTGTTGACAAAAATATAGATTCACGTATTGAATGGAATAAATATTCAATTGTTGAATGGAATAATGGAATTATTGAAATATATAAAGCCGTGTTGATTAGAGATGCGCCATTTTGACGCGAACGATATTTATATCGATTATGTTCGTTTTTACAATTTGAATTGAATCGAATAGAAAACCAATTTGAATTGAATCAAATAGAAAACCAATTTGAATTGAATCGAATAGAAAACCAATTTGAATTGAATTGAACAGAAAACCAATTTGAATTGAATCGAATAGAAAACCAATTTGAATTGAATTGAATAGAAAACCAATTTGAATTGAATCGAATAGAAAACCAATTCGAATTGAATTGAATAGAAAACCAAAATGAATTTGATTTGAATAGAAAACGAATTTGAATTGAATTGAATAGAAATTGAATTTGAACAGAATAGAAAATGAATTTGAACAGAATAGAAAATGAATTTGATTTGAATAGCAAATGAATTGAATTTGATTTGAATAGAAAATGTATTGAATTTGAACAGAATAGAAAATGAATTTGATTAGAATAGAAAATGAATTGAATTTGAATAGAAAACGAATTTGAATTGAATTGACTAGAAAACGAATTGAATTTGAATTGAATAGGAAAACGAATTTGATTTGAATTGAAAAGAAAACGAATTCGAATTGAATTGAAAAGAAAATGAATTCAAATTGAATTGAATTGAAAAGAAAATGAATTCGAATCGAATTAAAATCGATTTGAATTGAAATCAAATAGAACTGAAAGTAAAAAGGATTTATAATAGAAAATTCAATTTTGATTTGAATTTGAAATAAAGGTTGAAATTGTTTTTGAAACGAGTTCAAAACTATATATAAAATTCGTTTTAAATAGAAATCGACGAAATATATATTATATATATTATATATATAATATAATGGCCTGAATAGAACGCGCCGCGCCGCGGCAGTTCGTGAATTTCAACCATTTATTTCAAACGGACATTACGGGAGATCTGACCGTCGGATTCTCCTAAAACCGGAACCGTTGGGTTCGTATCGAAAAGCGATTTCTAACGAATATTAGAAATTTGAAATCTAACGGTTGGATTTGGAGATACGTCCAAATCAAATTTGGAAAAGGTCGCTATAAGTGCAGTTCGATGGCCGTTGTTAGAAATCGACTGTACGGGCCTTGATAAAATTATTAAAATTAGTAATAATTTGTGTAAAATCATAAGAAATGATTTGGGAAAAATTGGGATGAAAAACTCCATATTTGAAAAGATAAAAATAGATTTTTATCGAAATGAACTAGTTTTGAACTGAAATTAAAACCCATTTATTTTTAAATAAATAAATTGGATTTGAAATGGGTTTAAATAGAATTGATTCATGGGTTTATCATGAACTGTGTTTTGAATAACACTAGTTCTTTAACCCAAAAAAAAATAGAATGTGATTTGGGTTTATCGTGAACTGTGTTTTAAATGACACTAGTTCTTTAACCCAGTAAAAGGAGTTTTAATGAATCTGCAATTAAATTGAGATGTGAATTGATAATTTAAATTATCAAATTTGGAAAATGATCGAGAATGGAGTATCACCAGTTTTGCTCCAAAGCGATAGTTAAATCTTTAATTAGATTTGAATGTGAAATGGTAATTAATTTTACCGATAACACCATGGTGTTAGATATGGAGTATTACCAGTTTTGCTTCATGGGATGAATAGGTTGGGATTGGGAAATAAATTAAATAATTACTTCGGTGTGGTTCGCTAATCTCGACTAGTTTGGAAAACCATAATTTGGTTTAATACGACATCCAAAGGAAGATTAAAGGATAAATTTTAAAGAATTTATATTGGATAAAATTAATGGGAACCTTTCCCTAAGAATGTGGAATTTAGAAACTAACTGTAGGTTAGTTAAGAAGAATGGTTTCCTGGATATTGATCTGATGTTGGTTTCGGCCTTCGGGGTTAATATTTGGGAAATTGCTCTCTTACCGATTTACGGTTAGTGGCTAATGAATTGGAATGAGGCGTATGTTGTGTTTGTGTAACATTTGTTTTTAATATACACGGGTTGTTCGGAAAGGCCGGGTTTCTACCCATTCTGAATAACCGATTCGACGATAAGTCGAAGACGAAGACGGTGGTTGAAGACCGGAAGTCTTCACATCGTTTAGGTGATTACTGATGATCTTGATTGTGTTGTACACCCAAGATGAGGGAATCAGTTGGTGGTCGTCCAGACGTACTTGGAGATCGATGGATATGCTAGGAAAATGCCTCCGGTTTCGTTCAGACCCAGAACGAACTTGTAAATGGATTGTGTGTCTGACATTGGATTTTATTCTATGTTGATTGATTTCTATTAAATATACATCTGTTTGGCGGCGGAGAATTTATTCTCTTGCTTAACGCCCTTCTCTGAGACGTACGAGTTTAGAGGTTGTATATCGATGGACATCAGTCGCATGGCATGAATTGCCTGTGTGGCATGCTGAGTTGCATGGATCAAGGCTTCTGTTGAAAAGCAAAGTCTTGTGGTTGATGATCAAAGCACGGCCTACGTGGTAGCTTTGTGTATGACGTGAATTCGCGAGCCTCACACCTCGGTATGAGTTAAAAACGGGATAAGGACTGCAGGGAGAGCACGACGTTTCTTTCTAGCTTTGGTGGTGTTAGTGACTTACCAGCCCTGACATTTATATACTTTTCACCTATGTGGTTGTTGGATGAGGCGCCTCGATTTTAGGTCTGTAAGGACCGGGAAACGTGTGTTCAGGAATAACTAATCCTCAAACGTAAGAGAGGACCGGCCCTGAAGCATCCAGGGGTTACCCAGAGTGTGTAGTCCCGAGGCATTTTCTAGAGTGTCTCGAAGCGGAGAGGAGCTTGCCCCTTGCCTCGACTCCTGACGGAAATCCAATTTCCAATATGAGTATTTCGGTTTTAATTGCAGAACTAGTATGGCGACATGATATATGGTACCTATGCCGTCTATGATTTATATTTATGATTGAAATTGTTTTGACACTATACACTTATTATAGTATCAAATGATTTGTTTTAAAACGTACCAAGCATGTTTGGCTATTATAAGGGAAAACCCTATCCTCCGGCTTGCGTTGCATTGAGTGATGGGACCTGGGTCTTATAATAGCTTCATATTTCAAAAAAGCATTGCGTTGTTTATTCTATGCACTGGTATTCTTGGGAGGAAACCCGTTCCGTGTTACACGGCGTGGTCCCTTGAATTACTCTCTTTTAAAGTAAAGTTTTAAATAACTGTTTTAGTTCTCACACCAGTCACATGACTGACCTGGAGTTTATTGTTTTAACCTAAACTCGGGGTCCCCTTATTTTCGATACGGGCAGCTAGTAGTTTTGGTTTTGCAGATTTATATTCACAGGATCCTGATTTACAGCTAGAACGATGCTCGGAAAGCTCTGTATCCGTGTATCACTTTCAGTTATGTTTTGTATTATTTTCTGCTGCTATGTAATTTATTGTAATCTCTGATATTTATCGAATGTAATTTATTCAATTATACTCTGTATATTCTTGTATCTGATGGAATTGTTGTAATAGCAATGAAATGTTCTTCCGTCTGCGTTCATTTGTGTGTTGTTCTATAGGTAATCCGGGCTTTCCTTCACGGGGAAGTTACGGGCTATCACAGTTGGTATCAGAGCTTTGGTTTACAGAGCTCGAGAACAAGACACATTAGAACCATACGAAAGAATTCATCAGATATTCGGTTAGTAATATCCAATTAGAATGACTCGTTAGTGATAGGATCAGTAGTATCCTAGATCGAGTGTGAAGAGTATATTTTTCAAATGAAAACAATTTTGTTTTGAAATTTAAATCGCTTTATGCGTATTTGAATATTTATTTACTTTGAATTTGGACAATCCGATATATAAAGATTTTGCATATACGCGTCATGAACGTATATTCGAAGTTTTAATATACTGGATAGATATAGAATCACATCCTAGACACCCGGAGATGATTCTGATAATTGATATATCATCATCAGAATTTGTGTTCGTGTTTCGAAGGTGTGATTTCTATATATTTCCATTAGACTGGTGTGAGAACCAAAACTTATATAGGTAAATTCATTGTTGTGATTTGGCATTAAAAATGTGATTTTTGACTATATATCAAATTTATGAATTTGAAACGTTAATCCACTAATTGGTTGATGTTTGTGTTGTTTGTTTATTTGTTTGATAATTCTGAACCATTATGCCTAAAAGCATCAAATATTGAATTGTATTGCAAATTGGTCGCATTTGCTTGCATATACATGTACTTACAATGAACAGGTCATAGCAAGGAGGCTAGAGCAGAGAATAAAATTTGTTTGCCCGACAAATAGGTACACGTTTATCATAATTTACTGTTTTGTTCGGGTGATGATGATTTTATGAGCCTATTGGCTAGCCGCTTGGCTTTTTCTTTTTCTTTTTGAAATCAGAAGGCCTATATGGCAATTTCGGGATTTTCCCGTGGCTCCCGGTGCAGGGGAGGTTATGGCGAAATTTTTTGAAAATTCCGGGTGTTAGGCAAATTTTTGAAAAATTTGAAAATTCTCAGAAACTGAAAAGTTGGAGAATGGAAGCCAGATCGAACGTAGAGTTGATTAGTCAAACCACTTTCGACTTTGTTCCTTTTCGGGGATGAAAAGTTTTAAGTGGGGGAGATTGTAATAACCCGGAAATTCTGAGCCAGTTTAAAATTTTTGTTTTGGCAACTTCGATGAAGTTTGAACATTTAAAATAGATTATTTTAAATAATATTGACGATAAATTTATTTTGAATATAATTCGAACGTATATATTATATACGTCGTCGTTAGAATATAAATAATTATATAAAATTATAATAGAATTGAAAATGGCGCGATAGTTCGATAATTCGATTTCAAACTTCAATTGAATGTACCGGGTGCAAAACAATCCGGATTTTAGTGAAACCAAAAATAATAGGATCTATTTGTGAATATCTTTCCAACGAATCCGAAAAATTGAAATTTCATAGCGGGAATCAAAAGATATTTCCAGTTGAAAATTCTGAATACTCGCTATGGAATTCAGGCCCTTAAAAATAGACATTTTGCAAACGACCTCGGATTTCGACGAAACCACTTTTGTTGGACCCGCAGTGTCAAATTATTGCTAGGTTTCAAATTACATAATTTTTCGAATCAATATGTGAGGGTGTCAAAAGAAAACGTGTTTAACCAGTTTCAGTTGATTTTAATCGACTGGAAAATGGCCATTTTTCTAACGGTCTCAGAATTCGACGAAACTAGTTTTGTTAGGACCGTGTCGTCAATATGAAGCTAGAAAATATTTATCTAGGATTTATAGAGTTAGTATGTGACCCCGGTAAATTGAAACGTGCGTTCAAATTCAATATATAGAAGTATATGTTGATTTTGGGGAAACTGATTGTAACAGCCGAATCAGCTGACGATACATATCCCATTGTGTTCAGAATGGGGGTAAATCGCTATGGACGACGGGCGGTGGGCCTCGTTTTGAGGTCGAAAATAAAAGTTGCTTTTTGGGTGGAAAAATAAAATAATTAAATAATAAATCCATCTCTCTCTATATTCTTTCTACCCCCCCTATTCTTCATTTTCGTTCATTCAAAATAAAAAAAAGGAAAGGTAGAGAGAGCGGGCGACGGGGGGGGGGGGGGGGGGGGGGCGGGGGACGTCGCCGCCTCCATCGCGCCCCCCCCCCCTGGTGTTCGCCGCCGCCTAGGGCCACCGCCCTCCATCCCCATCTCCCTGCGCCTGCTTCTCCTCCCCTCTCTTCTTTCTCCCTCCAGCCGACAATCGAAACCCCCCCCCCCCCCATTTCGAGTACCACTGCAAGCCCTCCCCCATCGACTGGAATCCGCCGCTGCCAGCAAAGAGGGGCCCGCCTCCGACCAACTTTGGGTCCGCCGCCGCCATCAGAAGTAGTCCACCACCCTCCGAAGACTGCTGCAAACCCCCCTCCCTTGCTCGATTTCTGCGAAGAACCCCTCCTCTCCGTTCGAAAACAATGTAAGTTTTAAATTCAAGTTTTATTTATTTTTCTTAAGTTAAAAACTGAATTTTAATCGATACGAAAACTAGAGATAGGATTTTATTCGATAGGAAAGTTAAAAATATAATTTTTATCGTATGTAAAGGTTGAAAATATATTTTTCATATTATATAGATAATAAAAATATAATCTTTTATATTGTAGAAGGATAAAAATATGATTTTTACATCATAGAATGTTAAAAATTGGATCTTTATATGTATAGTGAATAAAAAATATGACCTTTATATAGTAGAAGATATAAAAATACTATTTTTATGTTAGTAGTGTTTAGAAAAGATTAGATTTTTAAAATAGAAAAGATTATATTTTTTAAAATAGAAAAGATTAGATTTTTAAAATAGAAAAGATTAGATTTTAAAATAGAAAATATTAGATTTTTAATCTAGTAAAGAAACAATTTTTAATTATATAAAAATATAATTTTTATATAGGTAAGATAGTAAAAATATCATCTTTATAGATATAGCGAAATAAAAATGTGATTTTTATAGTGATGAATGAAAAGGCGAAATCTTTTTATAGAGAGTGGCGTGATAAAAATATAATCTTTATTCTATGAACATCGATGTAAAAATAGGATTTTTATCTATATAATAGTGAAGTAAAAATTCGATTTTTATATATTGAATAGCGAAGTAAAAATAGGATTTTTATATATTGAATAGCGAAGTAAAAATTCGATTTTTATATATTGAATAGCGAAGTAAAAATAGGATTTTTATATATTGAATAGCGAAGTAAAAATTCGATTTTTATATATTGAATAGCGAAGTAAAAATTCGATTTTTATATATTGAATAGCGAAGTAAAAATTCGATTTTTATATATTGTATAGCGAAGTAAAAATTCGTTTTTACATATGTAGAGAATACGGGCAACGAAGGTGACAAAAAGGCGAGAACGACGAAGATTTCTATCAATGAAGTGTCGTGGAATTGGATTAGCTATCTGTGAGAACTTCTCACTCAAAATCTCTTTTTCTAGTTGTGTATATATACTAGGATGCAGACGGTGTTTAGTAACACCCGACACCCGTCATCCACAGACCATGGATGGCTTGTTTGTTTGATTGATGTGTTGTGAAAATTGTTTGTGATGTTGATGTGAAATAGATAATAAAATATATTCATAGGTTGAATAAAATAATTTGGTCGTTAAAAATATATTTTTTAACGTGAATGTGAATAAATAAATATTCATTTACAAATCAGTCGATTTGTTTATGTACACCTATTTGAAGGACATTGATTGGGACGATAAATTTTACACATCGCCCAACTGCACAAATAAAATCTGTGTTTGATTGTTTGAAACCCCACACGGGTATTGGGATAAAATATGACATACACTAAGCCCAATAATTAGTTGTTTGTCGATCGATGGATTGACAGGCTGTTATAAGCGTTAGATATCTATATTTGATGCTTATACAGTGTAGTGCACTTTGGATGATGGTTGATTATTTATCGTTGCTATTATATACATGTGTTGTATGGAATCCATATAGTTAACGCTATATGGTGATTGATTGGGCCTCATTCCAATTTAGAAGATAAAGAATATTATAAAATAAAGGTTCATGTGTTGACAGTACTCATCCGTTGAGATTAGTCATGTGTCGAACGAAATATTTTAACAATAAAATTTACATCTTTATCATATATAAAATTAGAAACTAACTGGAAAATAGATAAGATGAGTGGTCTCCTGGATATTAATCCGATGTTGGTTTCGGCCTTCGGGGTTAATATTCAGGGAATCGTTCTCTTACTAATTTACGGTTGGAGTCTGATTTAAATCAAACGATAGATACCATAATTTTTATAAAATATATTGAATAAAAAAAATAGTCACACGTGGACAGTACTCATCCGTTGAGATTAGTCATGTGTTGACAAAAATATAGATTCACGTATTAAATGGAATAAATATTCAATTGTTGAATGGAATAACGGAATTATTGAAATATATAAAGCCGTGTTGATTAGAGATGCGCCATTTTGACGCGAACGATATTTATATCGATTATATTCGTTTTTACAATTTGAATTGAATCGAATAGAAAACCAATTTGAATTGAATGAATAGAAAACCAATTTGAATTGAATCGAATAGAAAACCAATTTGAATTGAATTGAATAGAAAACCAATTTGAATTGAATCGAATAGAAAACCAATTCGAATTGAATTGAATAGAAAACCAAAATGAATTTGATTTGAATAGAAAACGAATTTGAATTGAATTGAATAGAAATTGAATTTGAACAGAATAGAAAATGAATTTGATTTGAATAGAAAATGAATTGAATTTGATTTGAATAGAAAATGAATTGAATTTAAACAAAATAGAAAATGAATTTGATTAGAATAGAAAATGAATTGAATTTGAATAGAAAACGAATTTGAATTGAATTGACTAGAAAATGAATTGAATTTGAATTGAATAGGAAAACGAATTTGATTTGAATTGAAAAGAAAACGAATTCGAATTGAATTGAAAATAAAACGAATTCGAATTGAATTGAATTGAAAAGAAAATGAATTCGAATCGAATTAAAATCGATTTGAATTGAAATCAAATAGAAATGAAAGTAAAAAGGATTTATAATAGAAAATTCAATTTTGATTTGAATTTGAAATAAATGTTGAAATTGTTTTTGAAACGAGTTCAAAACTATCTATAAAATTCGTTTTAAATAGAAATCGACGAAATATATATTATATATATTATATATATAATATAATGGCCTGAATAGAACGCGCCGCGCCGCGGCAGTTCGTGAATTTCGACCATTCAGAATATTTCAATATTGGATTCCGTGATTATATGAATATTGCAGAGGAATTTGGAAGATATATATATCGTTATTCCAATATGGTATTTGTTGATTCCAGAATTTGATATTGAATATAAGCCGATATATTTTCTATTCAGAGCCTTTTGTTTAATATTAAATGTGATTTTGGGTTTGTCGTGAATTGTGTCTTCATTAACACTGTTCTTGAACCCAGTTGAGAAAAGATTAAATCTTTTTTATTTAGATTTAATAAAGTATACCAATTAATTTATATTTAATTGGAATTGAATTGAAATTGGTCTTTGGGTTTATCGTGAATGGTGTTTTAAATAACACTTGTTCTTTAAGCCGAGTAACAATGGAATGAGATTTTGGGTTGTCGTGAATAGTATCTTTAATTATACTATTCTTAGACCCAATGGAGTTAAGAAAATCAGAAACTAACTGGACATTAGTTCAGTTGAATGGTTTCCTAGGTATAGATCTGATGTTGGTTTCGGACTTCCGGGTTAATACTTAGCGAATTGTTCACTTGCTAATTTACGGTTAAAGGCTGTTGGAATAGAATGTGATTTTGGGTTTATTGTGAACCGTGTTTTAAAGGACACTGGTTCTTCAACCAAGTTAAAGACAGGAATAAGATTTTGGGTTGTCGTGAATGGTATCTTTAATAATTCTTTTCTTAGACCCAATGGAGTTAAGAAAATCAGAAATTAACTGGAGATTATTAAGTTGAATGGTTTCCTGGGTATTGATCTGATGTTGGTTTCGGCCTTCGGGGTTAATACTTAGGGAATTGTTCGCTTGCTAATTTACAGTTAAAGGCTAATGGAATGGAATGTGATTTTGGGTTTATCGTGAACCGCGTTTTAAATGACATTGGTTCTTTAACCCAGTTAAAGACATGATATGATTTCCCAAGTTAAACAATCGTTAATATTGATTTTTGGGAAGATTAAAACCAAGTGGAGCTTTAATGCATCTTTAATTAGATTGAAATGATATCCAAAGGAAGATTAAAGAATAAATTTAAAGAATTTATCTTTGATAAAATTAATGGGAACCTTTCCCAAAGTATAAGAATATTTGAATAAAGGAATATTCTGGATTGGAATGAGGCATATGTTGAGTTTTTATAGCACTTGTTTATTATATATGCGAGTTATTCCGAAAGACTGGGTTTATCCCATTCTGAATAACTGATTCGACGATATGTCAAGGATGAAGACGGTGGTTGAAGACCGGAGGTCTTCACATCGTTTGTATGATTACCGATGTCTTGATTGTGCTGTACACCCAAGATAAGGTAATAAGTGGTGATCGTCCAGTCGTACTTGGAGATTGACCGGATATGCGAGGACCTCTCCCCTGTATTGGACATATGGGGGAGGAATAAGGTGCCCCCGGTTTCGTTCAGACCCAGAACGAACTTGTAAATGGATGTGTGTCTAACATCAGATTTCATTCTGTGTGATTGATAGACATCGGTTGCATAGCATGAATTGCCTGTGCGGCATGAGGAGATGCAAATGATCAAGGCTTTGTTGAAAAGCAGAGTCTTGTGGTTGATGATCAAAGCACGGCGTCAATATAGCGTATGTAACAACCCGAAAATCCGAGCCAGTTTAAAATTTTTATTTTGGCAATTTTAGTGAATTTTGATTATTTAAAATGAATTATTTTAAATAATAACGACGAGAAATTTATTTTGAATATAATTCGAACGTATATATTATATACGTCGTCGATAGAATATAATTATTTATATATAACTATAAATAGAATTGAAAATGGCACGGTAGTTCGATAATTCGATTTCAAACTTCAATTGAATGTACCGGGTACAAAACAATCCGGATTTTAGTGAAACTAAAAATATTAGGATCTATTTGATGATATCTTTCCAACGAATCCGAAAAATCAAAATTTCATAGCGGGAATCAAAAGATATGTCCAGTTGAAAATTCAGAATAGTCGCTATGGAATTCAGGCCCTTAAAAATGGACATTTTGCAAACGACCTCGGATTTCGACGAAACCACTTTTGTTCGATCCGTGATGTCAAATTATTGCTAGGTTTTTAATTTCATAATTTTTCGAAGCAATATGTGAGCGTGGCAAAGGAAAATGCGTTTGACCAGTTTCAGTTGATTTTAATCGACTGGAAAATGGCCATTTTTCCAACGGTCTCGGAATTCGACGAAACTAGTTTTGTTAGGACCGTATCGTCAATACAAAGCTAGAAAATATTTTTTTCTGGAATTTTTCAAGTTAGTATGCGACCCCAGTAAATTGAAGTGCGCGTTCAAATTCAATATATAGAGTTATATGTTGATTTTGATGAAAACTGATCGAAACGATCGAATCAGCTTGCGATACATATCCCATTGTGTTCGGAATGGGGGTAAAACGATATGGACGATAGGCGGTGGGCCTCGTTTAGAGGTCGTATGAAAAAGTCAACCTTTTTGAAATTAAATAATTAAAATAAAATAAAAACTCTTCCCACTCTCTCCCTATCTCTTTATCTGCCCCCCCCCCCCCCCCGTATCATTTCAGAAACGAAAAAAAAGGGAAACCGCCGATGTCCAGCCGCGTCTGGCGATCGCCTCCCCATCGCATACTTCCCCCTCGAGCCCCGCGCCACCGTCGGTCCTCCCCCCTATCGTTTTCCGCCACCCCTGAAGCCCTAACCGCGACCCACCCCTTGCCCTAAACCCACCACCGTTAAACCCTTGGGCCCGCCGCTGGCTATGTCCCCTCCCCCCCGAGGTTCCAACACCCAACCGCCCTCCCCTCTACTCCGCAAACTGAAGCCGTGCCCCCCACAGTCAAGGTTTCCATCGCCCAAATCTAATGACCATCGTTCGAAGGCTAGGAAGGAGCTCGAGGTTCGAGCGACACTTGGAGATGGTGCAGCACCTCGTGCTGCGCTCTGACCAACCCTCCCCTTCTCCGGTTGAAAAAAAATGGTGCGTTCTTTTTATTTTATTAATTCTTTGAGTTATAAATTTATTCATGTAAAGTTATATTTTTAATAATAAAATCACTATATTTTTATTTATGAAAAAGATTATTTTTTTATTGATAAAGAGATATGAAGTATAATTTTTTTATAGAGAAGACTAATATATATAAAAAAATGATTTTTATATATATGTAATGGCATATAAAAGGTGTGATTTCTATATAACGAAAAGGTTTGGTTTTTGTATAACGAAAAGGTTTGATTTCTATATAATGTAAAAATAGGATTTTTATATATTGAATAGCGAAGGAAAAAATAGGATTTTTATATATTGAATAGCGAAGTAAAAATAGGATTTTTATATATTGAATAGCGAAGGAAAAAATAGGATTTTTATATATTGAATAGCGAAGTAAAAATTCGATTTTTATATATTGAATAGCGAAGTAAAAATTCGATTTTTATATATTGAATAGCGAAGTAAAAATTCGATTTTTATATACTGAATAGCTAAGTAAAAATTCGATTTTTATATATTGAATAGCGAAGTAAAAATTCGATTTTTATATATTGAATAGCGAAGTAAAAATTCGATTTTTACATATGTAGAGGATACGGGCAACGAAGGTGATAAAAAGGCGAGAACGATGAAGATTTCTATCAATATAGAGTCGTGGTATTGGATAGCTATTGGTGAGAACTTCTCAGTCTTCAATTTCTTTTTCTAGTTATATATATATGCTAGGATGCAGACGGTGTTTAGTAGCACCCGACACCCGTCATCCACAGACCATGGATGGCTTGTTTGTTTAATTGTTTGGTTGTGTAGTTGGTTAGAATATTTGGTTTGAATTGAATTGTTTGGTGAAATAGAATGGATTTGATTGATGTGTGAATGGCGTGGGCCTTCACTAGACCGGGGATGAGGCTAGGCCTTGTCCCGTTTCTAGTATCGTGCCGTTATGCCGCTGAAATTTTCTAAAATATGTTAGAAAAATAAAAATATCATTTTTATGGTGTAAATGAACTGAATAGAAATTCATGTGTTGAAATAAAATATTTTATCGTTAAAAATATAATTTTTAACGTGGAAGTGAATAAAATAAAATATTCATTTACAAACCGGATGGTTTGTTTATGTACACCTATTTGAAGGACATTGATTGGGACGATAAATTTTACACATCGCCCAACTGCACAAATAAAATCTGTGTTTGATTGTTTGAAACCCCACATGGGTATTGGGACGAAATACGACATACACTAATCCCAATAATTAGTTGTATGTCGATCGATTGATTGACAGGCTGTTATAAGCGTTAAATATCTATATTTGATGCTTATACAGTGTAATGCACTTTGGATGATGGTTGATTATTTATCGCTGCTATTATATACATGTGTTGTATGGAATCCATATAATTAACTTTATATGGTAATTGATTGGGCCTCATTCCAATTTAGAAGATAAAGAATATTATAAAATAAAGGTTCATGTGTTGACTGGACTCATCCGTTGAGATTAGTCATGCGTTGAACGAAATATTTTAACAATAAAATTTACATCTTTATCATTATAAAATAAAGGTTCATGTGTTGATTGGACTCATCCGTTGAGATTAGTCATGTGTTGAACGAAATATTTTAACAATAAAATTTACATCTTTATCATATATAAGATTAGAAACTAATTGGAAAATAGATAAGATGAGTGGTCTCCTGGATATTGATCTGATGTTGGTTTCGGCCTTCGGGGTTAATATTCAGGGAATCGTTCCCTTACTAATTTACGGTTGGAGTCTGATTTGAAATCAAACGATAGATACCATAATTTTTATAAAATATATTAAATAACAAAAATAGTCACACGTGGACAGTACTCATTCGTTGAGATTAGTCGTGTGTTGACAAAGATATAGAGTCGTGTATTGAAAGAAATATAGATCCATTTGTTGAATATAAAGTCGTGTTGGTTAGAGATGCGCTATTTTGACGCGAACGATATTTATATCGATTATATTCGAATCGAATAGGAAACGAATTTGAATTGAATCGAATAGAAAACGAATTTGAATTGAATCGAATAGGAAACGAATTTGAATTGAATCGAATAGGAATCAAATTTGAATTGAATCGAATAGGAAACGAATTTGAATTGAATCGAATAGGAAACGAATTTGAATTGAATCGAATAGAAAACGAATTTGAATTGAATCGAATAGAAAACGAATTTGAATTGAATCGAATATAAAATGAATTCGAATTGAATTGAAAATGAATTCGAATTGAAAACGAATTGAAATGAATTCAAATTGAATTGAAATTTGAATTGAATAGGAATGAATTTTAAAACGAATTTATAAGGAAAAATTCAATTTTGATTTGAATCGAAATGGAAGTTGAAATTGTCTTTGAAACGAATTTAAAACTATTTATAAACTTCGTTTTAAATAGAAATCGACGAAATATATATTATATATATTATATATATAATATAATGGCCTGAATAGAACGCGCCGCACCGCGCCAGTTCGTGAATTTCGACCATTTATTTCAAACGGACATTACGGGAGATCCGACCGTCGGATTCTCCTAAAACCGGAACCGTTGGGTTCGTATCGAAAAGATCTTTCTAACAAATATTAGAAATTTGAAATCTAATGGTTGGATTTGGAGATACGTCCAAATCAAATTTGGAAAAGGTCGCTGTAAGTGCAGTTCGATGGCCGTTGATGGAAATCGACTGTACGGGCCTTGATAAAATTATTAAAAATAGTAATAATTTGTGTAAAGTCATAAGAAATGATTTGGGAAAAATTGGGGTGAAAAACTCCTTATTTGAAGAGATAAAAATAGATTTTTATCGAAATGAACTAGTTTTGAACTGAAATTAAAACCCATTTATTTTTAAATAAATAAATTGGATTTGAAATGGGTTTAAATAGAATGGATTCATGGGTTTATCGTGAACTGTGTTTTAAATAACACTAGTTCTTTAACCCGATAATAAATAGAATGTGATTTGGTTTTATCGTGAACTGTGTTTTAAATGACACTAGTTCTTTAACCCAGTAAAAGGAGTTTTAATGAATCTACAATTAAATTGAAATGTGAATTGATAATTTAAATCATCAAATTTAGAAACTGAGCGAGAATGGAGTATCACCTGTTTTGCTCCAAAGCGATAGTTAAATCTTTAATTAGATTTGAATGTGGAATGGTAATTAATTTTACCGACAACACTGTGGTGTTAAATATGGAGTATTACCAGTTTTGCTTCATGGGATGAATAGGTTGGGATTGGGAAATAAAATAAATAATTACTTCGGTGTGGTTCGCTAATCTCGACTAGTTGGGAAAAACCATAATTTGGTTTGAAATGACATCCAAAGGAAGATTAAAGAATAAATTTTAAAGAATTTATCTTGGATAAAATTAATGGGAACCTTTCCCTGAGAATATGAATTGGAATGAGGCGTATGTTGTGTTTGTGTAACATTTGTTTTTAATATACGCGGGTTGTTCGGAAAGGCCGGGTTTATACCCATTCTGAATAACCGATTCGACGATAAGTCGAAGATGAAGACGGTGGTTGAAGACCGGAAGTCTTCACATCGTTTGGATAATTACTGACGATCCTGATTGGGCTGTACACCCAAGAGGATGGAAATAGTTGGTGGTCGTCCAGAAGTACTTGGAGATCGATGGATATGCGAGGAAAGTGCCTCCGGTTTCGTTCAGACCCAGAACGAACTTGTAAATGGATTGTGTGTCTGACATTGGATTTTATTCTGTGTTGATTGATTTCTATTAAATATATATCTATTTGGCGGCGGAGAATTTATTCTCTTGCTTAACGCCCTTCTCTGAGACATACGAGCTTAGAGGTTATATATCGATAGATATCAATCGCATGGCATGAATTGCCTGTGTGGCACGCTGAGTTGCATGGATCAAGGCTTCTGTTGAAAAGCAAAGTCTTGTGGTTGATGATCAAAGTACGGCCTACGTGGCATAGCTTTGTGTATAGCGTGGATTCACGAGCCTCACACCTCGGTATGAGTCAAAAACGGGATACGGACCGTTGGGAGAACACGACGTTTCTTTCTAGCTTTGGTGGTGTCAGTGACTTACCAGCCTTGACATTTATATACTTTTCACCTATGTGGTTGTTGGATGCGAGGCGCCTCGATTATAGGTCTGTAAGGACCAGGAAACGTGTGTTCAGGAATAAATAATCCTCTAACGTAAGTGAGGACCGGCCCAACCGATCCAGTGGATGCCCAGAGTGCTTAGTCCTGAGCATTTGCTAGAATGTCTCGAAGCGGGGAGGAGCTTGCCCCTTGCCTCGACTCATGACGGAAATCCAATTTCCAATACGTGTATTGCGGTTTTATTTGTAGAACTAGTATGGCAACATAGTGGTATGGGGCACTTATGCCTTCTATGATTTATATTTATGATTGAAATTGTTTTGACACTATACACTTATTATAGTATCAAATGATTTGTTTTAAACGTACCAAGCATGTTTGGCTATTATAAGGTAAAACCCTATCTTCCGGCTTGCGTTGCATTGTGTGATGGGACCTGGGTCTTATAATAGCTTCATTTTTCGAAAAAGCATTGCGCTGTTTATTCTATGCACTAGTATTCTTGGGAGGAAACCCGTTCTGTGTTATACGGCGTGGTCCCTTGAATTACTCTCTTTTAAAGTAAAAGCTTTAAATAACTGTTTTAGTTCTCACACCAGTCACATGACTGACCTAGAGTTTATTGCTTTAACCTAAACTCTGGGTGCCCCTATTTTCCGCACGGGCAGCTAGTAGTTTTGGTTTTGCAGATTTATATTCACAGGATCCTGGTTTACAGCTGGAATGATATCCGGAAAGCTCTGTATCCGTATATCACCTTCAGTTGTGCTTTGTATTATTTTCCGCTGCTATGTAATTTATTGTAACCTCTGATATTTATCGAATGTATTTTATTCATTCATACTCTGTATATTCTTGTATTCTGATGGAATTGTTGTAATAACAATGAAATGTTCTTCCGTTTGCGTTCTGATTTGTCCTGTTCTCAAACGATCAGGGGTTTCGAACGGTCTTGATCAGTTTAACGACTGATTCGGATCGAGCGAAATTCCCAGCCGTCACATTTGGTATCAGAGCTTTGGTTTACAGAGCTCGAGAACAAAACACATTAGAACCATATGGAAGAATTCATCAGATATTGGATTAGTAATATCCAGTTAGAATGACTCGTTAGAGATAGGATCAGTAGTATCCTAGAACGAGTGTGTAGAGTATATTTTTCAAATGAAAACAATTTTGTTTTGAAAATTTAAATCGCTTTATACATATCTGAATATTTATTTATATTGAATATGGACAACCCACTATATAAAGATTTTGCATATACGCGTCATGAACGTATATTCGAGGTTTTAATATACTGGATAGATATAGAATCATACTCTAGTGGCCCGAAGATGATTCTGACGGTTGAGCACTTGTCGTCAGAATTTATATTCGAGTGACGAAGGTGTGATATCTATATATTTCCATTAGACTGGTGTGAGAACAAAAACTTATATATATAGCTAGAACACATTGTTGTGATTGGCATCAAAAACATGATTTTCTGTATATATATATCAAATTTATGAATTTGAAACATTAATTCACTAATTGATTGATGTTTGTGTTGTTTGTTTATTTGTTTGATAATTTTGAACCATTATGCCTAATTGAACCAAATATTGAATTGTATCGAAAATTAGTCGCATTTGCTTGCATATACATATACTTACATTGAACAGGTCATAGCAAGGAGGCTAGAACCGAAGAATAAAATTTGTTTGCCCGACAAATAGGTACATGTTTACTATATAATTTACTGTTTTGTTTGGGTGGTGATGATTTTGTGAGCCGATTGTCTAGCCGCTTGGCTTTTTCTTTTTCTTTTTGAGATCAGAAGGCCTATATGGCAATTTCGGGATTTTCCCGTGGCTCCCGGTGCAGGGGAGGTTATGGCGAAATTTTTCGAAAATTTAGGGTGTTAGCCAAATTTTTGAAAATTTGAAAATTCTCAAAAACTGAAAAGTTGGAGAATGGAAGCCAGATCGAACGTAGAGTTGATTAATCAAACCACTTTTGACTTTGTTCCTTTTCGGGGACAAAAAGTTTTAAGTGAGGGAGATTGTAACAACCCGAAAATCCGAGCCAGTTTAAAAATTTTATTTTGGTAATTTTAGTGAATTTTGATTATTTAAAATGAATTATTTTAAATAATAACGACGAGAAATTTATTTTGAATATAATTCGAACGTATATATTATATACGTCGTCGATAGAATATAAATATTTATATATAATTATAAATAGAATTGAAAATGGCGCGGTAGTTCGATAATTCGATTTCAAACTTCAATTGAATGTACCGGGTACAAAACAATTCGGATTTTAGTGAAACCAAAAATATTAGGATCTAATTGATGATATCTTTCCAACGAATCCGAAAAATCAAAATTTCATAGCGGGAATCAAAAGATATGTCCAGTTGAAAATTCTGAATAGTCACTATGGAATTCAGGCCCTTAAAAATGGACATTTTGCAAACGACCTCGGATTTCGACGAAACCACTTTTGTTGGATCCGTGATGTCAAATTATTGCCAGGTTTTAAATTTCATAATTTTTCGAATCAATATGTGAGCGTGGCAAAGGAAAACGCGTTTGACCAGTTTCAGTTGATTTTAATCGACTGGAAAATGGCCATTTTTCCAACGGTCTCGGAATTCGACGAAACTAGTTTTGTTAGGACCGTATCGTCAATATGAAGCTAGAAAATATTTTTTTCTGGAATTTTTCAAGTTAGTATGCGACCCCAGTAAATTGAAGTGCGCGTTCAAATTCAATATATAGAGTTATATGTTGATTTTGATGAAATCTGATCGAAACGATTGAATCAGCTTGCGATACATATCCCATTGTGTTCGGAATGGGGGTAAAACGCTATGGACGACAGGCGGTGGGCCTCGTTTAGAGGTCGTATGAAAAAGTCAACCTTTTTGAAATTAAATAATTAAAATAAAATAAAATAAAAACTCTTCCCACTCTCTCCCTATCTCTTTATCTGCCCCCCCCCCCCCCCCCCGTATCATTTCAGAAACAAAAAAAAAGGGAAACCGCCGATGTCCAGCCGCGTCTGGCGATCGCCTCCCCGTCGCATACTTCCCCCTTGAGCCCCGCGCCACCATCGGCCCTTCCCCCCTATCGTTTTCCGCCGCCCCTGAAGCCCTAACCGCAACCCACCCCTTGCCCTAAACCCACCACCGTTAAACCCTTGGGCCCGCCGCTGGCTATGTCCCCCCCCCCCTCCCCCGAGGTTCCAACACCCAACCGCCCTCCCCTCTACTCCGCAAACTGAAGCCGTGCCCCCCACAGTCAATGTTTCCATCGCCCAAATCTAATGACCATCGTTCGAAGGCTAGGAAGGAGCTCGAGGTTCGAGCGACACTTGGAGATGGTGCAGCACCTCGTGCTGCGCTCTGACCAACCCTCCCCTTCTCCGGTTGAAAAAAAATGGTGCGTTCTTTTTATTTTATTAATTCTTTGAGTTATAAATTTATTCATGTAAAGTTATATTTTTAATAGTAAAATCACTATATTTTTATTTATGAAAAAGATTATATTTTTATTGATAAAGAAATATGAAGTATATTTTTTTTATAGAGAAGACTAATATATATAAAAAAAATTGATTTTTATATATATGTAATGGCATATAAAAGGTGTGATTTCTATATAACGAAAAGGTTTGGTTTTCGTATAACGAAAAGGTTTGATTTCTAAATAATGTAAAAATAGGATTTTTATATATTGAATAGCGAAGGAAAAATAGGATTTTTATATATTGAATAGCGAAGTAAAAATAGGATTTTTATATATTGAATAGCGAAGGAAAACATAGGATTTTTATATATTTAATAGTGAAGTAAAAATTCGATTTTTATATATTGAATAGCGAAGTAAAAATTCGATTTTTATATATTGAATAGCGAAGTAAAAATTCGATTTTTATATATTGAATAGCAAAGTAAAAATTCGATTTTTATATATTGAATAGCGAATTAAAAATTCGATTTTTATATATTGAATAGCGAAGTAAAAATTCGATTTTTACATATGTAGAGGATACGGGCAACGAAGGTGATAAAAAGGCGAGAACGATGAAGATTTCTATCAATATAGAGTCATGGTATTGGATAGCAATTGGTGAGAACTTCTCACTCTTCAATTTCTTTTTCTAGTTATATATATATATATATATATATATATATATATATATGCTAGGATGCAGACGGTGTTTAGTAGCACCCGACACCCGTCATCCACAGACCATGGATGGCTTATTTGTTTAATTGTTTAGTTGTGTAGTTGGTTAGATTATTTGGTTTGAATTGAATTGTTTGGTGAAATGGAATGGATTTGATTGATGTGTGAATGGCGTGGGCCTTCACTAGACCGGGGATAAGGCTAGGCCTTGTCCCGTTTCTAGTATCGTGCCGTTATACCGCCGAAATTTTCTAAAATATGTTTGAAAAATAAAAATATCATTTTTATGGTGTAAATGAACTGAATAGAAATTCATGTGTTGAAATAAAATATTTTATCGTTAAAAATATAATTTTTAACGTGGAAGTGAATAAAATAAAATATTCATTTACAAACCGGACGGTTTGTTTATGTACACTTATTTGAAGGACATTGATTGGGACGATAAATTTTACACATCGCCCAACTGCACAAATAAAATCTGTGTTTGATTGTTTGAAACCCCACACGGGTATTGGGACGAAATATGACATACACTAATCCCAATAATTAGTTGTATGTCGATCGATTGATTGACAGGCTGTTATAAGCGTTAAATATCTATATTTGATGCTTATACAGTGTAGTGCACTTTGGATGATGGTTGATTATTTATCGTTGCTATTATATACATGTGCTGTATGGAATCCATATAATTAACTTTATATGGTAATTGATTGGGCCTCATTCCAATTTAGAAGATAAAGAATATTATAAAATAAAGGTTCATGTGTTGACTGGACTCATCCGTTGAGATTAGTCATGTGTTGAACGAAATATTTTAACAATAAAATTTACATCTTTATCATTATAAAATAAAGGTTCATGTGTTGACTGGACTCATCCGTTGAGATTAGTCATGTGTTGAATGAAATATTTTAACAATAAAATTTACATCTTTATCGTATATAAGATTAGAAACTAATTGGAAAATAGATAAGATGAGTGGTCTCCTGGATATTGATCTGATGTTGGTTTCGGCCTTCGGGGTTAATATTCAGGGAATCGTTCCCTTACTAATTTACGGTTGGAGTCTGATTTGAAATCAAACGATATATACCATAATTTTTATAAAATATATTAAATAACAAAAATAGTCACACTTGGACAGTACTCATTCGTTGAGATTAGTCGTGTGTTGACAAAGATATAGAGTCGTGTATTGAAAGAAATATAGATCCATTTGTTGAATATAAAGCCGTGTTGGTTAGAGATGCGCTATTTTGACGCGAACGATATTTATATCGATTATATTCGAATCGAATAGGAAACGAGTTTGAATTGAATTGAATTGAATAGAAAACGAATTTGAATTGAATCGAATAGGAAATGAATTTGAATTGAATCGAATAGGAAACGAATTTGAATTGAATCGAATAGGAAACGAATTTGAATTGAATCGAATAGAAAACGAATTTGAATTGAATCGAATAGAAAATGAATTTGAATTGAATCGAATAGAAAACGAATTTTAATTGAATCGAATATAAAACGAATTCGAATTGAATTGAAAACGAATTCGAATTGAATTGAAAACGAATTGAAATGAATTCAAATTGAATTGAAATTTGAATTGAATAGGAATGAATTTTAAAACGAATTTATAAGGAAAAATTCAATTTTGATTTGAATCGAAATGGAAGTTGAAATTGTTTTTGAAACGAATTTAAAACTATTTATAAACTTCGTTTTAAATAGAAATCGACGAAATATATATTATATATATATTATATATATATAATATACTGGCCTGAATAGAACGCGCCACACCGCGGCAATTCGTGAATTTCAACCATTTATTTCAAACGGACATTACGGGAGATCCGACCGTCGGATTCTCCTAAAACCGAAACCGTTGGGTTCGTATCGAAAAGAGCTTTCTAACGAATATTAGAAATTTGAAATCTAACGGTTGGATTTGGAGATACGTCCAAATCAAATTTGGAAAAGGTCGCTGTAAGTGCAGTTCGATGGCCGTTGATGGAAATCGACTGTACGGGCCTTGATAAAATTATTAAAAATAGTAATAATTTGTGTAAAATCATAAGAAATGATTTGGGAAAAATTGGGGTGAAAAACTCCATATTTGAAGAGATAAAAATAGATTTTTATCGAAATGAACTAGTTTTGAACTAAAATTAAAAACCATTTATTTTTAAATAAATAAATTGGATTTGAAATGGGTTTAAATAGAATGGATTCATGGGTTTATCGTGAACTGTGTTTTAAATAACACTAGTTCTTTAACCCGATAATAAATAGAATGTGATTTGGTTTTATCGTGAACTGTGTTTTAAATGACACTAGTTCTTTAACCCAGTAAAAGGAGTTTTAATGAATCTACAATTAAATTGAAATGTGAATTGATAATTTAAATCATCAAATTTAGAAATTGAGCGAGAATGGAGTATCACCTGTTTTGCTCCAAAGCGATAGTTAAATCTTTAATTAGATTTGAACGTGGAATGGTAATTAATTTTACCGACAACACTGTGGTGTTAAATATGGAGTATTACCAGTTTTGCTTCATGGGATGAATAGGTTGGGATTGGGAAATAAAATAAATAACTACTTCGGTGTGGTTCGCTAATCTCGACTCGTTGGGAAAAACCATAATTTGGTTTGAAATGACATCCAAAGGAAGATTAAAGAATAAATTTTAAAGAATTTATCTTGGATAAAATTAATGGGAACCTTTCCCTGAGAATATGAATTGGAATGAGGCGTATGTTGTGTTTGTGTAACATTTGTTTTTAATATACGCGGGTTGTTCGGAAAGGCCGGGTTTATACCCATTCTGAATAACCGATTCGACGATAAGTCGAAGCTGAAGACGGTGGTTGAAGACCGGAAGTCTTCACATCGTTTGGATAATTACTGACGATCCTGATTGGGCTGTACACCCAAGAGGATGGAAATAGTTGGTGGTCGTCCATACGTACTTGGAGATCGATGGATATGCGAGGAAAGTGCCTCCGGTTTCGTTTAGACCCAGAACGAACTTGTAAATGGATTGTGTGTCTGACATTGGATTTTATTCTGTGTTGATTGATTTCTATTAAATATATATCTGTTTGGCGGCGGAGAATTTATTCTCTTACTTAACGCCCTTCTCTGAGACATACGAGCTTAGAGGTTATATATCGATAGATATCAATCGCATGGCATGAATTGCCTGTGTGGCACGCTGAGTTGCATGGATCAAGGCTTCTATTGAAAAGCAAAGTCTTATGGTTGATGATCAAAGTACGGCCTACGTGGCATAGCTTTGTGTATAGCGTGGATTCACGAGCCTCACACCTCGGTATGAGTCAAAAACGGGATACGGACCGTTGGGAGAACACGACGTTTCTTTCTAGCTTTGGTGGTGTCAGTGACTTACCAGCCCTGACATTTATATACTTTTCACCTATGTGGTTGTTGGATGCGAGACGCCTCGATTATAGGTCTGTAAGGACCAGGAAACATGTGTTCAGGAATAAATAATCCTCTAACGTAAGTGAGGACCGGCCCAACCAATCCAGTGGCTGCTCAGAGTGCGTAGTCCTGAGCATTTGCTAGAATGTCTCGAAGCGGAGAGGAGCTTGCCCCTTGCCTCGACTCATGACGGAAATCCAATTTCCAATACGTGTATTGCGGTTTTATTTGTAGAACTAGTATGGCGACATAGTGGTATGGGGCACTTATTCCGTCTATGATTTATATTTATGATTGAAATTGTTTTGACACTATACACTTATTATAGTATCAAATGATTTGTTTTAAACGTACCAAGCATGTTTGGCTATTATAAGGTAAAACCCTATCCTCCGGCTTGCGTTGCATTGTGTGATGGGACCTGGGTCTTATAATAGCTTCATTTTTCGAAAAAGCATTGCGCTGTTTATTCTATGCACTGGTATTCTTGGGAGGAAACCCGTTCCGTGTTATACGGCGTGGTCCCTTGAATTACTCTCTTTTAAAGTAAAAGCTTTAAATAACTGTTCTAGTTCTCACACCGGTCACACGGCTGACTTGGAGTTTATTGTTTTAACCTAAACTCTGGGTGCCCCTATTTTCCGCACGGGCAGCTAGTAGTTTTGGTTTTGCAGATTTATATTCACAGGATCCTGGTTTACAGCTGGAATGATATCCGGAAAGCTCTGTATCCGTATATCACCTTCAGTTGTGCTTTGTATTATTTTCCGCTGCTATGTAATTTATTGTAACCTCTGATATTTATCGAATGTATTTTATTCATTCATACTATGTATATTCTTGTATTCTGATGGAATTGTTGTAATAACAATGAAATGTTATTCCATCTGCGTTCTGATTTGTCCTGTTCTCAAACGATCAGGGGTTTCGAACGGTCTAGATCGGTTTAACGACTGATTCGGATCGAGCGAAATTCCCGGCCGTCACAGCGTAGCCTTGGGTTGCGTTAATTCGTGAGCCACACAGCCCAGTGTGAACCAGAAATGGGAGTTGACTGCAGGGAGGGCATGCGTTTCCTTCTAGCTAGGAGTGGTGGCAGCGTTTTGCACGTCCTGGCATTTTACTTATGTGGATGACGGATAGGAGGTGCCTCGGTTGTATCGGTCGTTCCAAGGCCGATAGTTTGGTCGGGATATGACCAGTTGACGCCCCATAGGGCGGGGAAATGCATTGTTCAGGCATTTTAATCCACTTCGTGTAGACCGGCCCTGAAGATCCAAGGTGCAGTTGCGGCTGTATCCTGAGGGTTGGGCTAGAGCGTCTCGAATTCGGTAAGGAAGATCCCTTCCCTTGGTTCACAGATGGAAATCCAACTTCCAATACGATATTTTGCGGTTTTAATTATAAACCTATATATAGCGACATAGTGGTATGGGGCAGTAATGCCGTCTATGATTGATACTTATGATTGAAATTGTTTTGACACTATACACTTATAGTAATAATAAAAGATGAAATTTCACGTACCAAGCATTTTTGGCTATTATAAGGTAAAAATTTTATCCTCTGGCTTGCATTGCATTGTGTGATGGAACCTGAGTTTTATAATAGCTTCATTGTTCTTTATTTTGCATTGCGCTGTTGTTTTTATGCGCTGGTATTCTTGGGAGGAAACCCGTTCCGTGTTATACGGCGTGGTCCCTTGATTTACCTTACTTTAAAATAAAGATTAATAACTGTTTTAATTCTCACACCAGTCACATGACTGACCTAGAGTTTATTGTTTTAATCTAAACTCCGGGTGCCCCTATTTTCTACACGGGCAGCTAGTAGTTTTGGTTTTGCAGATTTATATTCACAGGATCCTGGTTTACAGCTGGAATGATATTCGGAAAGCTCTGTATCCGTGTATCTCTTTCAGTTGTGTTTTTGTATTTTCCGCTGCATTGTAATTTGTAAATCTATGATGTTTATCAAATGTGTAATATTAATTCATACTCTGTATATTCTTGTATTCTGATGAAATTGTTGAAATAAGCAATGAAATGTTCTTCTGTTTGTGTTCTGATTCGTCTTGTCCTCAAACCAATCCGGGCTTTCCTTCACAGGGAAGTTCGGGTCGCTTCAGAAGAGTTAGAAAGAAATGTCATTTTTTGCATTACTCAAAATCAGTTTGGTTTATTAATTATGAAATAGGTTTAATTGGAAAATAAGACAATTATTAATTATTTGCTGAAATCAATGAAGGATAGGTATTTGTGTTTATATTAAATGAGGTGCAAGTATACATAGAATCATATATTGTGTGATTGATGTGGTTGATACGACATAAAAGATATAATAAATGTATAATAAGAAGATAATCAACGAAACATTCATGAGTCCATTGGAAATCATTTAAGAAATACGTGCAATAAGCAAAAATTCTTACAAATTAAGACAATTAAATTTCCTATACATAATATAATAATATAATAGATGTGTAATAGGAAGATAATTGTGACGACCGCCCACAGCCCCCGCCCTAAAAAAAAAAGGAATAATGCTCTGAAAAGTGTGTCAAGCAACTATGGACGATCATCAGAGTAGGTAAAGACATTGGAACATGTCAAAGAATTCACGGTGCAAGGATAAAATATAATATAACATATACAACAAGTAATAGTAGTGAAGCATCATATAGCAACTTTTCAAACTTTCACAACATCCTGAAAGATTATCCCAACATCATAGGAAATATCAAGTATGTGCATAAGGCCTCACTACAACACTCATACAGCAACTCAAACAGCGAAAACAGAAATACAAGATAGTAGTAAAGATAATACGTCGGCCTCCTGCTCGCCATCGATCAGCATCATCGTCCCCACTAAAGCATCACCTGTCACCTACAACTCAGTTTGCTCATCCACAACTGGATAAACAGCCCAAGGTAATAAGAGGAAACATAAAATCTTGATTCAGACAATAGTCTAAGTAAGCGATAAAATAGCTAACAAACTTCATCAATAAAGTATATGAGAATGGATATATAAACATATTAATCTACCCACAACACCAGAGAAGAACTCAACCTTATCTTCCCCACATCGAACAGTGATAGCCTTTATAATCCATTCAACCAAAGGAATAACGATTCATTTATAGAAATCATAAGCAACCATCAAAAGCACTCATAACATCCAGATTATGGATATCACATAAATCATTCTAATCGAATTCAACATCCCTTGAGCACAAGCCCCAAAGGCCTAAACCAATATCAGACAAGCACCCAAGGAACATCTCCTTCAATGTTGGATAATCTATGTGAGATGGTACAAACAAGGAAACCAATCATCCATGACAGACTCTGGCTATCACTGCCAATCCCGCTTTGAAACCATCGTTAATCATATGACGGCCAGCCTTGCCATATGTCAAGGGCTAATGGTAACCCCAGTTCTAACATAAGCTCCATATGTCCAACCTTGAAAACTAGGCCTTTCTACAAGACTCAAGGTACTCGACCAGCAACCTTCTCGTCCTTTAGATGCCCCTATAGTACCCCTGCTAGAACTTACAACAACGATAATCTCTTGGCCTTCTCATCTCTAGTCATCCAACCCGATGACTTTTCATAGCTCAAGCAACATTCTTGAGCAACCATTATCCACCGACTCACGAACTTTGAGTTGCCACCTTTTTCGTTGGTCTACACCGATCAACGAACACATTCAACACTTTGAATATTCCCACTTGAATGCTTCTCGAACTTATCACCATTTTTGACTCAAAAACAAGCCTTATTCAGTCAACATTCTTTAGCTCTTTAACCCCTTAGATCTTACTCCTTAGGTCTTACTCCCTAGGTCTTGCTCCTTAGGTCTTGCCCTTTAGGTCTTAAAACGACCCGAAACCAAGAAAAATGACCTAAAGCCAGGAAAAATGACCCAAAGCCAGGAAAAAACGACCCAAAACCAGGAAAAACGACCCATGGCTAGGAAAAACGACCCAAGTCCAGGAAAAACGACCCGAGGCCAGGAAAACGACCCAAGGCCAGGAAAAATGACCCAAAGACTGGAAAAACGACCCAAGGTCAGAAAAACGACCCAAAGCTTGGAAAAACGACCCAAGGCCCGGAAAAACGACTCTAGGCCAAGAAAAACGACCCAAAGCCTTGAAATACGACCCAAGGCCACGAAAAATGACCCAAATCCAGGAAAACGACCCAAAGCCAAAAAAAATGACCTAAGGTCAGGAAAATGACCCAAAGTCAGAAAAAATGACGCAAGGCCAAGAAAAACGACCCAAAGCCAGGAAAAACGACCTAAGACCAGGAAAAACGACCTAAGGCCAGGAGAAACGACCTTAAGCCAGATCTGACAAATTAGCTTCGAACTTGACCAAATCTTCGCCAAACGACAACAATGATTCAAACAACTGAACTTAGTCATCCAAATTAGTCATAACCAACTCAATAGATCCATAACAACATCAAAATGACAATTGTCATCATTAAATCATAGAAATTGCTCTAAATCATGATAAATGAATGTATGAACAAAAATTATTGATCTAACTAGTATAAACATATGAAATATCAAAGAAATTATCGGGTTTAAGTTGCCAAATTAGATCCTATGGTTATTCATATGAAAATATACTTACCTTGATGTAGATCTAGGTGAAAACAACTCTAAATGATGAAAAGTAAGATAAAAACACCCGTATACTTGATTGAATCCGCGTGAGAGATGCATATCACTCACCAATCCTTCTGTCTAGCTTAGAAATGAAGAAATATGAATCCGGACAGTGGTGAGCTTGCTACATCCGCTCGATTTGATGAAATCTCCCTTGAAACGGTGTAGATCTAGCCTCGATTGGTGTAGATCTTCGATTCTCTAAGCTTTAATGGTAGAAAGGATGAAGGAGTGAGGTAATGGAGGATCCCTTGGTTCTTCCAAATGAGAGAATAAAGAAATAAACTCTTTCCCATGCCTCATATCCCCTATTTATAGCCTTACACCAGCCTGCTAATGGGCCTTTCCAGATCTGCCCATTATGGCTTACCAAACATGGACAGCCAACAGTTAAACCTTAAAACAACGATTTCTCCCAAACCGTTGAACCAAAACTTTGATGTAACCACTCTACAGAAAGGCAAACATGAATTCTTTTCCAATGGCACAGGTCTCACCCTTTGATTCAACCTGAATCAAAAGTTATGCCTTGTACAAGACTAACATGGGCAAAATGGTCACAAACAAAATCGGTAAAAACTATGGACATGTCTCACACCCCCATAAGTAATATACTAAAAGATGAGAATGATCCAACCCTCAGGTAATAAAATAAAAATATTTTACGATATTCGGATACGTAAAATGCGGGCTATTACATTCTCCCCCCTTAAGAATTTCGCCCCGAAATTCCAAGCAAACACAAGCAACCACAACAATTCTGCGTGCCTATCACTCATGAGCAGCCAATTCTATCACCCAAACTAGCAGCCATCAAGGCATGCATCCATATCCTTATCCTAGCATGCATAATTCTAAAAAAAATAACAAGATACAATGATATAACGATGATACGATATCAAAAGTTCCTACCGACGAAGAGTTCTGGATGAGTTGCCCTCATGCTCTCTTCCGTCTTCCACGTGCAATCGTCAACATCTTCACTCCATTGTACCTCGATTAGCCTAACCATCTTTCTCCTAAGTTGTTTCGTGTCATTCCCCATAACACGAAGTGGCTTACGAGGTTTCGTAACTTCAGTTTCTACTTCTAAGTCTTCATACGGTTCTAGAGATACCACTACATTCGAATAATCCACGAACTTCTGCAGAAACGACAAATGGAAAACATTATGCACACTTAACATCTTCTCGGGTAACTCCAACCTATACGTGAGCTTTCTTATTTGCTCGACTATCGGAAATGGTCCAACAAACTTAGGAGCCAACTTTTCTTTACTTCCAAATCGAACCACATGCTATGTAACAACCCGTATTTTTGATAACCTGTTATATCGTAAATCGAGGCAGAATTTAATTTATAAATCTGAATCAAGGGAAACGGGCTATGTCATTGCGTTCGTCTCGGAAAAATACGCGAAATAGAGTCCGAGTTATCGAAAATCGGAGTCCGTATGACCCGGTTAAGGCCCGAAGAAGTTTTCTGAAAATTCAAAGTTTAAAACAGATTTAAAATTCAGGTTCAAATTTCGAAATTGGGGCCATTGGGCGCAGGTGGGAAAATTCCCGCCTAGCTACCCCAGTCGACAGGCCTGTCGACTGGGCAGTCGACTTGGCTTGGACCAAGTTGACAGCCCTGTCGACTTGGGTGTCGACAGGGGGTGCTCGGCCAGTTTGGCCTGATGCACCATTTTTGAGTTTGGCTGTGTTTTGGGGCTGTTTTCTGGAAGCTTCCGAGATCTGATGGTCCTAATCTTCCCTAGGGTTAATCTAAGGGTCTAAAACACATCCTAATCCTATAAATAAGCCCCTAACCTAACCCTAAATCATCATTATTCATTCAAGTAACTAAACTATGGCAAAATCATTCATCTCATGGCCTCCACTCTCTTCATAAAATTCCTAAGTTATTTCTATGAGAGATTTTCAATGCATACAAGTGTTTTCAATCTTGTATGAGCATCATTAGCTTGCATTCAAGTCAAGTTTCCATATTTACATCATAAAGCAAGGGTTTTGATCATTTTGGCTCAAGGGTTTTTCGATTAGAGCTTGCATTTTGGGTCTATTTGATTGCATAAGGGCTTTGTCATATTTTTGTGTCTTCATAAGCATTGTAAGCCCTTTTCTACTTTCATATTTAAACTCTAAAGTTAAATGAATGATGCAAGTTTGGTTGATCATTATGGTATGCAAATTTGCCATGTTATGATATGCAAGTTTATCATGTTATGTTATGCAAGTATGCCATGTTATGATATGCAAGTTTACCATGTTATGCTATGCAAGTTTGCCATGTTATGATATGCAAGTTTATCATGTTATGTTATGCAAGTTTGCCATGTTATGATATGCAAGTTTATCATGTTATGTTATGCAAGTTTGATATGCAAGTTTGTCATATGATATGCAAGTTATGTTATGCAAGTTTGGGGTTGATCATTTTGTTCATGTTATCATGTTATGCAAGCTTATCTTGGGTTTATGAGCTTAAAGCTTCAAGCTTTATGCTAAAGGTTGCATTTTGGCAACATGTAAGTTATCATATCTCTTATGATAACTTGCATGTGGGGCTAAATGCGAACTTATGGCCATTTCTACATGTCATTTATCACCATGTATCACCAATATGCTAAGTTTGGTTTTATGCATGCTTTTGAGGCCTAAAAATGTAATATGCAAGTATATGAACATATGTACATTTCATATGCCACCATGTTAAACTTGTGGCTTCAACACCTTTATGTCATGATTATGCTAAGTTCCCTCTTTCTATCCTTTATGCGCTATTGCGATATGTAAGCGATGGGATTGCGTTTGGGGTTGGGTAAACTTAAAAGACATGAAAACATGAGATTGGGAATTTACCTATTAAGTTAGGTCTACCCATTGGGAATTTACCTATTAAGTTAGGTCTACCCAAATGCTTGAAAACTTGTAATATGTTTGGTAAACATAATGGACATGACACTTAGAAAATATAAGTGTGACCAACTCGAGGTTGGGTTGAGTTTGTAGCGTAAAACTACCCGGAACCGACCGGCTTAACTAGTTTCTACAAACAATAGGACCCAATGTGATAAGTTGGTCATGTTGTACCCTGAACCCGAGGTTAGACCAAGTTGTGGTGTAAAGCTACCTGGAACCGACCGGCTTAACTAGTAACCGCAACAAAGTCTAATGTGAGAGGTTAAGGCACATTAATTAATTAATGCCTCATGATTAGGGTTAAGTCATGGTCCACTTAATACTTAACCAATTTGGACTTGGTGGATTAATCGGGGTTAAGTCGTGAACCCATCGTTACACTTAACCAAGTTAATCCATGATTAGTAAAAGGGTTAAGTTAACCTACACTTAGCCAATCTGAACTCGGTAATTTAACGGGGGTTAAGTTGAACTATACTTAACCAATCCAACTCGGTAATTTGATAAGGCTGAGAACCGATTTGATACCTGGTCTGGATAAACTAACATGATTGATAAATTAAACGAACCTGTTTTGCGGATCTGTAGGACCCACACCAAGTTAGGCAAGTTTGTAAATCTGTTATCTGATCCGTTAGTCTGAAAACTGATCGTCTGAACTTTGTATGTCTGAACTCTGTTAATAGGTTAATCTGAATCTGATAGTCTGGGGACACAAGGGGGAATACTTGTGTCATTTGTTGTTTGGGACCCATATTAGTCAGTAACCCTTTCTGGTATCAAAACTTTGACCCAACTGTAGGTAGGGTCCGGGCACGCTTACTGAACTAATTATAAGTGGTTCATTCTGATAATGGCGATGGGTGTTGATGGTGCGTTCCAACCGGGTCATGTGCGTGCATGGATCCCGGTCTGCCTTTGAGGATGTAAGACGTCGTGACATCTGTAAATATGCCTATGCCAATTGGTTGCCACTTTGGGGAGTGATACACCCTATCGTGGGGCCGACATAGGATATTTATGTATTAGGGAGCCGATCGCTTGGGTAGGATTTAGTGTACACTTAGCTCTGTCTGATTCTGTTGGTGCCTTCTGTTTTGTTGGGTGGTAACACCCGTCTGTTTCTGTGTGGTACCGTTCTGTTAGGGTGGTAAAGGCCCATTATTGTTAGCATTCCGTTTCTGTACTTTATCTGTTATGGTGGTAAAAGCCCATTTATCCCAAACTCTATCTCTGTATGGACCATTCTGTTCCGTCCTGTTTCGATGTAAACATTGGGGTAACACCTAATCCTGTTATACTAGAATTTGTACCAAGAAGTTGGATCTTGATATAAGTCAAACACCTGATACTGGGCCAAGTTTAGGCCAAGGGATAAATTCTCGTTTATACATGACATGTTAGAATGTTGGTACACCTGTGGTGAAAAACTTCACCTTGATTATGTGATGACTCCTTTGAACTATCTGTTAGATATTCACCATGCTAGTATGTAATTATCCTTATGTTCATCCCTGCTTCTCATGCCAGTTAACTTTATCAGTTTACATTGATTGTAGTAGGGCTTACTCAGTCTTTTTGACTGACCTGTTTTCTTTCGCCTCTTTTCTTCCATTTCCCCCCCCCCCCCCCCAGGTTCTCAGGGTGGGAATATTGGAGCTTAGCTTGGATTTATGATCGCTTGCTTGTGGGATTTAGCTCATGTACGGTTTGACATGAAGCTAGCTATGGTTATCACTTATTTTGGGGATAGTACTTATGTATTTCAGTTTTTCAGTTGAAGTTGTTTATATCTAGACTTGTTTATTTGGAATGTTAACATTATGTTGTACCAGACTTGTTTTGAAATGGTTTGAAATCTTCCGCTGTTTTATCTATGTTATTTACTCTGTTTACATATATACATATGTTCTTGTTCTGCCTTGATATATCATTATGCATGCTTACCCGATTCAAACGCCCCTCCAAAGTCAGAGTGCTTGCAAGAGCCACCCTGGCGGAGGTGGGGTGTTACATTTGGTATCAGAGCATATGGTTTACGAGAAGGAACAAAAAGGTTTTTTTAAAACTTTTTGGAAAACTATTTTCAAAACCAAGTATAAAGTATTTTCCAAAGAAAAGTCTAGTTTATTTTAAAGGCTATTCCCCAAAAAGCCATTAGCAAAATTCCTTCGTTTTTCTCCATTCTGAATCTGTCTTTTTCTTCGTTTTCAGTATGGCCGATAACTTTGTTATCCCAGAGGGAGTGCAAGTTCCTGTTTGGTATAGGAGACTTAAGGAGGCTAGGGCGACCGAAGCCGGCCCCGCAAATGTTACTCCTCCTCCGGTGGTTAATGTTCCTCCTCCTCCTGTCGCTGAGGTTCCTCCTCCTCCTCCCCCTCAGCATCCTCCAGTAGAGTTCACGAAGATTTGCAAGGACTTCAAAGCAATGGGTGGCAAGAACTTTCTAGGTACCGAGACTTTTGTAGAGGCCCGGAATTGGTTGAAAGAGACCGAGGATTTATTCGCTATCTTTGGATTAGATGATCAGAGAAAGATCTTGTTGGCGGTTTGGCTTATGAAGGATGAAGCCGCTTATTGGTGGGAGATCACCACCGCGACTAGGCCCATTGGGACTTGGGCCGATTTCAGGACAAGATTCGGGCTTAAGTTTCTGTCTTCTGCTGAAGAGAATTTGCAAATGGAGAGGTTTATTGCTTTGAAGCAAGGAGACATGTCTGTCAAAGAATATGTGAACAAGTTCAATCAGTTAGCTCGTTTTGGCTTGGATATGGTGAGTACTACTCCGAAGAAGGCTCTTCGTTTTGCTAGAGGATTGAATGAGCCGTTACAGGAGTTAGCTATGTCTCATGTGCCCATGGGGGCCACGTTTGAGAGTTTGGTAGATATGGCCCTACTCAATGAAGAGAACAAGAGTGCAAAGAAGGAGGTCAAGGTGAATGAGTCTCAAAACAAGAAAACGGGGCCCAAAAAGGAAATGCAAAAGAAGGAGGAGAAGTCTGAAGATAAGAAGGAAAAGAAGTGCTTTACTTGTGGAAGCTCAACTCATCTAAACAAGGATTGCAGAAAGAGGAAGGGCACTTGCTTTAACTGTGGAGAGATGGGACACTTCACTAGGGACATCCCGAAGAAGAAAGGGACTACATCGGAAGGAACGGTGAATACTCGCATGGCGAGTGAATAGATTAGGGCTAGAATAATTTGTCTGTAGGATGTTTAATTTTCCTTGTCTGATTTTCAGTTTGAAACTCTTTTTCTGGTATTTTGATTCTGTAATGGAAACTCGGTACTTTAATACTAGTCTTGCTTCTGATCTGGTAATAGTCTCAAACTCCCTGAGAGTTATAACTCATCTGTTTGTGATAAATTGGGGTTTGAGAGTATATGTGTTGGGCATGAGGGTGACTATGACGAATACATTATGGGTTTCTACCATGCTTAGTTTCCTAAGAATCATTTGGGGAAATCTGATCTGTACTAGTAGTCTGTGAGTATATGTACCAAGTTTTGTTTTATCTGTACTCGCTTCCATCACTCGACTGTATCTTGTTGAGATAGGAATCCTATGTATGTAAACATGTGTTTGAGACATGTTATGTTTGATGGTTGCAAGTGGATGCAAGTGGTTGCTAGTGGTTGCTCGTGGATGCATAAACACACACTAGGCACTAAATCGGCTTGAAATACACAGTCATATTGCATATGGACGTGTGTACATTTTCAATTCTTATGGTTGCAAGATGGTTAATTCGGCACATGGATGTTGCATATGGACGAATGTTTGTGCACACATATAGTATTATATGATTAGGACTATTTGCATACATAATGGATTCATTTCACTAACATACTTTGCATTGAGGATCTTTGCATTAGATAAGAACATATACACACACCTTTTGCATATGTTCATACCGCATTAGAATCTTTAAGGACAATGATTGCTCGTGAATGATGATTTGAGTAGATGGATGATGGATGGTAGGATGCGTTCTTCCTAACTTGAAGATTTCGAGGACGAAATCCTTTAAGGAGGGGAGAATGTAACAACCCGTATTTTTAATAACCTGTTATATCGTAAATCGAGGCAGAATTTAATTTATAAATCTGAATCAAGGGAAACGGGCTATGTCATTGCGTTCGTCTTGGAAAAATACGCGAAATAGAGTCCGAGTTTTCGAAAATCGGAGTCCGTATGACCCGGTTAAGGCCCGAAGAAGTTTTCTGAAAATTCAAAGTTCAAAACAGATTTAAAATTCAGGTTCAAATTTCGAAATTAGGGCCATTGGGCGTAGGTGGGAAAATTCCTGCCTAGCTACCCTAGTCGACAGGCCTATCGACTGGGCAGTCGACTTGGCTTGGACCAAGTCGACAGCCCTGTCGACTTGGGTGTCGACAGGGGGTGCTCGGCCAGTTTGGCCTGATGCACCATTTTTGAGTTTGGTTGTGTTTTGGGGCTGTTTTCTGGAAGCTTCCGAGATCTGATGGTCCTAATCTAACCTAGGGTTAATCTAAGGGTCTAAAACACATCCTAATCCTATAAATAAGCCCCTAACCTAACCCTAAATCATCATTATTTATTCAAGTAACTAAACTATGGCAAAATCATTCCTCTCATGGCCTCCACTCTCTTCATAAAATTCCTAAGTTATTTCTATGAGAGATTTTCAATGCATACAAGTGTTTTCAAGCTTGTATGAGCATCATTAGCTTGCATTCAAGTCAAGTTTTCATATTTACATCATAAAGCAAGGGTTTTGATCATTTTGGCTCAAGGGTTTTTCTATTAGAGCTTGCATTTTGGGTCTATTTGATTGCATAAGGGCTTTGTCATATTTTTGTGTCTTCATAAGCATTGTAAGCCCTTTTCTACTTTCATATTTAAACTCTAAAGTTAAATGAATGATGCAAGTTTGGTTGATCATTATGATATGCAAGTTTGCCATGTTATGATATGCAAGTTTATCATGTTATGTTATGCAAGTATGCCATGTTATGATATGCAAGTTTACCATGTTATGCTATGCAAGTTTGCCATGTTATGATATGCAAGTTTATCATGTTATGTTATGCAAGTTTGCCATGTTATGATATGCAAGTTTATCATGTTATGTTATGCAAGTTTGATATGCAAGTTTGTCATATGATATGCAAGTTATGTTATGCAAGTTTGAGGTTGATCATTTTGTTCATGTTATCATGTTATGCAAGCTTATCTTGGGTTTATGAGCTTAAAGCTTCAAGCTTTATGCTAAAGGTTGCATTTTGGCAACATGTAAGTCATCATATCTCTTATGATAACTTGCATGTGGGGCTAAATGCGAACTTATGGCCATTTCTACATGTCATTTATCACCATGTATCACCAATATGCTAAGTTTGGTTTTATGCATGCTTTTGAGGCCTAAAAATGTAATATGCAAGTATATGAACATATGTACATTTCATATGCCACCATGTTAAACTTGTGGCTTCAACACCTTTATGTCATGATTATGCTAAGTTCCCTCTTTCTATCCTTTATGCGCTATTGCGATATGTAAGCGATGGGATTGCGTTTGGGGTTGGGTAAACTTAAAAGACATGAAAACATGAGATTGGGAATTTACCTATTAAGTTAGGTCTACCCATTGGGAATTTACCTATTAAATTAGGTCTACCCAAATGCTTGAAAACTTGTAATATGTTTGGTAAACATAATGGACATGACACTTAGAAAATATAAGTGTGACCAACTCGAGGTTGGGTTGAGTTTGTAGCGTAAAACTACCCGGAACCGACCGGCTTAACTAGTTGCTACAAACAATAGGACCCAATGTGAGAAGTTGGTCATGTTGTACCCTAAACCCGAGGTTAGACCAAGTTATGGTGTAAAGCTACCCGGAACCGACCGGCTTAACTAGTAACCGCAACAAAGTCTAATGTGAGAGGTTAAGGCACATTAATTAATTAATGCCTCATGATTAGGGTTAAGTCATGGTCCACTTAATACTTAACCAATTTGGACTTGGTGGATTAATTGGGGTTAAGTCGTGAACCCATCGTTACACTTAACCAAGTTAATCCATGATTAGTAAAAGGGTTAAGTTAACCTACACTTAGCCAATCTGAACTCGGTAATTTAACGGGGGTTAAGTTGAACTATACTTAACCAATCCAACTCAGTAATTTGATAAGGCTGAGAACCGATTTGATACCTGGTCTGGATAAACTAACCTGATTGTAAAATTAAACGAACCTGTTTTGCGGATCTGTAGGACCCACACCAAGTTAGGCAAGTTTGTAAATCTGTTATCTGATCCGTTAGTCTGAAAACTGATCGTCTGAACTTTGTATGTCTGAACTCTGTTAATAGGTTAATCTGAATCTGATAATCTGGGGACACAAAGGGGAATACTTGTGTCATTTGTTGTTTGGGACCCATATTAGTCAGTAACCCTTTCTGGTATCAAAACTTTGACCCAACTGTAGGTAGGGTCCGGGCACGCTTACTGAACTAATTATAAGTGGTTCATTCTGATAATGGCGATGGGTGTTGATGGTGCGTTCCAACCGGGTCATGTGCGTGCATGGATCCCGGTCTGCCTCTGAGGATGTAAGACGCCGTGACATCTGTAAATATGCCTGTGCCAATTGGTTGCCACTTTGGGGAGTGATACACCCTATCGTGGGGCCGACATAGGATATTTATGTATTAGGGAGCCGATCGCTTGGGTAGGATTTAGTGTACACTTAGCTCTGTCTGATTCTGTTGGTACCGTCTGTTTTGTTGGGTGGTAACACCCGTCTGTTTCTGTGTGGTACCGTTCTGTTAGGGTGGTAAAGGCCCATTATTGTTAGCATTCTGTTTCTGTACTTTATCTGTTAAGGTGGTAAAAGCCCATTTTTCCCAAACTCTATCTCTGTATGGACCATTCTGTTCCGTCCTGTTTCGATGTAAACATTGGGGTAACACCTAATCCTGTTATACTAGAATTTGTACCAAGAAGTTGGATCTTGATATAAGTCAAACACCTGATACTGGGCCAAGTTTAGGCCAAGGGATAAATTCTCGTTTATACATGACATGTTAGAATGTTGGTACACCTGTGGTGAAAAACTTCACCTTGATTATGTGATGACTCCTTTGAACTATCTGTTAGATATTCACCATGCTAGCATGTAATTATCCTTATGTTCATCCCTGCTTCTCATGCCAGTTAACTTTATCAGTTTACATTGATTGTAGTAGGGCTTACTCAGTCTTTTTGACTGACCTGTTTTCTTTCGCCTCTTTTCTTCCGTTCCCCCCCCCCAAGGTTCTCAGGGTGGGAATATTGGAGCTTAGCTTGGATTTTTGATCGCTTGCTTATGGGATTTAGCTCATGTACGGTTTGACATGAAGCTAGCTATGGTTATCACTTATTTTGGGGATAGTACTTATGTATTTCAGTTTTTTGGTTGAAGTTGATTTTATCTAGACTTGTTTATTTGGAAAGTTAACATTATGTTGTACTAGACTTATTTTGAAATGGTTTGAAATCTTCCGCTATTTTATCTATGTTATTTACTCTGTTTACATATATACATATGTTCTTGTTCTGCCTTGATATATCATTATGCATGCTTACCCGATTCAAACGCCCCTCCAAAGTCAGAGTGCTTGCAAGAGCCACCCTGGCGGAGGTGGGGTGTTACATGCTTCAATGGAGAAATCTTCACGAAAACCATATCGGCAACATCGAATTCCAAATCTGTTCGACATTTACCAACATAACTCTTCTGACGATCCTAGATCGCCTTCATTTGTTGCTGTATGATTTCGATACAACCCGAGGTCTCTCTAATCATTTCAGGCCCAAGTACCAACTTATCTCCAGTTTCTAACCAATAGGGTGGAGAATTGTATGGCCTCCCATACAATGCCTCGTATAGTACCATACCAATGCTGGTAGCTAGTATTATATGCAAACTAAACTATATGTAGATGGTCTTCCCATGATGCCCCAAAATCCAACACACAAGCTCTCAGGATATCTTCTAAAACTCGGTTAATCCTCTCGGTTTGACCATCCATTTGGGGATGATAAGCCATACTTAAACACAACTTGGTTCCCAAAGCTTCTTGTAGGCTCTTCCAAAATC
This sequence comes from Allium sativum, assembly GCA_030737875.1. NCBI lineage: Eukaryota > Viridiplantae > Streptophyta > Magnoliopsida > Asparagales > Amaryllidaceae > Allium > Allium sativum. The sequence goes on from CM060909.1 coordinate 34,677,802, forward strand.
CACTCGTGAATAATGGATCTCGGTCACTCACTATACTCTTTGGGACACCATGGAATTGAACTATCCATTCCACATAAAGTTGAGCCAGTTTCGACACCATCCTAGTCGACTGAACAAAAATGAATCTCGCACTTTTGGTCAAACGATTCACGATGACCCAAATCCCTTCGTTTCCTGCCCTAGTTCTAGGTCAATAAAATCCATCGATACTTGCTCCCACTTCCACGTTGGAACTTCCAATGGCTAAAGCAAACCACTTGGCTTCTTCTGTTTAGCTTTCACCAACCGACAGTTCATACACTTGGAAATGAACTTTCCAATATCCCGCTTCATCCCTTCCCAGTAGTAGATTCGCTTCATGTCCTGATACATCTTATTACCACCGGGATGAATCGTCAACTTCGAGTGATGACATTCTCTTAGAACTTTATCTCTCAATCCATCGATATTAGGAACAACTAATTGCCCTTGCTTTTGAAGCCAACCTTCTCGATCGACTTTAAACTCTTTATTCTCTGTTTCCAATCCCTCGATAAACTCGACAAGCTTAGCATCTCACTTTTGGCTTTCGCCAATCTTTTAGATGAGAGTAGGTCTTATCGATAAGCTTGCCAACATTTTAGGTTCTAACTCGCACCTTGGCCTGAAATCACACCTTGCCAAATACTCGAGGCTCTTCCAATCTAAAAACATCGCTCCCAAACTTGCGTGTCTTCGACTCAAAGCATTTGCAACCGCATTACCTTTACCAGGAGTAGGTTATATCAAAATCATACAATGCCAGAAACTCTAACCATCGTTCTCGCCGAAGATTCAAATCCTTTTGGGAGAAAAGATATTTCAACAACTTGTGATCCGTCAACAACTCGAATCGAACTCCCAATAGGTAATGTATCCATAGCTTCTAAGCAAACACAATCGCTGCCAAATCTAAATCGTGAATTGGGTAATTTCTCTTATGCGGCTTTAGCTATCGACTTGCGTAGGCTACAACCTTATCCTTCTACATCAGTATTTCTCCAAGCCCAATAACACATGCATCAGTGTACACCACCATCTCTTCATTCCCACTTGGAATGGTCAACATAGGAGCACTCATCAGTTTCTCCTTCAGGGTTCCAAATGATTTTCACACTTTGCATCCCAGGTGAACACTTGATTCTTCTTTGTCAATCTTGTCAATGGTGCAGCTATCTTGTAGAAATCCTTGATAAACCAACGGTAATAACAGACAAACCAAGGAAACTTCTCACATCCGTCGCATTCTTAGGTCTATCTGAATCCTAGATTGCTTCCACTTTAGCGAGGTCAACTGTTATCCCATTTCCAGACAACATAGCCTAAGAACCTCACTTCATTCTTCTAGAAATGACACTTCGAAAACTTAGCTCTCGGTTGATGCTTTCGCAAGATTTCCAACACAACCCTCAAGTGCGTCTTGTGTTCTTCTTCATTCCGTGAATAAACCAGAATATCTTCCACGAACACAAGCACAAACTTGTTCAGATGATCTCTGAATACCATATTCATAAGATGCACGAAATATGCTAGTGCATTAGTCAACCCGAATGGCATCACCAACCATTTGAGAAACCAGAATGGTGTCCTAAAAGCCGTATCTGGCAACTATCCTTAGCCACCCTCAACTGGTGAAATCCCATTGCCAAATCCATCTGAGAAAACACTATGGCTTAGTGAAGCTGATCGAACAAGTCATCAATCCTTGGTAACGTATACTTGTTCTTCTTAGTCACCTTATTCAGCTCACGATAGTCCACACATAATCTTAACGAGCCATCTGCCTTGGTTTCAAACACCATCGGTGCACCCCATTCAGATACACTCCTCTGAATGATTCCTTTTCCCAAAAGGTCTCGAACTTGGACTTCCAACTCTCGTTGTTCCTTAGGCGCCATCCACCTACGAGGCGTAATGATTAGTCTAGCACCCTCGACCAAATCGATTTTAAACTCAATCTCACAATGCGTCGGCAACCTTTTGACCTCGTCAAAGACATCTACATACTCATAGCGATCAATACTAATGACAGGTCTTCTTGCTGAATCCCAAGCGAATATAGATAATTCACGAAGACCCCGTCTTCGCACTTATATCAAATCAACACCTTTCTCCCTTCCACATCACTGACCCTCACCTCTAGTTTCTCGCAATTCACCCTTGCCACATACCTCTTGAGCCAATCCATGCCCAAGATGATCCCAAACCCAACGAAATTAAGAAAAAAGCAATCACACACAAAAGAGAAACCATGACTCGACAACACTAGGCCACGACATATCATGCACAAACTGGATGAACCCTCAACTGGATTAATCACGATCAATGGTCTATCACAAATCTCGGGTTCCAAACCCAAGCGACACACAAGTTCATTGCAAATGAATGAATGCGATGCTTTTGTATTAAACAAAACTTGAACTGAAACACCATGAATAGAAAGAGTTCCATGCACCACGACACCCTTTCCCTTTTCCTCTGCAGTAGGAGCTCTTGAGGAAGTTGGCATGGATTCCAAAGCATATGCCTTCACAACTTGCTTGCCCTTAGCTGATTCTGGACAATCTTTCTTCTCATGCCCAGGCTTCCCACACTTGAAGCACTTCTTCTCAGCTTTGGGATTCTTGCACTCACTAGCAAAATGGCCTTTCTGTTGGCAGTTGAAGCAAACCACCTCACTCTTAGGCTTCTTTTGGCCATTTTTCCCTTTCTGTTGTTGCTGCTTCCTCTTCATATTATCAGCACCTTGTTGTGGCTTCTACTCTTCCTTAGGTGCAAAAACAGACATCTTCATAGGAAACAGACTTTCATGCCTCAAAGCCTTCTTGACGACCTTCTCAAAGCTATCATCGAGGTGATCCATAAGCTGATTCCCAAGATATTCATCTAACCCCAAAACAAACTTCTCGATCTTTTGGTAAGGAGTATCCACATATGGACGAGCATACTTCGACAAGGCTTCGAAGTTAGAAATATAGTTAAGAACTGGGCGACCTTTCTGTTTAAGCTCTACGAATCTCTTAAACAGAATTGACTTTTCGGTGGAGATAAACTTCGCTTCAAACTTAGCTTGGAACTGCTCCCATGAGAACTCTTCTTCTGGAGTCACTAGTGTGACAGAATTTCACCAGTCCATTGCTCTACCTCTAACTGCCTTGCAAGCTTCCTCTTTGTTCCATCATCAATTCCCAAGTCCTTGAAAATCCTAACACAAGTATCCAACCACCTATGAACCTCTTCAACTGGTTATGTGTCCTTGAACTATTTCCCTTCCAACGAGGTAAAGTCTTTGCATAGTTTTTCAAATTCTATAGCTCTAGGCATTCAGACTCCAACATCAACCATAGCGGCCACTGGAGCGGGGTTCCTTCGAAGGCATGCTTCCATCATAGCTTCAAACATGGTCGGGTAGTCAGGTGCCCCACCATTACCTCTCTAGGCACAGTTTCTTCCCTAATAGTATGTCTTGTATAACGTTGACTCATTCTAAATATGCAAGTTAGAATGATTAGCCCCTTACAAGATAAGCTGCTAAAGAAGTACAAACGCTACTATACTATATAGTATCATATAGTATACATCCAACTGAAACTACAAGTACGTCTCTTATACGCGATTACGTCTTCAAACTTTGGCCAAAATTGTTGACCAGAGCTCTGATACCAAATGTGACGATCGCCCACAGCCCCCGCACTAAAAAAAGTAATAATGCGTTGAAAAGTGTGCCAGGAAGCTATGGATGATCATAGAAGTAGGTAAACATATCAAAAACTTTCGTAGAACTCATGGTGCAAGGATAAAATATAATAGAACATATACAACAGGTAATAGTAGTGAAGCATCATATAGCAACTTTTCAAACTTTCACAACATCCTGAAAGATTATTCCAACATCATAAGAAATATCAAGTATGTACATAAGGCCTTACTACAGCACTCACATAGCAACTCAAACAGCAGAAATAGAAATACTAGACAGTAGTAAAGATAATGCGCCAGCCACCTGCTCGCCATCGATCAGCATCATCGTCCTCACTAAAGCATCACCTGTCACTACTACTCAGTCTGCCCATCCACAACCGGATGAACAACCCAAGGTAATAAGAGGTAACATAAAACCTTGAGTCGGACAACAGTCTTAGTGAGCCATAAAACAACTAACAAATTTCATCAATAAAGTATATGAGAATGGATAGATAAACATACTAATCTACCTACAACACCAAAGAAGAACTCAATCTTATCTTCCCCACATCAGACAGTGAAAGCCTTTACAATCCATTCAACCAAAGGAATAACGATTCATTCATAGAAATCAAAAGCAACCATCAAAAGAACTCATAACATCCTGATTATGGATCTCACATAAATCATCCTAATCGAATTCAACATCACATGAGCATAAGACCTGGAGGCCTAAACTAATATCAGACAAGCACCCAAGGAACATCTCCTTTGATGTTGGATAATCTACGTGAGACAGTACAAACAAGGAAACCAATCGTCCATGACAGACTCTGGTTATCACTGCCAATCCTACTTTGAAACCATCGTTAATCGTATGGCGGCGAACCTTGCCATATGTCAAGGGCTAATAGTAACCCCAGTTCTAACATAAGCTCCATATGTCCAACCTTGACAACTAGGCTTTTCTACAAGACCTAAGGTGCTCGACCAGCAATGATTCGGTCTTCTAGGTGCCCTTATGGTACCCCTGCTTTGATCCTGCAAGAAATTACGACAACGATAATCTGTCGGCCTTCTCATTCCTAGTCATCCAACTCAATGACTTTTCATAGCTCAACCAACCTTCTCGAGCAACCATTGTCCACCAACTCACGACCTTTGAGTTGCCACCTTTCTCGTTGGTCTACACCGATCAACGAACACATTCAACACTTCGAATATTCCCACTTAAATGCTCCTCAAAGTTATCACCATTATCGACTCAAAAACAAGCTTTATTCAGTTGACATTCTTTAGCTCTTTAAGTCTTGCTCCTTAGATCTTGCCCCTTAGGTCTTAAAATGACCCAAAACCAGGAAAACCGACCCAAAGCTAGGATAAACGAACCAAGGCTAGGAAAAACGAACTAAGTCCAGGAAAAACGACCCAAAGCCAGGAAAAACTACCCAAAGCCAGGAAAAACAATCCACCGACTGGAAAAACGACCCAAGGTCAAGAAAAATGATCCAAAGCCAGGAAAAACGACCCAAGGCCTGGAAAAATGACCCAAAGCCAGGAAAAACGACCAAAAGCCAGGAAAAATGACCCAAGGCCTGGAAAAACGACCCAAAGCCTAGAAAAACGACCCAAGGCTTGGAAAAATGACCCAAGGCCAAGTAAAACAACCCAAAGCCAGGAAATATGACCCAAAGCTAGGAAAAACAACTCCAAGCCAGAAAAAACGACCCAAGGTCAGGAAAACCAACCCCATGCCAGGAAAAACGACCCAAAGCCAGGAAAAATGACCCAAGACCAGGAATAATGACCCAAGGACAGGAAAAACGACCCAAATCCAGATCTGACCAAATTAGCTCCAAACTTGACCAAATCTTCGCCAAACGACAACAATGATTCAAATAACTGATCTAAGTCATCCAAATCAGTCATAACCAACTCAACAAATCCATAACAACATCAAAATAACAATTATCATCATTAAATCATAGAAATTGCTCTAAATTATGATAAATGAATGTATGAACTAAAATTATGGATTTAACTAGCATAAATATATGAAATATCATAGAAATTACCAGGTTTAAGTTGCTAAATTAGATCCTATGGAGATTCATATGAAAATACACTTACCTTGATGTAGAGCTAGGTGAAAACAACTCCAAATGATGAAAAGTAAGATCAAACACCCATATACTTGATTGAATCCGCGTAAGAGATGCATATCACTCACCAATCCATCGATCTAGTTTAGAAACAAAGAAATATTAATCCGGACAACGGAGAGCTTGCTTCAATCCGCTCGATTTCATGAAATCTCACTTGAAACGGTGTAGATCTAGCCTCAAATGGTGTAGATCTTCGATTCTGTAAGCATTAATGGTAGAAAGGATGAAGGAATGGAGGATCCCTTGGCTCTTCCAAATGAGAGAATGAAAAATTTTAACTCTTTCCCATGCCTCATATCCCCTATTTATAGCCTTACACCAGCCCACTAATGGGCCTCTCCAAATCATCCCATTATGGCTTACCAAACATGGACAACCAACTGTTAAACCTTAAAACAACGATTTCTCCCAAAACGCTGAACCAAAACTTTAATGTAACCACTCTACGGAAAGGTAAACATCAATTCCTTTCCAATATAACAGGTCTCACCCTCTGTTTCATCCTAAGTTAAAAGTTATGCTTTGTATAAGACTGATAGGGGCAAAATGGTCACAAGCAAAATCGGTAAAAATTATGGACATGTCTCACACCCCCATAAGCAACATACTAAAGGATGACAATGATCCAACCCCAAGGGAATAAAATAAAAATATTTTACGATCTTCTGATATGTAAAATGCGGTCTGTTACAATAATCAACAAAATATTCATGATTCCATTAGAATTCTTTAAGAAATACTAGCAATAAGTTAAAATAATGACAAGTTTAATACATTCCATGACACATGACAACACATGGAATTTTCTAGAAAACTGGAACTGAATATCCTTCAGATGAATATTGTACTTTCATATAATATAATAGGTAGAAAGATGGATATAATTGGAGATACTGATTTTAAAGTTCAAGAGATCAAGTTCAAAGACTAACAGAGATGATTTTTTTTCTTTTTATAGTTACCTAGTTTTTATATACATTTGTATATATCCTCAGCATTCATAAATAAATCAATGAGACTTAAAGCGCACATGCGGATGGAATCCTAGTATGATTTAAACATCAAGTTTTCCCTTTTTTTACATATGTGCTTTACTGTACTCGTGAGGTCTTAAACTGACCGAGAGTGGTATATGTTATTTTCTTATATACTCACGTATGTTTGCTATTACATATTCAACATTTCAGTGCTTGTAAACATAAAACAAATAAAAGAGATGACAAGATTCAACATAAATCGATAAATTCACTTGAGCAATAACATAAGCTTTTAGACCAAGTGAGCATTCTCACCTTTTACCAAATTGCTTTTATAAAACTTCTTATTTGCAAGTTATTTGATTGATCTCATTGCTCTTTGCTTTTCTTTTATTTATCCTATTTTGATTTCTTTCTCTTCTTTTGATACTCATGAAATAAATTATGCTAGGAATGAAATAGAGTAAAGAAAATGAGAGACTAACATGGCTTCTAAAAGAAGAGAAGGTAAGGTAAAACTTCACTTTTGCCCTTAGTTTTAAAATTCAACCATCATCATTTTAGAAATCAAATAGATAAACAATTATGTTCAAGATTTTTTAACTGGTTGTGCTTCCCTTATTAAACCACTTAGACATAAGCATCCTTAAAAACATTACAAAATATAATCATGACACATAACAAACAAAAATGAAATAAAATGCTCAAATACATAACATTAAATGGCAAGGTGACTTGACATGTACCCTTTTAGTTCATGTTGACATGTTTTTTGGTCAAAGCAGCAACACATCAGGTTCATGCTTAACTAAGCATTTGAATCTTGAGAAAGACGTCGGAAAATACAAAGCGATTTGTTCGAAGTTGCGACATGCTCAGAATTGAGTTAATATATAGTTCATTCCTGAAATCAGCATTGATTCAGTCACGTGAGGAAAACACATGTCGATCACTCAAAAAGGCTTGTGTGCACCATGTCGATCATCTAAAAATAGTTGTGCAACCCAATCTTGCAACTTGGCAACTTCAAGTATTGGCACTTCAAAAGTGCTGATCGGCACAAGAAAATCTTCAAAAAAAATTGCTATGCATCATCCCCGGCATGGTTCAGTTATGTGTAAAATACGAGGTTCTCCTAGGTATTTTGTATCCCCTAAGGATACGAAATTGTATCCCCCCCCCCACGTGGATACATTTTCATATCACTCAGAGGATATGGTGCACTCCAGTGTTGGCATGCTCAAAACAGCTGAGCAAATCGGGACGTTCAGCAATCACGAGTGCGCACTGTGGAATCCGAGCTTGGCATTTAGTAAACTTAGGATACGAAAATCCCGGAACTCGAAAACTCCATGCATGCATCAGGCTTATCATTCCTGGAATGTGGCGCATCACGAAATGCGAAATGAGGGATGCGAAATCCCAAAGAAAAGTGTGGATACGAAATCCATATGTGGATCACTATTTTTTACTTTATTAACTCGGGTTAGGATCGCTTTCTTGGGATGCAAAATCCTTTGGTGGGAGGCGATGCGAATTTGGCAAATGACTTGGCCATTCAGAATTCATGTGCAGATCATGCATTTTTGGCTGATCGGCATGTAATGATCTCTGTTTTTCAACGTACCACTTCGGGATCCAAAATTTTGCAAAGTAAAGTAGCTTGGTATTTTATGTAAGTTTTTGAGATGTGAATTTTGCATCCCTTCAGGATACGAAATTCAGGGTGATGTCTCCAAACCTCACCTATAAATTCCCGCTTTCTTGGCATTCTAAGGGGCTGACATTTTTGGACTTTGCCTACACTTTGACATATGAGATTGAAACTCCTAGACACTATTAATTGTTTCCATCATCATCTGTAATGCTTTTGGATATTTCTTGAACTTGTATACGTTACATAAACGTTTATATACAATTCTTTGACATTCACTTGGACTTTTGAACATTTTTGCAGATGCTTGGACATTGAAGCTATCTTTTGGACATTGTTGCTCATACCTATACGCTTTCACTCAACGAAGAAGAAGAATGACATTTTGGTTAAAGTTTGGAATTAACAATCTATTTATTGTTATATCATAAAACTTTGTACACACAAATATACCGAACTTGCACAAACATTGTAATCGACAAATATATGATGAATGATTACTATAAAGTGGACGTAGGCGTTATTGTCAAACCACTATACAAGTTGTATGTCCCTGAACATTTCTCATACTGTGGATATTTGTATTATAAGTTTACTGTTAAACTTACACTTGGGGATTGGCGCGCGCAAATAACCAATTTCCTATGTCAACACTTTGGCATGCTAGGAAGGGGCCATACACCTTTGGCTTCTACTTTTGTTTTAGTTCCAGTTTTTGATTTCGTATTTCAACTTCGGTTTCGGATTTCAACTTTGACTTCAATGTCGACTTCAGTTTCGGTTATCGAATTCAATCTCAGATTTACTTGGATTTCTCTCGGATTCCACCATGGTTAAAAGGAAACAGTTAGCTTGCTTGAAAATAGCAGGTATCGAGGAAAGTCAGGAAATTTCCTCGATCGAACATCCGTCAAACTACGTCACTGTAGACAACATCGACGGAGTCGTCAAAGATTTAACTAAGGATCTCACTTCTCGTTTAGAGCAATAGTAGGAATATTTCCGTCGACAAGAAGCCACTATAAACACTCTTCCCGCTCGACTCGAAGGAATTATGAGGCAATCGGGCCAAGGTCACATGATTGGGACAAGTGCTACTTATTCGCAAGGATTAACTTGGGACTTGGGGGTAATTCCAGAAGAGCAACCCCGTGTCGACACCAATCTGCAGGCAGCTACCGGATCGGTTATACTCGGGGGCATCCCAATCAAGTCTCGACTCAGATTGTGGTTAATTAGGTTTCAGGTATTGGAAATATCACTCAAGCATCGGTGCACAGCTTTGAATGTTGGAACTCACGTAGTTTCGAATGTTGGATTCTTTGTAGTTGAGGCACCTCAAGTAAGAATTGAGCCCAGTATTCCAGTTGGAGCTCAACAATTCGCTAACTTAGGACTTACTACTAGGACCACCAATGTCACTTTACACGATTGGTGATAGCTATTCGGTACAGGAAGTGAAAGTCAAGTCGCTGATGCTATTCGATGCTTTAATCGGGCCGAGGAACCCAATGCTATTTTGGACTGTGTTACTCGTAGCCCTTTTCTCAAGACATCAGGAATTCTCAAAATCCACCGGACTTCAAGTTGTCGGTGTTAAAAGATTCCCATGGTAGGAAGGATCCTACAGTTCATCTTATATGCTACATGCATCATATGGAAGCACTTCCGGCTTCTGATAGCCTCATGGTGAAGTGATTCTCGACTTATCTAACAGATATTTTTGCTTCCAGTTGGAAATCGAATTTATCAACAGTTGGAACATCTTGGTTGAAAAGTTTATCGAGTAGTTTAGGGTTCGTATAGCCCAGCCTAATAACGTTATGACCTTGACATTAGTGAAGCAGAGGATATATGACTCTACGCAAATATTATGAAAGATTAAACGCGGTGGTGGCCTTTGTCGACAGGCTGGAACCGTCTATGGTTCTAATGACTACCGTCTCTGACAGTCTTGACAAAACTGACTTCAAAATATCATTGCAACAAGACCCACCAAAGGTCCTCACCGAATTCTACTTCGAAGAAGAAAGACTTCTAAGGGAAGAAGACTGCTATGACAAAAACCTGCGCATCAAGTCAACTCTACAACATCCGGGGGACCATCTGCGCTCGAAAAAGGAAAGGGTAAATCTTGGGACAACTGGAATATGCGGCCTCACTTTGAGCCAAAGTTCCCGGCACACACTGAACTCACTCATTACATGGAAAGGATTTAGCTCAACATACAGGAAACTACGGCTTTTCAAAAGCCTCCCAAGAGGGACCCGGCTCCAAAATAAGCAAGTTCGAACAAGTACTACCTGTTCCATGAACTGCGGGGTCATGACACCGACCATTGCAGGCAGTTTTGTGATCTTATCAAAGCACGCGTCAGGCATGGCGAGCTACCATAATATATATGGAATCCAGCAGTAACAGCGCCACAAGCTTAGCCCCCTACAACATCTCAGGATAGGGGCAGGCCGGGATGCCCCAAGGACTTATAATCACCTAATCTAGCCTAGTGGATTCTTTTGCCTTTTCCGGAATCTGATCTGTTACTTATGTTTGTTCTTGTTCATGGTGACTTCCCGCATTTTTTTGACTTTCTATACTTGTAATCAAAGTGGCCATGTCAGCGCACACATGCACGAAGCTGACTTATGGCCTCCAGTCGTGCTTTGGGTTGGACTATCGACCGTTTTACATCTGTGGTATCAATAAAGACTACTTTGGGACTTCGATCAAAACTTGGTATGCCAAGAATAAAAAGGACTATGGCTCCACTCTTGGTCCACCAAGTATAAAAAAGGGCTCCGGCTCCATACTTGGTCTGCCAAGTATAAGAAAGGGCTCCGGCTCCATATTTGATCGGTCAAGTATAAAATTCGGGCTCCATCTCCACAGTTGGTCGATCAAGTACAAAACTCGAGCTATGGCTCCACACTTGATTGACCAAGTAAGAAATTTGGGCTCCGACTCCACACATGATCGGTCAAGTATAAAATTTGGTCTCCGGCTCCACACTTGATTGGTCAAGTATAAAATTCGAGCTTCGGCTCCACACTTGGTCCACCAAGTATAAAATTAGGGCTTCGATCACCACTTGATCATTCAATCATAAAATTTAAACTCTGGTCCCATATCTAGCCAACCACTCATAAACTTCAAACTCCGGTTCACAACTTTGGACTTTGGTCCATGACTTTCTAGAACTTGAACCATCAGGTTTTAAGATTGTCCAATCAGGTTCACCAAGCATAAGAACTTCACGACTTGGTCCGTCAAGTACAAAGATTCCTTACCTTAACCCTCTTAACACGGTAGTCTTAGCAGCCTAGACCATCAAGTACACAATATTACACAACTTGGTCCGCCAAGTGCAAAACAACTTTTTACAGGTACACACTTGCTCCGGTAGGATCCAACAAGCCCATGGTTTTGTTTTTCTGAATCCCATGCATCTCGGACTCGACAGTCTGCCAAAATACAATCTCAGTGATCTTCAGATTTATATTCTATTACGATCTCTGTGATCGTCTAATTTCTACTCTATTATGATCTTAGTGACCATCGGATTTCTATCATATTACGATCTCAATGATCATCAGATTTCTATTCTAATACGATCTCAGCGATCGTTGGGTTTCCATTCTACTACGATCTCAGCGATCATCGGACTTCTCCTAAATCTCAGCTCACATATTTATAGATTTCGAACTACTCGCAAAACACATCTTCCTCCAATCAAGAAAGACAAGTTTTGGGGGCAAAGGGTTGACACGTTTTTTGATCAAAGCAGTCACATGTCAAGTTCATGCTTAACAACGCGTTTGAATCCCGAAAATGTCGTCGGAAAACACAAAGCGATTTGATCGAACTCATGACATGCTCGGGATCGAGTTAAAATGAAGTTCATTCCTGAAATCAACGTCGATTCAGTTATTGTGTGGCAGACGCATGTCGATCACCCAAAAAGGCTTGCGCGTAACGCGCCGATCACCTAAAAATAGCTATGCAACTCAATTTGTGAACTTGTCAAATTCAATATTTAGCACTTTAAAAGTGCTGATCAGCACAAGAAAACCATAAAAAATCATTACTCTGCATCAGTGCCGGCACGTCTCAATTATGGCAAAAGTACGAGGATCTCCTAGGTTTTTTGAACCCGCAGAGGATACGGTGCACTCTTGTGTTGGCATGTTCAAAAGAGCTGAGCGCACTAAGCCGCTTAGAAATCTTTACAAGTGCACACTGTGGAATCCGAGCTTGGCATTTGATAAACTTGGGATGTGAAAATCCCAGCTTCATCTGGCAACTCGAAAACTCCATGCACGAATCGGGCTGATAATTCCTGGTACACATCGCATCACAGGATGCGAGATCCCAAGGCAAAGTGCGAAATCCATATGCAGATCACTATATTTTACTTGATCAACTGGGTTCGCCATGCTTTTCTAGGATGTGAAATCCCTTGGTGGGAGGCAATGCGAGTTTGGCAAATGACTTGGAGTTAACCAGCTTACTAGAAAAAAGTCGTCACAACTCAAGATTGAAGCTTACTACCAGATATCGGCTCGTTCCAGACCTTCGGGAATGATTTTCATCTTAGGTCGACCGATTATAGGTCGACCAGAAACAATGTTGCAGTAGATAAAGGCACTCCTAAAAGACAAGTCGACCGATTGGGTCATCAGTCGATCCGACGAGACGTTCCAAAACATTCGGGTCGAACCTGGAATATTGGATCAAGAATTCCATATCAAATTTATTTGCTAAAAGATGGAGTCCTACTCCCAAGGCTACAGAATTGGTCAGCTTTAGTCAAGCACAACTTTTAATGCGCTAAAGCTCATGCTCCATGTAAGCCACAATTTCCGAGAAGAACTATTCATTAGCAGTATAACCAAGCCCGCCTCCTACAACAACTTTTTCGGATCGAGATGCACATGTCCAAGCCTGAAAAAGACATATGCCACGTCGCATACCACCTCAGCAGATGAACTCGCCTATATAAACAGGAATTCCCTGAAATGGAAAGAGAATCTTGAATCGGAAATTTGCAACTCAAAGCTTTATACTAGACATCCTAAAATAGCATGTCATATATTCTAAGTACAACATAAGGATATTGTGTTTTGATCTCCACTTTCTCTACTTTCTTTCACTGAAAAATCACCGTAACTTGTAATCGACAGCATAAACAAAGACTATAAGTGGACGTATGCTTGGATAAAGCCGAACCACTATAAAAATATTGTGTCTCCCTTGTTTATTTACTTTTTTCGCATTTCTGTGAATATTCTCATGTGTAAATAACACATGTTGGGGTTTGACTGTCATTAGACCAACTTTTGATGTCAACACTTTGGCACGCCAGGTGGAGGCATGCTATCGACCTTCGACCGCCTTCAGCAATTTCTAAACCAACAATGGCAAAGCGGAAGAAGGATGCAACATCTTCCCTCCCTTTACCTACTAATGCAGCAGGAGCGGCAGCAACGGAGGGAAGCCAAGGGGCTTCATCCCATGACTACCAATCCCAATACATCACTAGGGACGAGATGTATAAAATTCTGGCCGAGTTCAGAGGTCAAATGGCACATTAAGATGGACTCCTCAAAAAACAGGAGGAAATGATAAATAACTTCATCACCCGAATAGGAAAGGGACCTCACATTCCAGTATCATATCCTGCACTGAGAGAAGCTGGAGCAACAACTGATCTTCGATCTGCTGAGATCCAAGCCCCAGATAGGTCAACACCTTTGCATCCTCCCGGTTCTACTTCACAACCAGATCGGCTCGATCTAGTGTCGCCACTCCCAGCGACTATTGGAGCTCAGGTAGCTACAGATTCTTAGTTCGGCCATGGAAAAGTTCCGAACCGACCAACCACTTTGCTTCTGGTCTAGGGATCGACTCAACTCCCTGGACAAATGGCTCTTGAACCAGTGCAACCCTTGAGTTGACCAGAACCAGGAACGTAGCAATATCCGGTTCAACCCAACGTCAGACTGCAAACCGTCTTATGCAGCCTCCCTTGCAGCCTTCCCAGCTTGCCGATCCAGATCAAGATGGGGGCAACAACCCTCCGTGTCACCAAGTCCACTCTATCATACCAGTTCCCAACGTGATAGAGGGAAACACTACTGTAAACCACTCTAATGTTGCCCCGGATGGGGACATTATCGAGCTCCAGATGGATACTACTCACTTGGACATATCCCTTCCAATCAGAGCGACCATGGTTCAGTCCTACAATAACCAAGTGACTTTAGCTGCATCTGAACCAAGGTCTGAGGCAGGGGGCCACCTTCACTCAACTCTCGTTGGTCGAACCCAACCGACCCCAATATCTCAGGGCATGCTTCCACCCAACACTAGTACTGGGATTCTCACCGATGTCCCTAGTGCAGAATTAAACCCTTGGCAACAACTTCTCGAAGATGGAAGCCAGCTTGCAAGCATCATCAAACGCTTCACCAAGGGCACCTCTTCTCAGTAGGATGTGGATGTCATCCATTGAAGTCCATTCATACGGAAAATCAGGAACTCCCGGAATCCACCAGACTTCAAGCTTCCGGTCTTGGAGCCCTACAACGTAGGACCGACCTGACCATACATCTTATGCGATACATGCACCATATGGAAGTGCTATCAGCCTCAACCAATGTCATGGCCAAATTCTTCCCTCTATTTCTCATAGACATAGCCGGCATGTGGTTTCATCAGTTAACAACTGAGTCGATCAATAGCTGGCATATGTTGGTCACCCGCTTCATCGAGCAGTTCAGGGTTCACATCTCCCGACCAAGGAGGTTCATATTCCTTACATCCATCAAGTAGCGGTCCGGTGATACCTATGCTCCTTCGTAGAAAGATTCAACACGCTGTAGCATCAGTCGATCGACCCAAGCCATTGATGGTTCTTATGGCCACCATAGCTGGCATTCAGAACCGATCTGAATTTAGGATCATTTTAACCAAAGACCCCCCCCCCCCCCAAGGATATTGAAGACTTATATGTCGAAGAAGGAATGCTATCATCGAGATGGAAAGTCACGAGGTACTTGCTACCAAGGACAGAGTTCCATCCAATAATACAGGCCAGAATAAAGGAAAAGGAAAAGCCTTGGAAAAGAATGATCAGAATGTACGATTCCGGAGAGAAAACAAGTACGATTAACACACTGAGCTCAACTCATGCCTACTAGACATCTACTTCGACGTACGAGGATCTCTACCTTTCCCTAAGCCTTGTAGAAGGGAGCCGACCCGAAAAGAACTCGAATCCGGAAAGCACTGCATGTATCACAATATGGTAGGTCACAACACCAGTGAATGCAGGCATTTATGTGATTTCATTGAGGACAGGGTTAGACGTGGAGAGCTACCCGAGTATGTTAATAAATTTGCACTAGCCATGCCGCCACAACCTTCTGCCCAAGCTCCTCAGGTCGGTCCCCAAGCTCCTCCGGTCAGCTTTAATCAAACGTAACTTTTTATAAGCCAAAGCTCAACGTAAGCCACTATTTTCGAGAAGAACTACTCATCAGTAGTAAAAACGGACCCGACGCCTACAACAACTTTTACGGATCGAGCTGCATGTGTCAAGCCTGAAAAATATGTATGCCATGCCGCATACCACCTCAGCAGACCAGCTCGCCTATATATACAGGCATTCCCCGAAATGGAAAGAGAATCTTGAATCGGAATCCGCTACTCAAAGCTTTGTAGTCAACGTCCCAAAATAACATGTCATATATTCTAAGTACAACACAAGGCTATTGTGTTTAGATCTCCTCTTTCTCTACTTTCTTCCACTGAAAAATCACTATAACCTGTAATCGATAGCATAAACAAAGACTATAAGTGGACGTAGGATTGGATGAATCCGAATCACTATAAAAATATTGTGTATCCCTTATTTATTTACTTTTTTTCGCATTTCTATGAATATTCTTGTGTGTGTATAACACATATTGGGGGTTGATTGTAACTAGACCAACTTTTGATGCCAACACTTGGCATGTTCAGAATTCACGTACGGATTATTTTTAGCTGATTGGCATGCAACGATCTCTGTTTTTCAACGTACCACTTCGGGATACGAAATTTTGCAAAGTAGCTTGGTTTTTTGGTTAAGTTTTTGGGATGCGAATTTCACATCCCTTCGGGATACAAAATTTAGGTTGATGCCTCCAAAGCTTACCTATAAATACCCCATTGCTTGGCATTCTAAGGGGTTGTCATTTTTGGACTTTGCCTACACTTTGACATATGGGATTGGAGCCCCAAGACACCATTAATGGCCGCAATCATCATCTTCATGGCTTTTCAACATTTTTTTTAGACTTGTGGACATCACACAAATGTTTGTCTATAACTTTTTGAGATTCACTTGGACTTATGGACATCTTTTAGACATTTTTGCAGATGCTTGGACATTGAAGCTATCTTTTGGACATTTTTGCTCATATCAACACATTTTCACTCAACGAAAAAGAAGAAGGGCATTTTGGTTAAAGTTTGGAATTAACAAGCTATTTGTTGTTCTATCATACAACTTTGTATGCACAAATTGTCCGAACTTACAAAATCATTGTAATCGACAAATATATGATGAATGATTACTATAAAGTGGACGTAGGCATTAGTGTTGAACCACTATAAAAGTTGTGCGTCCCTTTACATTTCTCGTACTTTGGATATTTGGATTATAAGTTTACTGTTAAACTTACACTTAGGGGTTGGTGTGCGCAAATAGCCAATTTCTCACGTCAACAGTTCCCATCAAATCAAGCATGTATCAGTATTTATAAAAAATATATTTATTTGTAAGTCCTATTTAAAACAAATCTTAATCACTTCATACTTTTATGTAATATTTTTCAAATCTATACTAATCAGAACAATATGTCTTAAGAAACTTATTAACATATGAATTAAGATTAATAAGACTTGAATATGTATATTACATGTAAATAAACACACTTCTTCTTATTCCTTTTGAACTCATGTTTTTTCAACAAAAAAATTGCTTTATTTTAAATCCATAACTTAATATAAGGTTTAAAACATATGTGTACATATACCATGTACATACACTTATTTTCTTTCAAAATGCATTTAAATAGGGTTTTCTTAAACAATACTACTTATTATTATATTTATGATTTTTATTCAAAGAGTATACTTCTTATAAATGTATTCTTTGATATACTAAATTATCAAAACTGAATATCAATTTTTTTGCAAGGCCGACCATCTTTCATAGTGATCCATAATACTTTTTATTATAATAAATAATAAATACAATTGTACAGGAGATAAATAGATTATCTATATACTACAAACAGTTTTTAGAGTGGACCGACCACTGTAACTAGAAATCTATCTAGGAAAATAGGTAGAAACTAGTTCTACACTGCAATAACAAAAGCTTCCATGCAAGGAGCAAGCTAACTGAAAATATAATGGCATACACTTAAACATAGTTACACAAGGTAATCAAATGCACTTTGGCAAACCAAAGTAAGGGAGCATATAGCAAAACCAGATGACATTGTCCAGCAGCCAATTGCAAGCTATAAAGCAAGAATAGAATTAGTGCACTGTAACATCATCAAAGGAACAATTCATTCTAGCTCAAAAGACAAGGCACTTCACATCCGAAAGTTGCACAAGGCAATCCGTTTGACTTCGAATATTTGCATGCAACACATAGAAAAGCTAAGTGAACCGGATTAAACTCACACAACAGGGTAACAATAGGATTAAACTCACTAAATATCAATTTTTATTTCAATAAAAGCATAAAATCCAAATAAATATGTTTTGGTTTATATTTCAATTTTTCAAATGAATAATTTATAAATATAAATCGAATTCTAAGATTAAATTCCAAATTATCAATTTTAAATTAAAAAGAGTTATTAATTAATAAAAATCTTTTAACGGATATATAAAATAAATAAAATATTTTCATATCTTAAAACAAAAAAATTTCGGGTTGTTACAACATAACCATGTAAATCAGTCACTTCATATTTTATGTTTGATCTTAGTTTTACTAACCAACAGAAAACTAACATTTCATTGTTATCCAATAACTACCAGTACATATCATCTTCATGCAGCTAGTCATGAGTAATATACTGCTTAACATTTAGAGAGCGCTATGTACTTTAGTTAGAACAGACTCATCAATATCCAGTCTTGATGAATTATGACCATGAACACTGAAAATGGTATATTTATTTTTAGTATGATAAATTATTTATAGTTAGAACGCTTTGTAAATACAAATGCAAAACATAACGATTATAAATTTTCTATTAAGTATATTCTTAAATACATTAAGTAATTAATAAAACACGTTATATCTAGTATATAGCAGAAAGAAAACACCTTTTATTTTAGACTAAGTTGACTATCGAATTAAAAACATGTAACAAATTACAAAATTGCTCATTGGGCATACCATTAGCTCTACCATTTTGTATATTTATGTTTGGATGCTTATGTAGACGTTTGTGTATGCTTGATGATTATGATGGATAGTTGTGCATTAACGATATTGTACTTGGTGATAGGTGATGTTGGAAATACATGCATATATATTATGAAAATCTTTTTTTTTTTTGAAAATGGATTTAACTTTTATTAGGCATAACAACCCAAATCGAACGTTCATGATGTACAAAACGCACCCAAGCCCATTTAGCAACAGCCGCAATAATAAGGACAAGTTATAGATAAACATGCTTAAAACTAAAACTTTCCCCATATAAAGCTTATCTTCCCAAGATCCCTATCCAAAAATTCATGGAGGCCAAAAGTAATTTGAACTACTTAGGATTCCAATGTCACTCTCTTCCATCCTCGTGTGTCATGCCTTCTCCATTGCGTTCCAGGAATGATGTAAGTCTGCCTCTCAATTTGATTTTCTTTGTGTTGTCCATGTTAATTTGTATGAAACGACAGACATCCTCGAATGATTTGCTTTTGCTTTGGTAAATTTTCCTGTTTGTCTCATTCCAAATCCACCATATCGCAGTTGTGAGGGAGATGATATTTATATCGGTCACCATGTCTTGGTTCTTCTAGTTGTCGATCAAGTACAAAACAATTTCCGCCAGATTATGAGTTGATACATGCATGATATTCTGTATAATAATTTTGGTGTAAGAACATTGAAGAAAAGATGATCATGAGATTCCTCCTTGTAGTTACACAAAACACATTTTGGATCCACATTGACACCCCATTTACATAATCTGTCCTTAGTAGGTTATCGTTGCAGACTTGCAGTGTAATGACTTGGGATTTTGTCGACTTTGGTTATCACCATAAACTCACTGATGACTAACCAAACATAAAAAAAACCAGTCATTAATGAAAGAAATTAGAGGGTAAGGAAAGATAAGATAGAAACTTAGAATAAAAGAAGAAGAAGAACACAATATCAGAGTAACACGAATCTCACAATGGAACGAATAAATATATTTCATAACATAACTTTGAAATACAAATCTGTACTTGAATATGCATATCATTATCAAAGTACAACACTTACAACACAGCGGAAATAACTATAGCTATATGATCCTGAAGCCTCCTGCTCCAGCTCTTCCAGTATCTGTAAATCCTGACTACTTGACTGTCCGTACAAATTTAGGCACCCAAGAGTTTAGGGAAACAAACAAATAAACTCCGGGTCAGTCATGGGACTAGTATGAGTAAAACAGTTTAAAACAGTTCAAGCAGGTAATCGATATCTCATAAGACCACGCCGTATAATGAACAGGTTTTCCCTTATGAGAATCCAAATTTATCTTTATATCAAAAAACTTTTGATAATATAATAATGTCTATCAACATAATATAATAATCATCTAGCGGAAACGCTTTCATCTCATGTTCTACATATATAGTATAAAATCAAAACCACAAGCACGTATTGGGTAATGGATTTCCAACTATGACAAGGTATGGAACCACATTTCTCTAGTGTACCTCTAGAGAGGAATACACTGGGTTCAACAAAAACATCTTGCAACCCGGCCACACACGACCGACCACTCATTTCGCTTGAGTGTATTGAATGTATATCACCAACGGTTGGGATCAGCAACTGTTTCCCGAATAGGACAACATCAACAATAGATTTTTAGAAGTAAATGAAACTCTAGATCAGGTGATTATACACCCTACTTCGGTGCGACCGACTTAGCCATGCTGCCTGTCCGATTTCTGTCATTTACCGGATGTGAGGCTAGAAGCTACGCTTTATCATCACACCAGATTCACTTTGAATGCCACATTGTCAAATCCATCAAATCACCGATTGACGTCCTCAACCATACATTATGTGTTAGCTAAAAGAAGTTTCCTTCTCCGCTTCCACTCTTGGTACGGTTGGAGAAATCAATGTACGTGATCGTCTGGAAATACTCTGTCAGACATCCATCCATACAAGTCATCCAGGAACAGGATGAACTGAAGACACTATTCTGTAAACAGGATAGCCCTTGCATAACTCCGTCTTCAATTTCCTTTGGCATATATGATTCGCAACGCTTATGCCAATACAGAGTGGTTCTTTGGATAATAATCCAACCAGTCTCTCCATATTAACAACGTTAAAATGGTCAAAACTTCGATAGTCTGTGATTTAACTATCGAAGAAAAACAGGTGTGCAAACAACGATATTATTTCCAAAAGGAAATTTATAACGATCAAACATCATTCAACATTTATCTCTTTATTTCATTAATTTACTTACCTCCTGTTTCCCTATATTCAATATTTCTTATTTTCAAAATTTGGAAAATATACGTTATTAACAATGGAAAACATTTCCATTTCTTGTTTTCTTTATTAGAAAACATTTCTGGATTCTTATTTGGAAAACATTTCCAAAGCTTCTTCATTGGACTTAGACAGATGTTTAAACAAACCATCGCGATGCCAACTCAAACCATTTCCTTTAATTACTAAATTCACTTAACCATCCCTTACTATCGAACCTTAACCATTCCTTAGTTAAAATTGAAGTCAATCAAGTTGGGATAATACTACCTCTCAGACCTTAACTGAACAACGTTTCTAACCTTGAAATAGACAAAGTTCACCCTTTTGATTCTTTAACAACTTCCTTACGTAACTCTCTTTCGAATCATCTCTATTTGATAATTCTTTCCTTCGATAAGGTATATTTGATAACTCTATTCAATTTATTCTATTCACTTAACTCTTTTGATTTGACTCTAACTCTATTCACTTAACTCTTATCGAATAAACTATATACGATAACTTTTTTAATTCTATTTGAATAAACTATATATTCGATTAACTTCTTTTACTCTATTCGAATAAACTATATTCGATTAACTCCTTTACTTTCTATTCGAATAAACTATATTCGATTAACTCCTTTATTCTATTCGAATAAACTATATTCGATTAACTCCTTTATTCTATTCGAATAAACAATATTCGATTAACTCCTTTATTCTATTCGAATAAACTATATTTGATTAACTCTGTTTGATTAACTCTGTTTGATTTACTCTAATCGATTTAACTCTTTTCGATTAAACTAAAATCGATTAACTCCGTTTAACTCGATTAAACTAACATCGATTAACTCCTTTTACTTTCTTTTAAACTAACATCGATTAACTTCTTTTACTTTCTTTTAAATTAACATCGATTAACTTCTTTATTTTCTTTTAAACTAACATCGATTAACTTCTTTTAACTTGATTAAACTATTCATTTATAAAGATTTACTTTTAGTAACGGTTCTTCACTTTACAAATGATTTCCTTCTTATAATAGTTTCCTTTTTATAACGTTTTCCCTTTTTCTAAATATCTCCTATTTATAAATATTCCAATTTATTAATATTCCATTTATAAATATTTTATTTTCAAATATCACTTTGAAAATATTCTCTTATCCACATTTCGGTATGTTATGGTATTTAACATATCAAATTACGATGTCCAATATCGTCCATACACATATAATCAACCACAGATTATAAATCACGTCATATATCACAATATATGAAAACAATAAAATAACTGTTGAGGAATCCGGTCGGATTCCTCCAACCTATCTTCCTGCATCCACAGATGTTATACAATATAAAATCAACATTACTTTCAGTTCCATATGATATATTTTGTTAAACAGAATCAATATAGAAATCCAACTAACTGACTAGCAGTTCAATCAAACAGTCAACACACATTCAATCAGCCAATATTTAACAGTTCTAAAAATACAACATGAAATTATAAACTGTTCAGAGTTAGTGAGATTTACTCACTTTGGCAGTTCATCGTTAAAGAACGATAAACTGTTTGTTTGATTTTAATCAAACAGTTTATTTTGCCGTAAATTCAAATGAGCTCCACTCCACTCCCAGTCAGCTCCATTGGGTAGTACTCGTCCATACGATCCTAAGGGATCTTGTTTCGCTGAATTTTGATTATATATGACCGAGTTATAACGATTAGAAGTTTATAAACATTAACCTTAAAATAAAGCTTGGAATTAAAATAAATTAAATCCTATTAGGCCTCACCCCAAATTGTCGGCCCAAAACCGTTGAAAATACCAGGCCCAACAAACACTCTTCTTCCCCGTTTATCTACAGGTCACGACTAAGCCACGGTCATGCTCTCAACTCCACTTCTCCTCCATGAAATTCACCACTGCATCAAACAAAACCACCACTGCCGGAATCCTCTTCTCAAACATCCTTTCCTCAAACCCAAAATGTATCACTCGCACGCTCCGTGAGTGACTCGACTTCGCTCCAGTATTCTGCGATGGTAGAAAGCAGCGAACCAATTTAGGTTCGAATCCCATCCCAGTTTGAACGCAAGTGGTATTCCATATCAGAAATCGAAAGATTATAGTTAAAACGTGAATCAAAGCCCCAATATCCTCAACCCTTGAACCCTAGGCAACTTCGACTAACGCTGGAAATTTTCCAGCGACTGAAGATGAGATCGAACACTCCCAAAATGAAACCGGTTGGAATAGATCCACATACAAACCCAAACAAAGTGGTTTCAGGTTTTTTGGATTTATACGATTTTATCTCCATTTTTAAAGTAACATTTTGTTTTGATGAGGAGCAAAATTCGGCGGCTACAAATGAATTGACCAGATAGAAGATTAGGTTAGGGTTAGAAGTTTGAACGGTTATTTATAGGATAACTAAAATATTTTTATATTTAATATTTTATTTTATTTTAAGCAACCGCTAACTGTATTTGTCCTCAAAAATTCCTGTGATCACACACGATAATCAAAAATCACAGAATTGGTCATGTAGCTACAGTTCGATGTTACGAACCCAACGAAACTGGTTTCGTCAAATTCCGTCTTCGTATGCTCACACAACGTATTTTTAACTGTCAAAATACTGACTGTTTTCCACTCTAAAAATCCGTATGGCCACATAGTGACCCCAAAAATCACGGAACTTGGAATCTAACAACTATTTGACATTGCGGATCCAACAAAATTAGTTTCGTCGAATTTCGACTTCGTTTGCAAAAGTGGCTATTTTTAAAGTCCTGAATGACCCATTTAAATATATAAATATAATTAAATTACATACAAATAAATTTATATTATCGTATATACTCACAGTGGAATACCATACATCTCTCCTGGGATTTATAACTTGATATTTCAAATCCTAAATCGATATTCGATTTAAAATGAAATTCCTTTTTAAAATATAAATAATTCCTTTATAAATTATAAAGGAACTCCACAACGACTTTTCTAAAATTTGATTTGGACGTAAATCAAAATCTACCCAACGAAATCCAGATTTTTCTCTTCCACTAGAAAGATATACTCCACCAGCTCCACACTTTTCTTATTTCATAGAAATCCGGCTTAAAACGAATCCTGTACATTCAGTTGAAGTTTGAATTGCCAATTTACGAACTACAACGCCATTTCGAGCTCGATTTTAATTATATTATAACTCTACGTTCAAACTGTCGTTTATATAATATATTCGTTATTCAAATTAAAATCCAAGCTGAATTAAATATCACAGATGATCCAGTTCACACCATATCGCAATTTCAGCCAATTCTGATTATTTCAGAATTAAATTTATTATTTAATTTATTATTTTAATTAAATATTCACCATTATTTAATTCCACGACCATTTAATTCATTATATCACCGTCTATATAATTAAATAAATTAATTATAATACCTCTGCCAATGCGGGTCATTACATGCAGTACAGCTTTATATGTAGCGCAAGCCATCTTTGGCACATTAGCTCTGTTCCACACTATTTTAGACCACTCAGCAATAGGATTTTGATGTCTACTATTATCATATGCCTTACCCAAAATGAAGTCATAATGATGATTCCATGCCCAAATGTCATTGTTTCGACAATAAAAAATTGGAGTTTGTAAGATTGTAGTTCGTAAATCATTCGAAACAGGCAGTTGATTAAGGTGCCAATTACCATTGCTTATATATTATGAAAATTATATATAAATATATATATATAATAAAGAATAACATTATAAATTAAAAAAATGATAATGTAATGGCAACCACTCTATTAGGGATATCGAATTCAAAAGATACGATCAATTCTAGAAGACCTCGAGATCAGAGGCTAGGAAAAGAAGTGGTGATCAACAATGAAGGTACAGAGAGAGTCGAGGAAAATGAATGGACAACTATCTCGAGAGGGGGTAGATCATCTAGGGTTTCGTTCAACCAAAGCAGTTCATCGCGAGGCCTACGGGCTGTTGGAGGAACATCGAATCCTCAAAAATCTACCTCGATGGCAGATCGACAACCTATTCGATCGCACTTCTCAAGGGAACGAACGCTCGATCTAGAAGTGCTAATCGACAGGATCAACGAGGAGCTCATAATAGAAATAGCTTTGATTGGAGGGTAGTACAGGCAGATCTTCAATCAGGAAGGGTAAAATCTTGGATTTAGGCGACAGGAGGGGGAATCGGGCTTCAGCAGCAAGAGTATATAGATCTAAGTTCTATTGCACCAATGGAAATTAATTCTAAGAAGAAGGCTGTGATTTCTGACATTGCAGCAACTAGATCTATTGACAAATGGGGAAATTCAATCATTTTCTATGTTTTTGGAATAAAACCATATCATATTCATCTGAAAAATTATGTAGAGCGAATGTGGAAACCATCTGGGAATTTTCAACTACTATCGAGAGAAAACGGATTTTTAATCATTCATTTTGACAACAACTTAGACTATGATAAAATGTTAAAAGGCGGACCATACCTATTTGATAATAAAATTATTATTCACAAAAAGTGGAACATGGGTATGAGATTTAGGAAAGACCTTTTGTCAACCATGCCACCATGGGTTAAATTTTCTAGTCTTGAAATGGAATTATGGGATAGAGAAGCTTTAGGCTCTATTGCTAGTGTTATTGGTAGACCCATAAAGATGGATAGAATAACTGCAGATGAATCAAGGGTAGCTTTCGCAAAGTTCCTGATTGAAATAGACGCGAAGTCGGATTTTCCAAATGAAGTTGATGTTCTCATGCATACGGGTGAAGAACTTAAAGTAAGAGTGGATTACCTCTACAAGCCTCTCTCGTGTAAAGTATGTGGGGTGTTCAGACATTCTCACGCTCAGTGCAAAGCAAAAATGTCAGAAATATGGATACCTAAAGATAAAGGCGCAATTGACATAGTTCAGAGCGAATTGACATGTAACACTGGTGGTGGCCCTATCGTTTCGACTGATGAAGAAAATACCAATGTTACGGTAACAGATGAACATATTGACATTGATATGGATGATCCCAAGATCATAAGTGAGTCAAATTCTCTACATATTTTACATAATAATAATGCTGAGCAGGTCAGGACATATAATACTAAGACTACTAACAATGCAACTGCAGAGAATATGACAGCAGAAATATCTGAACCAGTAACAAAGGAGAATATAAAGGCATTAATAACTGCTGAGACCATATCATATGTTACAAATAATTTCAGTGCCGATCTCACAAGCATAGGAAATTCCATTGAAAATAATAATTTACAACACAATAAGGAAGGCACCTTGAGGGGATCTGACAATCCGTGTTTTCATAACAAAGAGTCTACAAATAATGCTACTGAATCAAAAAATGAACAACAGGAGCAATATAAGACAGGCCAGGAGCAGTTGTACCCTCACAATGTGATAATATGGATGGTTTTGCAGTAGAATGGGAAGACTCAGAAGGAAAGAGTCTCTCAGAGCATTTAGCCACTGAAGAGGAAAATTTAAGCCAACTTGAAAAGGAAGTAGATGTGTCTCAAAACATAGAAAAAAATCAAAAAATCTTAGAAGAACTGGAAAACGCAAATAAAAACAACAAAAAGAAAGGTATATATAAGTATAACCCTACTGCTGCTCCTAAAGTGTCGACAAGGAGCCAGAGTAAGATTAAATGAATATAGTGGCTTGGAATGTTAGGGGAATAAATGCAACAAATAAACAATTTGAAGTTTTTATGTTCCTTAACAAACATAGGCCATCTGTGATAGGCCTACTGGAGAACAAATTAAATAAAGAAATGATTTGCAGTATACAGAATAAGCTACATAGGGAATGGCATGTTGTAGATAATAATTCTTATGGTTGCAAGGGTAGGATTTTATTGGTGTGGGACTTTGATATTTGGAAGACTAATATTGAAGCTATGTCATATCAACATATTTCTTTAAAGGCAGATAATATTGGGGGTTTCTCTTGTAGAATCACTTTTATATATGCTTGTAATTTCTTACTTGATAGAGAGAAATTATAGGCTGAATTGGTCAATGAATCTCATAATGTTGACATACCGTGGTTAGTCCGTGGGGATTTTAACAATATTCTATCGCCTAATTACAAAATAGGGGCTCTACAGTGTCGTTTAGAAAAATTGCAGGTCTTATTGATTGTATTTCTAATGCTGGCTTAATGGATATTCCCATAGCCGGTTTCAAGTACACCTGGAGAAAAAAGGAAGTGGAGACAAAAATTGATAATGTGTTCAGCAATCATCTCTTCCTTGACATTTTTCCTAAACTAAATGCATATGGGATATCTAATCTGATCAGCGATCATATACCTATTTGTGTTAATTTCAAAAGAAAAAAACAACGAAAGTAAAAATATCCCTTTTAGATTTCTAAACTCCTGGGTTAATAAAGAGGGATATAGTGATAATGTTTATCAGGCTGCTAATGATATGATGCTCTCATATATTCAAGGTTCAAAAATTTACAAATTTCAAAACTTTTTGAGAACATGTAAATTCTACTTAAAGGGTTGTAATTTAAGAAGCACAAATGATGAAGTCAAACTTAAGAATTTGGAGGATGAATACAGGAAAATTCTAGCTGAGATTGATGAAAACCCCACTGATGGAAATAATTTTGAAAAATTAAGACATACATACATTAAATGGAAGGACCAATACAATATTGAAGCTTGCAACGCAAAACAAAAGGCAAAGATTCAGTGGCTTACCGAGGAGGATGCGTGCATTAAATTTTTCCATGCTAAAATGTCTCTGAGGAAACATATCAACAACTGGAGTAATCTTATTATGCGGAATGACGAACTAGTACATGACACTGAAACCATTGAAAGGGAGGCTATACAATATTTTTCTGAAATTTTTATTTTTGAAAATCCAATGACTATTTCTTCTCCTGATATTAATTGCATAAATATTATTAATGACAGGGGAAGAAGACATTTATAGGAGGAGGTGAATTTAGTAGAAATTCGTAAAGCAGTTTTCTCCATTCCTAATGACAAGAGCCCGGGGCCTGATGGATTTATAGCTAAGTTTTTTAAATTTGATTGGGAGGAAATCAAGTTAAATTTGCTGGAGATGATACAAGAAATATTCTGCACTGGCAGACTTGCTAAGGGAATAAATCATACTTTTATTACTTTGATACCTAAAGCTGAGAAACCTAGCACTATTTCTATTTCATACCTATTGCATGCTGTAATGTCATATATAAAATCATATCTAAAGTCATATGCAATAGAATCAAACCATACCTCAAACATTTGATTTCAGAAAATCAGTCTGCGTTGATTATAGCGAGATACATTGCTGAAAATGTCCTGCTTGCTCACGATCAAATAAGACAATTCAATATCAAGGGATCTGGTGAAATGTGTATTAAAATTCATCTTCAAAAAGCTTACGACATGATTAATAGGAATTTCAATTGCCATATGTTATTGAGAATGGGATTTCCTAGAAAATTAGTGTGCATTATCAAAACGTGTATCGCTACTCCTACTTACTCTATTCCGGTTCAAGGCAACCTCAAAGGTTTCCTATATGGTAACAGAGGTTTGAGGCAGGAAGATCCTCTATCTCCTTATTTATTTTGTGTGTCGATGGAATTTTTTTCCATTCTTATGCTCAAAGCAGTGGAGTTTAACCTTGTCCAGCCTATTTACAATCAAGGGCCTATCATAACTTATTTGATTTATGCAGATGATCTGATGATTTTTTCTAAAACCAAGGCAAATAGGATAGAGGTTATTATTTCTATTTTAAAAAATTGAAGGAGTTTGCTGGCCTTAAAATCAATAATTTGAAATCCAAGGTGTATTTCAGCAAAGGCGTAAATAATAAGTACCAAGTTCTTCATGAACTTAACATGAATGAAGGCAGACTGCCGATCAAATATTTGAGTGTTCCTTTGTCAAATAGTTACCTACATTTCTCATGATTGTGGTGATCTTTTTAACAGAATTAGAAGCAAGAGATAGCTGGGATTATAGACTGTTGTCGATGGCTGGGAAAATAGAGCTGATTCGCACAGTTATAACACCGATGGTTATGTACTAGATGCTGATTTACCAAGTACCAGAGGCGACGATAAACATGGTTAATAAGATTTGTGCTAACTTCATTTAGGCGAGGAAAAAACACAAAATTGCATGGGATAGGTTATGTACTCCTAAGTCAGAAGGAGGAGTTGGTTTGCGAAATTTTAAAGATATTAAAACTGCGGCAGCCCTTAAGCTTCTGTGGCATTTTGTCAACGGTGACAGCTTATGGCAAAAATGGATGATGAATAGATATTATGCTGGAAAATTATTTTGGGTGATGGATATTGATAGTAAAGCTCAGCTACATGGAAAACTATTCTAAAACATAGACAGAAAAGTCTACAATGCATAAATAGATGCATAGTAAATGGGAGAGACACTATGTTATGGTTTGACCCCTGGCTTAATAGTGGAATCATGGTTAAAATTCTAGGCTGGGATCAGTTAAGTCTTTTCGGTGGAGATAATATCACAGTTAACTACATTATTAACAATGGGGTTTTCAACCCAATTTATCTTGCTGCTGCGAGACAAATAACATTGCAAATTAATGATATCAATATTCAAACCAATGGGGATTCATATTATTGGAGCTGGAATGATAAGAAAGACGGTTTCACTTTTTATTCGGCTTGGGATATTGCTAGACATCATGGCAGTGAGCTAGATTAGTGCAAAATTGTGTGGCACTATATAAACAACCCAGAGATGTTTATTTGCATGTATAGAGCTATATTAAATCGCTTAAGCACTAAGGATATGATGATAAATTGGGGTTACAGCGTCGACCCTATTTGCGTGTTATGCAAGGAGGAAATCGAATCAAGGGATCACTTGTTTTTCCGTTATTCATATGCAGCCTACCTCTGGACTAGATCGTCTTAAACTTGGCCTTCCTCCCTCTAGTACAAATCCTATGGATCTGGATGACGAAATCGGTATGCTGAAAAATATTTTCGCTCAAGCTTCTTTTCGACAGGACGTCGCTTTCTATGCCATCACTACCAAAATCTATCACATCTAGAAAAAACGAAATCTCAAAATTCACAGTAACATCGAGTGGGATAAATTTCGTAGATGGGACTTTATGGAGATAGAGATAAGATACCTACTGCAACAATCGAGAAGGAGGAAAAATCGAAGCCACGCTGACTTCATCATCGTTGATGGATGGGGAGTTAATCTTCTAGATGCGAGATAACTATGCGAGAGATTGATGAATTTTTTGGGGTTTCTGCCATGCATTTTTCAATTTAGGAAAGTTTTAGATCGATGTGGACTTTCCTTTTTTCCACTGAGATGTTTACATAGTTATGAGGCACGTAACGTCTTTTGTTCAGTATTGATACGGTTTGTCTTATTTCTTCCATGATGTATTTTTTTGTGTTTCTTTAGGTAGGTAGCGGATGTACTTGAAGAATTACTGGCCATTTGTACTGTCTTGTACATTTTATTGATTCGTTATCAATAAAGCACCGCACTCTTTTTTCTTGTCTAGGTCTCACGCCGATTCCTAGCTTAGGTTTTTAACGAGGCGATTTACCGATGGTCATATATAGATAATATATATATATATATATATATATATACACACACACCATTACACACGCACGTCCGATGGGCGTGTGCATAGATGAATTTGACCAAAGGTTGAATTGAAGTTAAAAGTGTTTAGTCATCAAAGTGGTTTGTCCGTAGAAATTTGTGTAATGTTTAGTTGAATGTTCATGCGCTGCAAATTCTGAACAGTGATTCACAGAGAGTAAACAAACCTGACGACATCAGTCATACAGTAGTTAAAAAAGTGTAATGTAAACAAAGAAAAAAAGAATATAGGGAAAAACATACAGTAAACTTATGGCGGTAGCAAAGCCCACACTGGTAGGCAGGAAAATAAAACACAGTAGCCAACGTATACAGTGCAACAGAGATAGAAGTGAAGATAAAAATTTATGGAACGAACTTTCTAGAAATGAAAATGCTGGAAAGTGCACGTAGCATGACTGTTAAGTTAAACGTCTGGCCAAATACTTTGCCTCGATCCTGTCAGCTTCTGTAAGCTGAAAGTAATAAAAACGTTAAAAACAGCAGTTAAGGTAGCATAACAGTGATGAAACTAAACGAGTTGAGTTGAAGGGTTGTGAACAAACCACTTCACGAGAAGAGAACCCAATATAATTCGTCATTGTTATGTAAATTGTACGGTTGAAGCGGGGATATCCATTTGCGGATTAACAAATATTTTCATCTTATTATGTCATAAGAGCAAAATCTTTTAAAAGTAATTAAAATATTAACCTCTTAATTAAAATGATTAAACCGAGACAGTAAACGTGTTCATATTATATCGATTGTGAAAACACATCATGTTGCAAAATTACAACATGCAAGAAAAAAAAGTGATAGGATTATAAGTAGGTCTTTCAAATTATATAACGTCTTCATAATAGACATTCTAATGATTTAACACATCAGTTTTTAACAGTTATATACGCATTCAAAATAGTCGGTCTGATGAGATAACAATTAAAAGGCAACTACATGTATACTTAATGCATTCATTTTAAGGAGGTAACGGTAAATGTTGGCTCAACGTAATACAATCAAAATTCGGTAGTTTACTATAATGGTATAGTAATCAAATGTAGAAGCTTGAATTTCGCCATCTTTAGTAAAGCAATAAATGCAGGTAAACAAAAGTAATGCTGAGTAAAAGATTTTTAATATAATGAATAGATGGTAACATGAACATGTATATTCGCTGAAAATATTAGAAGAAGAATAAAAGCCAAGTCATGAAAACATAATGAAAAAAAAATAAAGATGTACCATATCAAATAGTTTGGGTAAATGTTAGTCGGTTTTTTCCTATTCCTGGGATGACAGCATAAATAGAACGTTGAAAATACTGTACAAGTAAGGAAGGCTGATGTTGAGTGAGTAAAGAAAAAATCCATTTGCGGATTAACAAATATTTTCATCTTATTATGTCATAAGAGCAAAATCTTTTAAAGTAATTAAAATATTAACCTCTTAATTAAAATTATTAAACTGAGACAGGCAGTAAATAAACGTGTTCATATTATATCGATTGTGAACACACATCATGTTGCAAAATTACAACATGCAAGAAAAAAAAAGTGACAGGAATATAAGTTGGTATTTCAAATTATATAACGTCTTCACAACTGACAGTGTAATGAGTTAACACATCAGTTTTTAAGAGTTATATAAGCGTTCAAAATAGTCGGTCTGATGAGGTAACAATTAAAAGGCAGCTACATGTATACTTAATGCATTCATTTTAAGGAGGTAATGGTAAATGTTGGCTTATATTCAACGTAATACAATCAAAATTCGGTAATTTACTATAATGGTATAGTAATCAAATATAGAGCTTGAATTTCGCCATCTTTGATACATGCAGGTAAACAAAAGTAACGCTGAGTAAAAGGTTTTTAATATAATGTATAGATGGTAATATGAACATGTATATTCGCTGAAAATATTAGAAGAAGAATAAAAGCCAAGTCATGAAAACATAAGGAAAAAAATAAAGATGTACCATATCAAACAATTTCATGTAAATATTAATTTAAGAGTAAAGATATGAGTTTCTTGTTATATGAGTAGAGTGCACATAATATAGGAGATTAGCATAGCATAATATATTTAGTAATAAAACTTAAATCAGATTGTTATTAAAAGTATGGTCTACATTGACTTGGAAAACTATATAATATCAAAAAACATTATACGATTTTCTAGAATTCTAGACTGACATATTTTATAATCATGATATAGACAGATAAAAAACAATATTTATTACCATATCCAGAAGTAAAAATGTTGGACAGATACAAAATAGTATTTGTTAACATGTCCAGAAATCAAACTGTTGGATTATAAATTGTTTGGTTGTAACAGTGTGAATGATAGTTCAAAAAAGGAGGAGACAATCAAGAAAATGAAGGAATGTGTTGAATAAGTCATATGGAAGAAGTAAACACAGCTTAATTAATTGTATTGTAAAAATTTGGCAGATATTTGAAAATAGCTCAAACTCAGGGTAAATTTTAGTTGGTTTTTTTCCTATTCCTGGGATGAAAGCATAAATAGGACGTTGAAAATACTCTACAAATAAGGAAGGATGATGTTGAGTGAGTAAAGAAAATATCCATTTGTGGAGTAACAAATATTTTCATCTTATTATTCCATAAGAGCAAAATCTTTTAAAGTAATTAAAATATTAACCTGTTAATTAAAGTGAATAAACTGAGACAGGCAGTAAATAAGCATGTTCATATTATATCTTTGTGAACACACATCATGTTGCAAAATTACAACGTGGAAGAAAAAAAAAGTGACAGGATTATAAGTTGGTCTTTCAAAGTATATAACGTCTTCACAACTTACAGTCTAATGAGTTAACACATCAGTTTTTAACAGTTATATAAACATTCAAAATATTCGGTCTAATGAGGTAACAATTAAAAGGCAAGTACATGTATACTTAATGCATTCATTTTAAGGAGGTAACGGTAAATGTTGCCTTATATTCAACGTAATACAATCAAAATTCAGTAGTTTACTATAATGGTATAGTAATCAAATATAGAACCTTGAATTCGCCATCTTTGGCAAAGGAATAAATGCAGGTAAACAAAAGTACCGCTGAGTAAAAGGTTTTTAATATAATGTATAGATGGTAATATGAACTTGCATATTCGCTGGAAATATTAGAAGAAGAATAAAAGCCAAGTCATTAAAACATAAGGAAAAAAATAAAGATGTACCATATCAAACAGTGTCATATAAATCTTAATTAAAGAGTAAAGACATGAGTTTCTTGTCATATGAGTAGAGTGCGCATAATATAGGAGATTAGCATAGCATAATATATATAGTAATAAAACTTAAATCAGTTTATTATTAAAAGTATGGTCTACATTGGACTTGGAAACTATGTAGCAACAAAAAACATTATACCATTTTCTAAAATTCTAGACTGGCATATTTTATAATCATGATGTAGACAGATAAAAAATAGTATTTATTAACATATCCAGAAGTAAAAATGTTGGACAGATACAAAATAGTATTTGTTAACATGTCCAAAAGTCGAACTATTGGATTATAAATTTATAACGACTATGTACCAAAATATAGACCGATAAAAACAGTATTTGTTAACATGTCCATAAGTCAAAATGCGAAAAACTTCATTATAGAAATATAAATTTTATAAACCATTTTTATCTACCATTTACTTAAAAGTGACTATTCACATGTAGCTGGCTTGTGTCCTCATTATTCAATACCAATTAAGGTGTTGCTCATACAAATAGTATCCACATCAGGTTTGAAAATTTGCATAAAAGCGACGATAATAAGCCTTATTGTACGTATTTGTATTGCCTTTGAAAAAATGGGTGGATTGTAAGTTATATTTTAAATACTTATATGATGCCTTTTAATAAAATGCTTATATTGTACTTACTATTACCGCTACATATGACTATATAACTGGAATACTAAATTAAGGATAAAATTTTACAGAAAAATGGACTATAATATGCAGTAATAAATGCAGTACATTTAAAGATGCGCTTTGAAATTGATTACCTGGCTGTCATGCATTCCTTCACTTTGTAGACCACGTTTATCGTCGTCATCTTCAATTTCCTTGACAGTCTTGCTTTAGAACACTTCTTATCTTCTATGGTAGAATGTAAATTGCACCTGCAATGAGACATCCACAAAAAATAGTAGCACTAGCTTCTTATTCTTATGTTTAGCTGTATAAATATTAATGTATGATTATATAATGGCTATAATGTCAAAGAAAACATAAGGACAGTAGGTAGTAATAATAACATGGTGACTATCAGATATTACTAAAGCTTCATTTTTTATAACAAAATATGAATAACAGAAATTTTTATTCTGCACATGCCCGTGAAACCCGAGTGAAGAGAATGACCAACCGTAAAAATTAACAATTCAAAGGTTTATAACAAAAAAAAAACAAAGTTGGAAATCCCCCATCGGCAAACAACAAACAAAAAAAGTCAACCTAATAAAACTGGAATACTGAATCAAGGATAAAATTTTACAGAAAAATCAAGTACAATATGGAGTAATAAATGCAATTAATACATTTAAAGATGCGCTTTGAAACTGATTACCTGGCTATCATGCATTCGTTCACTTCATAGACCACATTTATCATCGTCATGTTTAGTTTCCTTGGCAGTCTTGCTTTAGAACACTTCTTATCTTCTTTGGTAGAATGTAAATTGCACCTGCAACGAGACATCCACAAAAAACAGTAGCATTAGTTTTTTATTCTAATGTGTAGTTGTATAAATATTAATGTATGATTATATAATGGCTATAATGTCAAAGAAAACATAAGGACAGTAGTTAGTAATAATAACATGGTGGCTATTAGA
Organism: Allium sativum; assembly: GCA_030737875.1. Lineage (NCBI taxonomy): Eukaryota > Viridiplantae > Streptophyta > Magnoliopsida > Asparagales > Amaryllidaceae > Allium > Allium sativum. Next base: position 34,713,653 of record CM060909.1, read on the forward strand.
TATTACTTTAGCTTCATTTTTATACCACAATATGAAAAACATTAAATTTTCTTCTGCAGATGCCTGTGAAACTTGAGTGAGGGGAATGAACAATGGTAAATACTAAGAATTCAAAGGTTTATAACAAAGAAAACAAAAACAAAGATGGAAATCCTCCATCAGCAAACAACAAACAAAAAAAGTCAACCTAAACAACAAACGGAAGGACGGAAATCAGTACTTGTAATCCGTAACATGAACACTCTCGGAAGCTCGCTCAGCCAAAACAACATCTAGCTTGTAGGTTCCAGGAGTATCTTCAGAGTTAGCTTTGCTCATAGCAAAAAATGCAGTCGTTGACTTGCCGATGTTCTCCCTATTTCCAGCCCATGATAAGGATGCTCTATTGCTTAGCTCGTCCAAAAGTGGATAGAGACCATGGCTTAGTGCCCTTGACCTGGTTCATGGCATTCAAGTTGAGAGTGGCTTCCTCCTCAGTTTGCCCTCCTGATAGGAACACAACAGCCGGTACAGCAGGTGGCACAGTCCTCAAAAGAGCTCGCACGGTGTACTCAGCTATGACCTCCAGTTTCTCTTTAGCAGAGTCTGATCCAAGAGTGACCGTGTTAGGCTTGAACAAAGTACCTTACAATACGACTTTGTGGTCGTTTAGGGCCTTGTAGCATGCAGCAAGCACTGTTTGAGTCACATATGCACACCTGGCAATTTCAAGGTCATTCACTATGTTATATAATTTTCTGGAACAAACAATCAAATGATATGAACAATCATATTGTGAATATTACCCTGGTTTTTAAGAAATCCAATTTATAAAGTACATAAATATAAAAGATACTGAATTCAGAACCATCTAAATACACACCGTTGTATGATGATGATGATGATACATTAAACTAAATAGCCACTAATGGAGGCAAAACACTGGACAAATGATTGCGTGACCATCTACAAAGCATTGGACAAATAAGATAACTGTCAAGTTGAAAATTTTAACAACTAAGGCTTTTTAGAAGAACTGTGGATTTGATCTAAGTAAATAATTAAGAAAAAGCTGACACTTAACATATGGTGTTGGAAATTTTATGTGAATTATCAAAATATTGAGATAAGTGTATGAATGGCTCCCTTTTGTGAATAGTCCCACATCATGGGATTATAAGAAAGATGCAAGTATTTATACTTGTTTCTAAGAAGTCATGTTGGGGCCTTAGGCTCCCAATGCATGCTTTGTTGTGAGGAGGGAGACCATGCATCATGACCACCACACACGCACGCGCGATCGACCGACCCGACCCTGCTCGGCTCGGTTCGGTTCAGGATTGGGCTCGGGCTTGGGCCTTAGCTTTGTGGTGTAAACACTTATGTTTTTGGACCAGAAAAATCTGCATTTTTTTCGAACTGTGTTTTTAAATACGAGATTTTTTCTGAACCGACTTTTATGTTGAAGCGAGATATTTATGAGCCGACTTTAATTTGAAGCGGTAAACTTTTGACTCGGTTTTTTAGCAGATCCTACTTTTCTTCCACTACCCAGTTCCCTATATATTATCTTCAGTTGTAGACGAGATTAAGATAGAAAAATTCTACTTTTTCTTCCTCCGCCATTAAATATATTCTTTCAGAAATTTTCGAGTAGTTAAATTCAAAAGGGCAAATCTGCACTGATTTATTGTGCAAAACAAATCGGTTATTTATTTTAGAGAGGCTGTTTTATCCTAGAGGCGGGGGAGGAAGTACGAACTAGTTTTGCAACACCAACCAGATCGCCGAATCGTCTTCAAGAAAGCGACCTAGTCTGCGACTCAGCCATTGTTTGACAACAATTTGAAGACGAATTATCAAACAATGGCTTCGACTTAATTCCACACGACGCTGCTTCTGCCTTCCAGATCTGATCTTTCACGAGCTACAAGAAAACGCAAATGATGACAATAGTGAATAAGAGAATCGATCAACTGTAGAAAACATAATATAGCCTCTGAAATACGAGATTTGCGATTTGGTTTCTCCCTCATACTTTTGGCTGAAGCAAACTGAAACTCTTGCCATGGCGGAAACAAGAAATCGAAAGCAGCTAAAGCACAGCCTAATAATCAGCAGCAAAAATGGCCACGTTCAGTCATTCAAATTCCCCAAATTGCTGGACCCAGACGTAAATTGGGATAAGGATCAATTATGTGATGTCTTGCACTGGATTCGGCAAGGGCTGCGAATTTTAATTGAATTAATTTCGGGTGCTATTCCTCTAATTGGAGCGATCTGGATCGTCTTTAGCTGGCACAGTGGACGGTTTTTGATTATCAAAGGGACGACTTTGATTTCGCCTTATGCTGGAGGATTGCCTGGCACAAAAGAGAAATTCTGCCCGAACGAAGTCGAGCTGATGTGCCGGGTTTGAGCACTGACTAATTGCATGCGTGGTTAAAAGTAAGAATAGAAAATCATGATGCTGAAACAAGTGAATTGAATTTGCATGTATTTGGAATATTGAAGGATGAAATATGGGGAGCAATGCTTCATCACGAGAGCATATTCAAGCTTCAGATCCATGAGCTGCATAGTTTATATTGGAAGAGAATGCATCTCGTGGCGAAGGTATGCTTATGACATTTACAGTATTTAATTAAAGTTTCATTGCATGAATGTGTAGCTTATTTAGGCTAACATATGTATTACCCCGTTAGAACATGCAAATGAATATTGCATGACAGAACATAGCGTAAAGAATGCACATGCAGATTTTGATTTTCTGACTTAGATCAAGATTGAGTTCTAAGTATTTATTAAGATTGATAATTAAAAATGCAAAAAATGATATTTTCTGTAATTAACTTTTGTTAGTATCTGGGTTTACGTATATTTTTCTGTAAGAAAAATATAATTTTTTCAAATATATTGACATTTAAAATAGTAAGCATCCACAACCGGTCAGTAAATAAGAGAATGGAATCCGCAAGGAAACCATAAATGACAGCAACAACCAACCCAAATGAATGATTCTGGACAGTTATTCTATATTACAACTGTAGATAACCAGATCATATGTCACGAAAGTATCGGAAAAGCCAGACCCTGCACCGCATGCAAACCTGACTGAGGAGCCTCTAATGGTTATGATTACTGAGATTCACCTTGTTGGTGGATCAGAGGGTTGGTGGGTAGATATTGGTATTTCTCGCCATGTTTGCTATGATCGTGATATATTCACAATATACACAGTTGCTGACAATCAGAAAGTGTGTTGTGAGATCCTCGCACCACTTAAGCTGTAGAGACTGGTAATATAAAAATTAAGCATATGATTGAAAAGACATCGATTCTTAAAAATGTGATGCATTTGATATGTTTGAAACATTCAAAATTGAAATCAAGCAAATAAGAAAAATTAAGAGACTACATAGTGATAGAGGAACAGAATACGAATCAAATTCTATTCTAGATTTTTATGTGATATATTATACATAAGAGAATTGCACCCTAGTCACCTGATATGAACGGTAAAGCTGAAAAAAATAGGATCTTTACCGAATTAGTAATTGACATTTTATTAAATTTTGGTGCAGCAAAACATTAGTGGGGGGATATTTTATAGACTGTATGTTATGTTCTGAATAGAATCCCCAAATCTAAGAATAAAATTTCACCTTATGAAATTTTAAAGAATTATAAATCCGATGTGTCATACATTAGAACTTGGGGTTGCCTATCATATGTTCGCATTTCAGACCCTAAGAGAATAAAATTGGCAAATAGAGGATACGAATGTGTATTTATAGGCTATGCTGTTAATAGCAAAGCATACATAATTTATGATCTAAATTCACATAATATAATTTGAATCAAATGATGTCAATTTTTATGAAACGAAATTTCCTTTTAAATTAAGGAATAGTGGGGGCACATCAAGTATGCCTATTAGAACAGAACTTAATAAAAGTTTTGAAACTGAACCTAGAAGAAGTAAAACTTAATAAAAGTTCTGAAACTGAACCTAGAAGAAGTAAAAGAGCAAGAACCATAAAAGATTTTGGTTCATATTTCTGTGCTTTTACTATAGAGGAGGATCCCTTAAACCTCCAAGAGGCCTTATCTTCTTTAGATGCCGGTTTTTTGGCAAGAGGCTATAAATGATGAGATGGATTCTCTGGAATCCAATAAGACTTGGCATTTGATAGATTTACCTCCTGGTTGTAAATCTATAGGCTGTATATGAGTACTTAAAAAGAAATTAAAACCTGATAGCACTATTGATAAATATAAAGTACGACTAGTAGCAAAAGGTTTTAAAAAAAAAAGAAAAAATATATAATTTTTCGACACTTTTCACCTGTAACTAGAATTACATCCATTCGGATATTAATCTCACCTGCCTCTATTCATATTTTATTAATACACCAAATGGATGTGAAAAGCACATTTTTGAACGGTGAATTAGACGAAGAAATCTATATGGATCAGTCTGAAGGATTTGTAGTAAATGGTCAAGAACATAAAATATGCAAATTAGATAAATCATTATATGGTTTAAAACAAGCACCTAAACAATGGCATGAAAAATTTGACAACTTTAATCATTTCACATGGTTTTAAAGTTAATGAAAGTGACAAATGCATTTATTACAAATCTGAGAATGACATTTGCACTATTATATGCCTTTATGTAGATGACCTACTCTTTTTTTTGGTCAAACATTAATGCCATAAATTCAGTTAAATCTTTATTAAGTACCAATTTTGATATGAAAGATCTAGGTGAGGCGAGTGTAATCCTTGGTATTAAAATTACTAGGTCAGAAAAGAGACTTTCTTTGGATCAATCTCATGACACTGAGAAGATACTAAAGAAATACAATTACTTTGACTGTAAACCTGCAAATACACCATACGATCACAGTGTAAAGTTATTTAAGAACACTGGTGAAGGTGTAAGACAGTCTGATTATGCGAGCATCATTGGCAGCCTTCGGTATGCCACTGATTGTATTAGACCCGACATTGCCGATGTGTTGGGATATTATGCAGGTTTATCAGTAGATCTAATATAGAGCATTAACATGCTAATGAGAGGGTTATGAGATACCTAAAATAAACTATGAACCTTGGATTACATTATGAAAAGTTTTCAGTTGTACTTGAAGGATACTCTGATATAGACTGAAATACTTTATATATTTAGCATCGCTGAAGAAGCTGTCTCTTGGAAACCCAAGAAACAGACTATTTCGACTCAGTCTCCTATAGAGACTGAGATAATAGCACTAGCTACAGCTAGTTAAGAAGCAGAGAACTAAAGAAATCTGCTATTTGAGATCCCTATAAAGGAAAAATAGACACCAGTGGTGTAATCGATTGTGATAGTTCCGCGACTATTGCAAAAAGTATAGAACCATTATAACAACGGCAGAAAACGACGTCGTAAGCACAATACTGTAAAAGAACATCACATATATAGTGATGAAAAATTTAACGACTATTGAAAGAAAAACAGAACCGATATTACAACAGTAAGAAATGATAGTCTATGCACAGTATTGTTAGAGAACATCACATATGAAGTGATGATAATTTGGCAGATCCTTTGACGAGAGGACTGACCAGAAAGAAAGTCCTTAATAATTCTAAAAAGAATGGGACTATTGCCCAGAGATTGTGGAATCACGCACGATGGTAACCCGACCTAAATGACTGGAGATCCCAAGAAATAGGTTCAATGGGTAAAAACAAGTTGTGTAGTGATAGAAGTTGAACATGCTATATAATAAACTAAGAAGCATGTATTCCTGAAGTGATAGAGGATGAGTTAATAGAAACTCTTAATGAGATCTATACTCTATTTGGAGTGGAGTACCTACCTTCAGGAGTACTCTTGATAGACTTACCTATGTGAATGTGGAAATGTGGTTGTTTCTTATGGAGTTTTGGGCAAAACTTCTAGAGCGTTCACTAAAATGGGATAGACGTGTATGGCCATAAATGCACGGGCTTATTTGATTGCACTATAGAAAAGATTGTGTGTGGTTTGATGTCAGGAATAGAGTTCAAGACTACGCGTCACTCTAGTAAAAACTGAATCTTATTCACTATGCAAAGGTTCAAGTCGGATGACACCTTTGTTTATGCACAGTCTTATGTTTTTTAGAAACTGCTCGATATTATTTTAAAAATTCAAGTGGGGGATTGATGGAAATTTTATGTTAATTATTAAAATATTGAGATAAGTGTATGAATGGCTCCCTTTTGTGAATAGTCCCACATCATGGGATTATAAGAAAGATGCAAGTATTTATACTTGTTTCTAAGAAGTCATGTTGGGGCCTTGGGCTCCCAATGCATGCTTTGTTGTGAGGAGGGAGACCATGCATCATGACCACCACACACGCGCGCGCGACCGACCGACCGACTCGACTCGACCCGACCCGGCTCGGCTCGGTTCGGTTCGGGATTGGGCTCGGGCTTGGGCCTTGGCTTTGTGGTGTAAACACTTATATTTTTGGAGCAGAAAAATCTGCATTTTTTTCGAACTGTGTTTTTAAATACGAGATTTTTTCTGAACCGGCTTTTATGTTGAAGCGAGATATTTATGACCCGACTTTAATTTGAAGCGGTAAACTTTTGACTCGGATTTTTTAGCAGATCCTACTTTTCTTCCACTACCCAGTTCCCTATACATTATCTTCAGTTGTAGACGAGATTAAGATAGAAAAATTATACTTTTACTTCCTCCGCCATCAAATATATTCTTTCAGAAATTTTCGAGCAGTTAAATTCGAAAGTGCAAATCTGCACTGATTTGTTATACAAAGCAAATCGGTTATTTATTTTAGAGAGGCTGTTTTATCCTAGAGGCGGCGGCAGAAGTACGAACTGGTTTTCACCACCGACCAGATCGCCGAATCATCTCCAAGAAAGCGACCTAGTCCGCGACTCAGCCATTATTTGACAACATATGGTTAACATTCAAATGGAATTTTGTCCATTCCTTTTGGTGATTAACTGTTTACTTCATGGCTGATGTTCAAGGCCGTTATCTAACTATAGGTTCAACTATTTTAGAGGATTGTTTAATTTTCTCATTCTTTATTGTTGCTGGGAACTGCACCACAATAAACTGTAGCTTCATGACATGTAAACTGAATCATAATTTCACAAAAAATAACGTACTGATTTAGCAAGGGTAAGTAAAAAATTCATACCGGTAAAAAAAAAAATTCCGTTAACAAAATAAAGAGAGATGACTTCTGGATCATCAAATCTGTAGATCTGGCAACTCAAAATGGCATACATCGCCATTAGAAGATCTGAAGCTTCTGGATCAGTGGAGAATAAAACGAAGTTGCGTCCTTTTCTGGTAGATCTGGTTGTGGGTTCGGATAGCTGGAAACATGTTAATAAGATTGGATCTGGAGAGGTTACATGGAGTAGTAGGAGTTCACAGCGAAAGGTGTGGAGAATAAAACAGGAAGACGATAGGAGGGAAAACGTGAATGAAGGAGGAAAGATAGGGTTGACTGCGGCAGAAGTAATTTAACGGTAGGAAGAAAAGGCGAATCTGATGGAGACGATAGCAAAGAAAAACCGTGAGAAAAAAAATAAGGAGGAACGTGGTACGAACCGATGTTTCAATGGGTCTCAGGGAATGGGAGGTAAAAAGACATGTTCGGCCTGCAGTATAAACAGTTGTTTGGTCATGTGAGTGGAAGGTGGAGGGCTTTTATGGAAGAGCGAAAAAGCTTCATCACAATCCAAGTATTTGCATTATAATAAAAGATATATATATATATATATATATATATATATATATATATATATATATATATATAAGGAGAGGCTATACGAACACAAAATTTTGACATAAACTAGGAAACACAAAATCTCAGCCACATGATTAATTTGTCTTTATGTGAGGGGTGCAAATCATGGGGTAATCCTATGATTCAGATTTTGTGTCAAATCTTTGTGTCTAAATAGACTTTCCCATATATATATATATATATATATATATATATATATATGTTTTACTTTTTAATGGCAACATTTGCTCCTGTAACTAACTCTCGCATTCCACATCCACGTTTGCTACCATCATCTTCATTGGAAAAATCTTCATCATCAGCATCCACTAATCCTCAACCAAATCCAACTATCATCCCAAACGTTAATTGAAACAGGTACAATCTAAATCGAGCAACTGAAGTTTGAACTATGTGAAACCGTCTTCTAAATATGTCTCCATTCCTGGAAAAAATATATCAATCCGAAGATGCTTGGATTAATATGTTGCGTTGATTCTGATCCATTTTAGACTCTCCACTTTTTAGCTGAAAGAATACATCTTAAGTGATAGGAAACCATCTGGTAATTTTAATGTTTATGTTTCTTCTAGTTATAATTTTGTAGTTCAATTCGAAAATATAACAGACCATTCTCACATATTAGAAAGCTTGACATATTCTTATTTTGGTAGGCCTTTATTAGTAGAAGCATGTCATCCTGGGTATGATTTCAGTAAAAACACTGAGTGATATGGTTCACATCTGGGTAAGACTACATGATTTACCCATGGAACTTTGGACAAAAGATGTTATACAAATGATAGCCAGTTTTATATCGAAACCTCTATTGATTGATGAGAATACTGCATAAAAAAGATTTACAAAGTATGCGAGAGTGTTGATTTCTATTGATACTCAAGTTGAATTAAAAACTGAAATCCCTATTCTATTACATAATGGCATGAAAATTGATATTTCAGTTGAATATGAGTATGTTCCCATAAAATGCATTCAGTGTAACTTGTTTGGACATGATGATCTCACTCATGAGGATACTACTGATCCTCGGTTGATTCCCCATGATGTAAAAAATGAGACAAGTGACCTTACTGATGTGCAAAATGCAGCTAATGCTTCTTCAAGTGAACAAGCGCAGAGTACCATAGAAAATGTTGATGATCTTGCTTTTCTACACTACAAAATACCTGAGAAGTTGATACCAGATGAATTAAATATAGTTGTTGATGCAATTGTTGAAGCAGATAAGGTGAAAGAAACTGAAAAGGGTAAACAGATTGATGCATCAAATATGGTAGATAAGAATGCAAATTATTTGAATGGTAACAAAACAGTTGCCTCATCCTCTATTCCTCCTTCTAAAAGAAATCCGAGGAGCTCAACCACTATTAAATGAAAATATCAACTTGAATTGTCAGGGGGATGAACACAACTTCTTGTATGAAGGATGTGCTTACTCTCCTGAATCAAACTAAATCAACAATTGTTGGTTTAGTTGAAACAAAGCTTTCAAAGGTTAATTTAGTTTTGTTTGGATATTTACTTCCTAATTCCTAGAAATCTTTAACAAATAATTCTACTGTTTCAAGTGGTCAAATTCTACTTATTTGGGATTCTAATGTTTGGGATGTGGCTCTAGAATCATTTTCTTCTCAATATATGACAGTAAATGCTAACAACAAGCGTGGTTTTGGAATGGTTTTCTCATTGATTTATGCTAGCAATACATTTTTTGAAAGGCAAAATTTATGGCAGATTTTGGTGAATAAATCTAGTTTAATTAATAATGCTTGGATTTTGATGTGAGACTTCAATAATGTATTATCTTCAAAGGATAAAAGAGATAGACTACCAGTTCCTTATCAACACCTGTGAGAATTCCAAAAGTTTATCATCTAAACTGCATTCACTGAAATTAAACCATTGGGTTTTCAATTTACTTAGCACAGAAGGGATATTGCAACTAATATAGACAAAAGTTTGGTTAATAACAGGTGTTTACATCTCTTTTTAAATATGAAGGCACTTTCTTTCTCCCCTAATTCAATTGATCATAATCCTATTGTTAGCCTACTTTGTGAACTAGGCAACACAAAGTCAAGATGTCAAACGTTGAAGAACATTTCTTCTTAGAAAGCATCGGGTCGGATCGGAGAGCTACCACCAGTCGGATCGGAGGGCTACTACCAGTTCGGGACGGAACAAAGCAAAATGGACAAGGACTCAGTCTTAGCTCAGGTCGGGTCGGATGCCCCGCTCCGAACCCCTTCTGCTTTCTCCTCCGAACCGAACCCAACACACCATATCCCTTCATCCCACAATCTCCTGAATGTTCTGAGCGGTTATGACTATTTCGTACCCACGATGACCACTACTCTGATGCGCTGTCAGCACTGGAATCCATCCGAGCCCGAGAACGATGGAATGAAAGACACGTGGCTCCGACCCGGACCGAATTCTAAGTGAATTTCCACCTATAAATACCCCGTCAAGATACATGGAGAAGGATCTTTTTTTTGGCACTTTGAGAGTTCAAACACTTTCAAGAACCGAATTCCAGCATTCCCAGATAATCCAAATCGTCATTCAACATATATTCTGAGATAATTGATTGAATGTACGTGAAAAGTGAGTGGAATTGAGTGAATATCTCATTGTACTTACATCTATATCATCAAGGAAAGTAATTACAAAGTGGACGTAGGCTTTTCGACGCCGAACCACTATAAATTCTGTGTCTCCATTTTACTTTTGATCTTATTTTATTTCGATTTTAGTCAATTTGGGTGTTAGAACCAGTTTTTGGTCTAACATTTTGGTGCTTTCACTGAGAAACATTTGAATTCTCTGTTTTTCCGGATTATCGTTCTACCTTTTGGACCGTTGAGTTCAAAGAAGTTAATCCTCAAGTTTCGACGCTTTTGAATATTTGTTGGTTGATTATTGAAGAACTATGGCTAAAGGAAAAGGCAAGGAAGTTCAAACTAGTCGAGGGAACGGAGTTGGTGAAGATCAGCAAAACGCGGTTGTGACAAGGTCTCGTGGGCAGAGCTCGGGAGTGGATCGGACAGATACAGGAAATCCGAACCGAACTCAAGGAGAGAGCTCCGATCCGATCCAAGTAGGAGAATCTGAAGCAGTGCACTCCCCTAACCCGAACCGATCCGAACAGGTTGCACTGCACCGATCCGAACAAATTTCCCTGCTCCGACCCGAACAGATTGCTCAGCTCCGATCCGATCCGTCGCTTGGTGATGCTGGAACCTCTACTCGAGCTCCTCCAAATGCTCCGACTCCAGCCACCACGATCAATGATCAGGTCAATCCATCTGCGCCTATTACCCAAGGAGATTTTTCGCGTCTTCTTGACATGCTTGAGAGCACTAGGGAAGCTATGAAAATCCACGAGCGCACCAATCTCATGATGCAAGAAAACATGAGAATCATGAGCAGGGAAATTAGCGAACTCCGCAGACAGAGAACCCCATCCCCGGTTCATCACACACCAACGGATCAGTCTTCTTCTTCTGAGGAAGAACGGCCCCGTGAAAGAAGGCCGCTCGAACGACCTCAGAATTTGGAGCAGCTGACGTTCGGATCTTTGGGGTCCCGCGAGGACGCTGCACAGGTATTAGGACCCAATGATCCGAGCTTGAGAGATCCTATGTTGTTACCAATGCGGGGATCCCATGTATTACCTAGAGACCCTAACCTTACCAATCCCACTCAGGGACAAATGCTCCAGCCCCTTCCTCCCGAGATCGACCGGGAACGTAGGGAACAAAGCAGAGCAGAAGCGGCTCGAAGAAGGAGGGCATCCCCTGATCAGGAGCCCAGAGGAAACCCGAACATCAGAAGGAGGGCGTCCCCTGATCAAAAGCCCAGAAGAAACCCGGATATCAGAGCCAGGGAGCCTGAACGACCCCTGACCAATGCTGACGTATGGACTATGGTACGCCAGATCATGTCTGAAAGTCGGAACTACACCAATGAAGATTATGGCATTGAGCGAAGCCATACTCCCTTTACCGATGACATCCTCAACTTTCAGTTTCCCTGACGTTTTAACCTGCAGCAGATGGACAAGTACAATGGGAGAACCGATCCTGGACAACATTTGATGAGATACGCATGGCTCATGAATGTTGTTGCTGCCCCCGACGCAGTGAAGTGTAAAGCCTTCCTGATCTATTTAGAAGACGTGGCGCTGCTATGGTTTATCCGACTTCCCCCTCGGTCAATATCGAATTTTAGGGAATTGAGCGAACGTTTTATGAACCAGTTCCGACTCCATGCCCGAAAGTCTAAGAGTGTTATTGAATTATCAAGAATTAAGCAAGCGCCGGGAGAGTCTTTGAAGTCATATCTCGACCGTTTCAACTTAGCTGTGACAGAAGTCAGTGACCCGCACGAGCCCACCATCTTGATGGCTTTGATGGAAGGAGTCGATCCTGACTCCGAGTTTGGAGATTATCTTTCTGGGAAGCCACCTCCCATGAGAGAGTTATTCTATGAAAAGGCCGATATTCACTTAAGACGAGAGGAGGCAAGGGCAAACAGAAAGAGAAAGTCTGGAGCGGCTTCAAAAGAAACTGTTCAGAGTAATGTCGCCGTGAAGCAGTCTAGAGAAAGTTCCGGGAAAGTTGAGGTGAATGTGGGAAACAAGAGTGGAAACGACAATGATGGAAACGGGGGCAACAACAACCGTAACGCGAATAGTAACAGGAGAAATAGGAACCGAGGAAGTAATCCTAACAAAAGACCCCGGTTCCAGACCTATGAGAATTATTCACCGCTGAACGACACTCTGGAGAACATTTATTTGGATACATACAATGTTTTGCAATACAAAAGACTGCCGCCTCGAGACTCAACGGAGAAAGAAATCGCAACTGGAAAATTTTGTTTATTTCATGGAACTCATGGGCATTCAACAAATGAATGTCGACATTTGAGAGACGTGATTGAGAAGCTGCTGCGCGACGGAAAATTGGATGAATATAAGGTTGCCCCAAGAGACAGGGGGCAAGGAGAACAGGCTCCAAACCAGAACCAATCTGCTCCCAAGCCTACAGCGCAGCAGAAAGGCAAGGGAATTGTTATTAACACCATAGTAGGTGGACCCCACCCAGCGATCCACAGTTTTAGAGCAATGGATCAATACGTTAATGCAGCTAAGCACGTAGATGTGGATGAATGTGGTGATTTGGAAGATATCGCCCCTGTGAAACAGCAGAGGACAATGTTTGATGACGTGGTATTCCGTAGCAGAGACAATACCAGAATCCAGTCACCCACCGACGATCCGTTGGTCATTACCACCACCATTGGACCGGCATTGGTTCATAAGGTGCTAGTAGACAATGGAAGCTTTGTTAATATTTTATTTAAAAAGTCATTCGATCAGATGAAACTTGAGTCTGAAGATTTGAAGCCATGCGAAGGTTGGATCCGAGGCTTCAACGGAGCGTCGACAGCCCCGATGGGGTATATAGAATTGCCCGTAACATTGGGACAAGGGGAACGCCGAAGAGTACGAATGCTTCAGTTCGTAGTGTTGGACGTAGATTCGCCTTACAACGCATTTTTGGGAAGGCCTGCCCTTGCAGAGTTCAGGGCTTGCATCGCCCCTTGGTGTTTATTGCTTAAGTTCCCAACTGAAGCCGGAACAGGAGTAGTGAGAGGAGATCAAGTCTCCGGACGGGTTTGCTATGTCGCCGAATTAAAGATGTTGATGAAGAGACTCAACATCGAGAGTAAAGGTGCCTCGCCTCCTCCAAAGGAGGGTTCAGCGTAGCAATTAGGGGGATCGGCCCCGAAGGAGTTGCCCAAAGGAACGCCTGAAGACTTGGATCCCAGAAAAGATGAGGAACCAGAGGCTAGAAATGCGACTCCTAACGAAGCGACAGTGGACATACCCATTGACGAAGCTGATCCAACAAGAGTTTTGAAGATTGGATCCCAGTTGGATCCACATCGAGCCAAAGAACTAACCGATTTCCTGAAGGTAAACCTAGATGTGTTTGCCTGGACCCACGCCGACATGTGTGGGATATCTCCATCCGTCATGAGTCAGTCACTAAATATAAACCCAAAACACCCGCCTATAAAGCAGAAGAGACGTATGTTGGGCCCAGAGAGGTCGGCAGCTCTGAAAGAAGAAGTGGAGAAGCTGAAACAGAACGGATTTATTAGAGATTCGACATATCCCGATTGGATATCGAATCCCGTCTTAGTAAAGAAGCCAAACGGAAAGTGGCGGACTTGCATTGATTTTTCAGACTTGAACAAAGCTTGCCCGAAAGATAGCTTCCCACTCCCCAGAATTGACCAACTTGTAGATTTGACAGCGGGACATGAACTTCTTTCTTTCATGGACGCATATTCCGGGTACAACCAGATTCCTATGCACGTGCCAAATCAAGAACACACGAGCTTCATTACAAATTTGGGGTTGTATTGTTATGTGGTCATGCCGTTCGGATTGAAAAACGCTGGAGCCACCTATCAACGCTTGGTGAACAGGATGTTTTATAACCAAATAGGGAAGACTACGGAAGTTTATGTGGATGATATGCTTGTCAAATCGAAACAGTCCTCCAGCCATACACAAGAGTTGGCAGAGATGTTTGGTATCATGCAAAGGTATCGAATGAAGTTAAATCCTTTGAAATGCTCATTTGGAGTGGCATCGGGAAAGATTCTAGGCTTCATTGCGAGCTCTCGAGGGATTGAAATCAATCCCAGCCAAATAGCAGCGATAAGAAACATTGAAGAACCGAGGAGAATCAAAGATGTCCAAAGTCTTGCAGGGAAAGTAGACACGTTGAGTAGATTTATCTCCAAAGCAACGGACAAATGCGTCCCATTTTTCGACTTGATTAAAAGGGGAAAGAAGAACTTCGATTGGACTCCGGACTGTGTTGAGGCCTTTCGAAATTTACTGGAATTACTAGAGAAACCACCGATTTTGTCAAAGCCAGTGGATCATGAAGAGTTATTTGTTTACTTAGCGGTTTCGGCTCACGCTGTTAGCACAGCCTTGGTCCGAGAAGAAGACAAAGTGCAAAGGCCGGTATATTATGTAAGCAAGAAATTGGCAGCTGCAGAACGCAACTACCCAAGGATTGAGAAGCTCGCTTACAGCCTCCTAATCGCCTCCCGAAAACTTCGTCACTATTTCCAAGCTCACCCAATAACCATATACACTGACCAGCCTCTGAGGCAGGTGTTGCAGAGACCCGAAGCATCGGGGCGTTTGATCAAATGGAATATTGAATTAAGTCAGTTTGATTTAAATTTTCAGCCGCGGAGGTCGATCAGGGGGCAAGCTCTGGCTGACTTTATAGCAGAGTTCACAATCCCAGAGGAGGAAATGATCGATGACAAAGTGGTCAAGTCAGAGGACGAGTTAAAATTAGATCCACGGAAGCTGTACACAGACGGAGCCAAGAACGACCGAAGGTCCGGAGCTGGAATCGTCTTAGTTACTCCTGAGGGACGGTCGTTATATTACGCTCTACGATTAGAATTTTCAGCGACTAATAACGACTCTGAATATAAAGCCCTGATTGCCGAGCTGAAACTTGCTAAAGAACTCGGAGTAAAGACATTGGACATATTCTGCGACTCCAAAATAGTTGTTTGCCAAGTGCGAAAGGAGTTTGTGGCTCGGGGACCTCGACTTGTCGCCTATCTCGGGAAAGTGGAAAAGCTGTTGGGCAACCTGGAGCGGTATAACATAACGCATATCCCAAGAGCCGAAAACCAGAAGGCAGACAGGCTAGCAAAGCTAGCTAGTTCCGACAACCCGGAAGAAACCGAAATAATTCCAATTGAAATGTTGGAATCGCCAAGCTTTGAGTCGATGGAAATTGAATTCGCTTTCGAAGCAGAACCGGAGAAGGAGTCATGGATGACCCCAATTAAGAATTTCCTTAAGAATGGGATACTCCCATCAAAGAAGAGAGAGAGACGGGCTATAGTTCGCAAGGCCACCAGATACATCCTTCAAGATGATACTCTTTATAGACAAGGATTTTCTATGCCCCTGTTACGATGTATAGCACACAACGACATCAAACGTGTACTAAGAGAAGTACACGAAGGTGAGTGTGGAGATCATACAGGAGGTCAGACTTTAGCGAAAAAGATATTGCGGTATGGATACTTCTGGCCTACAATTAATAAAGATGCAGCTGATTATTCACGACGCTGCGACAAGTGCCAGAGATTCGCCAAAATCCCCAGAGCGCCGCCGACCCAACTCAGATCGATGGTGAGTCCTTGGCCCTTTGCCATGTGGGGAATTGATATCATCGGAGTTCTACCAATTGCTAAAGGAGGAGCGAAATATGCAATAGTCGCCGTGGACTATTTTACGAAGTGGGTGGAAGCTGATCCCCTAACCAAAATCACGGCGCGGAAGGTGATAAGTTTCGTGGTTAGAAATATTATATGCCGATTTGGGATCCCAAGGACCATTATAACTGATAACAGAACCCAGTTCAATGGTGCCGAATTCAGGAATTTCTGCCAGAAATATAAGATCGACAAATAGTACACTGCGGTCGCTCATCCGCAGTCGAATGGGCAAGTAGAAGCAATAAACAAAGTCATAAAATCCATCCTCAAGAAACGATTAGAACGCGCAAAGGCAAAATGGGTGGATGAATTGCCCTTAGCTTTGTGGGCATATCGGACAACGTTTAAGACGGCTACCGGTCATACCCCTTTCTCTCTCTCATTTGGTTCAGAAGCAGTAATTCCAGTAGAGCTTGAAGTTCCCTCCCACAGGGTGACATATTATGACCCGATGACGAATCAGGCACTCTTACTCGAGTCTCTTGATGAAATCGAAGAAAAAAGGGACGAAGCAGACTTGCGTGCGTTAAGACATCGACGTCAGATGGCACGCTATTATGACAAAAAAGTTCGTCTTAGGACTTTTGAACCGGGAGATTTGGTGCTAAATAGAGTCTTTCCATCCCTTCCTCACCTCGGTCCAAAGTGGGAAGGACCCTTTGTCATCCAACGGAAACTTGAAACAGGAACCTTCAAGTTAACGACCGTAGATGGCGAAGAGGTACCTAGGGCATGGAGTGCCCAACACTTGATGCGATATTTGAATTAGAAACGTTGTACTCTTTGCTGTTTTTCTTATGAACTCTGTAAAAAGGCACGACTTGCCTTAGAAAAGTCTGTTGATATGAACAAAGAACTATAAAGTGGATGTAGGCTACGACTTAGCTGAACCACTATAAAAATATCGTGTGCCATTTACTTTCCTGCATTATATATACCTTCAGCTACTATTCTGTTGCGATTATGGAATATAAGATGATTTAAAACCTGAAAGGTTGAAAACAGTTTATACGCAGGAAAAAGCACAACGACTGTTTGTGCGATAAGACATAAAAGAATGGGAAGACGACATTCTTAACTCTAACTCTCGAGAATTGAGAGAGAGCATAAAGGACGGGATGACGACGTCCTCTGAGGCGTGAAGGTGCACCCAGATAATAGACCGCCTCAGTAAGAACTCTAACCTGAGTATAAGACAGGAGAGTATAAAAAATGCCAGAAAAAACGACAGGCATCAACGACACCAAGAATGTGACCTCGTCGGAGAATCGGGGACATTCAGACCGTTTGACTAAATCTTGAATAGTTTTTCAAGATTGACTGGGGGCATATATGTATACACATATTTCCCCCACCATAACTTCATTACACAATTATAGTAGGACATGCATTCTTACATAAGTGCAAAACTGATAACTAACAAACATGGCAGAAAACGAATTATTTTTATTCACAAATGAACGAATTTGTACAGGAAAACAGGCAAAAAGAAGGTGCAAGGGTCACCCTTGCAGCAACAATTATGGATCAATCAAATGCTAAAATAACGCAAGACACTCCATCATTTAGACTTTGAAGCGGGCTTGGACTTCTTAGCAGCCTTCTCCGCATCCATCGCCTCTTTTTTGGCTTCCGTCAAGATGCGCTTTGACTTTTTCTTCCCTGAAGCTGAAGTGCCGGAATTAGTTGACTTTTTCCAGGAAGGCGGAACGCTGGAATCAAGAGAAGACTTTTTAGCAAGTTCCTCTGTAATAGATCTAGTCGAAAGCTTAACAACTAACCTTGATCCCGCATCCACTACTGCGAGGGGCTTAAGGCTTTCAGGGTCTAAGTCTTCAGCTTTAAGCTGCATGCGTTTATCTTTCTCAGCTTTCAGTGCAGCTAAGGTAACATCATCGGCGTTTTTCGACTCCCCGACTATAACCACCTCAGGGTCTTCCTCATGTCCCCCGTTGCCGCCATCATCCTTTAAGGCATCTATCATCTCGTCATCATGAGGAGTGTCAGCCTTAGGCGGTTCAATTCCTTCTCCCGAATCTATGGGGGCAGCCTTGTCTTTTCCTCCTTTTGCCCTTTCTGTAGGCTCTGCTCCAGAGGCGGTTCCCTGGGACACATCTGTCTTTTTGGACGGTTCAATACCTACAGAGTGAGAAGCAACAGTTATCAACTCAGGAGAAAATAAGGGGTCTTTATCGATTGCTCAATTACGTGATGGAAGGTAGATATAGCTTTGACGAATTGAGGTGAAAATGTAGAGATACCTTCCGAAGACTTCTCGGCTGGAGTGACTGCTGTCTCCGATGCCGTTTCGGGTATGGGGGATAAAAGAGATGTCCGAGGGATCCCCGGGTTTTCAGCATCATATCCCTCAACTTCAGAAGTTTCAGAGGCAGTAGAGGAAGAACCAGCCTCAGGAATGTTCTTTTGCTTAGCCTTCCGCCTCTCTTCGTCCATAACAGCAGCAATGAGGCGGTGTCCTTCGGCTAGGCGTTCTGGTTCATCATCTCGTAAATATTTCTCCATCAGCTTGTCCTCGTCAATGGAATCAACCTTGAGCTCCTCTTTCTCCCACTCAACGATTTGACTCCATACTTGGACTAGGGTAGATGGATAATCTTCAATCCAAGAAATGTTCCGTTGGCGAATGATATGCGCAAAGAATTCAATCATTAATTCACCGAAACCATGCACCTCTCCCTCAGCCTCCGACAGTTGTTTGCGGGCCTCTTCAGCGGACTTGATAGCACATTCGACGTTACCCTCCGCTAGGGCAGCCCTATTCTCCGCCTCCGCTAGCTTAGAAGCTAAGTCAGCGTTTTTCTTTTCCAATTCAACATTCCTCCTCGCTAACTCGGCCTTCTTCCGCTCAAGGTCCGCGTAAGCAAGTCGCGTTTTGGCAGCATCTGACTTGGCATCTTCGGCTTGTTTTTTCAATTCCGAACGCTCTTGGGTATGGGACTCAAGCAAATCATGATAGCGTTTTTGCAGATCTTCAAATTGTTTTTTGAATCTAGTAGCATCCCGTTGAGCAACAGCAAGCTGGGCCTGTGTATCCTCCAAGTCTTTTCCTAAATTTTTTAAGGCCTTTGCATCGTCTTCTGCGGTTTTTTGCATCGAGTCAGCATTCGTGATTAAAGGGCGGATGATTCTGGAAAGGCTGCGCGAATACTTGAACATTTCTAAATACTGCTTCTCGACCGCAACTATCTTTGCTTTGGCCTCATCTGCCCACCTTGAAGAAATAGGCTCAAGAGCAGGTAAAAAAGTCAAGTTTTCAAAGTAATGTTCAGGAAATTGCTCCTCCAGATACGCCCGCTTAACTGCAGTTTCAGCATCTAGCGGCGGAGGGGCGGGGAATATCAGCTCAGTATCCCTGTGCATGGAGGGCTCAATGGCCTCTTTATCCGTTCTAGGCCATTTAGCGGGAACCTTACGCTTGCTTCGTGATTCGGTATCTTTTGGCGGACTCCTCTCCTTACTGCGCTTTTCTTGAGAAGAGGTTGAGACTTTTGGTTGCGGCCTGTCCTCTTCCCGACGACCTTGGTAACCTCTATATCGCTCTGGATCTGTCCGGACAGGAGAGCAAGAACGCGAGGTTCGCGAATGATAAGGATCATAGGGCCTTCTATCCTCCCTACTGCGATCTTCGCGGCGATCATGCTCAGTATCATAGGGCGGATTAGACATGCTGCGACGGAGTTTCCTGATGTCATAATAGGATCGGGACATCGTGCCTGCACAACAAGACAAATGAAATTCATGATCAATATTTTCACAAAGAGAAAGATGCTGTGAGTTGTGGTGCTATTGTGTTAAGTGCGTCCTAAGTGGTGTTTTCCCCCCGGCAAACCCGAGTCCGATGCTAGACTAGTACGAGCGGGCTCTTTGACCTTAGCAGGAGTGGTCTCTTCAGAAGAAGTGAAAACTAAAGGATTCTTCCCAAAATCCTCTGAAGTGTAAATAGTTTCAGGTAAGGGGAGATCCCCCAAACCCTGAAATAGTGGGTCATCGGTACTAGGGACATCTCCCTCAGAAGCATCAATCGGCGACTCTTTGGAAGACGTTGACCTTTCCGGAGAAATGGCATCCTCGGGAACAGTGTACCCTTCGCGGTGCTTTTCGGACATGTTAGCCAATTCATCATCTTGAGTAGAAGATGGAGAAGGTGAAGCCTGAAGAGGCACTGTAGGAGCTCTCGAACCTTCGCCCATTTCTGGGATTATGTCCACTGGAGGAATATATACATATGGACCCGTCCCGTGACCAATGCTACGGGTAATGGACAGCAACCCATGGAGATGAAGATATTCGTCCTTAAGGACCTCATCAATAGTTAAAAACTTCTGATCACCATTAAGGAGTCGGTACATCCGATCAAAGAACGCTTGGTCCCATATTTGTTTCGGGTTATCAACTGCAAACAAAAAGAAAAACGAATTAATGCGGTGGTTTGAATGTACAGAGTCGAGATTTAGAAAACCAGTGCTTTACTTGATTTTGTCCATCTCCTAGCACACCCTGGCTGTTGCTTTACATAAAACCATTCCAGCTTGGAGTCATCCGCTTTACTACAAAACGGTGCTGGAATTATTTTCCTCTTAGGGACAGATTCGAAGTAACAGAAAGAAGGAGTTTCTCGAGTCCGGTGCTTGAAGTTATAGAAGAAGCGAACGTCGTCAAAAGTGAGCTCTATGCCTAAGATCTCACGGTACGCTACATATAAGGTGTACAAGTAAGCATAGGAATTGGGATGCAACTGCATGGGGGCAATCCGCATTTGTCTTAGAAAATCGACGACGAAAGGAGAAAATGGAGGGATAGCCCCGACCATGCACATCAACCGAGTGATTGCCATATACCCCTCCGGAGGGTTGTGGGGACGATCAGATTTTGATGGCAACAAGGTATCCTCTTTGGGTATCCCGTACTTTAGTCGTATCCGGATAAGTCTGTCATTGTCGATCGTTGATTCAACGGAATCTTGAGGTGATTCCAGTATGATGGCAGACTCAAATTCATCAGGAGCTCGGTCATCGCCGATCCCTCCTTCCTCTTCACAACCCAAGGAAACTCCACCCTCAGAAGACACATTGTCGCTTTCGCGAGTTTCAACCTCGTAGTCTGAGCCCTCATCATCCCATTCTGGACCTGAGGAAGAAGATATGTCTTCAAGAGTAATTTTGTTGGATGTCTCTGGGACCTCCTTCTTCTCTGCTAATCTAGAGGAGCGTCTGGATGTCATGGTCACGAAACTATTGAAGAAGCAATAGCACAAGTTAGAGTAAATTAGCCCGTATCCCCCCGTGTATGTGTATAAACTAAAGTGTGAACAGTGTATGCAGAAAATGTAAAGTTAACGTTCGAAAGTGTGACGAAAAATCTTGGCAAAGTAATAAGGTTCAAGGCAGATCTTGATGTTCATTTATGTTCGCAGGGCACTATCCTAACTGTTCATGAAGTTGGAAGTTATGTCAAGTATTGATCTGGCCAATTAGATAAACTCTTGTGTATTAAGCTGGGGCTGCTTCGGATCGGTTCGGGCATAAATGATTGGTTCGGATCGGAGGTAAGGCTTTGTTTTGGTCAGAAGTGGTATCTAATCGGATCGGTTCGGGATTATGTGTCCGGAGCGGATCAGATGGACTTGAGTCCCTACACCCCCTTTTCCTTGATCCACATTCCGACCCGATCCGGCTAGGTATACTTCACCTTCCCTCATTCACATTTAACTCCGACCCGACCCGATACTGAAAACCTCATATCCTTTTCTTCTCCTACATCCCCCATACTTCTTCACCCGAACCGATCCTCTATGTTTTGTATCTTCTTCTTCATCCTCAACCACAATCGAATCCGATTCGATTTCCAAAACTCCATAGGGGAATGAGCATACATCCTCTCCAACCTCCCAGCGCCTCGAGGTGGTGGCGGAGCCAGCAGCGACAGCGGCGAGGAAGGAGGAAACCACGGCATCGAAGCCATGCTATGAATATGGCCAATTTGCTCAAATTAACCGCAAAATCCTGATTAAAGACAGATACAACGATAAGATTCAGGGTTTCGAGACTACCTATATGTTTATTTCGAGAATCGAAGCAAGAATTTTGAGATTATTTGAAGGTTATGGTTTCGGTATGAGAATTAGAAAAGGAGAATTATAGAGAGGGAAGAAGAAAGCAGACGAGTGACGGGTTTAAGTATATAATAGCGCTGACCCCTCGTGTTCCTACCCTATCTTTCCGCTCGGACCGGATCAAGAGCCCAGCCGCACAGCTTGGCCCACTAGCCCAATACGAAACAGAAAAAGAAGAGGAGTCGTTCGGGTCGAAGCCCGAACCGAACATAATTTCATATGTCAACTTGGCATTTGAATTAAACTAAAATTCGAAGAGGAAGATGAAAGCACAAGGAAAATCAAAAGGAAGATTACCAGGAAGGCACTGTGCAATGACAATCAAAGCATGCTCCGTTTCCAACAGAAGCATCCTTTGAGGGGGCAAAATGTTAGCCTACTTTGTGAACTAGGCAACACAAAGTCAAGATGTCAAGCGTTGAAGAATATTTCTTCTTAGAAAGCATCGGGTCGGATCGGAGAGCTACCACCAGTCGGATCGGAGGGCAACTACCAGTTCGGGACGGAACAGAGCAAAATGGACAAGGACCCAGTCTCAGCTCAGGTCGGGTCGGATCGGATGCCCCGCTCCAAACCCCTTCTGCTTTCTCCTCCGAACCGAACCCAACACACCATATCCCTTCACCCCCACAATCTCCTGAATGTTCGGAGCGGTTATGACTATTTCGTACCCACGATGACCACTACTCTGATGCGCTGTCAGCACTGGAATCCATCCGAGCCCGAGAACGATGGGATGAAAGACACGTGGCTCCGACCCGAACCGAATTCTGAGTGAATTTCCACCTATAAATACCCCATTAAGATACATGGAGAAGGATCTTTTTTTGGCACTTTGAGAGTTCAAACACTTTCAAGAACCGAATTCCAGCATTCCCAGATAATCCAAATCGTCATTCAACATATATTCTGAGATAATTGATTGAATGTACGTGAAAAGTGAGTGGAATTGAGTGAATATCTCATTGTACTTACATCTATATCATCAAGGAAAGTAATTACAAAGTGGACGTAGGCTTTTCGACGCCGAACCACTATAAATTCTGTGTCTCCATTTTACTTTTGATCTTATTTTATTTCGATTTTAGTCAATTTGGGTGTTAGAACCACTTTTTGGTCTAACACCTATCATGCTTGATCTAATTCCTACTCAGGCTTCAAAGGGATTTCCATTTCGGTATGAAATGACTGGCCAAGTATTTTAGGATACAACGAAGCAGTGCAAAAAGGATAGAATGCAGCTATGTGTGGTTTTCATAGTTTTCAATTCATGCCAAAAAAAAAACTGCAAAAAAGTGCTGAAAATTAGAATAAATTAAGGGATAAAAACTCTGCTAACCTAAAATAAGCTGAAGAAATGGTAATTCGACTGGAGAAAGCTGCTAATAATAATCCTGAAGATATCCTCCTTCATGAAAATTACCTATAAGCAAAGAAAGAATTTCATCATCTTCAACAAATTTATTTCAGTGGATTTAAATAGCAAAGCTAAGATCTCTTGGATACAACAAGGTGACACATATTCTAAATTCTTTTATTCTCGAATGTCTAATAGGAGATTCATTAATCACAGCAGAGCATTGATAGATCAAAATGGTAATTTATTGTTTAAATCAGATGATATTGAGACTGAAGCCATAAATTACTTTACTGCAATGTTGAATGGTCCTAACACAGTGAGTTTTCCAATTTTTCATCCTATCTCTATAGTAAATTTACAAGGACAACAATTTCTAATGAAATAAGTGGATTTAGCCAAAATAAGAGATGCCTTATTTTCAATCCATGATGATTCTAGCCTAGGGCCAGATGGCATGAATGCAAAATTCTTAAAAGTCCATTAGGATTTAATGAAAAATGATCTCTGAAAGCTATTTCTGATATCTTTAAATCAAGTAAATTGCCAAAATCTTTAAACCACACTTTTATTACTCTGATTCCTAAGAATGACAGACCAACAGAAATAACTCACTACATGCCAATTTCTTGCTGTAATGTCTACTACAAAATATTTTCTAAAGTATTATGTAATAGACTTATGCATTTTCTGCCTTATCTAATAGCAGAAAACCAGAGTGCTTTTATAAAAGATAGATATATTGGTGACAACATCTTGTTTGCTCATGAATTGTTGTGTGATTTCAAGAAGAAAGAAATGCCTAAGCTATATGTCAAAGTAGATTTGCAAAAGAATATAATAGAGTAAATAGGGAGTTCATTTGTTTCATCATATCAAAATGAAGTTTCCAACACATTTTGTAAATCTTATATATGAATGTATGTCAACTGATACTTTCTCTATTATGATTCAAGGCATTCCAAAGAGGTTTATAACATCAACTAGAGGAATTAGGTAGGGAGATCGATCCATTTTCTCCTTACTTATCTGCTATTGCAATGCAATATTTTTCCTTTCTAATGGATGAAGCAACTCAGCTAAAAGCATTCCAGTCTAGTTCATAATGCAAATTCTTTGATGATGATATTCCAGAAGTTAAGTATGTATGCTGGCCGGAATGTGAACGCCTCAAAAACTAAAGTAGCTTTTAGTGTTTCTACTACAAATTCTAGAGAAATTTAGAATATTTTAGGATTTGATCAAGGTGAATTACCCATTAAATATCTTGGAGTGCCTTTATCCTCTAATTACCTTCATTATTCAGAGTGTAATTCTCTGATTCAAAGGGTCTATAGCAAGACACAAGGATGGAAAACAAAGTTGCTTAGTTTTGCAGGGAATTAACACAATTTTAGCTCCTATCATTCTATATTGGCTCTTTATATATCAAATTCCAGAATATACTATAGATAAATTGCAATCTCTTTGTGTGGATTTTATTTTAGGGAGGTACTTCACATAAAGTAGCATGGAATTCTTTGTGTAAACCAAAGGCTGAAGAGGGAATTGGTCTAAAGAATTTTTCAGATCTTAAAAAAGCTGCTTGTGTGAAATTTCTTTGAAACTTTCTTTCAAATTCTTCTCTATGGAGTAAATGGATGTATAATATGTATTGTAAAAGAAATCATTTTTGGTTTATGGCAATGGATAATAATGCTTCAACAACTTGGAAATCTTTGCTTAGATTACGATCTAATTCAAAGCAATTGTTTAATAAAATCATTTCTAGAGGGGATGAAACTTACTTGTGGTTTGAACCTTGGATAAACTGCCAATGATTGGTTGATCTGCTAGGATATGATAGACTGCATCTAATAGGTAATGCTGAACAGAAGGTGAGCTCTATCATAAGAAATGAAATATTTAAACCAGATATTCTTCCTGCAACAAAAGAACTGTTAGAAGAAATCAATTCCATTACTACCTATCCAAACAGAAATTAGGAATTCTATGAATGGTGTGGAGGTGGTGATTTCTCATTCCATAAAGCTTGGGATTATATAAGAGTTCATGAAGAAAGTGATAATATTTTTCTGTAATATGGCATACGAAAAATGACAAAAGGATGACATTCATTTCTTATCTTGCAATTCTGGGAAGATTGGACACCAAAGATAGAATACAACATTATGACAATGTTACAAATATGATGTGTCCACTCTGTAATAACCATCCAGAATCAATTCAACATCTTTTTTTCCAATGTTTTCATCTGGTTATCCCTTAAGCAAAAGCTATTTCTCTCTCTGTACACTTATACAGACTTGAAAGAAGAATAAAAAATCATTCAATCCAGCTTTAAGACTAAGGATCAGTTGAGAGATTTAACCTGTGGAGCTTTCACAAATGCGATTTATTTCATTTGGAAAGAAAGAAATATGAGAGTTTTTCAAGGTAAAAACATCAATTAAGTTGTGTGTTTAATGAAGATTGAAAGAGATATAGTGTTTCTGGTTCGCAATAATGGCAGCAGAAGTGGAAGAAATGAACAGTTGCTTTGAAGACGGGGTATTGAATTAAATGATACTGGCTAAATTTTTGAAGAAGATGATTTTGAATTAAAGCGGCAGAAGAAAAATAAGAATGGGCCTTGTTTGTGGGCATGTCAGATGGATTTCCGTAGGAAGACTTTATCCCTTTAATGCATTTTACTTGTATTTTGTTTTTCTTCTATGTCGTGAAGTTGTATTTTCAGTATGTACACCAAATTTATAAGTATTCTTTTTCCCTGTAAGACACCCATTTAGGTTAGGGGGATTACATGGTTTTGACAAGGCTTATAAATGAGGTTTTAATTGGTTTAGCAATAAACAGAATCAATTTTCAATATATATATATATATATATATGTGTGTGTGTGTGTGTGTGTGTTTGTGTGTGTGTGCGTGTGTGTGTGCGTGTGTGTGTGTGCGCGCGCGCGCGTTTGTGTGATTGAATATTATTTGACTATACTTTTATGAACGATTATCAGTTATATATGAACTTGTGATTTTGGGTATCATTTGGGTATATTTGTGTATATTTGTGTATTTGATATCAATTATATGTGATTTTGTGTTGGAGATGAGAAAAACAACAGAAATTTGCAAAATGCTTCCGCTAAGACTTCGATACGACACCAGAAACTACAATTCTAGTATTAATTTTATATTGGCATGATGTTGACAACATATTTAATTGGTGTCGACATGTTGTAGATATAATATCAACAATTAGATATCAACGTGACATTGACATAGCGTTGAAAAGAAGGCATTGGTATGACATTAGTATGGTGTAAAAGACATCAACTAGACGCTTTTATTTTAGACCAAGTTGGCTATCAAATTAATTACATGTAACAAACTACATAATTGCTCATTGGCAATACCATTAGCTCTATTATTTTGTATATTTGTGTTTGGATGCTTATGTAGACGTTTGTGTATGCTTGATGATTATGATGGATAGTTGTTGTATTAAGGATACTGTATATGGTTACAGGTGATGTTGAAAATACATGCATATATATTATGAAAATCATATATATGTTTGTGTGTGTGTGATTGAATATTATTTGACTATGCTTTTATGAATGATTCTCAGTTATATATGAACTTGTGATGTTGGGTATCGTTTGGGTATATTTGTGTGATTTAATATCAATTATATGTGATTTTTTGTGTTTGAGATAAGAAAAACAACAGAAATTTGCAAAATGCTTCCGCAAAGACTTCGATACGACATCTGTTGGAAATGTTTTACAAACATTAAGTGAATTATTAAAAATGTTGAATAAGTGTATGAATGACTCCTATGTGTGAATAGTCCCACATCATGGGATTATATGGAAGAAACAAGTATAAATCCTTGCCTCTTCCATATAATCCATGATGTGGGACTATTCACACATAGGAGCCATTCATACACTTATTCAGCATTTTTGATAATTCACTTAATGTTTGTAAAACATTTCCAACAATCTTCGATGGCATCAGAAGATGAAGTTCTTCCTCACGATCAGAAAGGTTGTGGCTGCGCTGACTGCTGAAAATCCGCAGCTACTAAATAAACCTGACGGGGCTGACGCAGCGAAGATTGTTGGAAATGTTTTACAAACATTAAGTGAATGTTGAATAAGTGTATGAATGGCTCCTATGTGTGAATAGTCTCATATCATGGGATTATAAGGAAGAGGCAAAGATTTATACTTGTTTCTAAGAAATCATGTTGGGGCCTTGGGCTCCCAATACATGCTTTGTTGTGAGGAGGGAGACCATGCATCATGAACACCACACACGCGCGCGACCGACCTACTCGACTCGACCCGATCTGGTTCGGGTCGGGCTTGGGCTTGTAGACACTTATATTTTTGGACCATACAAATTTGCAGTTTTCGAACCGTTTTTTTTTTTTGGAAAATTATTTTCTGCACCAATAATTTTTTCTCCAACGGTAAAAACTTTGTCCCTGCCAAACCCTAATTCTCGTTCTATATATACTTTTTATCTGCAGACACAAAAGAATATCGAATTCTACTTTCTTCTAGCCTCCGCCATTAAATCTTTCTTTCAGAAAAATCGAGTAATATTATTTTCGAAAGTGCAAATCTGCACTGATTTGTTGTGCAAGAAAATCAGTTATCCTTTTTAGAGGCTGTTTATCCTAGAGGCGGCGGCGAAGGAACGAACTGGTTTGCACCTCTGACCAGATCGCCGAATCGTATTCAAGAAAGCGACCTAGTCCGCGACTCAGCCATTGTTTTTCCAACAACATCAAAAAATACAATTCTAGCATTAATTTTATATCGGTATGATGTTGACAACATATTTAATTGGCGTCGACATGTCGTAGATATAGCATTAACGATTAGATATCAACGTGACATTGACATAGCGTTGGAAAGACGACATTGGTATGACATCAGTATAGTGTGGGTAAGTAGCCTATAAAAGACATCAATTCGACGCCAACAAATTTCTGACGCTCACTATAGTGTCATGTGATGTCGCATGCAGCTTAGTGATGTAGTGCGAACACAGATAGACCTCGGTGAAATGCTTTCTCTTGCAATGAAGGAGTTTAGCCAAAAAAATTGTCAAAAATATGCATGACGAAATATATTTTAATTAGGGTGTTCCAAATACCATCTTAGAATTCTATCAATGTTAAGTTGAATGAAAAGACAATACCAAATTTAGTTGAAATCAACTAATTTGCCCTGAACCTTGTTGAATGGTGCTTCAAAGTTGTCCCACATCGGGAAATACCGAATTAAGATCCTGGATATAAACTAAGATGTTCCCATCTCATAGCCAATTGGTTTTGTGATAATAAGAGGATTAATAAAAAACAAACATGAATAAAAAAAAACACTAACATGGTATCAGAGCTCAGGATTTCAGTAAGAGTTGAAGAGAAAGTGCTTCAAAAATTGAAGGTCATGAGAGAGTGCATCACAAAATAGAAGAGAAAGTGCTTCGATCTCAACAACTTTGAAGCAAGGGGGTGTGTTGAATGGTGCTTCAAAGTTGTCCCACATCGGGAAATACTGAACTAAGATCCTGGATATAAACTAAGATGTTCCCATCACATAACCAATTGGTTTGTTGATAATAAGGGGATAAATAAACTTTAACAAACCTTGCGCCTAAATATGATGATTTCCAAATCCATTATACATCAAGCATAACCGGCCCAATAAGAGCGCCCGCCGTCCCGCGCAAAACAATCCAAGCAAGAAAAACACACGAAATTAGTAGAAACAAGATAATTTCTTTGAACATATCGAAGGAAATTCATGTCACAAAACAGCATGTATATCAACTATTCAATTAAATTCAAAATCCAAATCAGTTCTCCGCGGATTCAATGTCCTCCTCAAACCGTCGATCTCGATTTCGGGTTCGGGTTTCAGAACCATATTCCGATCCGATAACGGCAGATGCGGAATCGTGCGGTGATAGTGAGACGGTGCGTGAGACTGATTTTGAGTCCATGACTGCCAAGGTGAGTTTTTAGGTTCGCTTATAAGTGTTTCTTAACATTCCGGTTTTAATTTGGTAATTTGGTATGGAAGCAAACCCTGATTTAAAGAACTACTTAAGATAGTTTTGAGTTGTAACTTCTAAGTAGTTACTTGAAAATGTATGGTTTCTTAGATAGATGAGTTGAAATATTGATCAATGATAGTTGTAATGGTTAGAGCAACACCAATCCAAATCATCAAAACGAAACAACAAAACACTCATTTGGTTACTCTTATACTACTTTGATTAGCCAGATGATTTATTAAACGTTAATATGTTCCAACCCAAATAATCAAACAAGTAAAAGAAATTATACTTCCTAAAATATAGAAGCTTAAATCAACATAAAAACTCAATTTAAAGCATCAAATTTCTCTCACTAAACATTGAATTTGCATATAGCAAGACGAGGAACTAATTTTGCATCCTTATTTGGCGTTTGCGTTGGACTACCTAAAATGAAATTTGAAATATCAAATTGGAAGTTACACAATTTGATGTTTTATTTGGTGATCCCATTGGAGTTGCTCTTAAAATCCGGTTGTGAAAGTTGATAGATTTTGGCAAGAAAATTTGGCGCATGATATTTTCTCTCGGTTTTTACTGCAAGTCCAGGAATAAAGTCGTGGCCAAATTCTACAAGTTAAAAAAGCTACTAGCGATCATGCCTATAAGCTGTCAACAAACACCGTAATAGATATAAAAGGAACGATCAATAAGTTTGAATTAGCTGTATAGCAGTGCCAGAATCTTCACCTATTACTAAGCCAAACTCCCTGCTGATTCTAAAAATTGACTTTGAATTATTTGAACAGAAAAAATCGTTCAAGAGTTTGTACAGTTTAACATACTTTAACCATCTAGACCTAAAATTAAATTATTGAGGGAATTGCTTACATATAGCATTAGAGCATGTTTTGCTACTGCTTTTATGTTAAAACACATTATAGGTTACTTATTTGTTTGAGCATTTGGCAACAATTTTTAAATATAATTTACTTAGAAATCATGCTGTCTGGGGCACCATCAAGAGCTGATTGGGTGCTATTTTATTATCCTAACACCCTGCCATTTATTATAACGCTTTGTTACGCCCTTTGTCTGTGGCATCATCCGAGCTGTGAGTATCTTAGGGTGCCAGAAAATAGGTAGTTTGAGTATAACTTTATTTGTTCACTTAACCACATTAAATACATTTACAATAAAATTATCAGGCTGTTTATTGTAAATCTTTGTACCTCAAGGATTTCAATGCTTATTTCTTTTTTCTATATCATTTTCAAATATACAAAAAAAAAAAAAAAAAATCAACTAATCAATAATAATAATTCTTCTTTATATTTGAGAATAAAATTTACTTTTTATTTTCCCACTTCTTTGAAATTTGGTTTTAACGATTTCTTAATTTTCTTAACTTAATTTTGTTAGCTTTTTAGAGGTTTTTAAAGATAACTCAACCGATAACAAAAATAATCAACTATATAGTTTAATAAACAGTTAGTTATTTTTTGTAAATATTAAATGTGAATATTGTTTGTGTAGGATGTATGAGACGAACACGTATTTTTGTTCAGGCTTTGCTTGAACTCTGCCTAGACTCTAAAGGCAACATTAGTGCCTAGCGCTCCTCTCCTCCATGAACAGCATAGCTTAGAAGTTGATAGGTTAACATATATTTGCTTAAGACTTGTACCATTTGAAAGACTTGTTCAACTTTGCAACTAAATTTGATCTAAATTTTCACTTACCTGTCCTGTACTTCTTACCATAAATGTAACACTACTTAAAATTTACAAATCAAAATAAAGTTTAGATATTAATGAAAAAAATATTGTTTCCAAACAAGCTCTAGTATTATTCTATCACTGATATTATTAGGGTCGCTCTGACTCTATCAGCTGTGAGAAAAGACTGATTTTGTTCATCTTGTTTTTCTTTTAAAGGGTATAAAGAGACTATGTTCAGAATTAATGGAACTGAAGAAATCTTCAGATGAGGATTTTCGTAGGAATGTTTATTCCAATTGTTCTTCCTTTATTAGGTAACTTATTTTGTAATGTATTGTGTATTTATGGACAATATGGCATTGTATAATATATAAGACTAATAAATAGATTATATCTTCGAGTTAACCAAACGAATACCTAGAAAGCTCACAAAATTATGAAGAGACTCATGCACTCAAATTGCTTGTTTTATACATTTACTTGACACTTAAGATTTTTTTGACTAATTTTATGCAGTTGAAGATTCATTTTCTGTCTACATTCACCATAGCAACTTAACTTACTTTTAAAATAACTTCAAATGCAACAAGTTCTAGGCAAGGGAACTATATGAAAAGGAGAAATGCAAGTGTTGCAGGCATACCAAATAGTTATAAGTATGCTATCTTAATATGATGTGTGGTAAAAAGTTGAAATGTCAAGTTGAAAAGAAAGAAAGAAAGTGATATTGTTTATACATAGACGAGGTAATTAATTAGAGTATCACATAGTTAGATAATTTCAAAATACTAATGTGTCATATTTAGTATAAACTGGATGATATATGAAAAGTAACCAATGCGACTCAAAATTAGTACTTTCGTTTTTACTGTTGCTGCAAATTTGTTGGACATGTTTTAAGACAACTGTCACTTGTATGCTACATGGATATTTGTTCCATGGTTAATTATTATGAACAAAAACAGCTTTTATAGTAAGTATTTGGCACACACACACATGTTGTCTTTTATATAACATATTTGTTTTCTTTATCTACAGAATATTTGAAGAAATTGGATATGCACAAAAGGATGTCCTTGAACTCAAAAACCATACTTTGATCCAAGCAAATCTTATTCAAACTCTTTTAGACAACCTATATTCAGATACTGCTATTAATGATTTAGCAGAAAATAAGGTTAGCTCTAGTTTGCCTACTGGGTCCGAGACCCACATGGAAGAGTCTTTTGTTACATTAGATTTACTTCTGGCAGAGCAACGATTGAATGAGGCCACAGATTGTTTTGAAAAAATCAACTTGGATATTCAAAATCTTCAAAACAAAGAAGACCGGTTATCTCCAATCGAGAATTCATATATGAGCGAGTTATCTGTAATGAGAACAAAACTGGTCGATCAACTTTCTTTTATAGCCGAACATTCAAGAGTGTCTCATCCTGAATTGCAAAAGGCACTTTTCAATCTATTTCGGTTAAGTGAAGATAAGCGAGCAAATTCTCTTTTGATAAAACATTACAGTTCCAGAATTCAAAAAACAATGGATGATATGCACTGTTTTGAATCTTGCATATATGGAACTTATATAAGAGAATTATCTAGAGCTGTGTTTTCTATGATATCACAAGCTGCAAAGCTTTTCACCGATTTGAATGGAGAAACATCTTCATACAGTTCAGAACTGAATGCATGGATCAGAGAGGAAATCAGGGCATTTTGTCATATATTTGGTTCATATGTTAGTTCAATTAATGAAATGAACGGTGGATTATTGTTGGTGATTGAAGCTGCAAAGTGTGCAATATCATTTTGCTCTTTATTAGAATACCGAAGAACCATTTTCCTGCCGTATCTAATGGAATTGATCACTCCTTGCATGCAAAAGATGTTGCATATGCATTTGAACCACTTTAAAAAGGCTGTTATTATTTTTATGAATGCCGATAATTGGATTGTTGGCAAATTTCTAAGACTGGGGATACTGAAGGACAAATTCATTGCTACAGCGATTGGTGAAAAAGTTGAGTACTGTCAACTTACTAGCAGTGGGAGGAAATTTATCACGCTCATGCAGGTTAGTTGTGAAGGTTTGAGGATTAAAGTAAGCATGAAAATGCTCATATTACCAATTACAACACTATTAAATGTGTCATCTAATGAAATATTGCATTATGATCGGTGCATGTTCTCATATATATATATATATATATATATATATATATATATATATATATATATGTGTGTGTGTGTGTGTGTGTGTGTGTGTGTGTGTGTGTGTGTGTGTGTGTGTGTGCGCGCGCGCGCGCGCGCTCTCTTCTTTTTAGAAGATCACACATTTTTTGCTTTCAAAAAAAAGGATCGGTGCATGTTCCTATGTGCATCATTAAGAGCATTGCTATATGCACTACAGATTCTACTTACCCGTTTCTTTATTTAACCGGTACGGCAATAAATGGCCAAGTAAAAATAAACACAAATTTTCTTTTCCTTACTTTATTGTATATAAATTTATACTGCACTCAGCAATAATTTGCTGACCAAAAAGGGTAAATAAAGTAGGTGAAAAGAAGAAATTATTGCCATGCTGCTTTTCCTTCTGGATTGCCAAGCTGCTTTTCTTTCAAGTACGTTTTTCTTTTCTTTAGGATATTGTGGATGACATTTCACCATTGGTTATTCTTGACATGGAAGCTTCTATCTTAGAGGGAATTACCGAGCTGTTCCTTGAATATATTCATGCTCTTAAAAGAGTTATTCCTAGTAGAGAGGCTGCAGAAAATACCATTGCAGATGCTAGTCATGCTCATACAATTCAACAGCAACTATCAGTTATGGTAAATGCATCAACGATAGTGCAGATGTTTCCGAGTATTGCTTGTACTGTCAGTAAAGATTTTTATAGTTTTTCACGGACAATTGAAAAGGCTTTAGAACAATTGAAGGGTTATTTTTGTCACCAGTTTGTGTTTGGTGCCATGTATCATAGATATGTTGAAGCAACTGCATGTATGGATGATTTTTGCATAACTGGCCCATCACAGAATGTATTTCCTTCTTTGGCTTTTCAGGTTTGTATTATTTTCAATCCAAAAACCCTAGTATGACCAAAAAAAAAAAAAAAAAAAATTTGTCAAATTCTACAGCAGAGACATAAATTTAGAAGGGACCACGCCTTAAATTACCGAATTATCCCCAAATTCCCCCTCAATACACTATTGTGACATTTTGACAAAAAAATGTTGTCATAGTAGGAAAACTCTTTTCAATCACATTAAATGACTGAACTCCTTCAAATTCTAATACTAGATGCATAAAATGATAATCAGGCGTTGTTTATAAGGATAAGGCAACTAATTCTATTTTCGAAGTCCATGTTTTCCGGCGAAGATGAGTTAGCAGAGGCACTACCAAAAGCAATAGTGGATGCCCTAGCTATGTGGATATCAAATAATAAGGATTTCTGGTCAAAAACTGTGGAAAATTCATGTATAATAGAGCACGGCTGTTTTGAGCAGGTATGCATAAATCCAGTGTATAACAATGTTTTGCATGTGCGATCCATATCTGTGATTCAAAGATTATGCATATTCAAATTGATATTGAATGAAAGAGCGTTTAGTAAACATAAATACAATAAAATGATGTAACCATTTTAACAGGGTTGATATGTGGAATTAAGTATTGGTGTAGCCACTAAATTTATTTAGTAAGTATGTGCTTGCGTAGACATGTAATTTTAGAGGATACAACTACTGCTTTATATCCTTAAACCAAAACCAGAATTATCCTTTTAGAATGTCAATCCTTCGGGTTCTAATTTGTGAAGCAAAGGATGGTGCACTCGCAAATTGGTCTGCAAATAGACTAATGGTTTTATTGATACAAAATAAAAAAAATGGCGTGACACTATAGCATACTAAATATATGAAGTCAAATATTATCGTAACTACTACACCATCGAGTGTGCTTTATTACAAAGATGTTTGGAGGATGATTATTATTTTATACCTTTCAGACTAAAAGAACAGAATCAAAATACCCTTTTAAAAAATACCTTTTTTTTTGGGAGGAAAAATGCTACTATTACAGTTATGTTCGTCAAATATTGTGGGAACTGATAAAAGTAATTATGGGATCACAAAACCATGAACCCTTTGAGTTTCTTTTTCCCTCTTCTCTTGGTTTTTGGCAAATAGTTTCTGTCAAGGTAGCATTGTTCTTTTTAGGGTTTGCAACTGATTGATAATGATTACTATTTCATACTAATCCTTTTTTAATCTTTATAACTTTATAGCCAATTTCAAACTGAACAATTTGCATAGGATAATTCACACAGGCTGATATGTCATGTGTTTTGTAGAAAGAATAAATGATTAGTACGGTAACTATTACATTATTTAAAATTGTAATTTAAGATACTTTGTGAACATGCAAAAAAGGTTCAAGTTAACCGACATACTTGAGTTCTAAATGCTTATAATTTCTGCTATTGATCTTAATACAGGTGAATATCGATATGCATTTCGTAATGGAGTTTACTGAACAAGGAGGATATTGCTCAGATGAATTATTAGATGCTGCAATGGACCTGATTGAAGAAATGGAAGAAATGTTCTTAAAAAATGAACCGAATCCCACGAGGTAAACTCTCTGAATTCATGAAAATATGTGTATATTTCCATTATGGTAAGAAAGGGCATATTATAGTTCTTCTGACTTTTTATTTATTTGTTTGTGTGAATGCCATCATAAAGCTGTGGCAGTTTGTGTCTTTGTGGGAACAACTTCTTTAAAGAAAAAAAGAAAAAAGCACACACTTAAAATTTAAAAATAGTTTTGCTTTTAACTGTTAATGGTTTTAATTAAATAGGAAAGGTTGAAGTATACGGATAGAAAAGTAAATATGTTGAGATGAAACAAGTCATAAGCAAGATTTCCCCTGAATCAGTAAAAATTTGATAAAGTGCAAGGTGTTAAACTTTGTGTTCTGTGGTGATTTTTATTTTATTCTGACAATTGTCTTAAAAGGCTTCCGGTAGCTATTGATTTATTTGAGCTGTTGCCTTTTTTTTTTTTTTTTTTCCGGGTAATCTTAAAATGGAGAGTTATTTTACACTATAATAATATGTCATGAAGTTAGTTTTTTTGTTCCCTTAATTTAGTGTTGGGGTTGAATACAAAAATCGTGTATCTGAAAAGGATGATTTGAGACATTATAACTTTCCCCTGCATAGTTATTCCATCCATGCTACATGCTCGATCCCTTCTTCATCTTGGTCCATCTACTATAGTTTGCATAGTATTTGAAAAATTCTCTCTTGCAGGCCTGTACCCGATGGAGAAAGGGCATCAAATATTGCTAAGTCAACTATCAAAAAAATTCTAGAAAATGAGGCTGCTAAAATGGACCCTAAAAAAGAAGCTTCCTATACTTCTCTTGATGAGTTTAACGAAGATGGTCAGAAATATGAACATCCAACTGATTCAGAGAACTCACTCTACAGTGCAATTGATTCGACGGATTATGAATCAGATAGCTACTTTGAAAATGATTTAGCGGAGACTAAAGATTTATCAAAGAGTGAAAGCAAAGATGCAGTTGCAGTGAGTCAGAGTTTGGAGAAACTTAATATTAGTTATGATGACCAAGCTGATAGCGAACAAGAAAATATCGAAGAATATGTAAAGCAAGAGCATGCCACAGATCCATATAGTGGATCAAATTGTATTTTAGACGAGCAGGGAATTTATACAAAAGAAAATGCAGTTGCTGTTAAAGAGTTGGCTGGAAATTCAGAAGATAATGTAGTTGCTGCTAATGAGTTGGTTGAAAATTCAAAAAGAATTGATGCTAGTGTAGCAAAACTGATGCTAGTGGAGCCTCTAAATTCTGAAGAAATAGGAAATATATTTCAAGCAGAAAGGGATATTCTTAAAATACAGACAGCAGAAAACAAGGCAGCAATCAGAGAAACTATAGAAGTGGACTGGTTAAAAGAGATTGAGGGTACAGAAGATAGTGGAGTACATAATTTTAGCTCGACTGCTCCAGTAAATGAGTTAAAATCTTTGACTGAAACAGAAAGCTCACTCAAAGGCAATGAACTTATAAGTGAATCACGTACCAAAGTCTCTGAAGATAAGAAGTTGATCTCTGTTTCTGAAGAAGATGGGCCAATGCATGTTACCAAGAAAAGAAACATGTTTGAGGAGGACGTGAAAAGGGATTTGGCAATCAATAAGAAAACAATGGAAATGTTGGAAGAAGATGCTTATTCTTCTGTACGTTCGCAAGAACTTGTGCAAACGGGAGATTATGTTCCACCCGATGAGGCCAAAAACAAAATTGATTTTGTTAATAATTCTATCACCTCTTTTGTCAAAGCAGAATCTAATATAGAGAAAGAATCAAGCATGTTTAAGACAGAAAGTATTGAAGTTAGATATGATCTGATATCTCGTAATTTGTCACAGTTAGTTATTGCTAATGCAGCTACTTCACCAAACAAACAAAAACACGGTCCATCAAGGCGGAGAATAGTAGTAAAAAAGAGGTTAAATGTCAAGAGCTCAAGAGTTTCGTCTAAGTTCCTCGAAGGAAGTAAGGAGGTAGTAACTGAAACCAAAGAGCATAAACGTACAAGTGATAGCGAAAATGAAGGATATTTGGCTAGACAAAGAAGTGGAAGAAAGCGAACAAAATCGAACATGGATGGAAATATCATAGGAAAGAGCAGCAAAGCAGCAAAAGCTCTTCGGCCAAGGTGGCAATAACCGGTAAATTTATGCATACCAAAACTTTTACTATCGGCAATTTTGAGTGGTAATTCTGTCATGGATTTCGACATTCTATTTCATGTTGGTCGTGATATATAAGAGCATCTCCAATTGCATTGGAGACGGCGATTGAATAAAGTATGTTTCTTCCCTCGAGCTTCTGTTTTGGAGCTCGAAGGAAAGCAATTTTGAAAGTTTCAACTTTCAACTATTGGCACCTATTAAACGTCTGCCTTCACTTTGGCCTAATTTTTGTTAAAAAACCCGCCAATGATACATAAAAGATCTTGAATCTCTAAACCAAATAATTGGAGATTTACAGCAGATCCAAAGCAGATAGTAGAAATCCGGAGTTGTTTCCTATTGATACCGGAGAATTAAAGCATTCACCGGTATGCACAAGTTGCTTGTCATTTTGTGTACCTAACTTTTGAGGGGGACGGTAGAGTTATTCTCTGTTGCTCTAGTTATCCAATTTAGTGTATAGTGCCGCCATACACACGCGTTCTTATCCTGTTTTTTCCTGACGTAAATATAATTTTGTTATGGCATACTCCCAATTAATGATAAAGGTAACTTTGCACATTCTTCTGAGTTCATTATTTCTGTTATTAACTTTCACGTCCCTACCATCTACCGATAAGGCATGTGGATTATTTGTCATACGCACTATGTCCTCCTCACATTATACATGTGCACAAGTGCACAATGATAGTATTCTTCTTCTTTAATCTATTAATTTGTAATATTCACGCTTCATTATTTTAAGATAGAAACTGTCTAGCACTCAGTAGTAAATGGATGAAGAAACAGAGTAAAATATTATTGAATTTAGTTTATATTGTTGCTTTATTCAGTAAAGAAACTTTAGCAATTTTTAAAGAGGAATATTAAAGGACTCCACGTATGGTCAAAAGGGGGATAATTTTAAGGAGACTCCAGCTTAATTTTTTGTTTTTGAAGGTTTAAATTATTTAAAAAAGAAAATAAAATGAGACCTAAATGTCCATGTCTTGTCACTTATGTTAAGACCTAACGTACTAAATTCAGCGCAAATTACAAACGCTCGCTTCTAGAAATAAAAAATAAACAATTACAAAAAAAAAAAAAATTTGTTCGTTGACAAAATAAACAACAATATAAAATACGGTCAGAAGGAAAAGTTTTTTACATTTAAAAACGGCAGAGCACAACCGTTTAATGGTAACATAAGACAGTTATAAATCGGTCAGGGATTGTCGTCTTAAATGTTGAAATTCGAAATTGTGTTGCCGAACTTGGAAACACGTTAGTCAAGTGCCGTTCCTTTTTTTATTCTTACGTGCAGCGTTAAAATGTAAATATTAATTAAGGTTTACGTTTTATGATTTTTATTAATGAGGATTATAGGAGGTTAATATTGGGATTTTAATTTATATGTTTAAGAGAGGCTAATTTATTTTGTACGCTTCATAACAATTATACACTAAATTAAAATTGATCTTCTTAACCAAATGTGAAGTCCTTTAACAAACCCTTTTAAAAAAAAACACTATATGATGTAGTAGCACATGAATTATTCCCCCTTTTACATAATTAAAATAGGTAAACATGCAATTGAACAATTCAATTCAAACCTGAAAATTAACAGTACAGGTCACCTAATTAAATTAAAAAAATACCAGTCACAGGTTTTTCCAAAACAGGAAAAAAAACAAAGGATTAATAGATAGATGGCGCGCACACTCTCTCTCTCCCTCTCCCGCAGTACTTTAGCCGACTACAAATAGAAACTTCTGTTATATCTTTTTTAACGAGAGTACAAAGTTACAAAAAATAAAAGACTAGCAACATGAAGTCCACTTATGAACTGTCTTTCTCTCTCTAAACTTCACACCGAAATCTTCTTTAACCAAAAAGAAACTCTGTCTGTTCTTTGTTGGAATTTTCAATTTAGGGCTTCTCAGTAGTTTGTAGAATGTCATCTGAAATCAGAAGATTTTGCATCTAAATTGGGAAAATCACATGGATTCTGTGTTCGATGATTCTGTACATGAGTGTAATTGTAATAAAAGCAAACCCTTCTCATTTGATGAGTCAGTTGAGGAAGACTATGATTTGGAGAGTAAATCTCTGTTGCCATCAAAATCAAAGAAGCAGCAAAACAATTTTAAAAGGAGCGTTCAATGGAAAGATTATAATGGAAGCAAGATTGCTGAAGTTTTCGAATACGAACCGAGGTTTGTATATAAATATTAATGCTAGGAAATGATCAAAATTTTGGACATGGTTTGATTGAAATAGGTTATGCTTTTTTCTGGGATTCAAGATCTATTGTTGTTTGACTATAGAAACTGAAGGTTAATACAACAAATTCTCGGCACCAAAATGGTAGCACTACGTAGAATCTTCCAGGGCCTATGCACATGAAAGTAAATAAGTGTGTAAGAAACAATTTGCATTCTGATATTAAAACTTAGATGAAACGAACCTTTATTCCTTTTCATTTGCTTTTTATTCCTATCTGAATTTTCTTTAGTTTTAATATACAAGGATGAAAATTTATGTGACAAGCTTGAAAATTGGTAGTGAAAACCGCACACTGAAATTTCATCCAGAAAAAAAATATAAAAAAAGGACAAATTATTAATTTTCAGAACTGCAGAAAATCCGTTATCACTAGTTTGGTCTCTCCACAGCAAAAAGGATCAGCATACATAAAACTATAAGAATATGCATTCTAGATTCCTTAATGTGACATAACTTGCCCTTTCTATATTTCACAGCTAAATATGCTGTGAGCAGTAAGTGTGTTTTTTCCCATAATTATTAAGTAGCAACAAATAACGTGTATAGAAGTTGCTTTGGCAGCAACTGAAAATCTTGACTAAAAGAGTGCCAAACAAGTTTATACATAACTTATTTGCAACTAATTTCACATCCTAGAAATAATATTGTTAAAATTTCAACTTAATCTATTTATCAAATTGTTTGTTACATATAGATTGCCAAAAAAATTACAACTTAAAACTATTTGTAAGTAGTTTAAAAGAATTTGTTGCCGGAAGGGATCTAGTTTTCTAATGCTTCTACTTTTAGCCTTTTTGTAGCACCTTCATGTTGTGTGTTGAATTTAATAAATTAGTGCACAGATTAGATGAGTTAAGAGAGTGAAAGAAAAATGATGAAATATGAAAGCATATTGACTATTCACATCAAAATCATCAGAAGATTCAAATTCTAATAAAATTTTGGATTGTTTAAAAAATTTCGCCTTTTTTGTAAGTATGTCAAATGATACCCCAAAAGGAATCATGAAGTCATCTGCGTATGCATCTGACAAATGAATGAATATCAGATCTCTGATAAAACGGATGTAGATGCAAATATAATGACATCAACATCCAAAAATTACCTGTTCAATGGATGATATGTATTTATTGTTTTACGAAGGTAATTGTTCATATTAAATGCATCTAGTGCATATCAATTGATGAAAATTATTTATTATTATCATATTTATTTAACTTTTAAGACTGTTGTAATCGTTGAGTCTGAATAATTTTTAGTGAATATCATGCACATG
The DNA here is from genome assembly GCA_030737875.1 of Allium sativum. NCBI lineage: Eukaryota > Viridiplantae > Streptophyta > Magnoliopsida > Asparagales > Amaryllidaceae > Allium > Allium sativum. Next base: position 34,755,412 of record CM060909.1, read on the forward strand.
TTTCTAAAATCAAAATTATTTTAAAAAACGGATCCCTGTGTAACTTCCAAATGGAAAGTGAGTCCCTGTAATTATTTTACTGTAGTGATTTTGTTTCATTATTTCTTGTTCCAGTGTTTAAAGAAAATACATAAAATTGTTGTTAGGGAACTGCGGTGTCTATACCACAATGTTAATGGATCTTATGGCTACTCAGACACTAGAGAGATAAACTATATCTATTCAAATTCAAATCAAAAGAAATAAGTAATAAAATAAAATGCAGTAAAGTAAATAACACCAGGATTTTTATACTGGTTCGGATTAACCAATCCTACATCCAGTCATGCACTTCACCGTGCAGAATTTCACTATAAACGCTTGCTTTCCACGGGTGGCAAGAACACCTTTACAATATTGATTTCACAGGCTACAAGATACACCTCCTTATCAACAACAACAAACAATGGCAAGTAGTCGTATCTTCAATACAAATTCTTGCAGATTTGGTACAATGATCCTATAGACCTCCAATGACAATATATCTTTGAATTCTTTGAGGAAATAGGATAAAATCAGAGAGAGAATGATATGAATTCAAGTACAACTCTCTGATATTGTGTTGTTTGCAAATCAATGAAGAATAGGAGTGAAAGAGAGTGAATTTGCAAGAATAATATGATAGTATTCAATGGATTTTTGTGGAGAATAAATGAAGGAGTAGAAGAAAATGTGAAATTATTATATAAAATTCATTATCAGAGGCCTTTAAATAGTGTATGAAAGGATGTGTCTTTTGGTGAAAGGGTGGAGGGAAATAACTACCCAATTTGAATTCAAAAATCTGAAATAGCCGTTATATGTCGACATACAAAGATACCTATGTCGACATATGTAGTGTTGCAAAAGACACATAAGTGTCGCAAATATTCAGCTCTTCAGATTTCCTTATATTTGTGGATTTTGGTGATTCGGTTGAGGTCAATGGTTGATTATCTTCAAGTATAATTGTCATGAGATTTTTAACAAGATATTCTAAAGTTCAACCAACTCCTCGTCACTTCAAACATCTCCGTTCTTCAGCATTCTTCTTTAATAGGCTTTGGTCTTATTTAGTCTTCAATTATTCTAATTATCCTTCTTCTATAATTATTTTTTTGTACTCTTGTTTAAATATCTCCATAATATATCCAATATGACTACACAACTCAAATATATATTAGTAGTAATGTTTATATGGCTTTGTCATCAAAATCAATACCTAGGGTATTAACAATCTCCCCCTTTTTGATGATGACAACCATATAAATATTTGAGAGATAAAATATAATACTTTTTATATTTGACTTCCCCCAACTCTGTGCGCTCCCCCTATTATTTTGTCTAGTATATCTATACATTTTCTCCCCCTTTTTCATCAACAAAAAAGGTAAAAAGAATTATTCAGATGACTGCTAGACAATATGTAGAGTTTGTATATATAACTAAAACAAGTGGGGATATCAAAACATGAAATAAACTAAATAATCATATGAGTTTTAGAGTTACCGACTTTGCTGATGCCACTAACAAACCTTTTTCATATTTATACATGATTCAATAGATTTCTCATCATATGCTTTGAGCATCGACTATTTGTTACCTGAAAAATTATAAAATATGCACACTGATACCCTTTTTATTTCGGGGTCCATGGGGTTAAGTTTTGGGATGCCAAACCCATGAAGAGTTTGAATGCCCTTTCAAAATAAATCATTAGATAAATGAACATTATTAATAATTATCAATATATTTTTCTTTTTCAGTATTATCCAACAATTTTGGAACCCATAAATTAATGAACTTATTCGGAGGATTTAACTTAAATTTCCTAGGATTTTGTTTGAACTTGGTGGCTTTAACAAACATAGTATATTGAGTACTATTAGGGTATATCCATGTCCATGTTTATTGTTGTTGTGTTTAGATGCAAATAATAATTTCTCAAGATTATCCTTCTCTTTGTTAAATTTATCAATATCAGTTTTCATTTCATCAAAATCCTTACTACAATTAAGAATAATATTGTCTAGAGTTGTTATTTTCTTATTCAGATCAGTGATCTGTAACTTCATTGAAAGATTTTTTGATTTTAAGGATTCATTTTCACTTTTCAGTTTTTCAAAACTTCCAAGTGTTGAATCCTTTCCATTTTTATGACCATCAAATCTTTCAATTTCATCTTCTAGACATTGTTTTTCTTTGCTCAACTTTTCATTAGGTATTTTTACTCTTTCTATTTCTGCCAAACTATTATTGCACTCTTTCTTAAGTATTACATATCTATAGAGAATATCATTTAAAACTTTAGTAATTGCCTCATCAAAATTTCATATCTGGTCATCCATTGCCATGAAGCATACATTGGCATTTTCTGTTTCTGAATCACTATCACTTGATGATGAATCATCCCATGTTGCGTTGAATGCCTGTTTCCTCTCTTTATTGAATGTATTTGAATTGTGCTTTGGTTTTCTCAAGTTGGGGCAATATCTTTTCAAATGACCGGGTTTATCACATTTGAAACATCTAACAACATTCTCATTTCTGGAATTATTGTTGTTAGTTTTTCGATGTTTCTTCGTTATCTAGTACTTCAAGAATTTCTTGATCTTCTTGGTAATAAACTCGATATCATCATTAACAGTATCATCATCTGGTTCATCATCATCAATCATTGCATTAAGTGCCAGTGATTTCTTCTCATTTCCTTGATTCTCTTTTCTAACCTGCAACTTCACTTCATAGGACATTATATTATCAATTAATTCTTCTATTGACATAGTACTAATATCATTGGCTTCTGAGTCTTCTGATCTCATTCACTAGGAAGTGAATTCAAGATCTTTCTGACTTGGTCTTTTTCAATAATTTTCTTTCCTAATGATATTAAGTCATGTACAATATCTTGAAATCTAGAATACATATCAGAAATAGATTCATTTGGTTTCATTTGAAAAGGTTGAAACTGGTGGTCAACATAGATATCTTTGTTTGTTTTACTTTATTGGTGCCTTCATGTGTGACTTTCATTATTCTCTTAATTTCATATGCAGAATTACATATAGAAACTCAATTAAATTCATTTTTATCTAAAGAGCAAAATAAAATATTCATGGCCTTAGAATTATTAAGTGCTTGTGTCTTTTGGTCCTGCGTCCATTTTGAATATTCAGTTTAAGGCTATATATATTCTACTTGGGTAATGTTCCAAATATCTAAACCATTAGACTGCAAATAAAATTTCATCCTACAAGCCCAATAAGCATAACTACTGCCATCAAATAGAGGTGGTCTAGTGACAGATTGCCCTTCGATAAAAAATTATTAATGGTGTTACTAGTGTCACTAGCCATTTATAATTTTCAAAAATCAGATTATAAACTTTTTGAAAAATCTTGCTTTTATACCAATTGTTAGAAAACTGCGGTGTCTATACTACAGTGTTAATGGATCTTAAGGCTACTCAGATACTAGAGAGATAAACTATATCTATTCAAATTTAAATCAGAAGAAATAAATAATAAAATAAAATGCAGTAAAATAAATAACATCAAGATTTTTATACTGGTTCGAATTAACCAATCCTACATTCAGTCCTACACTTCACCGTGCAGAATTTCACTATAATCGCTTGCTTTCCACGAATGGCAAGAACACCTTTACAATCTTTATTTCACGGGCTACAAGATACACCTTCTCCTTATCAACAGCAACAAACAATGACAAGTAGTCGTATCTTCAATACAAATTCTTGCAGATTTGGTACAATGATCCTATAGACCTCCAATGGCAGTATATCTTTGAATTCTTATAGGAAATAGGATAAAATCGGAGAGAGAATGATATAAATTCAAATACAACTCTCTGATATTGTATGGCTTACAAATCAATGAAGAATATGAGTGAAAGAGAGTGAAATTGCAAGAATAATATGGTGGTATTTAATAGATTTTTATAGAGAATAAATGGAGGAGTAGAAAAAAATGTGAAATTATTATATAAGAATTCGTTACCAGAGACCTTTAAATAGTGTATGAAAGGATGTGTCTTTTGGTGAAAAGGTGGAGGGAAATAACTACCCAATTTGAATTCAAAAATCTGAAATAGCCGTTATTTGTCGACATACAAAGATACCTATGTCGACATATGTAGTGTTGCAAAAGACACATAAGTGTCGCAAATATTCAACACTTCATATTTTATTATATTTGTGGATTTTGGTGATTTGGTTGAGGTTAATGGTTGATTATCTTCAAGTATAGTTGTCATGAGATCTTTAACAAGATATTCTAAGGTTCAACCAACTCCTCATCACTTCAAACATCTCTGTTTTTCAGCATTCTTCTCTAATAGGCTTTGGTCTTCTTTAGTCTTCAATTATTCTAATTATTCTTCTTCTATAATTATTCTTTTGTACTCTTGTTTAAATATCTCCATAATATATCTAATGTAACTACACAACTCAAAGATATGTTAGTAGTGATGTTTATATGGTTGTTGTCATCAAAATCAATAACTAAGCTACCTAGGGTATTAACAATTGTAAATATTGAAGTAAATATTGAAACTAGACAATATGGATAAAAACAATTAATAAGTGTAGAAATATCTGTGCTAGTTGAGAAATATTGCAGATATATCTATTAATATTCACCCAGCAAGTCAATATTTACAAGTTTTTTTTTTTTTTTTTTTTTTTTTTTTTTTTTTTGCAGAAATATCTGCATTTATTCTATAAGTTTACAAACTTATCTGCAATTTTCTACTGGAGATGGTTTGTTTTGTATGAACTTTTTCTTCCTTTCTTTTTTGCAATAAAAATGATGTTAAATATAACATAATTGCTTTATTACACAAAAAGCAATTTGCCATTTCCTGTGGATAGAGGCACTTTTTTCGACATACCCACTGGTATAATTACACTTTTGCCCTCCTGAATCGCATAGATTGTACTGGTTCGCAGGTTTTGACAAAATTTCGTTTGGGAATACTAGCACAGTTCTAAATATAATTTGAAATAAATTATACAATTTCGGAATATTGATCGAAGATTGCATAAAGTTATGCAATTATTGTCTATAATTACGTATATGTTAGCAATATTTTGAATAGTTACATACATTTCTGTAAGTTTTCCTGTAACATACTGTTTTTGTTTTCCATACATTTTTCAGACATAAATATGAAGATAAATATAAACTGAAATTAGTTTTGAAATTTAAAGTATTTTACGTTGGTTTTTGATTATTTCGAAAAAGATGAACCTAATTTCCGGTTTTTTTGGGCAAGAATATTTTGTGTGCTTTAAAAATTAATAGGTAAGTTAACCAATCTGTCCCTTATTTTTATGTTAAACCAAGATTTTTTATTTATATTTTTAGAGTTATCAATCATTAGTTGAGATGATAAATACTTGATATTCTTCTATATAAGCAGATACAGATATTCAAAACGATTTTAGATGTGAATGTAGATATGATACCGTCCACATCTGAATGTATTTTGTTGACAAGTGTACTGCTTGGAAAGTGTGCTAAATGCATCCATATTGCTACATTAGACCCCAATATATTCGACACTTACCGGATCAAATTTAAACGTTTGAATTACCTAAGAAAGAAGTGGATTGGAAACAATTTTGTACATCTCTGCATTTTATAATTCTTTCCTTTTTACATCTCTCAATTTCAAATTCAAAAAAAGGCCATCGGAACGTGTATTGTATGCAGTTATAAATTATGCAAAACGATAGTACAAGCACATGTTACTATTAGTAAAAATACACCAATACCCGAGAATCACAACTATTTTTTGAACATATGGATGTATTTTATAAAAGGAAATTAAAAGGGACCTAAAACTTAAATTTTGGGATTGTAAGGACGTGCGACTAAAGTTTCCTATTTAGAAATTGTCGACTCCTGGTGGGTTCATATTCTAATTCAATCGATGCTTTACATCAATATTAGTGTTTTTGTATGTAAGATATGATCATATATAAATAATAAACTGACGAGAAGACAAAACATTTAACTGTAGCTATATAATTATAGACACTTGGTGGCAAATTCATGCATGCCTATTGTGGGCATCAGTCCAGATTGCATTTGTCAAATTCAGGATTTTTTTTTTTCATTTTTCTGCGGAAGCGTTTTTTTTTTTTTTTTTTTTTTTTTTTTTTTTTTTTTTTTTTTACGTTTCAGTATGGTACAAATTTTTGTAGTCCTGCTTCCTTAATCGACAATTTTAAGGTAAAAAGCTCTAGAATATTAATATGTACCATAATTAATACATATATACTGTATGTTCTTTCACGAAGAAAACTAGGTATGGATGTATTTAGCATAATTTTGGTAGCCCATGGTATTAATAAGTTTTAAGAGTGGGCTAAATGCATCAAACTTAAGGGACTCTCTTTATCTAGTTTCTAGGAACAAATATTTGGGAATTGTGTGTGTATATGGAAAGTCTATTTAGACACCAAAATTTAACACAAATTGGATGACACAAAATCTTAGTCATTGGACTGTCCTTTGATTTTCATCGCTCAATTAATCCAATGATTAAGATTTTACGTCCTATTATTTATGTTGAATTTTTATGTCTACTTAGACGTTCCCGTATGTGTGTGTGTACATCCCCCTCTTCCCCGTGACAGTCTACTGTCCAATTTTTCCTGCGGTGGCTGACAGACCCTGAAAACCTGGGTAATTCAGATAGCTAAATGCGGTGTATTTACCGGTATTCGTTTTTGAAGAAATAACGGTCATCCTTGGAATTTTAGTAAGAGAGACTGTATTTGGCAAAACTTTCAAGTATACATCTAAGATACTTATACACTAAGTTCCTTTTGCAGCGAATCAAGTGACTCAGAAGATGATGAATCAGATTCTTGCTCCTGCAATATAATGTAAAGAACTTCGAGATCGTCTATTGTTAATGTGCATAAACATTTATAGTTTAAGAAGAAGTCAGTTATGGAGGAAAATACTATATAAAGGCAAGACATTCCTTATTTGCAATGAAATGACTTCACTGCCTTCTCACTATGCAGATATCTTGTTCTACAGTTGAGATTATTAAGCATTGGCAAAATTAATTAGTAACTCTCTTTTCATTTCATTTTGTGCTACTTCGATGCACGGGCCTTTTTTTTTTAGTTCTTAGTTTTTTATGTATGTATGTGTATTTCATGTTACAATTTGTTTTACGTTTAATAACTCATTTGCTGTAAATTTGTGTTGGAAAACAAAATAAAAGGTTCTTTATATTTGCCTTTTTTAATTTTTTATTTGAAATCAGATATTGACTATTTAATCTGAAACATATGAAACGTTGGCTAAATGTAGTCTGGCTTAGGCTGAATTGATCCATGTTTTTTACAGTTCTCTATATTCCTGAGTTGAAAACTTACTGTTGATGAGAAACCACGACATGCCAGATGGTCATTGTTTTGTTGTGCTTCCTAATTTAAACCGTAAATGTTTTTATCTTTATTTTTGGGATAGTCACGTTCTTCTCGTCAGTTCGTCACGTTGTCATGCATTATTATAATCTTTATCGAGTTATATAATGCTGCTGCTTTGTAGCAGCACTGATGAAATTGATAAAAACAAACTATTGTAATAGTGTTAAATATTAACAAACTTCAATTTTATCGAGAAAGGAAAGATATTGAAGATTACTAAATCAAAAGTACAACTTTTAACATTTTGATAAAAAAAATTATTAACTTAATTGAACAATAGAGTGGAGTACTATATAATCGTTGACTATAAAGAAAAATAGTGATTGGTTCTTGATCCTTCAACCAAACAATATTTCATATTTGGTTTTTTAATTCTACATATACATAATTGAGATCAATATATAGAAAAAATAATATTTAATTCACTTGTTCATGAGTTCTACTTATGCTGCAGCAGAGATACCATTTTAGAACAATTTTTTTACAATGGCTCTGTAAAATGTTGTGCAAAATTATAGCTTTAACAACACATTTTAAACATATCAGATCTTTTGAGATTCTTACCCGTGATAGTGGATTTTTTATAATCAGATTCACAAATTCTGAAGACCACGAGAAATTATTGAAAGACATGCCATATTTTATTAATGACAAGTTAATCATACTCAAAAAATGAAGCAAGAAATTGGTTCTTGATCGTGATCTATTGAGCACAATACCTGTTTGGATCAGGCTTCCAGAATTAAATCTAAGGCTTTGAGACAGGAGGCCTTTAGTGTTATAGCAAGTATAGTAGGTGTTCCTTTAAAATTGGACGAGCAAACAACAAAGGAAACCCGCTTAAGCTATGCACGTATTTTAGTCGAGATCAGTGCAGATGCAGAATTACCCAATAAGACATCCATGTATATAGGGCTGTCAACGGATACTTTCGGATGCGGATAGTGCTATATTCGTATCCGCATCCGAAACCATTTTCGGATATCGGATATCCGCATCTGCGGATACGGACGGATATCGGATAATTATCCGCTCCGCTTCGATAAATCAATGAACATTATTGAATTTTTTTAGCTAAATATTAAGTTTTTTCAAACTAATTAATTACTAAAGTGATAAAAATAAATAAATATGATGATAATATATAATTTTGAGCAATTAACATGCATTTAGTAGACTTTTAATTTTGCAAAACAATAAATTAGTATATTTAATTATACTAAAATACACATAATTTAAGCGGTAATCGTGAAAAAAAGCGGACGAATAATTTTCGGATGAGGATATGCCTATATCAGCATCCGTATTCCCGGATATTTGATATTTATCCGCTTTTCGGATGCAGATGCGGACGGATTTCAGATTTTTCGGGTATTCATTGACAGTCCTACATGTATATGCACGATGGGGAAATCATCACACAACAAATTACCTATGAATTGATTCCAGACAGATGTAAGATCTGTAAATGTTTCGGTCACTCCTTGGAAAATTGCGTTAGCAATAAAGAAATGAGTGATAAGCCAAAAGATGTTACATATCTTATAATATCATTGATATTAATGAATTTGGAAACAATTCACATGATCCTTCTTAAAATTTTCCCGATTCAACATATATTTCTTCGCCTAATATTGCAAAATCTATGAATACTGATAATTCTGCTTTTATTAATTCCGAATTGGGTAATTCTGATCTAAACTCATCATCACAAAATATTCAAGGGTCCGCAAGTTTTCTTGAAAATTTACAGACCAATAAAGCTCTTAACAAAACGGAGGATATCATTAAAGAAGTACCCTCAGTATTGAAAGAGCAAACCATCTCAAATTGTTGTAATCAAAATAAAGCAGAGAGGAGCACAACAGCACTGGTCATTGAGTCCTCTCCCCAATGAAGGACCCAAGTTTAGTTACAAATTCAGTAAATGATAATATGAAAGAAAATGGGATTGATTGTGCCAATCTTCTTTCTGTTGATCCAATATTTACTGATGCTTCTCTGCTGGTTAACGGTCTTACACCTTCTAAGCACTCTTCTGTCACTAATGACAATATTTAGAATGCAGTTAATCAAACTTTAGTTGCTTCAAAGTCATCAAAACCTGCATCAACAATTAAAAAAAGAAGAAGAGCAAGACCAAAAGCCTAACAGATATAGTTTCTGTAGAAGATACAGAAGATGATAAAGACCATGATTTCAGAAAAAAGCATATTAATAAGAATACCAAATGGGAGAAACAACTCAAGCCATCAGACAACATTAGTTTCTGTTAACGATATTTTTTGTCAACACCGGAGATAGGTCTATTGTAGTGGACCTAAGAGAAAAATGAGATTGTTTAGTTTTCACGAGTCCAAGTTAGTTCACCATTTCCTATATATCAAGGTTTAGAGCCCAAAAGATTAGTTACTCTTCCCTCAATGGGGTGAGCATCACGCTTAAGCGACTCAAGAACCAACAGTTATCTTGGGACAAGCGTTCTTGTTGGATCTAGATTAACCCTAGAGGGGGGTGAATAGGGTTTATTAAATTAATTTGAGATATTAAAAAAATATCACAGCACAGATAATAATAGAGAATATAAATGCAGAAGTAAATAACACAGTTTTTACCCAGCTTCGGCAAACCCTGCCTACTGCTGCATTCCCAAGATTTTTACTAGGTATTGAAACAGATCCCGCTTACAAAACCCTGTAAACTCGCAAACTCTGCCCCTGTTCTAATCTTATGCTACAAACCCGTAGCTAGTAAACCCAAGTTATTACAGATACTAGAAAACTGCTAGTTAAAATCCTATAAATAGATGACCTAGTTTACAGAAAAACTAGAAAACCAATTGTATGATTTTACGAAAACAAATTAAAACCAAACAAATTAAAAACCCTAAGCCTTATACAAAAAAAAGGCTGGCCCCTTTAATTCTTTTATTCCGCTTTGCTCCAAAAAGAATGGCGGCCGATCAAAAATACTAATCCCAAATCTCAATCGATTGTTTGATGATTTGATTCTCTTGTTGCTTCAAATTTTCGTGACTTGTTTCACACTAATTTGGGCTTTGGCGATCGAAAAAATATGTGAGTTCTCTGAATTGGTTCTTCGTTCTGCGTTCGAATTGTTTGTTGCTTGTTTCGATCTATTTGCCTATGATGTAGATGGTGAATATATATAGGATAATATGATCCTATAATATCTCTTATTTCAATAAATGGTTGATCTGATTTACTTGCGTGATTCTCTTTCGTGATTGTCCCTCTTTATTTCTTCAGCTTTGATGAATTTGAGCAATTTTGGAAATAAAACATATTATTTGTGGCCTCCTTGAATTATCCCTTGTGTGATTTTGGCTTGTATTCCCTGATGATTTGGTGGATGAAAATAAGGAATTAACTGAATTATGACCCCTTGATATTATGCCGTGAATAAGTAACCGAATTTATGAAAAGCTTGCTTGATTTGTTAATTGATTTTTAAATTGTTTCTTGTCCAAAAATACACGTGATTTCTTACCAAAAACCTTTTCTGGAAACAATCGAATTTGATGATAAATCTGGAAACAAATAGAACACGTTGAAATCGACTTGCCAAATCTAGAAACATATATTTCTTCTTGCTTTATATGTTGAGAAGAATCTTTGCAAAATTAGCTCATACAAATCCTGCAAACATTATTCATGCAACAATCTTGTCAAATAACTTTTTCTGGAAATGAATTATTTTTGAACTAGCCCAAAATTTTGTCCCACTGATTTGTTTCCACTGCATTCAAATGTGTATTGAAACATGACTGTTGGACATGAGCCAATTAGTTATTTACTTGAGTGCTCCAATTTCTTGACTATTTGTGTAATTTACATGCTGTCATGATTCATTACGCATGAAAAAAAAACTTTGCCCCAAGATATATATATATATACACACACACACACAAAAAAAAAAAAAAAAAAAAAAAAAAACTGGGAACAAAATAATTTGTTTCCCATATCTCTTGTGCATTTTAGTTGTTTCAGATTTGTTGTACTTGGCCTTGTCACTTTGTGGCCTTCATTGTTGTACATTGTCCTGAGATGCAATATATAAACTGGCCTGTTTGTACATGCATTTCAAACCAGAGCATACATGACCTATGTATTGTTGTTCCTTGCACTTGGCTATCTTTGTGCACTGTGAACATAGTTGAGTTGCCTGTGTGCCATTCCTTGTTCTTCATTGTTGAGTTGTTGTTCATGCTTGTACACCTGAATCTTTGCTTTGCCGTTTGACCTGGCTTGCACTTGAGTTGTTCGATCTTTTAATGTTGAACCATAATGTTTTGTGTACACATTCTTTTGTTGTCCATTGTGTTGCATGTAGAGTTGTGTATTTGTGCTCCACTTGTTCGAGTTGCTGAGCTTGTTCTTGACTGTGCATATATTTTTGCATGCCATGGTTAAACTTGTACATGCAGTTTGCATGAATACAATCTTGACTGGCTTCGACTAGCTCTTGCCATATATGTATATGTATGTGTATATATATATGCGCTTATATATGTATTTGTATGTATATGTGTGTGTATATATATATATATATATGTGTGTGTGTGTGTGTGTGTGTGTGTTTCTTACTAAAAAATATGGCTGCTCCCATTTGTGTTGGCTTGCACACTTTTGTTTACATGTGCACAAGTAGTTGCTCTATCCATTTTCATTTGCGTGTGCACACTGTTTTTCCTGAACCATTTGAGGATGTTTATTGACATGTACTTGTGTACATGGTCAGGCTTGTTGCATCCAGTTTTCATTGCTGCATATACATGAGTTTTGCACTTGCATTTGCTTTACGACATGCTGACTTGTCATTGTTGTACACTCGGATATTTTGAGCTTGTTGAACCACTGTTCCTACTGTGTAGATGCATATATATATATATATATATATATATATATATGTGTGTGTGTGTGTGTGTGTGTGTGTGTGTGTGTGTGCCTGCATATGTAATGGATTTCTTAGTTCAGTCCATTCACGACATTTGACTGTATTGTCCCTGCATAGAAATATGTGTATACAAATATAGTGCACATGCAATATATATATGTGAGCACTAGAGGATTTGTCTAACTGTGGTATTTACAGTATATCACTGTGAATATCACAAGCTGTCTAAACACAGATGGATGTCCATATAAATCAGATCAAGTCATGAAAAATGATGAGAAACACACCAAAATTCTGAGGTAAATAAATTTTTAAAATAAAAATTTTATCTGCTAGAATATAAAAATATTTTTGTTCCAGTTTACTGTGTGTTTCCTCTGTGACAGGTAAGCAGAAGACTGGACTAACTGTGATGCAAGCATAAGACAAAAGTTGTGTAATTGTATATGAGTGTATGAATGTATTTGTACAACTTGAGTGAAATGTAACTGAGTGTTTGAGAGTTGTAGTGAGACAACAATGTATAGAAATGTGTGAATGTATAACTGAGTGATGTAGTGAGGAACATTGTAACAAATGAAACAAAATGTGAATGTATTGTATTTCAGTGAAATGTACAAATAGTGGAGTTATGAATTTGTACTGTTGAAATAAAATATTATATTTAAATAAAATACTGTTTGAATATTTAAATTCTTGTGCAGTAGTATTCTATTTAAATGTAAATATTTATTTATGTCTGTGATGTAGCATAATAGTACAATTATAAACACATTTATAACAATAAATATATGTTTGTTATCATCAAACAAAAATCATAAAATTGTTAGATACAACTGTTCCCTAAGCTCAACCCTCGATAAAGGGCTAAACAGTTTGAAGGAAGGGGTTCTGCACTATCTTTGCGGAAGGGTCTAGCCTTGAGTAGAAACTCGTGAGCATGTATAAAGCATATAACATATTGCACTGGAAATAGCTAAGAAATCAGATAAGAAACTCATAAGGAAATATGCTAAGTGTTGATTCACTCTTTGTTGATCTCAATGATTACAATAGAAATCTCCAAATTGATTTAGAAATTAGGGTTTACTCTAAAGAAAGAAAGTACAAGAATGAGAAATGAGAAAATCGCCCCGAAAATGAGACCCCTGGGGTCTTATTTATAGACAAATCGGGACCCTTTTGCTATTGGGCCAGCAGAAGCCCCCGTCGGCTGCTTTTCCCTTTGGTTCCAAAAGTTATGGCTTTCGGTCTCTTCTTAGGCTTTGCTTGTTGCTTTTTAAGGTGCTGGTTCTGGCTCTCGAAAGGATGGTCCCGGTCTTCGGAGCTTCACTTTGGGGTTTTCTACCTTTTTGTGTTAATACCAAGCTTGTTTGTAACAACCCGCCCGGAATGGACCTAAATTTCGACCCAGAAAAGGCCCATCGAAACTTAAAACCATTCTAAACGGGTCATTGGTTCCTGTAAGGATTATATTTACACAGATAATAATAACATATGCTTCAAATGGAAATCTCACACAATGGAAAGAGAAAATATAATACCAAAAATAAGATGTACCATTTATTTCAAAACCACAGAAATACACAGTCACAGTTACATTGGTTCAATAGATACATCAAATAGTTCATTCTCAAAAGATTCCAAAAGAAGTAAAGCAATAACTGCTAATAGTATCATAATAACTTCGTCTTCTTCATCGGCTTCAATCACGACTTCATCCATGGCTTTACCCCACCTACTGACCTGTTGGATGTTAAGGAGAGGGGGTCAGAACATAAAGTTCTGTATGACTGAAATATAGTGTTACTTAATGTCCATACCCTATATTTTTAGCAGGTTACATATGTCAAGGTATGTCTACGCAGCACACAACAAACATCAAGTTTCTAACCAATGTGGTGTATACCTACGTCAATCGCCCATCAGTGTTTTTAAGGTAAAGACCCAATGAGGTGGCATTCTCAGTCACTTATGGCCCTATTAAGGGTACATTCTTATGATCTCTTATAACCTTGAAGCGGACCCCTAGCCCTTTTAGACCCATTCCTAGTACGTCAACGTTCTTCAGTCTATTCTCTCATTTGTAATATGAGAAGTAGTATTGTGAATGTTACTACTTAACTTATAATTCCCGGTAGGACACCTATGTCGCTTAAGACTTCCCGTACACAGTTGGTGAGCACGCAATGGCCACATATTCTTTCAATTACCAATCTGTCCCTAGTTAAGCCCTTACAAGCTTCTTGAGGAAGTGGACATCCCCGTGAACTATCCTACTCTGTTTCCGTTGTATACCTAACCACTTTCAAATAAGTAGGACCCAAAGAACTACCTTAATTCTAATAAGGGTGGGTCCTATGACTTTGGTTCCTCTCCAAGGAATAAACCTTCGGAGGGATCTTAGTCCTAACCACTTAAGACCCAAACTAGATAAAAAAGTGAGTCAACCACTTAAGACCTTCTCAAGGCGTAGTAAACCTATCTGTTTTCACACATCAGACCTAAATATATATAGTTATATATGTACACGCTAGACCTCTCACTTTAAACCATATACCTGTAGCTGCTGGATATGCGGGTCGGTTCCGGGAAGGCTTCTAATACAAGTTGGTTTAACCTCGTGTCTAGTGTACTAAGTTTATGAATGGCCCATGGAACCTAGACATCTCACATTAGTTGATCCTACTTGTGGTTGCTGGATTTGCCGGTCTGTTCCGGGTCGGCTTCTACCATAAATAACAACTAACCTCGTGTCTATGTGTCACTTATTTATATATACTTAAGTTATTCTATATATACGCACACACAAGCAAACAAATATATATGTATATTTGTTAAGGGGACATTTCAAATTCAAATTCTAACTAAATCACATTTATTACGTTAATACAACGTTAATTACGTTGATTACGTTTATCTAATTAAAATAATAATTGCGCCTAATTAACGTTAACATTCGTATAAACGGGGAAATGTTCTAACAAGGTGGCAAATTGCCAAGTTATCCAATTTAAGGCATTCAAGTTAGATTTTTCCATATTTTACCGCTACAACATAAGCATGATGGCATAATGAACATATAACGAATAACAGTGAATGGAAAACATATATACATAACAACTACAACTTGTATCCTAGGCATGTAGAAATGCTCTCAATATTGAATTAAAAATAGAGCATTACATACACCTACATATGTATGTTTATAATTCATATTTCACCCAATTCACCCTGTTTGGTCTTATGCTCCTAAAAATGTTTACCTTTGACCTATTTCAATTGTGAATGCATTCAGATCCAACATAGGATCCATACCCAATTCAAACCATGAAACATTCATATCCAAACCTTTTTAGGACACAATATAATGAAAAGGTTAATCACATAAAACATAAATAATAGTACAGCACTCATATTTACTTTTAATCTAATACAAAAACCACAATTCCACGAACCCAATTCATCATGGCAATTTCATACATACTTACAAGATAGAAGATTTGGGGATTTTCTTGTTCATATCATCGAATATCCAAATCTTCGTTAGAATATCAATTCATATGAAAAACTATTAAAAACATGAATATGCCTTTATGCAAAACTAGATTCTACTCACAAATTAGGCCGAGATGTGGTACAATTGCAAGATCTGCAATGATTTTTAACGTTCAAGTGAGCTCTGATTATCCTCCTAACAAAATACATATAAGAAACATACAATTAGAGTCTTATACGTATATGTTTATGTTAAATTCCGAAATCATAAACTTATATAAATTGAAATAGAGAGATTTAGAATAGAGTTAGAGAAGTAGAAGAAACCTTCACCCTATTCTCTTTGTTTTTCTATGGAATTTAGCAGCATGATGGCAAAGATATAGAATAATTAGGTTTTCTAGTGTGCAGTATTAGGGGTTATTTATATTTGCTTGTGTGAGCATGAGTCGTTGGATCAATAAAAATTAATCCAAGTTTTCTATATAAATATAACCTCTTAGAAAACCCTCATCCACGTAGGCTGATTGGGTCTTCCAGCTGCCTAGCGGTCGACCGACAGTCGACACCCCTTAGGGGGGAGCGGTCGACCTGTTCGGGGCTGGAACGCCCAATTTTGCTATGTTGCTGAGTTGTTTATTTCATTAATTATGTTCTTAATTTGCTTCATTCTTTTCCATATATCCAATATACGATGTCCCCAAGATCTTATCTCAAAATTGAAATTTTGAATTCCCCTCTTTTATTTTAATTTATAATTTGGACAATATATATAATATTCACATAATTATATATTTTTTTATACGTACACTGTCCAAATTCATTTGTTCATAACTTCTTTATACATTAACCGTTTTCAGCATATCATATATGAAAACGATTCATAATTTCGCCACGAATCCAAATAAAAGAGTTTCGTAGCCAAATTCTTTAAGCTGAAAAATCTCATTTTCCAACCATATCATTTAATTGCTTGTTTTTATTTATTTATTAATACTTATGAATTTTATAGGGTGTTACATTCTTCCCCCCTAAAAATGGATTTCGTCTCGAAATCTGTTTAAGGGGTGAAAAATACAACTCATTCGAAACATCCATGTTGTACACACCCATGTTATTTATAATTCATCCATGACTCGTAGTGATTATGAACTACAGACCCACTAAATTGAGCTCTAACCTAGCATGTAGGTGTAATAAATGATGCAATATGTATGGAAATAACCTAAATATGCATATATTTCTATATGAGTGCTTGGTGCAATTGTATTGCATCCATCTCCTAACATCCAGTCTAGCAATCACGATGCATCCATAAACGATATTTTGAGAAAAAAAATTACTTGTGAAAAGCTCCGGGTAAGTCTGTCTCATCTTATCCTCGGTCTCCCATGTGCTTTCCATAGGGTTATTTCCCCATTGTACTCGGTCGAGGCGAACGGTTTTATTACGGAGTCTATTGATTCCGTGCTCTACAATCCTTGCAGTGACACAGGACACCCTGGACTCCAACTCGAGTTTATCTATGTCCCTAATTTCATCAAGCTCGAGTCTAATAGCAGAATCTTGAAGGCATTTCCTTAGATGAGATACATGAAAAACATTATGGATTCCCGATAGACGCTCTAGGAGATCCACTCGATGGGCCAAAGATACTATCTTCTCCATGACACTAAAAGGCCTAATAAATATGGGAGCCAACTTCCTAGTCTTTCCGAACCAAAAGATTTCTTAAGAGGGGATACTTTCACGAATACCAAGTCTCCAACATTAAATTCTAGTTCCCTTCTACACTTATTGGCATACGATTTTTGGCGGTCTTGGGCTGCCTTCATTCTCTGTCTAATCAATGATATCTTCTCTGTGGATTCACGGACGAAGTTTATTCCAAGTATAACCTTGTCGGTAGTTTCCAACCAACAAGTTGGCTATTTGCATAGACTCCCATATAGCGGTTCGGAAAGGGCCATACCAATCGTCGCTTGAAAAATATTATTATACGTGAACTCCACAAGCGGTAGGTGCTGCTCCCAAACTCCTCCAAAGTCGATGATACAAGCTCCGAGAAAGTCTTCTAAGATTCTGTTTAATCTCTATCTATCCATCGGTTTGCGATTGATAAGCCATGCTTAAGTTAAGGGTTGTCCCCAAAGATGCTTGTAGGCTTCTCCAAAATTTGCTTGTGAATAAGGTATCTCTATCACTCACAATACTTGATGGAATACTATGGAGTCTGACTATCTCTTTGACATATAATTCGGCCAACGAGGCTGCAGTCCTTGTCTTCTTGACTGGTATGGAATGGGTACTTTTGGTTAGATGGTATATCACAACCGAAATGGCCTCATTATCCTTTTGGCTTCTAGGAAGTCCATGTATAAAGTCCATGGAAATATGCTCTCACTTACACGTGGGGATCTCTAAAGGTAAAAACAGTCCTCCGGGCTTCCCTTGCTCCACCTTTTTGGTATGTTAAACATTTGGCAACGAACTCGGCTATGTCTCTCTTCATTCCTTCCTAATAGAGATTCCTTTTCATATCCCTGTACATTTTACCCCCACCGGGGTGTATGGTCAATTTTGACCTATGGAACTCCTATAGAATTTCTTTTCTTAACCCTTCATCCTTAGGGTCGTAAAGTCGTCCATCCTAAAGTAAACTCTCATCATCGCAAATCAAATACCTAACCGAATGAGGAAAGTCTCTCTCTTTACTACTTACTCCTTTATTCCTCTTAACTCTTCGTCAATGTCTTGTGCTCTTTGGATTCTCCCTCTTAGGGTAGGTCTAATTATGATAGCCCCAAGAAATCCATTGGAAGTGGTTGGTGAGGGTTGCAAATTAAAATTCGCGAGGAACTCTAACTGTTTCCATTCTGATATCGCATTCAAAGTCGCATGTTTATTATTTAAAGCATCCGTCACAACATTCCCTTTGCCTGGGGTATACTGAATTGTAAAGTCAAATGAGGCAATATATTCCATCCATCTTTGTTGTCTCAAGTTTATGTCACGTTGAGAAAATAAATACTTAAGGGATTTATGGTCGGTAAACAATCCAAAATTCTCCCTTAAGAGATAATGCCTCCACATCTTAAGGGAGAACACTATTGCGGCTAACTCAAGGTCATGTACTGGATATCTTTTCTCTGGATCCTTGAGTTGTATACTAGCATAGGCCACTACTCTTCCTTCTTGCATAAGGACTGCTCCTAAACCGTTCCCACATGTGTCGGTGTAAAAGGTAAACGATTTTGAACCGTCGTGTATAATTAGTACTGGTGTGCTAGTTAATGCTTCCTTTAATTTCTTAAAGGCTGTGTCACTTTTATTACTCCAAGTGAACACCAAATTCTTCCTTGTCAACTAGGTCAATGGAGTAGCAATCTTTGCGAAATCTTTAATGAATTTCCTATGATACCCGGATCCAAGGAAACTTCTTACCTCTGTAGCATTTCGAGGTATCCTCCATTCCTTGATTTCCTCGATCTTTATGAGGTCTACGGCCAAGCCTTTACTTGACACAATGTTTCTTATAAATCTCACTTCTTCCCTCTATAAATGGCACTTCGAGAATTTTTCTTTCAGTTGGTTCTTTCTTAATATCCCTAACACTTGTCTCAGGTGTTTTTCATGCTCTTCATGATCTTTTGAAAATACAAGTATATCATCTATGAAGACTACCGAAATTTTATTTAGAATGCCCCTAAACACTCTACTCATGAGGTCAACAAAGAAAGTGGGTGCATTCGTTAATCCGAAGGGCATAACTTCCCATTGGAACAATCCGTTTGGCGTCCTAAACACGGTTTTGTCCATGCTTCCCTTTGTAATTCTTAACTGGTGAAATCCAGTAGCAAGGTCTAGTTGGGAAAATACTCGGGCTCCTCCCAAGTGGTCAAAAAGGTCATCGATTCTTGGTAGAGGGTACCTGTTCTTCTGGGTCAATTTATTAAGTTCTCTATAGTCCACACAAAGTCTCAAAGATTCATCTGCTTTGGTGGAAAATACAACAGGTGCACCCCATTTGATGTACTTCGACGAATAAAACCTTTTTGTAACAACTTTGAAATTTGTTTATCTAACTCCCTTCTTTCCTTGGGCGTCATATGCCTCAAGTGCTGTGCTACAGGTCTAGCGTCCTTCTTTAGGTCAATACGAAAGGAGATTTCTCTATGGGGGCGGAAGTCCCGTGACTTCCTCGAAGACATCCAAGAACTCGCATACTATTGGGACCGAAGATGGTGCTTCAAAACTAGGAGACAAGGAATATAATAAGGCTTTGTCCTTGTTTTTAACATTACAAGAAATATTTAGGCTGCGTCCTCCTTGACTCCTAAGACAAACGAGTCTTTTTTCACAATCTAGGATGGCCTCATAAAACGATAGCAAGTCCATACCCATGATAAGGTCATATCTCATAAAACTCAACGCATATGCTTCGCAATGGAACTCGACATTGTCGACCTCCAATACTAGGTCTTTACACAACATCTCAAGATACTTAGATCCTCCGATAGGGTTGGCCACCTCTATCGGATTATCCGAGATAGATACGGAAAGGTTCAACAGATTTACTAATCGCTTAGAGATAAAACAATAGGTTGCTCCAGAATCAAACAAGGTATATGCTGAATTTCCTAAATATAGATTACACCTTCGAGTGCGGGCTGCCCTTGGTCTTGCGGGGGTGGCTTTGAATTGGGTTGCTTCAATCACATAGTTTTGGCCACTCTTGGCAGCTTTTGGCTTTAGGAAGTCTTTGGACATGTGTCCTTCTTTATGGTAGTTGTAACATTTTCCATTGAACTACTTCTTTGCTAACGAGGTCCTACAATCCTTGGCCTCGTGGCCCTTGCGGTTGCACCTCGTACAAGTCTTTGCGTCCTTTTTGAACTTGTTCTTCCACCACTCCTTCTTCTTATTTTTACCGGAACCTTCTCCTTTCTCTCCCTCTTTATCTTCCTTGGAGCTTTCGGCCGCACAGAGGGTCGCTGTCTCAACCAGAGTCTCGAAAGTTGCCCCAAACGTTACTTGGGCTAACAAGGTCTCCTTCAACGGGGAGTTCAGTCCTTTGACAAACCTAAGCGCTTTGTTCATGGGAGTGTCTACCAACCCTCTCCCAAACTTATATAACTCAATGAATTTGGATACATATTCTTGTAGACTCAAGCTTCCTTGGTTGAGGTGTATGAATTTCTCTAGCTGAATAGTCATTTCTTCTAGGGTAAAAACTTTGCTTCAAACCGGGTCTTGAACTTGGCCCACATAAAGATTCGGCCTCCATTCTTCATTAGTATTAAGTTCCACCACTCTAGGGATTCATCCTTCAAATGTCAGGCCGTTATCCTTCCTTTTTACTTCGTCGGGCCAGGCTGTAGTGTCAAAGATTCTTTCACAATCCATAACACAAGAGTGGGAACTAGTAAAGCCTTCCTTTCCAAAAACGATTTCCCTCCAAGATTCATAAAGGTCTTATAAAAGTTGGAAAAGTCAAAGGCCACTTCAGCGGCAAGAGCTGCAGTAGCTGCTGGGGCAGGATTGGCGAAAGGGACTTGTTCAATAGTACGAAGATCTATTGAAACAATTCAGGCAAGTATCTGAGCCTTGCCTGGTTACCCTGCTCATTTTGATTTTCAGTCATTCTACTATCTAAAAAGCAAAGGAAGAATCCCTTAGTGGATACTCCTGAGATAGTATTTAATGCTTAAAAACGATAAAGATGCCTAGTATATATGCGTATGCTTATTGGGGTAAATATATATAGTTTGAACAATCTTTTTCAAATCACAAAAACGCCTCCCATAAGTATATTTCCCTTATAATCGGGTAACCTATGCTTTGATACCAAATGTAACAACCCACCCAGAATGGACCAAAATTTTGACCTAGAAAAGGCCCATCAAAACTTAGAGCCATCTTAAACGAGTCATTGGTTCCTGTAAGGATTACATTTGCACAGATAATAATAAAATATACTTCGAATGGAAATCTAACACAGCGGAAAGAGAAAATACAATACAAAAAATAATATGTACCATTTATTTCAAAACCACAAAAATACACAGTTGCAGATACATTGATTCAATAGATACATCATATATGTAACGACCCGTATTTTTACGGTCGAATAATTAATTAATTTAATTATTTAAAATATGGTTGTGTAATTTAAATGGTTTAAATTAAAACAACTATTTAATATTTAATTAATATAATAATTAAATAATATATTTAATTCTGAAATAATCAGAATTTGCTGAAATGGCAATATTGTGTGAACTGGATCATTAAAAAAATATATTCAGTTTAGATTTGAATTATATTAACGAATAGATTTATAAACGCCATTTGAACGTATAATTTATATTATAATTATAATAGAGCTCGAAATGACGCTGCAGTTCGTAATTTGGTGATTCGAACTTTAAACGAATATATAGAAGTCGTTTTAAGTCGGATTTCTGTGAAACAAGAAATGTTTGAATCTGTTGAACGATATTTTTCTAATAGAAGAGAAAAATTGAGATTTCGTCGTGTAGATTGTAAGTTATGTCCAAATTAAATATTCAAAAAAGCAGCGGCATATTCGTTTATGGCCATAACGGTTATTTAAATATATTTAAATATCGGTTTCGAATTTGGACAAGATTCTTTTGAGACGTAGTGATAATTTAATTTTTAGAATTTTTCTGTAATTTTTATTTTTATTAAATACGCAACTTTTTATATGGAGTATTTTGCACCCTATATCAATATTTTGGGGTTTCACAATATGAGTTGACCTACCGATATTTTTACATTTTTGAAGTCGTGACCTCCCGTTGGATACGATCATACTTTTATTTTTGTCCATGGCAGTTAGTATTTTGGACAGGATTATACGTAGTGGAATGCCATATTTTCTAACATAAATTATATATATAAAAATCGAACAAGTTAGATATGTATTATGTACATCCCATCGTTGCGAAGGTTCATACCCATTCCTTTCTAACATAGTTGTGAAGATATTTTCCCCAAATTCCTTTCTATGTCTCTAAGTTCGCCACATCAACAACAAAGAAAAAATAACGTGGATAAAGATCCACTTCAAAAATCAACTAAAACTACCTTATAAATACCTAAAACACTTCTCTGGTTTCAGAAAATAAAGGTAGCCGCCACTTCTTTTTAATCTTCAAGTAATTAAATCCAGTGAAATACACAATGAAATTCTTCGATGTAGGATTCAATGAACTCCAATACTCGACAGCTTCATATTGGTGGTCTTCGTTTTGTGTTCGGTGGAATTATGGTTTGCTGGAAAACATGGCAGCGACGACTGTGTTGGGTATCACCGAAGTTTGGGGCGGAGCTGGGTCAGGGGAAGGGTATCGATGGGTTTCTGGTGGTGGCACGCTTCGTTTGGGGGAGGTTGGAGTAACTCCGGTGGGCTATGGCGAAATACGACAGTAGAAGGGGGTTTTGAATGGCAGCAGGTCGCAATGCCAAGAAGGGGATCGAAGGTGGGATTAAGGGCATGGTCGAGTTCGTCCTGGGCAAGGGAATGTTATGGCAGTGGTTGTGAGGTCTGTCGGTGGACGAGGTAGCGATGGGTGGGTAGTCAAACTTGTGGTCAACGGGTCTGTACAGGAGATAGGAGGGAGGTCGCGAATTGATTCAGGGAGCCGGAGTGGAAATCGACTTCACCACTGGACTCGTGATGGCCGGAGGAGCGATTGGCGGTGGTGAGGCAACTTCCGATGGCCTGAGGTAAAAGGCGTCACCTACAGTGACAAAGAGGAGTATCAGGTCAGAATTTGCTAGAAGCCATCGAGTTCAAGTTTGTGAGGTCGGGCATTTCCGGATCGTTAAGAGAAACTTGGTTGTGCGATCGGATTTGTGAATCAAAAATCGTAGGGTGGTGTCAATGGAGATGGTGCACGGTTTTGTGCGTGTACAGGGGATGGGTTCGTTATTTTCATTTGGGGAAGAAAGGAGTACAGGGCGCGACACATGTTTTAAGGGTGAATGATTTTATTAATTAAATAAGTAAGTTAAATTAACTTTGTTTTAATCCTCATTTAACTTGTAAACCCGATAACTAGCTCGTACGAGATCGGATCGTCGAGCGGTCAGATGCGTTGGAATCGTTATTTCAATAGCTAAGTATTGGCAGTATATTAGACAAGTTCTGAGGAGTTTGCATTTTTTTCTAATTTCAAATGCCAGCTTGAAATTAGATAAAATAGCGTGTTATCGTCATTGGAATGGATGGTGAGTTTAACTCACACCTATCGCAATATCGTTGTACCATATGATAGTATTGACTGTTATTGAACTGTATTACATGTATATGTGCTGATATATGAACTGTGATGCAGGGGGATAGGTTGAAGGAATCCAACAGGATTCCTCAATATTATTGTTATCGTGTTTATATTCATATGTTGTATTATGAATTGATTGTGTGTTAAACCTGACTGTGGACCCCATAAACTATATAACTCTGTTATATGTGAAATTATCATGAAGTAAATATATTATTTTATATAATATATTGAGTTTGTCTATTTCGCACAAATTGGTGTGTTTTGGCATAACAGGACTGAAATGGAAAATTATACGAATAGGAACGGGAATAGGGAAAACTGGAAGTAAGTGTTTTTTTTTAAAGATTTGAAAAATGATTTTTGATTATAACGCATATGTTATAATCAATGGTTTAAAAATCATGGTAGTTTACCGTATTGAATATTTATCGATATTTACATCTTTAAAGGACTATTTTAAGGATGTGGATAAATATAGTAATGGATTTGGGTTTGTCGTGACAATGTGAAAACCCGTAACTTCCCCGGTAAGGAAAGCGCGGATAGTTCGAGAACAACACACAAAAGAACGCAGACAGAAGAACATTTCATTGTATATTTCAACAATTCCATCAGAATATAGGAATATACAGAGTATGAATAAATATTACACAGAAAATATCAGAGATTGAAATTACATTTAAATACATCGCAGCGGAAAATAATACAAAACACAACTAGAAGTAATACACGGATACAGAGCTTTCCAAGTATAGTTCCAGCTGTACATCAGGATCCTATGAATATAAATCTGCAAAACCAAAACTACTAGCTGCCCGTGTCAAAATAAGGGCACCCAGAGTTTAGGTTAAAACAATAAACTCTAGGTCAGTCATGGGACTGGTGTGAGAACTAAAACAGTTATTAATCTTTATTTTAAAGTTAGGTAAATCAAGGGACCACGCCGTATAACACGGAACGGGTTTCCTTCCAAGAATACCAGTGCATAAACAACAGTGCAATGCTAAATAAAGAACAATGAAGCTATTATAAGACTCAGGTCCCATCACACAATGCAACGCAAGCTGGAGGATAGGGTTTTACCTAATAATAGCCAAAGAATGCTTGATACGCTAAATTTCATGTTTTATTTTTACTATAAGTGTATAGTGTTAAAACAATTTCAATTATAAATATCAATCATAGACGGCATGGGTACCGTATATCATGTCGCCATACTAGGCTCTACAATCAAAACCGCAAAGTCACGTATTGGAAGTTGGATTTCCATCTGTGAATCGAGGCAAAAGATAGTCCTCTACCGATTCGAGACGCTCTAGCCCGTGTCTCAGGCAAGCGCGCAGACAAGCCTTGGATCGTCAGAGCCGGTCCACCAATGTGGATTAAAATGCATGAACATTGCGTTTCCCCACCCTATGGGGTGTCAATGAGTCCAATGACTCCATCGGTCCCGGGTGGACCGATATATCCGAGGCGCCTTGCAATATCAACAACCACATAAGTCAAACTCATCAGGGCATGTAAAACCACTGAAGCCACTTCTAGCTAGAAGGAAACGCATGCCCTCCCTGATGTCCTCTCCCATTTCTGGTTCACAATCGGGGTGTGAGGCTCGCGAATCAACGTTACACAAAGCTATGCCACACTGGCGGTGCTTTGATCATCACCACAAGACTTTGCTTTTCAATAGAAGCCTTGATTAATCGCCACTTAGGCATGCCACACAGGTAATTCACTCCATGCGTTTGATATCCATCATTATATAACCCCTGAGCTCGTACGTCTCAGAGAAGGGCGTTAAGCAAGAGAATAAATTCTCCGCCGCCAAACAAATATATATTTAATAGAAATCAATCACACAAAATAAAATCCAATGTCAGACACACAGTCCATTTACAAGTTCGTTCTAGGTCTGAACGAAATCGGAGGCACCTAGTACCCCGCATATCCACCGATCTCCAAGTACGTCTGTACGATCGCTAAGTGATTCCCTCCTCTTGGGTGTACGGCCCAATCAAGATCATCAGTAATCACCCAAACGACGTGAAGACCTCCGGTCTTCGACCACCGTCTTCATCCTTGACACCACGTCGAATCAGTTATTCAGAATGGGATAAACCCGATCTTTCCGAATAACTCGCGTATATAATAAACAAATGTTACACAAACACAACATACGCCTCATTCCAATTCAGAATATTCTTTTATTCAAATATTCTTACACTTTGGGAAAGGTTCCCATTAATTTTATCAAAGGTAAATTCTTTAAATTTATTCTTTAATCTCCTTTTGAATATCAATTCAAACTAGTCGGGATTAGCGAACTGCACCGAAGTAATCATTTATTTTATTTCCCAATCACAACCTATTTATCCCATGAAGTAAAACTAGTAATACTTCATATCTAACACCACGGTGTTATCGGTAAATTCAATTACCATTTCACATTCAAATCTAATTAAAGATTTAACTATCGCCTGGAGCAAAACTGGTGATACTCCATTCTTGACCATTCCAATCTAATTAAAGATTCATTAAAACTCCACTTGGTTTTAATCTTCCCAAAAATCAATATCAATGATTATTTAACTTGGGAAATCACCTCTTGTCTTTAACTGGGTTAAAGAAACAATGTCATTTAAAACACGATTCACTATAAACCCAAAATTACATTCCATTAATTATCGGGTTAAAGAACAAGTGTTATTTAAAACACCGTTCACGATAAACCCAAAAATCGATTCAAATTCAATTCCAATTAAATACCATTTAATTGGTATACTTCATTAAATCCAAATAAAAAGATTTAATCTTTTTCTCAACTGGGTTTAAGAACAGTGTTAATGAAGACACCATTCACGACAAACCCAAATCACATTTGATATTAAATACAAGGCTCTGAATAGAAAATATATCGGCTTATATTCAATATCAAATTCTACGACTAACAAATATCGTTTTGGAAATAACGATATATATCTTTCAAATTTCCATAACAATATCTGTATAATCACGAAATCCAACATTGAAATATTCCGAAGACAATTTCGATTCAAATCCACTCCAATGCAATTGTTGGAAATTCTGGTTATTTTCAAAACCATTTCAAATCCAATTTATTTATTTTAAAAATAAATAAATTATTATTCTAGTTCAAAACTAGTTCTTTTCGATAAAAATCTATTTTTATCTTTTCAAATATGGAGTTTTTCGTCCCAATTCTACACAAATCATTTCTTATGATTTTACACAAATTATTGATATTTTTAATAATATTATCAAGGCCCGTACAGTCGATTTCCATCAACGGCCACCGAACTGCACTTACAGCGACCTTTTTCAAATTTGATTTGGACATAATTCCAAATCCAACCGTTAGATTTCAAATTTCTAATATTCGTTAGAAAGCTCTTTTCGATACGAACCCAACGGTTCTGGTTTTAGGAGAATCCGACAGCCGGATCTCCCGCGATGTCCATTCGAAGTCAATGGTCGAAATTCGTGAACTGCCGCGACGCGGTGCGTTCTATTCAGGCCATTATATATATATATATAATATTATGTATATATATAATATATTATATATATTTCGTCGATTACCTTTTTAAAACGTATTTTATAAATCGTTTTTAAATTCGTTTTCAAAACGATTTCAACTTCCTTTTCAAAATCAAATCAAGATTGAATTTTTCAATATAAATTCGTTTTAATTTCATTTCAAATCAATTTCAATTCAATTTGAATTTAATTCGAATTTCAATTCATTTCAATTTAATTCGAATTTCAATTCATTTCAATTTAATTCGAATTTCAAACCTATTCAATATAATTCGAATTTCAATTCATTTCAATTTAATTCGAATTTCAATTCATTTCAATTTAATTCGAATTTCAAACCTATTCAATATAATTCGAATTTCAATTCATTTCAATTTAATTCGAATATCAAATAACTTTCAATATTCATTGAAAAATGAATAAAATCGATATAAATATCGTTCGTGTCAAAATGGCGTCAATCTAATCAACACGGCTTCATATATTTCTATTTTCAAATATTCTATTTCAAATATTTCTTTTTCAAATATTTCTTTTTTCCAAACTGGAATGAGGCCCAATCCATTACCATATAATGTTAATTATATGGATTTTCTACAACTCATGTATGAAATAACAACGATAAATAATCAACCATCATCCAGAGTGCACCACACAACTGCATGAGCATTAAATATAAATAATTAACGTTTACACAGTCTGTCGACCAATCGATCGACATACAACTAAGCAATCGGGATTAGTGTACGTCAAATATCATCCCAATACCCGTGTGGGGTTTCAAATCAACAAACACAGATTTTTATTTGTGCAGTTGGGCGATGTATAAAATTTATCGTCCCAATCAATATCAGTCAAATGTGTGTATATAAACAAATCGTCTGATTTGTTTATATTTATTTCATTTTAAATACACGTTACAATTCTATTTTCAACTACAAAATATTTTTAACTACATAAATATTTTATTTCATTTCACATCACATCACACAATCAACTACACATCAAAATCAAATAAACAAGCATACAAGCCGTCCATGGTCTGTGGACGACGGGTGTCGGGTTCTACTAAACACCGTCTGCATCCTAGTATATATTTTAACTAGAAAATTAAATTAAAGGTGAGAAGTTCTCACAGAGGGTTCCACTCCGCCGTGCTTTGCCCTTGAACTACTGAACCGCCTGGATCGATCTGAAATTCCAGTACAGTCCTTTTCACGCTGTTCACATTAAAAATCACATTTTTATTTCAACGCTATAAAGATAAAAATCACATTTTTATGTTATCACTTCTTGTATATAAAGATCTCATCTTTATATATTTATAAAAATCTTATCTTTTTGTTGTTATTCATACGATAAAAATTATATTTTTACATAACAAAAACTATATTTTTATATTGCTTTTGAACCAATAAAACCACATTTCTAATTCGCTTCACATATAAAAATTCATATTTTTACTTCTCTAGTATATATATAAAAATCCAAACTTCCTTTGTAAAAAAAATTCGATTTTTATTGCTCTTCTACAAATATAAAAATTTGATTTTTATTCCTCTCCTTTTATTTTTATTCATACCAAGTAAAATCAGTTTCTATGATAAGTATAAATTAGTTTTTCATACCAAAGAAAATCAATTTATAGGCTAAGTATAAATCAGTTTATACTTAAGAAAATCAAAATCAAAAGAGGATTAAAATAAAGAAACTCACCGTGTTGTTCGACGTTGAACCGATGGGGGGGATTGGCTGCGTCGGTGGCATCTTTGGATGGTGGCGGGCCAGGCGCAGGCGGGGGTGGCTGCGACATTAGGGGGCGCGACTATCGAGGGTGGCGGGTTCGTGTGGATTTGGGGGTCGTCGTTCGTTTGAAGGGGAGAGAGGAGGAGTTGACTGGGGGGCAGTAAAGGCAAGGCAGAGGTGCGGTGGTGGGCTGCACCTATGGCGGCGGTCGACGGCAACGTGGGGGGGGGGGAGACGATCGCGATTTTTTTTCTTCGTTGACTTCTGAAAGAGGAGAGAGAAATGGGGGGGCCATCTAATATATATATTTATTTTATTTTAAAATTCGAAAAGTAACTTTTTATTTCGAACTCGAAATCGAATCCATTGACTGTCGTCCATAGCTAATTACCCCCAATCCGAACACAATGGGATATGTATCGTAGGCTGATTCGATAGTTTCGATCAATTTTCGTCAAAATCAAAATATAACTCTATATATTGAATTTGAACGCCCATTTCAATTTACCGCAGCCACATACGTACTCTAAAAATTCCCAAAAAATATTTTCTAGCATCGTATTGATGATACGGTCCTAACAAAACTAATTTTGTCGAATTCTGAGACCGTTTGAAAAATGACCAATTTCCAGTCGATTAAAATCAACTGAAACTGGTCAAACGCGTTTTCCTTCGCCACGCTCACATATTGATTCGAACAATTACGAATTTTGGAATCTAGCCATAATTCTACATCCCGGATCCAACAAAAGTGGTTTCGTCGAAATCCGAGGTCGTTTGCAAAATGGCCATTTTTAAGGGCCGAAATTCCATAGCGACTATTCTGAAATTTCAACTGGACGTAACTTTTGATTCCCGCTATGAAATTTTGATTTCCCAGATTCGTTGGAAAGATATTCTCAAATAGATTCTAATATTTTTGGTTTTGCTAAAATCCGGTTTAATTTGCACCCTGTACATTCATTTGAATTTTGAAAATGAATTATCGAACTACCGCGCCATTTTCAATTCCTTTTATAATTATAAATAATTATTTATATTCTAACTTCGAGCGATATAAATATATACGTTCTAATTCCATTCAAACTAAATTTTTCGTCATTATTATTTAAAATAATTCATTTTAAATAATCAAAATTTGCTAAAATAAAATTTTTAAATTGGCTCGGATTTCCGGGTTATTACAATCTCCCCCACTTAAAACTTTTCGTCCCCGAAAAGGAACAAAGCTGAAAGTTGTTTAACTAATCAACTCAACTTTCATTATTTTCACTACCGCTTAAGTTCTTCAACTTTTCAGTTCTAAAAACTTCTCAAGTTTTTCAAAAATTGGGCTAACACCCTAAATTTTCGAAAAATTTCGCCATAACCTCCCCTGCACCGGGGACTTCGGGATATTTCATATAGCCTCCCATGGCCTTCTTCAATCCAAAAGAAAAAGAAAAAGCCAATCGGCTCATAAAATCATGATCACCCAAACAAAACAGTAAATTATGGTAAATATGTACCTATTTGTCGGGCAAACAATTTTATTCTGCTGCTCTAGCCTCCTTGCTATGACTTGTTCAGTGTAAGTACATGTATATGCAAGCAAATGCGACTAATTTTCAATACAATTCACTATTTGATTCAATTAGGCTAAATGGTTAAAAATATCAAACAAATAAACAAACAACACAACCATCGATCAATTAGTGGATTAACTTTTCAAATTCATAACTTTGATACATAGTCTAAAAATCACATTTTTGATGGCAAGTCACAACAATAAGCCCTATCTAATTTTGGTTCTCACACCAGTGAATAGGAAACATATAGAAATCCCACTTTCGTCACTCGAACACAACACTGATGATGACATGGTCATTATCAGCATCATCTCCAGGCAACTTGAGTGTGATTCTATATCTATCCAGTATATTAAAACTTTGAATTCCCGTGGATCAGACGTATATGCAAAATCTATATATACTGGATTGTCCAAATTCAATATAAATAAATAATCAAATACGAATAATTGATTTAAATTTTCAAAACAAAAATTGTTTTCACTTTCAAAAATATACTCTTCACACTCGTTCTAGGATACTAATGATCCTATCTCTAACGAGTCATTCCTATTGGATATTACTAATCCAATCTCTGATGAATTCTTTCGTTTGTTTCTAACGTGTCTTGTTCTCTGAGCTTTGTAAACCAAAGCTCTGATACCAACTGTGAAAACCCGTAACTTCCCCTGTAAGGAAAGCGCGGATAGTTCGAGAACAACACACAAAAAAACGCAGACAGAAGAACATTTCATTGTATATTTTAACAATTCCATCAGAATACAGGAATATACAGAGTATGAATAAATATTACACAAAAAATATTAGAGATTTAAATTACATTTAAATACATCACAGCGGAAAATAATACAAAACACAACTAGAAGTATTACACGGATACAGAGCTGTCCAAGTATCGTTCCAGCTGTAGATCAGGATCCTGTGAATATAAATCTGCAAAACCAAAACTACTAGCTGCCCGTGTCAAAATAAGGGCACCCAGAGTTCAGGATAAAACAATAAACTCCAGGTCAGTCATGGGACTGGTGTGAGAACTAAAACAGTTATTAATCTTTATTTTAAAGTTAGGTAAATCAAGGGACCACGCCGTATAACATGGAACGTGTTTCCTCCCAAGAATACCAGTGCATAAAACAACAGCGCAATGCTAAATAAAGAATAATGAAGCTATTATAAGACGCAGGTCCCATCACACAATGCAACGCAAGCCGGAGGATAGGGTTTTACCTTATAGTAGCCAAAGAATTCTTGATACGCTAAATTTCATGTTTTATTATTACTATAAGTGTATAGTGTTAAAACAATTTCAATCATAAATATTAATCATAGACGGCATGGGTACCATATATCATGTCGCCATACTAGGCTCTACAATCAAAACCGCAAAGTCACGTATTGGAAGTTGGATTTCCATCTGTGAACCGAGGCAAAAGATAGTCCTCTACCGATTCGAGACGCTCTAGCCCGTGTCTCAGGCAAGCGCGCAGACAAGCCTTGGATCGTCAGGGCCGGT
This sequence comes from Allium sativum, assembly GCA_030737875.1. Taxonomy (NCBI): domain Eukaryota; kingdom Viridiplantae; phylum Streptophyta; class Magnoliopsida; order Asparagales; family Amaryllidaceae; genus Allium; species Allium sativum. Next base: position 34,788,016 of record CM060909.1, read on the forward strand.
CCACCGATGTGGATTAAAATGCCTGAACACTGCGTTACCCCGCCCTATGGGGTGTCAATGAGTCCAATGACTCCATCGGTCCCGGATCGACCGATATATCCGAGGCGCCTCGCAACAGCAACAACCACATAAGTCAAACTCGTCAAGGCGTGTAAAACCACTGACGCCACTTCTAGTTAGAAGGAAACGCATGCCCTCCCTGATGTCCTCTCCCGTTTCTGGTTCACAATCAGGGTGTAAGGCTCGCAAATCAACGTTACACAAAGCTATGCCACACAGGCGGTGCTTTGATCATCACCACATGACTTTGCTTTTCAACAGAAGCCTTGATCAATTGCCACTTAGGCATGCCACACAGGAAATTTACTCCATGCATTTGATATCCATCAATATATAACCCCTGAGCTCGTACGTCTCAGAGAAGGGCGTTAAGCAAGAGAATAAATTATCCGCCGCTAAACAGATATATATTTAATAGAAATCAATCACACAGAATAAAATCCAATGTCAGACACACAGTCCATTTACAAGTCCGTTCTGGGTCTGAACGAAACCGGAGGCACTTAGTACCCTACATTCCCATCGATCCCCAAGTACGTCTGTACGATCACTAACTGATTCCCTCCTCTTGGGTGTACGGCCCAATCAAGATCATCAGTAATCACCCAAACGACGTGAAGACCTCCGTTCTTCGACCACCGTCTTCATCCTTGACACCACGTCGAATCAGTTATTCAGAATGGGATAAACCCGGTCTTTCTGAATAACTCGCGTATATAATAAACAAGTGTTACACAAACACAACATACGCCTCATTCCAATTCAGAATATTCTTACACTTTGGGAAAGGATCCCATTAATTTTATCAAAGGTAAATTCTTTAAATTTATTCTTTAATCTCCTTTTGAATATCAATTCAAACTAGTCGGGATTAGCGAACCGCACCGAAGTAATCACTTATTTTATTTCCCAATCCCAACCTATTTATCCCATAAAGTAAAACTGGTAATACTTCATATCTAACACCACGGTGTTATCGGTAAATTCAATTACCATTTCACGTTCAAATCTAATTAAAGATTTAACTATCGCCTGGAGCAAAACTGGTGATACTCCATTCTCGACCATTCCAATCTAATTAAAGATTCATTAAAACTCCACTTGGTTTTAATCTTCCCAAAAATCAATATTAATGATTATTTAACTTGGGAAATCACCTCCTGTCTTTAACTGGGTTAAAGAACCAATGTCATTTAAAACACGATTCACTATAAACCCAAAATCACATTTCATTAATTTTCGGGTTAAAAAACAAGTATTATTTAAAACACCGTTCACGATAAACCCAAAAATCGATTCAAATTCAATTCCAATTTAATACCATTTAATCGCTATACTTCATTAAGTCCAAATAAAAAGATTTAATCTTTTTCTCAACTGGGTTTAAGAACAGTGTTAATGAAGACACCATTCACGACAAACCCAAATCACATTTGATATTAAATATAAGGCTCTGAATAGAAAATATATCGGCTTATATTCAATATCAAATTCTACGACCAACAAATATCGTTTTGGAAATAACGATATATATATATATATATATATCTTTCAAATTTCCATAACAATATCCGTATAATCACGAAATCCAACATCGAAATATTCCGAAGACAATTTCGATTCAAATCCACTCCAATGCAATTGTTGGAAATTCTGGTTATTTTCAAAAGCATTTCAAATCCAATTTATTTATTTTAAAAATAAATAAATTATTATTCTAGTTCAAAACTAGTTCTTTTCGATAAAAAACTATTTTTATCTTTTCAACTATGGAGTTTTTCATCCTAATTCTTCACAAATCATTTCTTATGATTTCACAAATTATTGATATTTTTAATAATTTTATCAAGGCCCTACAGTCGATTTCCATCAACGGCCACCGAACTGCACTTACATAGACCTTTTTCAAATTTGATTTGGACATAATTCCAAATCCAACCATTAGATTTCAAATTTCTAATATTCGTTAGAAAGCTCTTTTCGATATGAACCCAACAGTTCCGGTTTTAGGAGAATCCGACGGTCGGATCTCCCGCGATGTCCATTCGAAGTCAATGGTCGAAATTCGCGAACTGCCGCGGCGCGGTGCGTTCTATTCAGGCCATTATATATATATGTATATATATGTATATATATATATATATTATATATATTTCATCGATTACCTTTTTAAAACGTATTTTATAAATCGTTTTTAAATTCGTTTTCACAACGATTTCAACTTCCTTTTCAAATTCAAATCAAGATTGAATTTTTCAATATAAATTCGTTTTAATTTCATTTTAAATCGATTTCAATTCAATTTGAATTTAATTCGAATTTCAATTCATTTAAATTTAATTCGAATTTCAATTCATTTAAATTTAATTCGAATTTCAATTCATTTAAATTTAATTCGAATTTCAATTTAATTCGAATTTCAAACCTATTCAATATAATTCGAATTTCAATTCATTTCAATTTAATTCGAATTTCAATTCATTTCAATTTATTTCGAATTTTAAACCTATTCATTATAATTCGAATTTCAATGCATTTCAATTTAATTCGAATTTCAAATCACTTTCAATATTCATTGAAAAATGAATAAAATCGATATAAATATCGTTCGTGTCAAAATGGCGTCAATCTAATCAACTCGGCTTCATATATTTCTATTTTCAAATATTCTATTTCAAATATTTCTTTATCAAATATTTCTATTTCAAATATTTCTTTTTTCCAAACTGGAATGAGGCCCAATCCATTACCATATAATGTTAATTATATGGATTTTCTACAACTCATGTATGAAATAACAACGATAAATAATCAACCATCATCCAGAGTGCACCACACAACTGCATGAGCATTAAATATAAATAATTAACGCTTGCACGGTCTGTTGACCAATCGATCGACATACAACTAAACAATCGAGATTAGTGTACGTCAAATATCATCCCAATACCCGTGTGGGGTTTCAAATCAACAAACACAGATTTTTATCTGTGCAGTTGGGCGATGTGTAAAATTTACCGTCCCAATCAATATCAGTCAAATGTGTGTATATAAACAAATCGCCTGATTTGTTTATATTTATTTCATTTTAAATACACGTTACAATTCTATTTTCAACTACAAAATATTTTTAACTATATAAATATTTTATTTCATTTCACATCACATTACACAATCAACTACACATCAAAATCAAACAAACAAGCATACAAGCCGTCCATGGTCTGTGGACGACGGGTGTCGGGTGCTACTAAACACCGTCTGCATCCTAATATATATTTTAACTAGAAAATTTAATTAAAGGTGAGAAGTTCTCACAGAGGGTTCCACTCCGCCGTGCTTTGCCTTTGAACTACTGAACCGCCTGGATCTGTCTGAAATTTCAATACAGTCCTTTTCACGATGTTCACATTAAAAATCACATTTTTATTTCAATGCTATAGAGATAAAAATCACATTTTTATGTTATCACTTCTTGTATATAAAGATCTCATCTTTATATATTTATAAAAATCTTATCTTTTTGTTGTTATTCATACGATAAAAATTATATTTTTACATAACAAAAACTATATTTTTATATTGCTTTTGAACCAATAAAACCACATTTCTAATTCGCTTCACATATAAAAATTCTATTTTTATAGAAGTAAAAATCATATTTTTACTTCTCTAGTATATATATAAAAATCCAAACTTCCTTTGTAAAAAAAAAAATCGATTTTTATTGCTCTTCTACATATATAAAAGTTTGATTTGTATTCCTCTCTTTTTATTTTTATTCATACCAAGTAAAATCAGTTTCTATGATAAGTATAAATCAGTTTTTCATACCAAAGAAAATCAGTTTATAGGCTAAGTATAAATCAGTGTATACTTGAGAAAATCAAAAGAGGCATAAAATAAAGAAACTCACCATGTTGTTCGACGTTGAACCGGGGGGGATTGGCTGCGTCGGTGGCGTCTTTGGATGGTGGCGGGCCAGGCGCAGGCGGTGGTGGCTGCGACATAAGGAGGCGCGACTGTCGAGGGTGGCGGGTTCGTGTGGATTTAGGGGTCGTCGTTTGTTTGAAGGGGAGAGAGGAGGAGCTGATTGGGGGGGGGCGACGAAGGCAGGGAGGAGGCGCGGTAGTGGGCTGCGCCTCTGGCGCCGGTCGACGGCAACAAGGGGGAGACGATCGCAATTTTCTTTGTTTTATTTTCCTTCATTGACTTCTGAAAGAGGAGAGAGAAATAAGGGGGGCATCTAATATATATATTTATTTTATTTTAAAATTCGAAAAGTAACTTTTTATTTCGAACTCGAGATCGAACCCATTGACTGTCGTTCAAAGCTAATTACCACCATTCCGAACACAATGGGATATGTATCATAGGCTGATTCGATCGTTTCGATAAATTTTCGTCAAAATCAAAATATAACTCTATATATTGAATTTGAACGCGCATTTCAATTTACCGGGGCCACATACGGACTCTAAAAATTCCAAAAAAATATTTTTTAGCTTTGTATTGACGATACGGTCCTAATAAAACCAATTTCGTCGAATTCTGAGACTGTTTGAAAAATGGCCAATTTCCAGTCGATTAAAATCAACTAAAATTGGTCAAACGCATTTTCCTTTGCCACACTCACATATTGATTCGAAAAATTACGAATTTTGGAATCTAGCCATAATTCTACATCCCGGATCCAACAAAAGTGGTTTCGTCGAAATCTGAGGTCATTTGCAAAATGGCCATTTTTAAGGGCCGAAATTCCATAGCGACTATTCTGAAATTTCAACTGGACGTAACTTTTGATTCCCGCTATGAAATTTTGATTTTCCAGATTCGTTGGAAAGATATTCTCAAATAGATTCTAATATTTTTGGTTTCGCAAAAATCCGGTTTAATTTGCACCCTGTACATTCATTTGAATTTTGAAATCGAATTATCGAACTACCACGCCATTTTCAATTCCTTTTATAATTATAAATAATTATTTATATTCTAACTTCGAGCTATACAAATATATACGTTCTAATTCCATTCAAACTAAATTTTTCGTCATTATTATTTAAAATAATTCATTTTAAATAATCAAAATTTGCTAAAATTGCCAAAATAAAATTTTTAAATTGGCTCGGATTTCCGGGTTATTACAGACAATGTGTTATTTACGTTCGTCTTTAACCCTAACATATATTATTCGTGAAATTTATATAATTAAATCTTTAGACTAATGTTTAAAGATAGTTATAAAAGGAATATTTATTTGTTAAACAAATAGAATTAAAAAGGAAATATTTGTAAACCATTTACAAATAGAATCGTAAAGGAAATATTTGTAAAACATTAACAAATGGAATTGAAAAGGAATTATTTATTTAGAAAATAAATAGAATTATAAAGGAAATATTTATTTAAAAAATAAATAGATTATAAAAGGAAATACTTGAAAAATGAAAGAAGTGTATAAATTGAGAATTTTACACTAGGAAAGTTTAGACCCGTGCTTCGCACACGGGTATAACAGAATATGAATTTAAAGTGAATATTTAGGAGAAATTTGTTTTAACAGATAAAGTAAGAAGATTAATTTATAAATAAGGTTTTATGAATTAAGTAAAATATTTATCATTGGATAAATAGTATATATAAGTCAGGACTTATATAGAGAAGTAGGAATTGATTTCAACATCGATATTTGAAACTGAATTTGGACGAAGAGTAAATTGGATAGGGTTAACCAGTTAGAGTTAATCGATTAGAGTTAAATCGAATTAGAGTTGTCGAATTAGAATTAGTTGAATTAGAGTTATTCGAATAGAAAATCGAATAAACTTAGTTGATAATAAGATATTCAATAAAGGAGTTAATCGAATATTAGTTATTCCAAAGGAGTTAATCGAATATTAGTTATTCGAAAGGAGTTAATCGAATATTAGTTATTCGAAAGGAGCTAATCGAATAGAGATTTCTCGAAGGAGAGTTATACGTCGAATTCGATTATATCGAATTCGAGAAAGTATTATTTACTTTCCGGTTTTTAATCAGGATTTGTTTATTTATAAATGAATTAGTTGTTGGCTTATTTATTCAAAATAAGAATATAAGTTAGCTTTCTAAGTTAGATATTTCATAAGTAGGGTTTCTAACGTTAGCGTTATAATAAATGTTTTTCATAAAAGAAGTAGATTCATAATCTGAATCCGAGAGTTTGCGTAAGCAAATGATTGTAGAAATTGGAGCGATGAGCTTTGTCTATTGCAAGGTTAAGAACGTTGTTCAGTAAAGGCCTGAGAGGTAATTATACCCCAACTTGATTGACTTCCTTACTTAACTAAGAAATAGTTGAGGATCGATGGCGAGAGTTAGTTAGTAATACAGTTAAGTAATAAGCAATTTATGGATTGAGCGGTCGTAACGATGTTTTATACAACGTTAGGTTGAAATCCATATAAATGAGTTTTGGAAACGTTTTCCAAATTTAGAATCAGAGATATTTTCTAAACATAGAAAATGGAATGTTTTATTCATAAGGAGTTAAGAAATGGAGTTAAGCTAAATTAGAAACTGACTGGAGATTAGCTAAGTTGAATGGTTTTCTAAGTGTCTATCTGATGTTGGTTTCGACCTTCCGGATTGATACTTAGGGAATTGTTCTCATACTAGTTTACAGTCAGAGACTAATAGTTGTGGAACAATAGTGATACGTAAATTAGCTATGGAAATGTTTTCCAGTGTTAATAACATATATTTTCTAAACATAGAAAATAAGGAAATATGAATATATATATATATGTTTAATGATTTGATCGATAATTCCATTTGGAAATAAGATCGTTGTCTGCACACAGACATTTTTCATTTGATAGTTAAATCACCGACTATCAAAGTTTTTGACCATTTTAACGTTGTTAATATGGAGAGACCGGTTGGATTATTATCCGAAGAACCACTCCGTATTGGCATAAGCGTTGCAAACCAAGTATGCTTTATATACTGAAGACGGAGTAAAGTGCAAGGGTTGTTGTATAAATCCTAGGTAGAGATTGCCTAGGATGGATGTACGGAATAGTGCCTTCGGTTTGTCCAATCCCAGGACAAATCTATATGGAAGAATGTCTGACAGAGTATATCTAAAGGATCGCGTAAGCTGATCTCTTCAAACGTAGTTACGTTTGGTGGCAGAGGAATTCGTTTCTCTTAGCTGTATACCCGTGGTATTTTTGGGGAAATCAATTTGTGATTTGGTGGGTATGACGATGTGGTATTCCAAGTAAATGAAGATATGATATGTAAAAAGATAAGCGTAACTTCTAGCCTCACATCCGGAAATGAAAAAAGTCGGGCAGGCAGCATGGCTATGTAGGTCGCACCTATTAGGGTGTATAATCACCTATCTAGAGAATATTCATTTGCTTCTTAAATCTATCAATGCTGTCCCTTATCGGGAAACGGTTGCTGATCCTAACCGTTGGTTATATACATTCGATACACTCAAGCGAAATGAGTGGTCGGTCATGTATGGCCGGGTTGCAAGATGTTCTTGTTGAACCCAGTGTATTCCTTTCTAGAGTTACACTATCAGAAGGTGGTTCCATACCTTGTCATAGTTGGAAATCCATTATCCAATAAGTGCTCGCGGTTTTGATTGTATACTATATATGTAGAACGTGAGATGAAAGCGTTTCTGCTAGATGATTATTATATTGTGGTTGATAGACACTATTGTAATATCAAAAGAATTTTGATATAAAGATTTTTTTTTGGATTCTCATAAGGGAAAAACCCGTTCCGTTATACGGCGTGGTCTTATGAGTTATCGTTTAATCGCTCAAACTGTTTTTAAATTGTTTTACTCACACCAGTCCCATGACTGACCTAGAGTTTTTTTTGTTTTATTTTCCCTAAACTCTTGGGTGCCCAAATTTGTACGGGCAGTCAAGTAGTCAGGATTTTATAGATATACTTGGGGAGCTTGGAGCAGGAGGCTTCAGGATTATATAGCTATAGTTATTTCCGCTGTGTTGTAAGTGTTGTACTCTGATAATGTTACTGTATACATATACTAGTCTTATTTCAAAGTTATGTATCTATTATATATTGTTCGTTCCACTGTGAGATTCGTGTTACTGTGATGTTGTATGTTCTTCTTCTTCTATTCTAAGTTTCTATCTTATCTATTCTCACCCTCTAACTTCTTTCTATTAGTTTTCTGGTTTCCAGTGCAATGTGGGTTGGACTTGTGTGTTATTTGGTCAGCTCAAATTATACCGGAATTTCGGGACACTACAAAATAGTTCATTCTCATAAGATTCCAAAAGAAGTAAAGCAATAACTACTAATAATATCATAATAACGTCGTCTTCTTCATCGACTTCAATCACGACTTCATCCATGGCTTTACCCCACCTACTGACTTGTTGGATGTTAAGGAGAGGGGGTCAGAGCATAAAGTTCCGTGTGACTGAAATATAGTGTTACTTAATGTCCATATCCTATATTTTAGTAGGTTACATATGTCAAGGTATGTCTATGCAACACACAACAAACATCAAGTTTCTAACCAATGGGGTGGATATCCAAGTCAATCGCCCATTAGTGTTTTTAGGTTAAAAACCCAACGAGGTGGCATTCTCGGTCACTTATAGCCCTATTAAGGGTGGATTCTTACGATCTCTTATAATCCCGAGGCGGACCCCTAGCCCTTTCAGACCCCATCCTAGTACGCCAACGTTCTTAAGTCTATTCTCTCATTTGTAATATGAGAAGTAGTATTGCGAACGTTACTACTTAACTTATATTACCCGGTGGGATACCTGTAACGACACGCATTTTGCCCGACCTTAATCGATCGCAAAATCGACTAAAACCGTTCAAAATCCGCATACGTTAACTTTGGGAATACAATACATTAGAACAACAACATCAGACTTTTATTATATCATGATAATATAACATCAGAGTACAGAATATATCAGAGTACATCGAAATTAAAATACAGCGGAAGAAAATTTTACAATAATTTAATACAATATAGCAGAAACAAAGAAATGGATACAGCGTAAGATAACTATGCTCTGGACACAGCTTTAAGCTTCAATTTAGCATCCTGCTCGAGATAAGAACCTGTAGACAAACTACTCGACTGCCTGTATGGAAAGAGGGCACCCGAGTTTGTAAAGGTGGAAACAAACAACGGGTCAGTCATGGGACTAGTGTGAGAATTCTTAGCTAATTTAATAGCAGTAAGGCAAATCCAAGGACCACGCCACTAATGCGGAACGGGTTTTATTCCAATGGATTGTCGTGCATAAATTAAAGTAAATCGTTAAACAACGAAATGTTTTTTGGAAAAATGAAACCATCACAAGACCCAAGTCCCATCACACAATGCAACGCAAACCGGAGGATAGGTGTTTACCTTATAACGGTCAAAAATGCTTGATACGATAAAAACGATATCTAATATTAGTGTGTATATGTTTTAAAACATTTCAATCATAATGTATCAATCCTAGGACACATAGATACCATAATACTATGCTTCCATACTAGTAATACAATCAAAATCGCATGAGGCGTATTGGAAATTGAGTTTCCATCATGAGTCAAGGCTAGGGAGGAGCTCCTTACCGATTCGAGACACTCTAGCTAATGTCTCAGGATCCCCCGCAGTGAACCCTTGGATAGCTGCAGGGCCGGTCCACACATACAACTTCGTGGATTGGCAATTCCTGAACACATGTTTCCCGGTCCTATAGGACCTATCATCCGAGGTGCCTCATTCCATCATCCACATAAGTAAAATGTCGGGCCGTGTTAAAGCCCAAACACCACTTCTAGCTAGAAAGAAACGTGCTGCTCTCCCTGCGTTCCCTTCTCCCGTTTTAGACTCCGCTGATGTGTAAGGCTCGCGAAGTCACGCTATACACAAAGCTATGCCTAAACAGGCTATGCTTTGATCATCAACCACAAGGCCTGCTTTTCAACAAGAACCTTGATCTTTGCATCTTGGTATGCCACACTGTCAATCCATATCATACTATTAATCTTTTGCCAAAATATACAAAAGGGTGTTAAGCAAGAGAATAAATTCTCCGCCACCAATCATTCATACATTCGGCAGAAAATCAACAAGTACAATATATAAAGGAGTACAATGTCAGACACACATTCCATTTATAAGCTTATACTCTAGGTCTGAGCGAAAGCCAAATCCGTACAAATCAGCACTACGTCCGGATAACTACCATTTTAGCCCCGTCTTGGAAGCAAATCAATCAAGGGCCTCAACACTAGTTACCCATTCGAAGTGAAGATCGTCGGTCTTCTACCGCCGTCCTCAATTCTTCGAACGTCGTATCATTATTTGGAATGAGAGTAAACTCGGACTTTCCAAATAACTCTCGCATATATAAATTTGAAAACCATTTCATATCATTGTTAATAATTTAAAACGATCTATCGCTATTTTTACTTTACATACACATCCTAAACATAACAATGTATATTTTCCTCTTCCATTTTTCAATTTACACCAAATGTATATTTGGTTTCATATTTTCTTTCTAATGAAAATCCATTCATTAGAAATGTAAATTTCTAATCTTATTATTTATATTGAAAAATGTAAATTTCTGTTCCTCTCTTATTTACATTGAGAAATGTAAACTTATACTTCAATATTTTATTATATTGAAAATGTAACCTTTATTTCATATTTTATTTACATTGGAAAATATAAATTCCTAATCATTCTTTTTGTTTACATTGAAAAATGTAAACTTTTTTATTTGCATATAAAAATATAATTTCTATTTCATCCTTATTTACATTGAAAAATGTCGGTTTCTATATTACACCGATTACATATAAAAATGTAACCTCCTATTTTCCTTTTATTTACATTAAGAAAAATGTAACTTTTCTAATATTTACATTAAGAAAAATGTAAAACTTTTATAATCCTTATCTTATTTTATTAAAAATGTAACTTTCTTTTATAATAAACTTGGAGGTGAAAATATTCATTTCATTATTAACACATAACGGTGTGATAATAACGTCAATTTCTAAGTTATCCATTTATATTTTAATATGGCCTAGACCTCTCACATTAGGCCTACAACTTGTGGATGCTGGATAGGCCAGTCGGTTCCAGGCAGACTTCTCCCACAAGTTGGGCTTAACCTCGTGTCTTAGCCCAATTTGTATTTGCACACTTGGACCTCTCACATTAGGCCCAACATTTTTGGCTGCTGGATATGCCGGTCGGGTCCGGGCAGACTTCCACCACAAATGTGACCTAACCTCGTGTCCAAGTACAATTTTTAATTAATAATTATAATTAATTTTTTTCTTTTTCAAAACCTGTCATTATTTGAAATTATCCTTTCCATTAAAGAATCTTTATTTTAAGGTATTCTTTATTTCAAAATCTCTTGATTTCAAGTATCTTAATTTTAAGGTATTCTTTATTTCAAAATCTCTTGATTTCAAGTATCTTAATTTTAAGGTATTCATTATTTCAAAATCTCTTGATTTCAAGTATCTTAATTTAAATTGTAACTTTCCCTATTTTTATGATTTTCTAATAAAAATCTTTTCAAGATGTACAATTTTAAAACCATATCTTTTTACTTTAATATATCGACGCCAAAGATGTAATCTTCCTAAACCAACGTCAATTAATATCATTGATTGAATATAAAATAAAAAATTCCTTTATTTCAAAATTGATAACATTTTGAAACCAAAATCTTCTTAATTTAACACATTGACAATTAACAAGGTAATCTCTTTGAATTCTAACTTTGTCTACTATCATAAATGACATATTTTTATATTGACATAATTGACATACAAAAAATGGAATTCTATTTACAGTGCAAATTCTCTCTTCTAATTACATATAAAAATGTAATAATTTTTTTTATTTATTTACGCGGTATGAATTATACTTATGTTTACATATAAAAATGTGATCTTTATTACAATGCAAGTTCATAACTTAATTACATATAAAAATTTATTTTTTATCATGCGATGTAAATTCATATATAAATTACATATAAAAATGTAATTTTTATCATACAGTGTAAATTCACATTTTAATTACATAGAAAATTTAATTTTTATCATACGGTGTAAATTTACATTTTAATTACATAAAAAAATGTAATTTTTATCATACGGAATAAATTCACATTTTAATTACATAGAAAAATGTGTTATATTTTCAATGCACTTAAACATGATTATATTACATATACAATCCATGATTCTAATATTCATATATTTCATATGCAATATATGACATCAAATATGATTGTGTTTCATATGCGATACATGATATCAAAACGCGACTATATTTCAAGTTTCTAAACAAACACTAAAAATACGTTTATTTTCATGTTTCATTTCGACAACGAAAATATAATCATTTCATTTCCACAACAAAAATATGATTATTTTTGTCGTTTCAATTGTCGTTTCTAATTTCTATCAAAAATATTATTATTTTTGTTGCTTCAACTTTCCATCAAAAATGTTGTTATTTTTGTCGCTTCAACAAAAACGATACTTTGGTTTAAACAAAAATGATGCTTTGGTCTAAATAAAATCAATACTCTTTTATTTTCACAAACAATACTTCTTAATGTGAACAATTCTATATAAACTAACCAAGTTAAAAAAATTTAATATTTTTTTTTATAAACAAAATTTTATGTACAAATCAATATTCAAAAATTGAATCTTTCGTTACAACAAATCTTATGTAAATAATTAAAAATTGAATCTTTCCATTGCGACAAATCTTATGATGTATAGAACTGAAAAAAAATAGCAGCGTGCGTATAGATCAAAATTCTGGTTTAAATAAATTACCAACCGCGATGTTTAATATCAGATCCATACAAATCCAAACGTTAAAATGACAGATCTACTCAATACAACCAAATACAATACCATACAATCCACACAATACATCACAGCATAGATCATACAGATAATTATTTAACAAATTAGAATGATTAATTAAATAAATTTAAATTGTGAAAATCAGAGATTCTCACATATACAGATTTATTATCTAAGAAAGATAATTTAATTTAATTATGTTCAGAATATCTCACCTCGCTTTTAACTGAATTCCTGTTCGCGTTCAAAATTTACTGAAAATTCAACTGTCTCTTTTTCAGGTCTGGTCAGCGTCATCGCGAAGGTCTCGGTCTCACGATCGTGGCGCACCTGAAATCGTTCAAATCCGAGTCCGTACGAGCAAGATACAAGTTAATTTAGATTGACAAAATTGAATTAGATTAATTAGTCAACTGTAATTAGGAAAAGTCAACCCACCCTTAATCATCTTCACCATCCACGTTTCAGCCGTTACTTTATGCTATTAGAACCCATTTTGTTCCAAATTAGGCTTGAATTTATCTCGAAATTGGTGCAACTAGAAGTCGATCGGAATGTGGCAAATCAGAGAGGAAGGAGGGAGCTACATGCGCCTGAAGTGGAGGAGGGTGCGGTGGGCCCTGGTGGGGTGCAGCGGGCTGAATAGGCGGCGGGTTTAGGGTGTCCTTCCGAGTAAAATACTCCACTAAATCCCATCATCTCCATATGGAATCGAAGCTTGAGAGATGCTCTTCGATTTGGTGATGGTGTTGGGTTCTAATTCAAAGTGGATTGGAAAATATTGAGGCATGAAATTCGAACGTTTTCAGCCATTCACAGAAGAGGCCAGCGGCTGGACATGTAATTAGGGTTTAGGATTTGATTAAACTAGTATTTATAATATTATAATGTTCACTAATTACCCATTAAGGCCCGTTTTGGCCCTAACTCAGAATTAGGCATGCTTACTGTCATTCTTAAGGTTTTGACGCCTTCTGAACGCGATGGGGCCTGTTTCGAGGCCCAATTCTGATGTCTACTGTGTTTTATTTAAAAATTACAATATTAATTAAATAATTGAGTTTCTACCGTACTTTTAAATACGTCGGGGCCACAAATTGATTTCAAAAATTCCCAAAAAATATATTTAGATATGTTTTGATGCTGCGAACCCAGAAAATTTAATTTCGTTCAATTCTTAGCCCGTATGAATTTTTAATGAATTTTTAAAGTAAAAAATTGTCCGTTTACACTGAAAAATCAATTATAATTATATATTAATTCTAAAAATTACGAAAAATTAAACTTAACTATATTTTGACATTCCGAATCCAACAAAAGTGGTTTCGTCGAAAACAGAGGTCGTTTGAAAAATGACTATTTTCAAGGCGTATATATTCAGTATTAAAAATACATTTTTAAACCAATAATTTCTGAAACTCGAAATATATAAGTGTTTACTGTTTTTCAATGTAGAAACATCATTCTGAACTCAATGAATGTGGTTTCGAGTCCAAATTCCTTCGTATGCAAAAAGTAGCATTTTTGACCTTTGTAAACTTCATAGCGACCTTTCAAAATTTTAATTTGGGCATAACTTTTGATTCCCGCTATGAAATTTCAATTTTTCAGATTCGTTAGAAAGATATTTTTAAATAGATTCTAATATTTTGGTTTCTCTAAAATCCGTTAAATTTTGCATCCTGTACGTTCAGTCAAAGTTTAAGTTTGACTTTTCAAACTACCGCGTTATTTCTAATTCCTTTTATAATTAAAATTAAATTATTTATTCTAACTTCGATTTAAATCAATTTTTAATCATTATTATTTTAAATAAATTATTTAAAATATCAAAAACTCATTAAAATTACTTAAAATAAAATTTTAAATTGGCCCCAAAATTCAGGGTTGTTACAGTCTTCCCCACTTAAGAACTTTTCGTCCTCGAAAAGGAACGAAGCTAAAGTTGTTTAAGTATCCTATCTCATCTTTCATTCTTAATTTCGTTTCTATAATTTTATTAGTTGAACTAATAATTACACTACACAACCATCAATCAATTAGTTGATTAACTTTTATAATGTATAACTTTTGTGTATTCAAAAATCATATTTTCTAAAATAGATTATAATTACAAATACATATATTATAGGCTTGCTACTCTCAACTCATTCTAGGGCATTACTAACCCCATCTCTAATGAGTTTTCTCATTCTAGGATACTGCCGATCCTATCTCTAATGAGTACTCTTATTGGACATTACTAATCCAATCTCTGATGAGTCTTTTGTTCAGTTCTAATGAGTTGTACCCCAAAGATTTGAGCTAACCAGAGCTCTGATACCAACTGTAACGGCATGCATTTTGCCCAACCTTAATCGATCGCAAAATCGACTAAAACCGTTCAAAATCCGCATAGGTTAACTTTGGGAATACAATACATTAGAACAACAACAGCAGACTTTTATTATATCATGATAATATAACATCAGAGTACAAAAATATATTAGAATACATCGAAATTAAAATACAACGGAAGAAATTTTTACAATAATTTAATACAATACAGCGGAAACAACGAAATGGATACAGCGTAAGATAACTATGCTCTGGACACAGCTTTAAGCTTCAATCCAGCATCCTGCTCGAGATAAGAACCTGTAGACAAACTACTCGACTGCCTATGTGGAAAGAGGGCACCCGAGTTTGTAAAGGTGGAAACAAACAACGGGTCAGTCATGGGACTGGTGTGAGAATTCTTAGCTAATTTAAAAGTAGTAAGGCAAATCCAAGGACCACGCCGCTAATGCGGAACGAGTTTTATTCCAATGGATTGCCGTGCATAAATTAAAGTAAATCGTTAAAGAACGCAATGCTTTTTGGAAAAATGAAACCATCATAAGACCCAAGTCCCATCACACAATGCAACGCAAACCGGAGGATAGGGTTTTACCCTATAATGGTAAAAAAAGCTTGATACGATAAAAATGATATTTAATATTAGTGTGTATATGTTTTAAAACATTTCAATCATAATGTATCAATCCTAGGACACATAGATACCATAATACTATGCTTCCATACTAGTAATACAATCAAAACCGCATGGGGCGTATTGGAAATTGAGTTTCCATCATGAGTCAAGGCTAGGGAGGAACTCCTTACCGATTCGAGACACTCTAGCTAATGTCTCAGGATCCCCCGCAGTGAACCCTTGGATAGCTGCAGGGCCGGTCCACACATTTAGCTTCGTGGATTGGCAATTCCTGAACACACGTTTCCCGATCCTATAGGACCTATCATCCGAGGCGCCTCATTCCATCATCCACGTAAGTAAAATGTCGGGCCATGTTAAAGCCCAAACTCCACTTCTATCTAGAAAGAAACGTGCTGCTCTCCCTGTGTTCCTTTCTCCCGTTTTAGACTCCACCGATGTGTGAGGCTCGCGAAGTCACACTATACACAAAGCTATGCCTAAACAGGCTATGCTTTGATCATCAACCACAAGGCCTGCTTTTCAACAAGAACCTTGATCTTTGCATCTTGGTATGCCACACTGTCAATCCATATCATACTATTAATCTTTTGCCAAAATATACAAAATGGTGTTAAGCAAGAGAATAAATTCTCCGCCACCAATCATTCATACATTCGGCAGAAAATCAACAAGTACAATATATAAAGGAGTACAATGTCAGACACACATTCCATTTATAAGTTTATACTCTGGGTCTGAGCGAAAGCCAAATTCATACAAATCAACACTACGTCTGGATAACTACCATTTTAGCCCCGTCTTGGGAGCAAATCAATCAAGGGCTTCAACACTAGTTACCCATTCGATGTGAAGATCGTCGGTCTTCAACCGCCGTCCTCAATTCTTCGAACGTCGTATCATTATTTGGAATGAGAGTAAACTCGAACTTTCCAAATAACTCTCGCATATATAAATTTGAAAACCATTTCATATCGTTGTTAATAATTTATAACGATCTATCGCTATTTTTACTTTACATACACATCCTAAACCTAACAATGTATATTTTCCTCTTCCATTTTCAATTTACACCAAATATATATTTGGTTTCATATTTTCTTTCTAATGAAAATCCATTCATTAGAAATGTAAATTTTTGATCTTATTATTTATATTAAAAAATGTAAATTTCTGTTCCTATCTTATTTACATTGAGAAATGTAAACTTATACTTCAATATTTTATTATATTGAAAATGTAGCCTTTATTTCATATTCTATTTACATTGGAAAATATAAATTCCTAATCATTCTTTTTGTTTACATTGAAAAATGTAAACTCTTTTATTTGCATATAAAAATATAATTTCTATTTCATCCTTATTTACATTGAAAAATGTCGGTTTCTATATTACACCAACTACATATAAAAATGTAACTTCCTATTTTCCTTTTATTTACATTAAGAAAAATGTAACTTTTCTAATATTTACATTAAAAAAAATGTAAAACTTTTATATATCTTATTTTATTAAAAATGTAACTTTCTTTTATAACAAACAAACTTGGAGGTGAAAATATTCATTTCATTATTAACACATAACGGTGTGAAAATAACGTCAATTTCTAAGTTATCCATTTATATTTTAATATGGGCTAGACCTCTCACATTAGGCCTACAACTTGTGGATGCTGGATAGGCCGGTCGGTTCCGGGCAGATTTCTCCCACAAGTTGGGCTTAACCTCGTGTCTTGGCCCAATTTGTATTTGCGCACTTGGACCTCTCACATTAGGCCCAACATTTGTGGCTGCTGGATATGCCGGTCGGGTCCGGGCAGACTTCCACCACAAATGTGACCTAACCTCGTGTCCAAGTACAATTTTTAATTAATAATTATAATTAATTTTTTTCTTTTTCAAAACCTGTCATTATTTGAAATTATCCTTTCCATTAAAGAATCTTAATTTTAAGGTATTCTTTAGTTCAAAATCCCTTGATTTCAAGTATCTTAATTTTAAGGTATTCTTTATTTCAAAATCTCTTGATTTCAAGTATCTTAATTTTAAGGTATTCTTTATTTCAAAATCTCTTGATTTAAAGTATCTTAATTTAAATTGTAACTTTCCCTATTTTTATGATTTTCTAATAAAAATCTTTTCAAGATGTACAATTTTAAAACCATATCTTTTTACTTTAATATATCGACGCCAAAGATGTAATCTTCCTAAACCAATGTCAATTAATATCATTGGTTGAATATAAAATAAAAACATTCCTTTATTTCAAAATTGATAACATTTTATAACCAAAATCTTCTTAATTTAACACATTGACAATTAACAAGGTAATCTCTTTAAATTCTAACTTAGTCTACTATCATAAATGACATACTTTTATATTGACATAATTGACATACAAAAAATGAATTCTATTTACAGTGCAAATTCTCTCTTCTAATTACATATAAAAATGTAATATTTTTTTTATTTACGCGGTATAAATTATACTTTTGTTTACATATAAAAATGTGATCTTTATTACAATGCAAGTTCATACCTTAATTACATATAAAAATGTAATTTTTATCATGCGATGTAAATTCATATATAAATTACATATAAAAATGTAATTTTTATCATACAGTGTAAATTCACATTTTAATTACATAGAAAAATGTAATTTTTATCATACGGTGTAAATTTACATTTTAATTACATAGAAAAATGTAATTATTATCATACGGTGTAAATTCACATTTTAATTACATATAAAAATGTGTTATATTTTCTATGCACTTAAACATGATTATATTACATATACAATCCATTATTCTAATATTCATATATTTCATATGCAATATATGACGTCAAATATGATTGTGTTTCATATGCGATACATGACATCAAAACGCAACTATATTTCAAGTTTCTAAACAAACACTAAAAATACGTTTATTTTCATGTTTCATTTCGACAACAAAAATATGATCATTTCATTTCAACAACAAAAATATGATTATTTTTGTCGTTTCAATTCAACAACAAAAATATGATTATTTTTGTCGTTTCTAATTTCTATCAAAAATATTATTATTTTTGTCGCTTCAACTTTCTATCAAAAATGTTGTTATTTTTGTCGCTTCAACAAAAACGATACTTTGGTTTAAACAAAAATGATGCTTTGGTCTAAATAAAATCAATACTCTTTTATTTCCACAAACAATACTTCTTAATGTGAACAATTCTATATAAACTAACCAAGTTAAAAAAATTTAATATTTTTTTTATAAACAAAATTTTATGTACAAATCAATATTCAAAAATTGAATCTTTCATTACAACAAATCTTATGTAAACAATTAAAAATTGAATCTTTCCATTGCGACAAATCTTATGATGTATAGAACTGAAAAAAAATAAAAAAAAATAGCAGCGCGCGTATAGATCAAAATTCTGGTTTAATCTAAATTACCAACCGCGATGTTTAATATCAGATCCATACAAATCCAAACGATAAAATGACCGATCTACTTAATACAACGCAATACAATACCATACAATCCACACAATACATCACAGCATAGATCATACAGATAATTATTTAACAAATTAGAATGATTAATTAAATAAATTTAAATTGTGAAAATCAGAGATTCTCACATATACAAATTTATTATAATAGAATGATAACTTAATTTAATTATGTTCAGAATATCTCACCTCGCTTTTAACTGAATTCCTGTTCGCATTCAAAATTTGCTGAAAATTCAACTGTCTCTTTTTCAGGTCTGGTTAGCTTCATCGCGAAGGTCTCGGTCTCACGATCGTGGCGCACCTGAAATCGTTCAAATCCGAGTCCGTACGAGCAAGATACAAGTTAATTTAGATTGACAAAATTGAATTAGATTAATTAGTCAACTGTAATTAGGAAAAGTCAACCCACCCTTAATCATCTTCACCATCCACGTTTCAGCCGTTACTTTATGCTATTAGAACCCATTTTGTTCCAAATTAGGTTTGAATTTATCTCGAAATTGGTGCAACTAGAAGTCGATCAGAAGGTGGCAAATCGGAGAGGAAGGAGGGAGCTACATGCGCCTGAAGTGGAGGAGGGTGCGGTGGGCCCTGGTGGAGTGCAGCGGGCTGAATAGGCGGCGGGTTTAGGGTGTCCTTCCGGGTAAAATTCTCCACTAAATCCCATCATCTCCGTATGGAATCGAAGCTTGAGAGATGCTCTTCGATTTGGTGATGGGGTTGGGTTCTAATTCAAAGTGGATTGGAAAATATTGAGACATGAAATTCGAACGTTTTCAGCCATTCACAGAAGAGGCCGGCGGCTGGACATATAATTAGGGTTTAGGATTTGATTAAACAAGTATTTATAATATTATAATGTTCACTAATTACCCATTAAGGCTCGTTTTGGCCCGAACTCAGAATTAGGCATGCTTACCGTCGTTCTAAGGGGTTTGATGCCTTCTGAACGCGATGGGACCTGTTTCGAGGCCTAATTCTGATGTCTACTGCATTTTATTTAAAAATTACAATATTAGTTAAATAATTGAGTTTCTACCGTACTTTGAAATACGCCGGGGCCACAAATTAATTTCAAAAATTCCCGAAAAATATATTTAGCTATGTTTTGATGCTGCGAACTCAGAAAAATTAATTTCGTTCAATTCTGACCCCGTATGAATTTTTAATGAATTTTTAAAGTCAAAAATTGTCTGTTTACACTGAAAAATCAATTATAATTATATATTAATTCTAAAAATTACGAAAAATTAAACTTAACTATATTTTGACATTTCGAATCCAACAAAAGTGGTTTCGTCAAAAACAGAGGTCGTTTGAAAAATGACTATTTTCAAGGCGTATATATTCAGTATTAAAAATACATTTTTATACCAATGATTTCCGAAACTCGAAATATATAAGTGTTTACTGTTTTCCAATGTAGAAACATCATTCTAAACTCAATGGAAGTGGTTTCGAGTCCAAATTCCTTCGTATGCAAAAAGTAGCATTTTTGACCTTTGTAAACTTCATAGCGACCTTTCTAAATTTTAATTTGGGCATAACTTTTGATTGCCGCTATAAAATTTCAATTTTTCAGATTCGTTAGAAAGATATTTTTATATAGATTCTAATATTTTTGGTTTCACTAAAATCCGTTAAATTTTGCATCCTGTACGTTCAGTCAAAGTTTAAGTTTGACTTTTCAAACTACCGCGTTATTTCTAATTCCTTTTATAATTAAAATTAAATTATTCATTCTAACTTCGATTTAAATCAATTTTTAATCATTATTATTTAAAATAAATTATTTAAAATATCAAAAACTCATTAAAATTACTTAAAATAAAATTTTAATTTGGCCCCAAAATTCAGGGTTGTTACAATACCTATGTCACTTAAGACATCGCTTAGACAATTGGTGAGCATGCAATGGCCACATATTCTTTCAATTACCAATTTGTCCCTAGTTAAGCCCTTACAAGCTTCTAGAGGAAGTGGACATCCCCATGAACTACCCTACTCCGTTACCGTTTTATGCCTAACCACTTTTAAGAAGGAGGAACAGAAGATCTACCTTGACTCTAATAAGGGTGGGTTCCATGACTTTGGTTCCTCTCCAAGGAATAAACTTTCGGAAGGATCCTAGTCCTAACCACTTAATAACCAAACTAGAAAAAAAAAGGCGAGTTAGCCACTTAAGACCTTCTCAAGACGTAGGAAACCTATCTGTTTTCACACATCAAACTTATATATATAGTTATATATAGACACACACTAGACCTCTCACATTAAACCGTGTACTTGTAGCTACTGGATATGCCGGTCGGATCCTGGCAGGCTTCTACTACAAGTCAGTTTAACTTCATGTCTAGTGTACTAAGTTTATGAATGGCCCATGGAACCTAGACTTCTCACATTAGTTGGGCCTACTTGTGGTTTCTGGGTTTGCCGGTCGATTCCAGGCAGGCTTCTACCACAAATAGCAAATAACCTCGTGTCAATGTGTCACTTATATATATATATACATATATATATATATACACACACACATAATTAAGCCATTCTATATATACGCACACACAAGAAAACAAATATATATATGTATATTTGTTAAGTGAACATTTCAAATCGAATTCTAATCAATCGCATTTATTACGTTAATACAACGTTAATTACATTGATTATGTTTATATAACTAAAATAGTAATAGCGCCTAATTAACGTTAACATTCGTATAAACGAGGAAACATTCTAACGAGGTGGAAAATTGTCAATTTATCCATATTTTACAACTACAACATAAGCATGATGGCATAATGAACGTATAACGAATAGCAATGAATGGAAAACATATATAAATAACAATTACAACTTGTATCATAGGCATGTAGAAATGCTCTCAATATTGAATTAAAAATAGAGCATTACATACACCTACATATGTATGTTTATAACTCATATTTCACCCAATTCACCCTGTTTGGTCTTATGCTCCTAAAAATGTTTACCTTCGACCTATTTCAATTGTGAATGCGTTTAGATCCAACATAAGATCTATACCCAATTCAAACCATGAAACATTCATATCCAAACCTTTTTAGGACACAATCTAATGAAAAGGTGAATCACATAAAACATAAATAATAGTACAACGCTCATATTTACTTTTAATCCAATACAAAAACCACAATTCCACAAACCTAATTCATCACGGAAATTTCATACGTAATTACAAGATAGAAGATTTTGTGATTTTCATGTTCATATTATCGAATATCCAAATCTTCCTAGGCATATCAATTCTATGACAAACTATTAAAAATATGAATATGCCTTTAAGAAAAACTAGATTCCATTCACAAATTAGGCGGAGGTGTGGTAGAATTGCAAGATCTGCAACGATTCTTAACATTTAAGCGAGCTCTGATTATCCTCCTAACAATTTTCATATAAGAAACATACAATTAGATTCTTATACATATATGTTTATGCTAAATTCTGAAATCCTAAACTTATATAAATTGAAATAGAGAGATTTAGAACAGAGTTACAGAAGTAGAAGAAACCTTCACCCTATTCTCTTTGTTTTTCTATGGAATTTAGCAGTGTGGAGCCAGAGAAGCAGAATAATTAGGGTTTCTAGTGTTTGGTATTAGGGGTTATTTATAATTGCTCGTGTGAGCATGAGCCATTGAATCAATAAAAATTAATCCAAGCCTTCTATATAAATATAACCTCTTAGAAAACCCTCATCCACGTAGGCTGATTCGGCCTTCTAACCGCCTAGCGGTCGACCGGCAGTCGACACCCCTTAAAGGGGAGCTGTCGACCCATTTGGGGCTGGAATGCCCAATTTCGCTGCGTTGCTGGGCTGTTTTTTTATTAATTATATTCTTAATTTGCTTCATTCTTTTCCATATATGTAATATACATTGTCCCATAGATCTTATCTCAAAATTCAAATTTTAATTTCCCTGTTTTATTTTAATTTATAATTTGGACTATATATATAATATTCACATAATTATGTATATATTTTCTACGTACACTGTCCAAATTCATTTGTTTATAACTTCTTTATACATTAACCATTTTCTGCATATTATATATGAAAATGTTTAAGAATTTCACCACGAAAACAAATAAAAGAGTTTCGTAGCCAATTTCTTAAAGCTTAAAAATCTCATTTTCCAGCCATATCATTTACTTGCTTGTTTTTAATTATTTATTTATTAATACTTATGAATTTTACGGGTTGTTTCATTGTCGGTATGGATAAATTTAGGAAGACGTTAGGCTTCCGGATATGGATTTCGGATACAGGCCTTCGGGTATGGGCTTCCGTTCATGCTATTAATCATTCGTAGAACTTGCCTTCATGATTCGGGTGGATGGTTTTCAGATCCGTTACCTCTGTCGGTATCGATGCTAAGTAGGTTAGTGTGGGTAGCATGTCCCCTTTCCGAGGTTTCGGCTTGCCTTTTGGTAAATCTCTGAAGTGTGTCTCGGCCTTCCGGTAGGGTGCTTCCGGCGCTTTATTAGTTGTTTAGTAAAGTGACCTTCCGGTGATCATATAATTGAGGTCTCGATAGCTGGCTTTCGGATGATTCTCCTATGCTCCAAGCTCTGTGCCTTTGATGCTCTCGTCTCTCAACGTATCGGTATTAAGCAAGTTAATACGAATAGCCCTTCCACCCTTCTAGGTATCTTTTTTTATGATTTTTGGTCTTTCTCTTCCTTGGCTTGCAGCTTCGGATGGCCCTCCGTTATTTACCTTTCGTGCCGAAAGTACCCTATCGGTATGTTTTCTTTGTATTAGTTTTGAGCACTTTTCTTTAATGATGGTGTCGGTTGCCTGTGCTTCCGGGTTTTTCTTCTAAGGTTGTGACAGTCCATTACCCCTTCATCGATAGCCTGTCTCAGCAATAATTTTGGTAGTAACACTTGCCCCCTTGTGAAGGGGTAATATTGACTTTCCTAGTCAAACTTTGATGTCCCTTCGGTGTTTTGATTCCTTGTTTCTTGATCTTCCTCGATAGGATCCGTTGATTGGTTCTTGCCTATACGGCTCTGATTAAAGGTAACTCTGCATATTTACCATCGCTTCTTCTTACTTATTTTACCTGCGACATCAATTACTCTAACCATATTACTATTCATTGAGAATTGTTAAAGCTTTTTCAAGAATATCTGATTCAATCTCTGGTAGGTATTCTTACTTTAAATTATAAGCAGAAATTTAAACTGATCACCTAAATCGAACAGGGTTTTTCGAGTTAAATGCAAGCTATTTAATCATAGGTGATTTCGATTATGATTTTTGGTGAACTACACGAATACTCTTTCCCCCAATGTTATTTCTTGGGGATTTGAGATGTACAATTTCATAAGAAAATCTATTTACCGTTACAAAGTGAAACCTATGCCTTTGGTGCTAGTGAGGTCATTGTCAATGATATCTACTCATTTGTTATGGCTTTACTGACACAAATTCCTGTATTTTTTTAGTAAGTAAGTATCGGATTATCCAGGAAGTAGTGAATCATCCGAATGAGCCGTCGAAGAGATGGTGTCGGCAAAGTCTAAGAGCCTTATTGCCATAACCTTTCGACTTTGACCTCACATGTGCCAGTTCCGAAGGCCAAGCAGGCTTTCGGTGATGACTTAGGATTATTTGGTTTCGGCTTGACCGTCACCTGTCCCTTTTAGTCTTCCCAGCACCGTTCATGCACATCCTTTTGTTTTTGGTACGGGGATGACTAATTTTATCATTATTAAAGGCTTGATTGTTTCTAAATGAATGCAAACTTTGCATGAATTATGTCAAGATTAATATTTAGGACTATCTTGATATGCAACAGTTTGATTTTTTTTATAGCATTAATAGGTTTACATGTTGTCTATCCATTTCATATTAAAGAATGCAGTACTAATTCACATATTATGAAATTATATCACTTAGCAGCACTATGTCCGATAAAAAGAGCTCTAGTCATTCAAAGCTTGGTTTTCCCAGCACCTTTCGGAAGAAGAAGCCATTCACCTTGAAGAAATCTCTAATTACTTTTTAGGATAAAGTAAATTCCATCCTTAACAACTTTGAAGTCTGATATATATGTTATTCCCGCCACCAATCGGGATAATATCAAAAATCTTCCACAAGGTTACTTTGCATATTCTTCCATCCACATCTGGCATTGGGGCTTCTTTCCCTTTCTAACTTTTATATCCCGACTCTTACGGGACTTGGAAATTGCGCCTATCCAACTTCTACCAAACACTTATACTTTGCTTCTATGCCTCGAAGTTCTGGCACTCGAATTGGGTCAGACTTCCCTTACTTCTAACCTTATTCAGCATTTGGTGCGGTTTTTGAAAGGATCATACTCACCTATTCTTTGTGCCAATCCTTTGAAGAAAATTATTAGTGACGGTATTAATAAAACTAAACCTTCGGAAGACTAGTTCTTCTTCATCAGAAGCCCTGCTGGAATTTCAGGCAATTTTGCAGATTTTGGTGAGTTCCCCTACTTTTTCAAGAGCAATCATACTTTTCCTGGACATTGTTTAACTTTACTTGTTTTCCAGATCCTGCTTCCAAGAGGGTTGCCTTAACAGAGAGTGAGTTTTGCGCGCTTAAAATCATCTCTAAAGCATTTGAAGAATCACAGAGTCGATCAGTTTTGTTGACCTTGGATAAATTGCATCAATATAATCTCCTTCTTGATGGGAAAAATATCTTGGGACACCCACCTCTTCATTTCTTAGGATCCAATCATTTGACTTTGGGCTCGGACGTGTTTACTATTTCATCTCCTTTGTTTCTAGGTATCCTTATGGGCATTGCTACTTCTTTTTCGAAGCAACCTTAATCAGTAAGATATTCATTCCTGAGTTTAGCTTTGTATTTACATTTGATCAGGGACCTTGGCTTCTGAAGTTGTAACTCTCACTGATGCCCTAGATCAATCCACCGCCGTCGCTATCAAGAGGTTGGCCGAATCAACCGTCGAGTTATGTGGATAAAAGACTAAAACATGACACTTACGTTCCTCTTTCTCAGGATATCGTTGTTGAGATTGCTGATCAGGAAGTTCTTTTCCCAGCCGCCCCTGCTGTCGATTCTACCGTGGCGATTGTTATTGACCCTACTGAAGGTACCCTTGTTCGAGAGCGTGAGGGTCGTGTTTAACCATCAATCTTTCCTAGTACGTCAGAAGTGGATAAATGTGACATGAACCAAACTTCCACTTATCAACATGTCGATCCCCCAAGGTTTCCCACACCCCCAATGAGCTTTGATGACTTTGTGAAGCTTTATCTTTCTTGTCCTGGAAGCTACGAACATTTCGCTACCTTTCAATTCTTCAGACGGGGAGGATTTATATTAGCATTTAGTAAATCGGCAACTCTTAGTATAGATTTTTCTTTCTTAATCCTTCTTTTATCTTTAATTCGTTATGATGGCTAACTGGATTCTATTTCTTTCTTAGGTTATTTAAAGATGGATTTTGTCTAAAGCAACTCCTTCTTCCTTTTTTCCCGAGGTTACTCGACTCTGGGAAGCTAACGAGGCTTTAAGTGATGAATGCGAGAGGTTGAAAGCTTCCTTTGAACACGTCGAAGCAGCTATCGAAAAAGAAAGGAAGACGAAGAATTTATTACCTGACCCAGTTTTGTCCTTAGAGCACCAAATAATAGAAAACATGGTTAGTCATGCCGACGAACTTTAGAGGAAGGATGAGAAGCACTCCCATGCTGCGCGGATAATTTATGAGGCTAAAGGCAGAATTTCTGACTTTCTGAAATTTCATCTTCCCCAGATCAAGACTGAATACTACAAGGATGCCTTATTCACGTTTTTTTATAACCTTCGGATTCTTCCCGAGATTCAAACTACTATTGTCCCTCCTTTCATTAGGGATAAAGTCATGGAAAGGATTGGGTCGGGCAAGCAAGGAGTCGAGATGTCAAAGAATGGCAAACTCAAAGCTGATGATCTCTTATATATTGATGACCATTCTGACGACTCTGTTGATGAAGAGGAGTATTCAGATTTTGTTGATGATGACGAAAGTGATGATGGTGGTGGACCCGACAGCAATGACCGTCGAGATGAGCATGATAAGGATGGGAATGATCCTTCTACAGTTGCTGGGGTTTGACCCGATTCCACAAGAAGCAGTTCTGATGCCTTAGGTGCCCGTGCTTCTCGAGACTCCGATACTCCCCTACCTAACAAAGGCGGCACTTCTAAGACCTTAGGAGGAAAACAGTTTACCCAACCCGAGGTTTCTCTTTCCCGGGTACAACCTTTGCTTCTTATTATGCCTTTCCCTTGTTTGTATACGGTGGTAACTAGTTTTTTGTCATTGCATTATATAGACCAAAAACAATACCATCTCACGACTTAGAGCAGAATTAGATAAAAAACAGAAGGAAATAACTTGATCTTATATAGAGCAAGAATGGTTGTTAAAAGACTATAATGCTTCATCTCGAAAATATCATGATCTAGAGAAGAGTACATCTAAGCTCATGTCTTATAAGGAGCATGAAGCGGCCCCCAGACTAAAGAGATCCCGTAAGCACAGGGAGGCTATCAGGGAGGAAAAAAAGGAGTTGATGACCTTATTTTGGATGTTGATTGAGGTCAGGGATGTTTTAGTTAACTTTTTGGATTAAGTTTATAAACGATACACAACAATAGACTTTTCTTTTATAGGGGTCACAGTGGGCGTTTAATACGCCGCCTCCATAGAATTTATCTAGATGAGTTTAGGTCGAACCCACATCCCGGGGATTATTGGAATCTTAAATGGGTTCACTCAATTCCCAGGGATCTTCCCCCGGAAAAGCTTAAGTATAACAAGGATAGATTTATCACTGAACTATTTAAAAGGTGGATTTTGTATGAGCAGGAGGAGTATCTGTAAACTTGATGTTGTGATTGTGTAAAACATGTATGGAATTCTATTTATTATATGTCGCTGCTAATTCTCTTATTTACGTTATGACAGAACCTTGTTTATCATGAAGATGCATTACGTTTGACTTGTAGATTGAGAAAGGAGTTTTGACAACATCTTCACACGCTTTTAGGAGAAAACGTTTTCTAAGAGAACTTAAGAGTGTTTATATGAAATTTCCTCAGCTTCCCCTTATTTTTTTGGGTAAAGACCATGAGTCGATTTTAAAATGACATAGGATTGAGCATGATGAGCTGATATGTAAACAATAAATGTATTGATAAGTGAATATGATCCTTTGTTACTCTTTCTAGTTCGTGTGTTTATTAATGCTACGGAAAATTAGTTTTGAACAAAATTTATGCAAAACTTTCATATAGAAATATAACACTATTCTTGTGAATGAAAAGACTTAAACATAACTACTCTTTATTCTTGTGAGTAGGTGGACCATCATGAAACTTTCCCGTCTCAAGATAATGTGCTATAAGCAAAAGCGGTTCCTCTACATCTCAAGACCGAATGATCTTATTTCAAAATTTATCCATCAAGCATTTGAACGAGAGAATAGATGCTCTGAAAGGCAAACTAGAAGGGAAGGACAAAACTATTCTTGGATTGAAGACGTAAATAAAGACCAAACTCTCTATCGAGTTTGAGGATGAGTTAAGAGGTCTACGCCCACGCGTCATTAATTTGGAAATTGAGTTGGACATTGTTAATGAGAAATGTAAGACATAGGAATACTCCATCAAAAATATCCCTATCATAATGACGTCTCAGCCTTCTAGTGTCGCGACTACGCTTAGGGCCTCAGTCTCTCAAAAGTATTTTTACTTGAAGAACCCCCCTCAAAGGCTAAAAGAATCGGTCATTTCTGAATGGTGCAAAAAAGTGATAGCTGAGATGAAGAGCATCTTTGACACCAAATTGATTGAGGATACATTCAACTGTGTTAGCCAGTACGTTGATCAAATCAGGCATTTACAAGGGGAAAAACATGATTTGCATGTAAACATTTTTGACCTAGAGAAAGACAATAAGTCTCTTAGGGCTATGTGCAGAGCTTATGATAGGGCTTTGAAGCTTTAGGTCAAACCCTTTGACAACCTTGGTGAAATTAGCGGACAGGAGCGCAAACTTAACGAACTCCTAAGCATTGCAATCCATCATGCTATCAATCCTCCTTTACCTGAGGATGAAGGGAGGTAGGACATTTGATGTTTGTAATTGTAATGTGCATATCCATATTTAAACAGTCAATAATGCAATTCTTGTAAATAAACTTGTAAATCGTGCGTGTTACTTGTCATGTGAGTCATTGCTGGTATTGAATAGAAATAATAATGAATTGTACATAAGAGGTTTAAGAAACCTTCTTGAAGAAGACAGAAGACGACTATTTTTGTTTGAAAGCCCTTTGATAATGGACTCTGAGTTTCCTTCTAAGTTTTGTTTTGCTGATCCCTCTTTCGGAGCGAATCTTCGTGTCTTTGTAATCCAAATGAGAGTGCTAACAAAAGACGGATAGAGCACCTTTTCCGGTAATTATTATAAGCTTTGATTGATGTTCTAATTCAGAATTTTAGGATGAAATCAGGGAATTCTCCTCCGGTAATAGTAGAAGTTTTAGATCAAAACTAGACTCAGGTTGCTTAATAAAGAACCGGGAACTTACTTTTGGTATTTTAATAGAAATCATGAATTAACTCAGATTTGGGTATCTAATAGAAGTCTCGAACTTACCCAGATTCGGGTATTTAATAAAATTCCCGAACTAACCCAGATTTGGGTATTTAGGAGAAGTCCCGAACTAACCCAGATTCAGGTATTTAATAGAAGACCAAAAACCTATTTCAGGTAATTAGTTTTGTTTCACCCTTTAGGTTTAGTTTTAGAAACAGAGGATGTACGTGCTTCCTGAGCCACTCTCTGGGCTTTTGGTTATCAAAGCATAGGATGTACTTACTTTGTTAGCCACTCTCTAGGTGTGTGCATCTGGTGCGCTTGGCTAGCTTATCCACAAGCAAGTTCCAAGGACTTACCCGACCTCTCTCCAGGAGGAGCCTTATCCTGACCATCATAGGCGATGACAAAATATTAGATGCTTAAACCGGGACATCGTAGACGCGGAATTAAGGCTTACTCTTTTGATGCTCTACCCTGGCCATCGTAGGTGGTGACAACGGCTTACACTCCACCCCCCAAGGGGTGCCTTATCCTGGACATCGTAGGCGATGATAAAGGTTGGCATTCCCTTCTGCGGGTAACGCGTAACATAAGCAGAGGTAGGACGTGCTCTTCTATGTGCAGAGGTATGACGTGCTTATTTCATAGTAGAGGCAGGGTGTGCTAATTAGATGCTTCATCACAACCGTTTTCGGTGTGGGTCGGAGGCTTACGCTTTTGATGATTTTACCTGACCCTTTCTGATTCAGGAGCATAGAAAGTCTTACACATCACTCCCCTCTAGGGAGTGCCTTGCCTTGGCCGACTCGGCGGTGACAAGGGTTTTTATCCATTTGTGGTTTGACACATCTTTGGGCATTTGAGTTTTGAGGGGATTTCTATCCTATAATCATGTAGGCAATCCTTTTCTCAAAGAATCTATTGTTGTAGTTAGCTACGTTTTCTTTACATATCTGTATAGCTTTACTTGGCTTAAGAAGTTGATAATCATCCCCGCTAAGACTCTACAATGATTGGATTCATGTCCATTCATCATATGGTAGTAGTTATAAGTCCTTCCCAATTCAGCTTCGTTTTTGGGTTTCTTCTTTAATGATAGCCAAAAGTTCAACTTATGTTTAGTCAAGGAGTAAATACCCTCAATTGATGTAGTAAGCTCACAAACTTTTGGTAATTTAATTCGAAGGCCTTCTTCCGATGCTGAAGTTAGCCTTTTTACCACTTGATTTTGTTATCTTCCCTTCGTCCCCGAACTTTCTTTTAGCTGCATTTTGGTACATGGGCACATTTCTTTTAGGATTTTTCGCAGTAAGATAAGTGGAGGCCGTCTCACTTTTCTGTCCAGATATTGTTCCCCTAGCCTGTGTTTGGATGGTTTCTTTGATACGAAGAAAAGAGCTATATTCTTCTGTTGTGGAATTGCTTAGGGAAAAGATTGAGGTTGGTCAAAAATGGAAAGGGTTAATGCTCCAAAGGCCAGGATCATAAGGTTCTATATCTCTTTCCTTTTCTTGAATCTGCAAAGTTTTGACTTAACCTTCTCGACCGCCCGTGGCTCATTAATACTTTATGTAACCATGTGAAACTCATTAGTAACTCATAGAGACCTTATATTCATGATTTATGCTTCTTCAAAGCTTAGTCCAACCGGGGATGGAACAACACAGTTAGATATGGGGTAAGATTAACCACAAGGTCGGAGGTTCAAGCCCTCCTTCTAGCGCCAAAATATTAACGATATTTTTCGTGAACACCGGAGAAAGGTCAATGGAAGTGAACCTAAGAGAAAAATGGGATTTTTTAGTTTTCATGAGTTCGAGTTAGTTCACTCTTTCCTAGATGCCATGGTTTAGAGCCTAAAAGATTAGTTACTCTTCCATTAATGCGGTGAGCATCACGCTTAAACGACCCAAGAACCAACAGTTATCTTGGTACAAGGGTTCCCTAAGCTCAATCCTCGATAAAGGGCTAAATGGTTTGAAGGAAGGGAATCTGCACTATCTTTACGGAAGGTTCTATCCTTAATTAAGAACTCGTGAGCATGTAGAAAGCGTATAACATATTGGATTGGAAATAGCTAAGAAATCACATAAGAAATTCATAGGGAAATCGCCCCGAAAGTGAGACCCCTGGGGTCTTATTTATAGACAAATCGGGGTCCCTTTCGCTATTGGACTAGCAGGTGCCCCCGTCGGTCGCTTTCCCCTTTGGTTGCAGAAGTTTTGGCTTTCGGCCGCTTTTCAGACTTTGCTTGTTGCTTTTTAAGGTGTCGGTTCTGGCACTCGGAAGGATGGTCCTAGTCTGTAGAGCTTCACTTTGGAGTTTCTTCTACCTTTTTTGTATCAATACCAAGCTTGCCGATATGGATAGCTTTATGAAGACTTTGGGCTTCCGGATATATGCTTCCGGATATGGCTTCGGATTCAAGCCTATGGATATGGGCTTTCGGTCATACTATTAATCTTTCATAGAAATTGCCCTCATGATTTAGGTGAATGGTTTTCAGATCTGTCACCTCTATCGGTATCGACGCTAAGTAGGTTAGTGTAGGTAGCATGTCCCCTTTCCAAGGTTTCAGCTTGCCTTTCGGTAAATCTCTGAAGTGTCTCTCGGCCTTCTAGAAGGGTGCTTCCGGTGCTTTACTAGTTGTTTAGTAAAGTGACATTTCGGTGATCATCTAATTGGGGTCTCGGTAGCTGGCTTCCGAATGATTCTCCTATGCTTCAAGCTCTGTGCCTTTGATGCTCTCATCTCTCAACGTATCGGTATTAAGCAAGTTAATACCGATAGCCCGTCTCAGCATTAATTTTAGTAATAACAGTTTCAAAAAGAGTGCCAAGAAGTTAGAGGTTAGGGTGGACAGCAGCAAGCGCAGTTCCACTGCAGCTGCCAAGTATCCTAAGTGTGTATCCTTCTATCTTATTTTCTTATATATATATATATATAAACATGGATATTATAGCATGGAATATAAGGGGGCTTAATTCCCCTGAAAGGCAACTTGACCTTGCTAATTTTTTGTGTAAATACAAACCTAGTATTATAAGTTTGATTGAGTATAAGCTAAGGGATCGAAAAATTAATGATCTGCAAATTAGAAGTTTTTCAAATTGGAATATTATCAATAATAATCTGATGGTGGGGAATGGTAGGATTATGGTTTTACATAATTCTATCATTTGGACCCTTATCAGCTTTTTTTTATTGATATGCGGTATATTCACTGCACTTTTAAAAATAAAGGTGGTCTGGTTTTAAAGACTACATTTACATATGCTTCCAATTTTGAAAAAGATAGATTATTGTTATGGAATTGTATTGAGCAGCTTAGTTATACAATAAACAACCCTTGGTTATTAATTAGGGACTTTAATATTGTTTTTCACAGTTATGAAAAGAGAGGAGGCAACCCTATTCCTTTTAGATTTTAGAAACATTCACTCTAAGCTTGATGGGGTTCTGTTTAATCAATATTTTATTAACCTCTTTTCTAATGTGAAATGTTGTAATTTACCATAAAATTTCGGTGATCATACTCCCATTCAAGTGTCATTTTCCATTAATAAAGGAAGTGTTGGTAATTTTCCTTTTAGATTTGTAAATGTATGGGTTTATTAGGATAAATATAAAGAGGTTGTTTTAAAGGCACTACTCAATTTAAATTCAACAAAACATTGCAGATTGTTAAATACAGTCTTAAAAACTGGAATAATTCTAGGAGAAAAAAATGACATTTAAGTAATCTGGGATGAGTGTGAAAGACTCCAAAATGATTTGGATAATAATTGCTCAGACAAGGTTAAGGCTGACTCTTTTTTTAATGCATAAGCCAACCTGGTTAATGCTCTTCATATCAATTCTGTTAATCTTAAACAGAAGGCCAAGATTAATTGGCTAACCTCTGGAGATGAAGCTAGCAAATTTTTCTATACTAGAATGTAAAATAGAAGAAACAAGAATGATGTTGGGAAAATTATTGATTCAAATGGCAAAATAATTAATGAAGCCTCTCTCATTGAGAAAGAGGCTATTAATTATTTTTGCACTTTATATAATACATCTAATTATCCCAATATTTTTCCTGACCTTGAGTTCAAGTTTACCGTTAACTGTAATAGCTCTGAAATTCTATTAGCTCTAGTTAGACAGGAAGAGATCAAAAACATCATTTTTAATGCAAATAATGATAAGAGTCCTGGCACTGATGGGTTTGGTCCAAAATTTTATAAAACTCATTGGGTTGAAATGTAATCTACTTTGTGTGACTCTATTTCTGAATTTTTTAATTTTGGAAAATTGTTGAAAAACACCAATAATACATTTTTAACCTTGATTTCTAAAGTTGAAACACCATTGGGGTTTAATGATTATATGCCAATTTCTTGTTGCAATTTTATCTACAAAATCATTTCATCTCTTCTTTGTAATAGATTGAAATGCTTCCATAAATTTATCATTTTTGTAAATCGGAGTGCCTTTATTCCTGGCTAATTTCTGAAAATTCCTTATTTGCCCATGAGTTAATAAGGAATTTCAATGTTAAAAACAAAAACCTCATTTTTTATCGAAATAGATCCGCACAAAGCGTTTGATAAAATTAATAGAAATTTTATCATATACATTATGCAGAAAATGGGAATTAATGGTAATTTTTGTGCTTTGATAAAATAATGCATTAGTAATGTGACTTACTCTGTAATGGTTAATGGTTCTCCTAAGGGCTTCATTCATTGCAATAGAGGAACTAGGCAAGGTGACCCTTTATCACCTTACCTATTCACTATTGTTATGGAATACTTTTCCATGCAAATCGAAATAGAAGTGTTAAAGGGAAACGTTACACCTATTAACATAAATAAGCCACGTATTACCTACTTATTATATGCTGATGGCATGCTTTTGTTTTTAAAGGCTGAGAGGAAAAGTGCAGATGTTGTTTTCATAATTTTGGGGAATATGCAAAAATATGATGGCTTATCTGTTAATTCAAATAAAAGCAAAATTTATTTTAGCAAGAAAGTTATGCATAAAGATGAAATTCTGCATCTTTTGAATTTTAAAGAAGGAAAACTTCTAGTACAATATCCTGGCCTTCCTTTAAGCATTAATCAGATTAGTGTTAGAGGCTATTCAAGATTATTTGACATTATACATGGTAAACTAGCAGGATGGTCTAGCAAATTGCTATCCTTGGTTGGTAGAATGGAACTCACACACACTGTCATCACTGTAGTGATCATTTATTGGATTCAAGCACACAACATCCCTATTAATGCCATTCAAAAAATTGAGAAAATGTGAGCTGATTTTATTTGGAAAGGAAAGAAGCATAAAATTGCATGGGATAAATTATGTAAGCCCAAAAAAAATTGGTGGACTTGGGCATAGAAATATTAGAGACCTTTCTGAGGTTTGCAAGTTTAAATTATTCTGTAAATTCTTGGATGGTAAATCACTTTGGGCAAAATGGATGAGAACTAAATACTTAAAGAATAAAAAATTTTGGATTTCCAGAAAAGAAAATCATCATTCTTTTGTCTGGAAAAACATATTAGATTGCAGGGATGTGGGGAGAAAACTTATTGAAAGAAAATTAAAAGATGGTAGTCAAACCAGTTTGTGGTTTGACCCATGGATTTGTGGCAATTCAGTTAATGATTTCCTTGGTTGGAATAATTTACATGTATTAGGTGGGGTTAACAATAATGTGTAGAAGATTATATCTAATAACTGTTGGAGCTTTCAAAATAACCTTGCTGCTAACATTTTTAGAAATGCAATCAAGGATATTCAAATTGACCAAAGCAGATTCAAGGATTTTTGGTGTTGGAAGCTTTGTTCAAAGGAGAAATTTTCTTTTAAAAAAGTTTGGGAATTTCTTAAAGGGGTAGAGATGGAAGTTGTATGGCATAAGGTTATTTGGTGTAGAGCTAATTGTCCAAAAATGTCACATTGTGCTTTTTTTTCTCTCTTTTAAACAAGCTTCCAACAAGAGAGATATGATGCAGATGGAGTAAAGATATTGAAAACACTTGTTTTTTTTTTGAGGCAAAAGGTAGTGAAACTCTAGAGAGTTTCACGCCATATTTAAATATGTCATAAACTTACAAAGTAGCTATTACAAACCAGAAACAACTTGCGTAACAACAAGACTAAAGCCACTACACACACTACATCGCAACAGCCAAGCAACTATATACCATACGCTGTGAGTACAACAAACAGCAGCTAAACAAAATACAACACACGCTGCATTACACAACACCAAGCCTGAAAGCTATTGCAACCATCTGTTGTGCTCTCTATTGCCAAAGCAATCTTCAAGCAAATCAGCAAACTGCCAATACTCCACTCCTGTCCAAGTATAGAAAAACTTTAGTACTTGAAAAAGGATAGAATTAGATGATTTAGCAATGTTGTTAAAGCATCTATTATTCCTCTCACGCCACATGACCCAACAGAATGAAAAATTTGTAAAGGCTAAGTCATTTATGTTGCAATTATCCCAGAACGTATATTGGTCACGAATAGAATCTCTCCATCTTAAATCAATACCCAACTGCACCAAAGATTTACTCC
Source organism: Allium sativum (assembly GCA_030737875.1). Lineage (NCBI taxonomy): Eukaryota > Viridiplantae > Streptophyta > Magnoliopsida > Asparagales > Amaryllidaceae > Allium > Allium sativum. The sequence continues at coordinate 34,824,700 of CM060909.1, forward strand.
AAACATAAAAAGCCACATCACAATCACAAAAAAGATGCACATAGTCTTCCACCATTTCTCCACAGAATAAGCATTTTTCTTCAATATTTAAGTTCTTTCTTTTTAGCATGCTCCTAGTATTAAGTTTGCCATGCATTATCGTCCACATATGCAATCCCACCTTCAGTGGAATTTTCTTATGATTCCACATATTTTCAAAACCACATAGTTTCCTCCCCGAAAAATTCAACAGCTTATAACAATTATTAACTGAAAACTTTAACTTGTCACCCCATTCAACTATATCATCTTCATTATTCAAATGCACACTCTCCAGTATCTTAAGCAAAACAAACAATTGCCTTAAAGCTCTTCCTTCAATGATGCGATTAAAATTCAGTTTCCATTTAAAGCCCACCAACTCATTGTCATAAACATCAGCTACCCAAGCAAGCTTATCACTTGAAATCTCAAACAAGCTGTCAAATTCAGACGCCAATGGAATTGGCAATAACCATCTATCAAGCCAAAAGGAACAATTGCTCCCATTATTAATCTTGACATTAATGCTAGCTCTGAAAACATGAGAAAAACTGAGGATACCCTTCCAGAAAGAAGAAGGATGAGTAACATCTTCATGCAAAGAAAAAACTCCAGTATAATAAGTATTGGATATCCACTCACACCATAAAGCATTCTTATGAGACATCATACTCCATAACCATTTGCATAATAAAGCACAATTCATTTCCTTCAAGTTAACCACTCCTAAACCACCCTGAATTCTCGATTTACACAACTAATCCCATGCAACTAAACAAATAACAGCACTCGAACTAGTCTTTCCTAACCAAAGAAAGCTACTTCTAATACTGTCGATTCTATTTAATACCCAATGAGGAAGTTTATAAAATGATAACCATTATAAAGGAGTCACTGATAAGACTGAATTCACTAAAATTAATCTGCCTGCTTTAGATAGTGAATTACCCTTCCATCTAGATAACCTTGAATCAACTTTACTTATTAAAGGTAACCAATCATCTTTCAAAAGAAGTTGAAAACACAATTCATTTCCTTCAAGATAACCTTGAAAACACTTGTTTGTTGTGCAAAAAGAAGTTGAAAGCTCTAATCACTTATTTTTTTGATTGTATATATTCCTAGTAAATATGGTTTAATATCAAATGTACTTTGGGACTCAATCAAAATCATGCTGCATTGAAAATCTGTGACAGTGTTGATTACATTTTGAAATATTTTAAGCCCAAGTCCATCAATTTTAATAGAGCATGTGTTCTTTAACTGCATCTATCTATTATATTTGAAGGGAAAGGAACCAAAGTCTTCTCACTGGCAAAGAAACCAACTATTCTCAACTTTGGAAATCATTTTACACGACTGTCATATTTTCGTGAAAAAAGCTAGCAGGCATAGGAAAGAAAGCTTGCATAATCAGGCAATATATAGTAGAAATGTCGATTATGATAAACAAGTTGAAGATTTTTTACTTAATGGTAAGAAGTCCTCTACAATGATGTCAAGGTATCAACTCAACCAATGGAAGCACTGTGACCTCCTTCCTGGTGAAGATCACGTCAGTCCTGCTAATAGCAATTAACGCTGCAAGGGAAGTAAACATATTATATTAGATAAAAATATTTCTTCTACTAATTGTTTAAACAATAATGCGTTGTGTTTACCTGTTACAGGGGATAGAGATTTTCTTTCACCCAGCAGTGATTCAGAGTGCTTTCAGGATGCTTTCAGTAGATCTAGCTTCCTCCCTTGGGCAACCATCTTCTCTAATATCAGAAATCATCTCTGCGTGGGAAGTAGACAAATTACAATCTCAAAAGAGCTTAATTATAATAATAAATTAAGTAGTAATTCTCTGTTTTTACCTGATACAGAGAGAGGTTCCTCTAGCATTGATCCAGAGCTCATGAAGCAACTAAAGAAGAAGAAATTGGTCGAAAAGTTAAGCTTTTTACACAGAATCGGAGACCGACATTACAAAAGTATGTTGAACAACAAGATATATCACTTATCTAACTGGTCTGAAGGTGAAAGCAGCAGTGGTGGTATGTCTGAAGCTTCCTGAGATCCAAAAAGACCTAAAAGAAGCTTCAAAAGCTAGATGGATTCAGATTCGAATATCTCAGCTAACATCGAGCATCAGAGATCTGATTTAAGAGACTTTGAAGTCAAATTCAAACCCGAATCTCTTAAGAAGAGGAAGAATATTAGTGAAGACCTTGTCTGGAAGCCGTCATGAAGTTGGCGGAGATTAATCTCCTCGAGAGCTCGCCATTTTTTTGTTTTTAAGGTTTAGGTTGTTGTTCGAGAGCCGATGTGTTGTGGCTAGGGTTTGAATACCCTTTATTTAGTATTCGGGTGTACTGGGTATATTACCCATTCTTTCTAGGCCTTAGGTCAGCTTACTTTTACTTTTTCAAAAAATGTATATTAAATATACACTAAAAATGGTTAATCATATATAATTAACACTAACATCCGACGCAATTGATTTGCCAACCCAACAATTTGGCATGTTCATCTAACTGAAACAAAATGATGGATCTCATGTCATACATATCCAACATGACACAAACACGAACTAGGCAAAACTTGTCCATGAACGCACCGATATCACCAAAACACATTCGATGACCATTATAAATCATACCAATTATCTATGGTAGTTTGCATACTTGTTGACATTGTCAAATAAGTTATTTTTTGAAAGCAACTAAACTTAATGACTACTAATTTTCCTTTCTGCAAGACCGTTACAGATTGGAGTTAGATACATTAATTACTTAATTTCCTTAGCGGATAGTCTAGAGAGAAGATTGGATGACCCGGGCTCGAGCAAGGGCAGGGATATGGAGCTATAGATGAGCGGATTCACTCAAATGGGACATTAGAATTGGCTAAGTATGGAAAGTCACGAGAAAGATTGTAACAACCCGGAAGTATAGATTTATTGTGGTTTGTGATTCTTAAGATAATATGTTGGTGCACTACGCCATAGATGGCCTATTGCAATGAAATTACAAGATGTTGCTAGCTACAATGTAACAACAGCTATGCTGATTTTTGTCTATTACAACATTCACTTTAAGATGTTAGCATAGATATCAACAAGATGTTGCAGTAGCTATAAATATATTCAAATTAAAAAAAAGAAAATTACGCCTTAGCGATCCAAACCATCATCTAAGACAAAATCTCAACTATCAATCCACACCATCAATCCACACCTCATCTATCTCTATTTCCCACTTTTATTTTCATTCACCTGCTTTCCTTTTCATTTCGTTCTCACACCCAAATTTCCAAAATCATTCCGATCCCTAATTTTCATTCGCACGCTGTTTTACTTGAATTAATACCTAATTTTCACATTTTCAGATCTCATTCAAATCTCATTTTCTTGTTTTATTCTAATCCAATATTCAAAGGGTTTTTTCTCATTTTCATTTCCGGATCCAATATTCTCGTTTAAACCCTAAATCGTCGACTAAAGGGCTTCTAATTTCTGATTTTCGTTAAGATACAACATATTTTGCCTAAATTTAATCTCAAGTTGTGTTTGTTTCAGGTAGTAGTTGTAAAAAAACAGACCTATTATTGCATGGCGGTAAGGAAGAGGCAGTGGTGATGTTTGTCGAGATCTTTGGTTCGCGAAATTCTCTGTTTTTGATTTTCCCTTTCTCGACTTGTCTTATGATGTTTGTCGATGATGAAAGTGGGTTAATCTATAGGATAAAAAAAATCCTATATTGTCTGATTTTGGTTGCCACGATTTTCCCAAAAAAGATGGCCTTGATTGATTGATTGATTTATTGCCTTTGTAAATTTGTTAATTTCGGCCAGCTGTTCAGAAACCCTACCATATATATGCTCTGACGTATGACCTTGAATTGATCTTGATGCAATTTGAATTCACATATTTCGAAATGCCTTGATTTCTCTGTTGTAAGAATTTTCCGACTTGTTACATTTGGTAGTTCTCTGACTTCTTGCAACTGCATATATATGTGTATACATACATACATACATACATATATATATATATATATTGTTAACAATATTTTCCGTTAACACCCGGATTACAGTGTGTAATGTATGCGTTCATGAGAAATATCGTCGTCATGACTCGGAGCTCCAAGATATAGTCCTAAGCCTGTGACTTTAAGGTGGATCACCTTCCTCGGGGCACCAGAATTCTCAATTCTAGCGGCCATGAGCCTTGCCTGTTGAGGGTGAACACCATACGTATTACACGATGGTATTTCGACTTGACCCCGGGGAAATTTATGTAACCCAATGTCGTTAAGCTTCATGGAATTGATGAGCTTCTAAGTTATGACAACGGTATTATGTATTCAAATAAGAAGAAAACAGGCTAACGCTTCCCTTGAACTCAAGGATGAAGGCCTCATTATATTCGTTAACTTCGATGATTCCTTCGTGTCAAACGTCGTATACTCTATCCGTCTAGGAATCAGGGGGTGTGCCCTATCCCTACCCGATGTGGAGCGACCATACCTAGCCTATCTCGGTCGACCAAATCCATACTCATATCGAAAGTATACCGATCTTACCATCATTTCACCATCATACCGATGTGCGAGGCTCGCGAATTAACGCTACACAAAGCTATGCTAATTAAAGCTATGCTTTGATTGTCATCCACCAAGCTATGCTTTTCAACAACAGCTTGGATCACTGCAATTCAGCATGCCACATTATCAATCCATGCCATCTCATTGATATCTGCCAATATATAACCTCTAAGCTCATACGTCTCAGAGAAGGGTGTTAAGCAAGAGAATAAATTCTCCGCCACCAAACAGATATATATTTAGCAGAGATCAACGAATACAACATAAAGGAATACAACGTCAGACATACCATCCATTTGCAAGTCCTTTTGGGTTTGAATGAAACCGGAGGCACCTTATTCCTTGTCCCATATGTCCAATATAGGAGAGAGGCCCTCGCATATCCGAACAATCAACAAATACGTCCGGACGGCTACCACTGTAGCCCCTACATGGTAGCTACTCCAATCATGGGCATCAGTAGCAACCCATCCATTCGATGCGAAGATCGTCGATCTTGCACCGTCTTCAATCTCTTCGACTGTTAGTCTCGTATCAATTATTCAGAATGGGTTAAACCCGGTCTTTCCGAATAACTCGTGTATCTTATAATCATGTGCTATAATAACACATCATACGCCTCACTCCTATCCATAATATTATTTTATTCGTATTTATTTATTCTGGAAAGGTTCTCATTAATCTTATCAAAGATTATACTTTTAAACACACTGTTTAATCCATTTTTTTGGAAATCATTTCAAAAGATTTTATAGTATCTTTTCATGGTTTAAACCAAATTTAGGTTTATCAAACTAATCGGGATTAAAGCCCTACCAAAGTTTTATTATCTCATCCCAACTTATTCATCCCATGGAGAAAAACTGGTAGTACTACATATCTAACACCACTGTGTTATCGGTAAATTCAATTACCATTTCACATTCAAATCTAATTAAAGATTTAATTATCGCATGAAGTAAAACTGGTGATACTCCATTTTCGAACACTTCTCAAATTTGTCAAATTTAATTACCTTATTCACATTTCAATCTAATTAAAGATTCATTAAGACTCCAATTAGTTTCAATCTTCAAATATCATTATTTAATGATTATTCAAATTTTAGGAAATAAATCCTTTCTTTACTGGGTTAAAGAACCAATGTCATTTAAAACACAGTTCACCATAAACCCAAAATCATTTTCCATTAAAATGGAATCTACGCTGAAATCATAACAATATATAATCGATATAAATTCTCGTATCATACTAATAATATAAACGGAATAACGGCAAAGCTTTTTAAATTCCATATATAGTAACGGTCTTCCTTTACAGAAGCACATCTCGATTATTACCAAATCGAATTCCATTTAATTCCAATTTAATATATTAAATTGGAAAACTTTACTTTGGAAAATTTCCATTAAATCTTGATAAAAAGATTTATAAATTCCAAATCATCTCTTCACTGTTACTTGCATTAAAGAAAAAGTGTTATTTAAAACACCGTTCACGATAAACCCAAAAATCCAATTCTTTTATTCAATTCCAATTTAATATTAATTAATTGGTAGACTTCTCTAAATCTTAATAAAAAAGATTGATTCTTTTCTCAACTGGTTTTAAGAATAGTGTTAATAAAGATACCATTCACGACAAACCCAAAATCTCGTTTGATACTAAATACAAGGCTCTGAATAGAAATTATATCGGCTTATATTCAACATCAAATTCTAAAACCAACCAATATCGTATTGGGGATAACTATATATATATATATATATATATATATATTCCAAATTCCTCAACAATATCTGTATAGTCACGGAATCCCATATTGAAATATACCGGAGATTATTTCCATTCCAATTTATTTCTCGGAAAAATTCTGGTTATTTTAAAACCATTTTCAAATCCAATTTATTTATTTCTAAAAATAGTTGGATTATTATTCTAGTTATTAACTAGTTCATTTCGATAAAAATATATTTTTATCTTTTCAAAACTTGGAATTTTAATCCAGAATCTTTCCAAATAATTTATTATGATTTTACATAATTTTTCCATATTTTTAATAATTTTATTAAGGCCTTTACAATCGGTTTCCAATAACGCCCACCGAACTGCATTCATAGCGACCTTTTCTGAAATTGATTTGGACATATCTCAAAATCCAACCATTAGATTTCAAATATCTTATACACATTGGAAAGCTCTTTTCAATACGAACCCAACGGATCCGGTTTTAGCAGAATTCGATGGTCGGATCTCCCGTTATATCAATTTGAAGTTAATGGTCGAAATTCGCGAACGGTCGCTGCGCGGCGCGTTCTATTCAGGCCATTAATATATGTATATATATATATATACATACATACATATATATATAATATTTCTTCGATTCTGTCCAAAACGTATTTTATAAATCGTTTATAAATTCATTTTAAAAGGATTTCAAATTCATTTTCAATTTTAAATCGAAATTGAATACTCCATTTCATTATAATACTAAAATGATAATATTTTCAAAATATCAGATTTTGAAATCACTATTTGATATTCATTATAAAATTAATAAAATCGATAGAAAATCTCATTCGTGTTAAAATGGCATTTAACTACTTAACACGATTTCACATTTCAATATTGTCGTGTCCATCCAAAATCGGACATCAAAATCACATTTTGATTATTCATTGAATATTATTGTAAAATATTCGTTAATTCTGAACTGGAATCAGACTCAATCAATTACCATATAATTTCACTTATATGGAGTTCATACATCGCATGTATACAACAATAATGATAAACGAACATTAAAAATCCACACAACATCCAGAGTGTATTTTACAACTGTATAAGCATTAAAATAAATAAATAACGCTTATCATAGTCTGTCAATCCATCGATTGACATATAATTAAATATTGGGATTAGTGTATGTCAAATATCATCCCAATACCCGTGTGGGGTTTTCAAACAACAAGTACTGATTATTATTTGTGCAGTTGGGCGATGTGTAAAATATTACCGTCCCAATCAATATCACCTAAATAGGTGTACGTAAACAAACCGTCCGATTTGTAAATGAATATTTATTTTATTTCCTTTTCATGATAATTTTATATACATTTTATATAAATAATTTTATATATACAATAATATCAATCAATGACAGTCCCAATCACAATCCAAACAAACAATCAACCATGGTTTGTACAAAAAAATAGTGTCAGGAGCTACTAAGCCCCGTCTGCAACCTATTATATAACAACTGTAAAATAATTTGAGTGAGAGAGAGTTCTCACATCCGTTTCCACTCTGCTGTTCTTTATTTTTGAATTTCAGTTCGGTTTGATTTTGAATTTTCCTGAAATTCTGATTTGCTCTAAATTTGTTCCAGTTGATTTCATTGTGAAGTGCTCGTCGATGTGGTTTCAATGAATCTGAAATCGTCTGATTTGGACCTCGCATGAAGGAGATACGGATTTTTAAACTTATAATAAATTAAAGAATAAATAAATAATTAACCAAATTAATTAAATTACTAATCACATTTCTTTTTTTCCTTAATCCCCCGTCGTTCCCTTCTCTGTAACATGAGAAACCCATTCTCGAACTCACGCTCCCAATTAGGTTTTGCCATTGCTCGTGATCCACGACCCTGGTGGAAGATCACGGGCCGACCGTCGACGAGGCTACGCGAGAGCTCCCCATGGTGGTGATGGTTCGCCATTCGCACTTCCCGGCTGTGCTAGAATTGCGTGCGAACCTGGAGAGTTCGAGCCGTGATTTTGAACGATTTGCACAACTATATTTAATCATACCCATATCAAATGAAAGAGCATAAGAATCTCATCGATTTATGCTTCTGGAGTATTGAATTTTACTGTGTGGATCGATCGAAAAATTGAGGAGAAGCATCGAACGATTCTGGCCCTTCATTGTAGATGGCGGCGTAGGAAATGAAGGGCGTCCTAGGGTTTTGAGGGAAATAAGGCTTATATATTTATATTTATAATATTATTAAATTTCCAAATTACTTGCTTATCGGTCTGAACTACAAATCAAACCCAACAACTGTCACTCCTAGCTAAATACCCCATTCCAAAAACAATGGGATATGTTTCATAAGCCAATTCTATCATTTTGATCAGTTTTCATCAAAATTAAAATATAAATCAATATATATTGAATTTAAACATACATTTTAATTTACCGGGGCCATATACCGACTCCAAAAATTTCAGAAAAATAAATCTAGCTATGTTTTGATGATACGGTCCAAACAAAACTAATTTCGTTGAATTTGGAGATCGCTTGAAAAATGGCAATTTTCCAGTCGATTAAATTCAAACTGAAACTGACAAAACACATTTAAATTCACCACGCTCACATATTAGTTCCAAAAATTTTGAAATTTGAAATCTAGCAATAATTTGCCATTCCGGATCCAACAAGAGTGGTTTCATCGAAAACGGAGGTCGTTTGCAGGATAGCTATTTTTAAGGGCTATATATTATATTAATATATATATAAATTCCATAGCGACTATTTTAAATTTTAAACTGGACATAACTTCCAATTTATATTATGAAATCTCAGTTTCTTACATTCGTTAGAAAGATATTTTTAAACAAATTCAAATGTTTCTTGTTTCGTCCAATTCTGATCTATTTTGAATTATGTACAATCAATTGAAATTAGAAATCGAATTTTCAAACTACCGCGCCATATCAAGTTTGTTTTATATAAATTTTCAATTTATACATTCTAACTTCGACTTAAATAAATTTTTAGCCATTATTATATAAAATAAATCATTTTAAATATTCAAAATCCATTAAAATAGCTAAAATAAAATTTTTAAATTGGTTCAGAAATTCTGGGTTGTTACAATCACTCCCACTTAAAATTTTTTCGTTCTCGAAAAGAAACGAAGCTGAAAGTTGTTTAACTAACCAACTCAACTTTCATTATGGCTTTCATTCTACAACTTTTCAGTTTCTAAGAATTTTCTAATTTCTCAAAAATTTGGCTAACACCCTAAATTTTTGAAAAGTTTCGCCATAACCTCCTTTGTACGGGTTGATTGGTAAAACCGGAACTTGCCTCACAGAGCCCTCATCAATCCAAAAGAAAAGGAAAAAGCCAAGCGGCTAGCCAATCGGCTCATAAAATCGTCAAACCCAATCAAAATAGTAAACATGTACCTATTTGTCGGGCATACAATTTTATTCCTCTTCTTAGCTTCCATGCTATGACCTGTTCATTATATATACATGTACATGTATGCAATTCCAATAAATTTTCAATTCAATTCAATATTTGATTCGATTTGGCTAAATTTACCTATCATTTTCTTATTGGTTTAATCACTCCAATATTTTTATTAGTTATACTAATAATCACACAACACAACCAGCAATCAATTAGTTGATTAGCTTTTCAAACATATAACTTTAATATATACTCAAAAATCATATTTTCTGTGTCAAATCACAAATAGTAAACTGTATCTAAGTTTTGGTTCTCACACCAGTCGATTGGAGATATATAGATATCTCAATTTCGAAACTCGAACATAATTACTGATGATGCGATCGCTATCATCAGAATCATCTACGGGCGACTAGAGTGTGATTATATATCTACCCAGCATATTTGAGACTTCAAATACACATGGATCAGACGTATAATAAAAATATCTTATACTCGATAGTCCAAAATCAATATAAAATAAAATACTCAAATACGTATTTTAAGATATAATCTTCAAAATCTAATTTGATTTTTTTTTTAAATAACACTCTTCCAACTCATTCTAGGATACTCCTGATCCTATCTCTAACGAGTTATTCTCATAGGATATTACTAATCATATCTCTGATGAATTCTATCATTTGGTTCTAATGTGTCTTGTTCTCTAGCTTTGTAAACCAAAGCTCTAATACAAAACTGAGACGACCCAGACTCGCCCTTACGGGAAAGCCTGGATTGAATTGAGAACACGACGCATCAGAACACAAGCAATAGAACATTTCATTGCTATTACAACAATTACATCAGAGTACAAGAATATATCAGAGTATGAATAAATAATATATAGCGGAAAATAATAGAGATTAAAATACATAGCAACAGAAATTTAAATATATTAAAACAATGCATAGCTGAAAATACAATAACTAGCATAACTGAATGAAATACACAGATACAAAGCTTTCCGAATATAGCTCCAGCTGTAATCCAGGATCCTGGGAAAAGAAATATATGCGAAAACCATAACTACTAACTTCCCATGTGGAAAATATGGGAAACCAGAGTTTAGGTAGAAACAATAAACTTCGAGTCAGTCATGGGACTGGTGTGAGAACTTAAACAGTTATTAGCATTTATTTTAAAGTTAGGTAAATCACGGGACCATGCTGTATAACACGGAACAGGTTTATGCCCCATGAATACTAGTGCATAAAACAAACAGTGCAATGCTAAAAAGAAAAATGAAGCTATTATAAGACTCAGGTCCCATCATACAATGAACGCAGTCGAGGATAGAGTTTTCCCTTATAATAGCCAAATAGGCTTGATACGCGAAATTTCATCTTTTATTATTACTATAAGTGAAGAAATCAACTTCAAATATAAATGTATCAATCATAGACGACATGAATGTCCCATACCACTATGCCGCCAATAGTATACAACTAAAACATTAAAATGTCGTATTGGAAGTTGGATTTCCATCATGATGGCTACTGATCCGAAAGATCGATCACGTAGTGCAATACTCAACGGCTTATGTCCCGTGCATGAGAAAACGCCGTAATACACATCTGCACTATATCTAGGATATCAAGTATCTCAATGGCTTACGTCCCGTGCATGAGAAAACGTCGTATACTCTATCCGTCTGGGAATCGGGGGGTGTGCCCTGTCCCTACCAGATGTGGAGCGATCACACCCAGCCTATCTCGGTCGACCAAATCCATCCTCATATCGAAAGTATACCGATCTAACCATCAGTTCACCATCATACCGAAGTGTGAGGTCGCGAATTAACGCTACACAAAGTTATGCTAATTAAAGCTATGCTTTAATCGTCATCCACAAAGCTCTGCTTTTCAACAATAGCTTGGATCACTGCAACTCAGCATGCCACATTAACAATCCATGCCATACCATTGATTTCTGCCAATATATAACCTCTAAGCTCGTATGTCACTTAGAAGGGTGTTAAGCAAAAGAATAAATTCTCCGCTACCAAACAGATATATATTTAGCAGAGATCAACAAATACAGCCTAAAGGAATACAATGTCAGACATACCATCCATTTGCAAGTCCGTTCTGGGTCTGCATGAAGCCGAGGGCTCCTTATTCCTCGTCCAGTATGTCCAATACAGGAGAGAGGCTCTCGCCTATCCGAACAATCAACAAACACGTCCGGATGGCTACCACTATAGCCCCTTCAAGGTAGCTACTCCAATCATGGGCATCAGTAGCAACCCATCCATTCGATGTGAAGATCGTCGGTCTTGCACCATCTTCAATCTCTTCGATTGTTAGTCTTCGTATCAATTATTCAGAATGGGTTAAACCCGGTCTTTCCGAATAACTCGCGTATCATATAATCAAGTGCTATAACAACATCATATGCCTCACTCCAATCTCGAATATTCTTTTATTCGTATTTCTTTATTCTGGACAAGTTTTCATTAATCTTATCAAAGATTATACTTTTAAACACACTGTTTAATCCATTTCTTTGGAAATTATTTCAAAAGATTTTATAGTATCTTTTCACAGTTTAAAACAAAAATTCAGAAAGTGTTCATTTTTAATTCCGCCTTTCATGT